>OX402587.1:16067843-17267843 GCA_948098905.1 Tiliacea aurago | reverse complement strand
GAGCACCGGTCCAAGTTTGGATTGTCCGGAGTGGACCCAGCTAATGAACAATCAAAAAGTCATCCACAAAACGAAAGTCGTTTCTCCACCACAATAATTCCAACTTACAAAACCAATTTCCCGATCTCAACATAATATTACACTACCCACAAATTCTGAAGTAATTTCCTCTAGACTATCTTATGGTATCACATTCGTATACCATGGTCGGCAGTTAGCACAGCCTCCCTTATTAATTGGTCTATTGCTGTAAGTAATTGCACGCCGAAGACTAACTGGGACCATTACTGTGTAGTGTAGATGCACCAAACTGCAGCATAACTTTATTAATTGCTAAGTTAGGAAACCTACATAGTTATTAGTAGTGGAATTATGTGTTTCGGTTATTGTTCGTGTTGTTGCATGAAGGGTTTATTAACTTAGATTGGAAGATGATGAATAATTTGGTAAATGAAAAATAATCAAAAACATTTTAGAAAAAAAACTGACGCTGAGAAAATAATATGTACAATACCTCTGTTCATCTCGTCACAACAAATTATCAAAAAAATCAATGCATTAATTAATCTCGATTTTTACTGTAACATTTCTAAATAGATTTTGATGGATTTACGTGGCCGTCTGAAGTTAGGTGAAAAAAAATACCTGCTGAAGAATGATATTGTTAGTTGGCGGAGAGCCAGTTTGGTTTCCGCAAGGGGCGCTCTACGGTGGATGCCATCATGCGCGTTCGAGCCCTCACGACGGGGGACGCAGTGGCCCGGGGTGGGGTCGTCTTGGCGGTGTCTCTTGACATCGCCAATGCCTTCAATACCCTGCCCTGGAGTTGCATTAGGGAAGCACTCCGGTATCACCGGATGCCGACCTACCTCTGTCGAGTGGTCGAGGCCTATTTGACGGACAGGGCCGTCATCTACCCTGGTCACCACGGAGAGTGGAACCGGCGAGAGATGTCGTGCGGTATCCCACAGGGATCGGTCCTGGGGCCGCATCTGTGGGACATCGGTTACGACTGGGTGCTGCGCGCCGACCTCACTAGCGGCGTCAGCGTAGTCTGCTACGCTGACGACACGCTGGTCCTGGCGCAGGGGAGGTCGCATCAGGCGGCGGCCGAACTGGCGGCACGTGGGGTGGCGACAATCGTCGATAGGATCCGGCAATTGGGACTCGAGGTGGCCTTGCACAAGTCCGAGGCCATGTGTTTTTATGGTCCTCGGAACGCGCCACTGTCGGGTTCCCAGATAACAGCAGAAAGGTTTCCGATCGGCGTCGAGTCGACAATGAAGTACCTGGGACTCGTCCTCGACAGCCGGTGGAACTTCGTGGAGCATTTTCGACGTTTGGCTCCCAGACTGGAGCGGGCCGGGGCTGCCTTAAAGCAGCTCCTGCCCAATCTAGGGGGTCCAAACGCCTCCTGCCGGAGGCTCTACGCGGGGGTCGTACGGTCCATGGCCCTTTACGGGGCACCGGTGTGGGCGCTTTCTATAAGGCTGCTACCAGCCCGGCGGTTGAACGCGTCCCAAAGGGTCATGGCCATCAGGCTAGTCCGAGGATACCGCACGGTCTCCCGTGAGGCGGCGAGGCTCCTTGCCGGACTACCGCCATGGGATCTGGAGGCAAAAGTCCTCGCGCACGTCTGGGAGTGGCGCGAGGAGGTGAAACGCCGGGGTGAAACTCCGCTGCCGCGAGAAATCACGGCACAGCGGACAGAGCTCCGGCGGGATCTTATGGCGGCGTGGAGAGTGCGATTGTCGCAACCCAGCGCTGGGCACGCCACAATTGTGGCGATAAGTCCCCTCTTTGAGGAGTGGCTGGAGAGGCGCCACGGCGTCCTCACCTTCCGCCTGACGCAGGTCCTCACCGGACACGGTTGTTGGAGGTTCCTGTTCAGGATAAAGCGGGAGGAAACGCCCGGGTGTCACCACTGTGTGGATCGTCCGGAGGACACGGTGGAGCATACGGTGGAGGTCTGCCCGGCTTGGGCGGATCACCGCCGTGTCCTCATGGAGGCGATCGGCGGCGGCGATCTCTCGCGTCCGGCCCTGGTTCAGGCCATGGTTCGGAGCGAGAGTGCATGGGAGGCCGTCACCTCCTTCTGCGAAGCAGTAATGCTTGCGAAGGAGGAGGCGGAACGTGTGAGGGAGAGGCAAGGTTCACGCCCTCGCGCCCCTAGTCGCCGCAGGAGACGCCCCGGGCGTCGGGAGTCGCAAGCCGATTTCCGGCCACCGTAGGCACGGGCCTGCGGACGGTGAGCGATGGGTAGCTCACCGTCCGATAAGGACCAGGCCCGGGTCGACGGCGCGTCGTATTCCACGCACGCCTCAAAGAGATGTCAGCACCAACTGACGGGGTCCGATAGGGCCAATGCCTGCCAGGGTTGCGAGTTTGTCCGAAAGGGATATCGTGGCCCTGGCACAAAGGCAAATGAAGGAATACGGGTGGGTTTTAGTCAGTAAAAGTCTGACACGCCCTCCCGCTCCGCCCAGAGCGGGAGAAGTTATTTGATAATTTCCCACCCCAAAAAAAAAAAAAAAAGGTACCTTGTTAGGTTCATTCCTTAGAGAAAAACAAACATGTTCAGGCGGGCACCGTTAGTAAGCATTAAATATTTACTGCATTAAACCAGGTAATATTATATTAATCGCAAAATTTAAATATCATTAGGATCGTAATATATGGAATCAAATTAACAATCCCACACAAGTAGCTCTATAAATTCTCTATCATAATAATCAATGAGCTCTATAAAATTATTCGCTGTATGATAGCTCTTAAACATCGCACGATAATACTGCACTTAACTTACTATATGGTCTTTAAATATAATGCTGATTGGCTACGGATTGTAATATTGTCTGAAACAGGATGAATCTGGGAAAGAAAACACGGTAGTAGATTTGCATAATGATACCTCAGCAGCTTTTAAAGACATCAATGAGGTTCTGTGTAGATCAGAGTGTCCAGATCTTTTTAATAAACTATACAATCTAAGAAGAAGAGAGGAAGAAAAGGGAGAGGCAGGCCAAAGAAAAGATGGAAGGATTGTAGGAGGAATGATTATGAAAAAAAAGGGAGTGGATGATGATGGCGTTAAAGTTGACAGGGAAAAATGGAAGAAGCAAAAGTTGTGTCGACCCCAAGTAACATGGGCAGAGAGATGATGACAATCTAAGAGGGCTAAAGTAATACGAGTATGGTAATCATTTTACGCCACTATTTTTATTTTTTGTCTTCATAAAAGTCAAAGACATTAAATTATTTACTTAACAATAGCCGTCTATTGTTTAAGTTAACAATAGACGGCTATTGTTAAGTAAATCGAACAAAATCGTAATCTGATACATTTGTCCTAGTGGGCAAAAGTCGCTCAGTCTAGTGTGGTACGCCTACAAATCAAGTCGCATTCGTGTCCACTAAAAGAAATTTATTTAAGAAGTTTAGTACTGAATTGTGCATTATAGTATTGCAAATCACGTCGTGATAAAACGACTAGACTTAACTAAGGTTTATTTTCGTTAGTATTTTGTAATTTACCCAGTATTCAGATAAAATAAATATTTTTTTTTGATGTTTCAAACTAAAGTCCATTTCACGAAAGAAGTCCCGCGGAAATAAGTGGAACTAATTATTATTATACGCTAAGTTAGCAACATTCCTAAAATAACCCATGCCTGCAGCGCCACGTCTGCGGGACTTCTTTCGTGAAATGGACTTTATCTGACGATTGGTAATCAAAGGTTGGTGTCGGTATAAGTGTAACGTGTCAAAGTGAGCTATTATGTAATTTTAATATATTACGCTAGATGGCGTCACTGAGACATGGGATCCCAATTTTTCTATGACATTACTTCTGATAGCCTGCCTCTCTATAGTATCTATCTTAAATTTATTTGATAAAAGCCTTCTTAGTTTTTACAATTGCTGCCTAATAACGAACTAATACGTGGTCTAATGTGGTTCATTACATAAATATAGCTTGCTAGATATAACGGGAGGTCGCCGAAATGAGATGCGTAGTCCCCGGCCGGCGCCTGTCACATTCGAAAGAGAGATGTGAATTTTATGCAATCCTGATCTTAGATAAGGCAAGAGGAGGGTGCTGAGGCCTAGATAGTCGCTTTATTTTAATACGAACCGACAACAAATAACGAATAAATATTCCCTTTTTTATTGTTGAGTTGTGACGCGAACTCTCTGATTTAGGGTGAAATGGGAGGGGTTCTGCGACGAATTGTGGTCGAGATTATTCTAGGATTTATATTACTGTCAGAAATTCGAGTGGTATCAGGTTTCATCAATATTTTGAGAGTGTTGACCCTCAATGGATTGGTTCTGATAGATTTGGTAAATTGTTTGATGGAACATTGAGGTTTTATTCGAGCTCTTCGATGGAAAGGGTAAATCGAAGCCATTGTAAGGATCCAATTTAGTTTAACACATTCTAATTTCAATTTACGGCGACTGAAGTGGTGTAGTGATGAAAATCTCTATTCATGTAACTCTCCAAGACCGTACGAGTACCTTCAGCTTAAATGATTAAATAATATTTGAGCTATTTTCTGGGAACAAATAAACGTAGTTATTTATTTCAAAGGTATACAAAACCTTTCCTCTTCGTTGACTTTTCAATAACTAGGTATATTATTATACTTACTAGATTTCTCTATTACACTCAATTTTTACCTATTCTCAAAGTGCGAACTAAACAAAATACAGATGAAAAATAAAACAAATGTTGTATATTATTAGATTACCAAACTAAACAACGTTTTGCCTCGGTGCGACCGCCCGTCCACTAGCAAAGTTGTTACGTACACGTGTTTCAAGGATTCAAAGTTCTAAGGCCACCCCTCATGCTATAAAAACAATCAGTTTTCGAAATAAGAAACAGACGCGTTGCAGTATATACGGACACTGAAAGTTCACTTTTTATAGGGGGCCAGAAATTATGGTCGGGTGATATATGACGACACTTCTCCCGGAATTTAAACGTCCCGTTTTCCTAACGGTTACTTACAGTGGCTAGGTAGGGCGCCAGTGTGACCCTTAATAAATTCAGAATAAAAGAGTGGCGTAGAAAAATTGTTTCTTCCATAAGATTGTGGTAATAATTTCTTTGTAATTGAATTTTGTGAAATATATAAGCCACTTACGCGTTCGCGATACAAAAAATAGGAGGTAATTTCGAATACCCAACTTATAAAAAAGCAGTTTGTCCTTTGAAATTATAATAGGCTTTCGTTTGATCCGATTTTGAGAAGTATTTCAATATTAATATTCTATAAAATCTCAAGGGCATTAGGTACCAACGTCATATTGACAAAATTGAGGTGCATTTTCCACAAAAGCCATTATAGTTGAAGTTGAAATTGGTTAAATTTTGTAAAAGTGCTACTGGATATTTAATCGACCAGCAACAGCCTCCTAAAACGAATAATATTCTAACCAATTTTTCTAATAAACCATATCACTTGCTCACGACAACAATGGCAAAGTTTATCTCGATTAAACAGTTGACTATCTTTCTTCCTGGTAACGATTCTGGTGATAAAGATTGCACGACTGATTCTGTACTCGTCGCCGTGACCCTAACCGTATTAGAAGTCTTGGTAAGTGGAACATGAGAGCCATTTAATTTATCAACTTGTTCCTCCGAAGCTGGCCAACTTTTATTTCTAGGATTTTTTAGGTCTGTAATCGGTGAGTCTGTTTTTCTGCTCGGACGTTCAGTGGTTTTACAGTGCATTTCTTTTCTTATGCAATTTTCAGTCGATAGTGGTGTAGTCCCAGTGGTACTAAGAATCTTTCTAATCTGAGATATTATGATGCTAAACTATTTAACATTCAAAGAACAACAAAAACGCATTTGGCGAAAAACCGAAAAAAACGGCGTAAAAGGCAAGTGGTTACAAGAAGTTTGTGGATAATTAAGATGATATAATGTTCAATTGGTTACCTACTGATATTTTTGTGTTTTTCATCCCAAAAGGCTATAGAGTCTTGGTTTGCACAGCACGCCCCAAAATGCAATAAACTTCATTAATTCTAAACAAGCATAATCCAAAATTCCACATTAATTTTTCACTAACATCTGTAACGAGTTAGCCTTAGGGTATAGCCAAAAAGTCGGACACTCGCTCCACAATCGAATTATTTTTTATTCCGATCAATAACGGCATTGGATTCGTTCTGCCTGAGCCACGCGCTGCCTCAGGCGATACTCCGAAAGTCCTTTAATGCACAACTCCCGTCTGCCCATTTGTCGAACGTCCCAACTAATAGAGAAATTCCATTTAAAAACTTGCGTTTTATGCCCCGGGGGAGTGAGTTTATTGTACATTTTTAATTTTTCGAATTGAGTTTATGTGGGAAATGTTTGGTCTTAGGGATCGAAGTTGATTTCGTCACGGGTACTCTGTAATGTTGATTAATTTAAACATCACTTAAGTTCAGGGAATCACAGAAAACTATATATTTTCTATAGTTACCTTTACATACCAATCAAGCGCCTTTGCTTTCCTACCTGTTTTCAATCATAATCATCTTATAAACTACCGAAAAGAGTATGTCAATCTCGTTGAAAACTGCTTCAGAAATACGTAACGCTTTGGCTATCGCCACTTGTAAGCCTTCTGTAGTAATTATGACTACCATTTTATGAAAGTGACTATTCTCTCGCTATTTATGATAGAGAATCATGGCAAACTAGCATAAGCATCATAATCAGCATAATATAATGTTCCCACTGCTGGGACACAGGCCTCCTCTCTGTGAGAGGGCGCCGTAATCCACTACGCGGGTTGGTAGATCAGACATGTCTTCGAGTTTTTGGTTCTAGGACATGCCAGATTCCTCACGATGTTTTCCACCGTTTTGAGAGCAGTAGTGATGGAATAATTTACACAAAATTAAGCGTCTGCTACCGTGCTGGTTCCGTGTGGTGCCAGACGTAAAGAATAGCACCACTGTATTTCTCCCCGTGGGTATCGTAAAAGGCGACTAAGGGACTTACTAGATAATGGGCAGCAGCGCTCTCTATGCATTTTAACACCATACTGCGATCGCCAACCCGTCTGCCAAGCGTGGCGACTATGGTAATCCCCCCCAAATGCTGAGGGAGGCCTATGTCCAGCAGTGGACGTCTTTCGGTTAAAATGATGATGATGATGAAGCGCCTGCTGGGTTTCAAACCTGCGACCTACAACTCTTAAGTCGCGGCGGTTACCACTGGGTCATCACTCAAACTAAAAAGAAGTAGGCACCTAGTATTCAAAAACACACAAACAAACAACAACATAAACATAACATTTAACAACACATTAACATTTATATCTGTAACTTTTATGGTGTACATATTATATAATAGACTATTCTATTCTATTCTATTAAAAGAATAAATGATACAAATTTCTTCTTTCTTCGTCAACGAGAAAATTATATTCTTCCGTTCCCTCAAGACAACATTTTGTACAAGAACAGACTACTAATGAAATAAGAAAATAATTTAATAAAAATACCTGTCTTACTATACACATCAGAAAGCAGCTTCATTATCTTTTTGACTAATTATGAAACGGACGACGAAAGTTCTAATTGAATTCAGAAGACTACGGCTTTCTCAGTTTTATTTCTTTTATTTTTTGGAAAGTTTCGGGTCGTCCACGATGTCTAATATCTATGCTAATAATACACTAATTAAGAAGTCTCAACTGTGCCTTTTTCGAAAATATTTTCGTCTGCAAAGTTTGTGTAAAGTTATTTGAAATCTACAAAAATCTTAAACAAACTAAGTAGAAAGAACATGCTGAAATGAGGGTTCCCTATTGTCCTCATATCATTTTACGGTTTTCAAGACAAATAGATTGGAAAATTAACAATTTTAATACCTTTTTTTACATGTCCATTTTGTCCCAGTGCTGGGCAAATTCCTCCCTATTCTCCTTCTACCTTTCTGCGTCCAGAGCTGTTAAGAGCAGGAGTCCAGGGGCCCAATTCTGTAAAATAACTCTAACTTGTCAATAGTGTGTCAGTAGTGTCTCAATGGAATAGTCATTGATGTTTGGTATTCTACAAACTGTTTATGGTCATTCACTTGCCACTGTAGTGCCATTGAAACGCCATAGTAAGACTATTGTAATAATTGGTGGTCTGGTTCACTATAATGTTACAAAGGCATTGTGATTGCCAAACTTACGGTAGTCTATAAATATTTTAAGTATATTTGACAGTAGTTTCCATCGTGTTTGAATAGTGTTTTGGACATCAAACCGCCATTGTGAAGCCATCGAACAACGACCCCAATTTTCCCTATTGATTGGGTTGAATTTGCAGCGCGCGACTTGTCGCATCATAGAAATTGTTCTACCGGTGTCGCGTCGCGTGACAAGTCGCGCCAGTATGTAGAAACCTATACTTTAATTTTGAAAGTCGGTGGCAAAAAACTAAATACAGATCTAAAAACACCGACTTTCGAAATTAAAGTTATTTTTCACTTAATCACTTTGTTTGTTTTTTTTTTTGTAAAAAGTTTTTTTTATGTAAGTAATTACTTATGTTCACCGAGATCTCCGTCAATCGTGGAGCGATTTTGAAAATTATTTCTTTGTTTGAAAGGGTGTGCTCCCAAAGTGGTTTCTTTGCCACGAAATCAAAATGTGATGAGGGGATGCCATGGAAATCGTGAGAAGCCCTCAAATTTTAATGGCACACCTAGCGATTTGGGTATTTTTTATAGTAACTCGTGCATTTGCTCTTGGAAAGCACCATTTGGTGAAGTGGAACTGATGATGAGGACCACAGATGGCCACTGGAACAGCATAATAACAGGTATATAACGAGTTGCGATTCGATTAGATACTTTAATATGGTTGCTAAGCGAATTATGCTCGTCACAATGCATATTATGGTCAGTGGCAGTCCTGGTCCGTTCCAGCATCGGCGTAAGCAATATTTTGTTGCAGGTGATGAGCAGTTGACATTAGGCTATTGTCACTTAATAAATTAAAAACTGACCCACTAAAAAGTACAAATATTAAGTAAATTTTTACAAAAAAAGAACCTTCTGGACTACAATGTTGAATTTGCAAAATGTTGAATTCGCAAAATGTTGAATTCGCGAAATGTTGAATACCAAAATGTTGAATTTGGAAAGTACAAAAATATAATTCTTACTAAATAGCCAAGTAACTGCGACCAACTAGGATGTAGCGCTCGCCGGCCGCTGCGGTGGGACCCCCTTATTCCTTTTTGGACCCCCTATTCCAAAGTTCAGAAATATAATGGTGACTAAATAGCCAAGTAACTACAACCAACTTGGATGTAGCGCTCGCTCGGCTCGCGCGCGGTTTGTCACAGTTCTAACCCTTTTTTTTTTTCGCTGAGAAATGCATTACGCATCCCCGCTCGTGGGGGACGAGTCGGGGTATGTGGGACTCCTGTCGGTAATGACGACAGTATACCCACTAAAACTCAGCGGTGTTCCCACATCGCCGTGTTGGGAGGGCCATGGGATAACGGTTGAACCTTTTCTTCCACAACCCTCCCGGCGCATGCCCGCCTAGCTGGCGGGCCCCGCATGCCCCCCTGTTACTGCGGGGCTACGGGCATGGCCGGGAACACCTGGCCATTCCCGTCCGACACTGGTGGAGGCCTGTGCAATACAGGCAAGGGTGCCCCCGCACCCGTTGCCTGCTGGCCTCCACCTGGGAGGAGTCGGAGATGACGTTCAAAGTGACGTCTTCTTCGACCCCTCCTCCGCCTTCGGAGCGGCGCCACAGCAGGGTCATCCTCCCGCACGCGCTCCGCCTCCTCCTTCTGTGACATGACGTGTTCGCAGAAGGAGGCGACTGCCGCCCAGGACCCCTCATCCCTCAGCATGGCGTTGACCAAGCCGGGGAGTGAGAGGTCCGGTCCGATCACCGCGTTCAGACTGTGGCGCGGCTCGGACCACGACGGGCACACCTCGAGGGTGTGCTGCGCCGTGTCCTCCGCCGCGCCACAGTGGTGGCACGACGCCTCGAGTTCCCAAGGAGGGGTGCTCACCAGAGCACATGCTGCTGCAAAGCCCACCGTGCGGTGGGCTTTAGCCGAAGCGCCACCTGCTCTCGAGTACAAGGCCCAGATATTTCATCTGGGCCTTCACCTCAACTCTGACGCCCTCCACGAAGATGTGGGCGTCAGGTGGGGGGTGCTGCCGAGGCCCGTGGAAGAACACGGCTTCGGTCTTGTGCAGCGCCACCGCTAAACCTAGGCGGCGGATCCTCCCTGCGACCAAGGATCCACCCGCCGAGGCCAAGTTGGCCGCTTCCCTGAAACTCTCCCCCCCCCCGGGTGGTGAGGAGAGTATCATCCGCATAGCAGATGACACTCGTGCCTCTCACAGTTCTAACCTAACCTAACCCATATGGTCAACATTTTGGGATTCAACATTTTGCAAATTCAACATTTAGGAGTCAACATTTTGCAAATTAAACATTGTGGTCCAGATGGAAAAAGAAGTCGGTGTCAAAAAACTAAAATACAGATTCAAAGACACCTAGTTCCAAAATTAAAGTTATTTTTCACTTTGTAGTGTTTTATTGAAAGTCAGTTATTTTTTTTGTAAAAAGTTTTATGGTGTACATACTAAAGAGTATTCTATTCTATTCTAGAAAGAATATCTCTAATCTGTCTGTTAACACCAAAATGATCATGTTATTTACCTCAAATGCAAACTTTTTCACTTCAAAAAACTCTCCACCACAAAACATTCTCTAAGCTCAGCTCCCATTATCCGTCGTATGCTTTAGAAATTGTCACATCTTCTTTCTTCCTGTCACCCTTGGCATCCCTAACGAC
Organism: Tiliacea aurago; assembly: GCA_948098905.1. NCBI lineage: Eukaryota > Metazoa > Arthropoda > Insecta > Lepidoptera > Noctuidae > Tiliacea > Tiliacea aurago. The sequence goes on along the minus strand of OX402587.1, from coordinate 17,257,007 downwards.
ATTTAACTCTACAGACATGTCTTCCCCAAAGTATATGTAAATTGGTAAATGTAATAAATTGCATATATTTATCTAGTAATGGTGCTTTAACGTAGGGGTGGGGCAGTGACGGATCGATTGAACGGATTTGTACTGCTTGCTTTTAGCGGTGCTAATTTTGGCTACGTGACTTTATTTAAGGGGAAGTAGAACACACTTGGACTTATCTATCTATACTAATTATAAAGCTGAAGAGTTTGTTTGGTTGAACGCGCTAATCTCAGGAACTACTGGTTCGAATTGCAAATTCTTTTTGTATTGGATAGTCCATTTATCGAGGATGGCTACAGGCTATATATAACGTCACGCTATGACCAAGAGGAGCGGAAATGTTGCAAAAACGGGAAAAAAATCCTTTTGAGAACTTCCGTTGCGTACGCTGTGTAAACGATTAAAGTTACGCAAAAATCAAGTATGACGGAATTTTTCCCCTTTCCAATGAAAAGTCGGCAACAGCTTATGTCTATCTTTTAAGGTTGACTCACTATAACCTTTGTTCTAAAATAATGCTTTAATTGCGAAGGTGTTTTTATAAACATGATATTACTCGTAATCCTTATCCAAATAAATACGTTATTCATCACAAGTATGAACAAAATTTCACTTGACATCATATGATTTCAATGAATATCATATTTTAAAATAATCACACTTCATCACACTAATATTATAAAGGCGAAACTTTGTGTGTGCGTGTGTATGTTTGTTACTTATTCACGCTCAAACGGCTGGACCAATTTTTATAAAATTTTGTGTGGAGGTAGCTGACACCCTGGATTAAGACATAAGCTACTTTTTATCCCAATATTCCCATGGGATCGAGATTTACGCGGGTGAAACCGCGGGGCGTGGCTAGTCATATTATAAATGTGAAAGATTGTGAGGATGGATGGATGTTTGTTACGCTTTCGCGCAAAAACTACTGAACGGATTAAGATGAAATTTGGCACACAGATATAGTTTATAAGCAGGATTAACAGATGGGATATTTTTATCCCGATATTGTTACGGCATCGAAACTTATGCGGGTGAAACCGTGGCGCGCTGCTAGCCTATGCTAATATTATAAAGAGGTAAAATTTGTTTGTCTCTGAGTTTGTATGTAGGGGGTAATCTCCGGAAGTAATGATCCGATTTTGAAAATTCATTCACAGGCCGAAAGCAACACTATTGCCGAGTGCCATAGGGTATTTTTTATAGTATAGTTGACTACCACGCGGACGAAGTCGCGGGAAAATGCTAGTGGCCAAGTGCGAGTCGGACTCGCGCACGAAGGGTTTACGTATAAATAGAACATAATCGTTTCAACAAAGTAAGCAGTAGTAGGTATAGGTACAACGTGTCGTTACAGTGGCGACATTAATTTAATACACGGGTAGGGATAGTGGTTTGTAATAATAAAAAATATAATAAGATAAAATAATTATAAATTGAAAAATTTTAATTTTCAAACATACTTTTAAATAATAAAGCTCTCTCCTTCCTTCAGTTCGCTCCTTGCACGTTATTCGTTTTAATATCATTGATGCGAAGTTAAGATCCCGGCAAATGACCTCTACGCTACAGTTCTTTAAGCACAGGTTGCTCCAAATTACTATTTTAGAAAATTGTAAATAAATCAATAAATAATAACGTTTAATGAAATTAAAATATCTTCATATAAAGCAGAGGCGAAACCTATACGTGTGTTAAATTAATTTTGTCATTAAAGCAGCACGCTGTATATGTAGATAAGTAATTATCTACCTTATGTTTTGTAGAGAGATCGAGCTTATTATTTAGTTAAAAAGTAAAGTTTATTATTTAGTTTGTTTAACCATTTATTAGTACCCAGATCATCATCATCATCATTGGCAGCCTTGTTACACCCACTGCTGAGTATTTAAGGGTCGGGTAAACGCCATTGACCTTGGCTATACAAATGAACGTCACGCTCACACCGCGTGGCCGTTCGGTAACGAAATTATGAATATTTGAAATCACAGATAGAATTATAGTAATAAGTACGTTCATACAAAACAAATCATGAAAATATCTTAATTAGTTTGAAAGTAATATCGTTTTTTATGCTTTGGGTAGACATTACTTCCTGAATTTATTTCATAAAGCATTTTACTACAATACTTAAATATTCACTTATGCGTGTATGCGTTCTAGTTTAGCATACATTTTTTGCATAATTTACTTGCATTATACGAAGGCATATTATCTGATTTAATTTTAAAAGTCACTAAAATCATAATTATATCTGCGCCTTAAAGGTCTTATAATACATAGTAATATATATTATCAGTTCTTCTTACGGCTACATCGAGTGAACTTTACTGAATTATGTTGAATATTCAATTAGATATTTGTGAATTAAACCCACGAAGTTATCTCCATAATAATATTTTTATAGGATACTTAACCTAACGTAATAATTCCTGTAACGAGCCCTTCAAAATTATGAGGTCGAACATAAAATTAATAATTGTATAATTAATTCACGAACAAGTACCGTCTTTATCACGGTCAACACGCATTGCTTAATTCATTCATACTGCCACAACACAGATAGCTTACTCCATTTCAGTACATCGAACGATATTTGACAAAGAAATAATCAAAATATTTATGACGTACGCTGGGATATTGTAGGAAATTAAGCGGGGTTGCGACATGCGGGCGCACTCAAACATTATCTGCAGTCGCTATCAAACATTCAGAGGATGTATTGACATTTCTAATTATATATCCTATTGGCAATAGACTTTGCTGTACCGGCTAAAATCGCCTAGGGACTACCCACGACTACTCTTTACGCGGGTGATCAGTGACGAAAAAGTGACCATGAAGATATTTTAGGAGAGAAATAGGCAGCCTTCGTTGTGCTAGTTTTGAGAAAAATTTCTTGCTGTTCGAAAAATTTCCACAAAAATAAATCCGGATCCTATAGCAATATCCGATTTTTTTTTAAGTAGTAAAAGTTATCTACTGTGTGAAAAGCACTAAAAAAATATTAAAAGTAATATGTCTTAACTCTTTTTACCCTACCCATAAAGCTTCATTGCAGCCCTGCGTGTTCGAGGCATGATCTGTTGATCTAATAATTCTAAGACTGAAGAACATCTTTTTTGTCCCGAATAAAATTGACCATAGCAATAGCCTCAGTTTTCATCCCATCACGTAATAACTCTACTGACCAATTCACAATAACACCGCGTTATCTCAAGTTATACATTTTGCATCATCAGCTATTGTCTATTATCAGTACGCAATATTGGTTCCACCAGCTTAAATGCGGGAAGGAATAAACTAGAGAGAATAATTAAATCAAAGTAATTATTCTATGATTATATGCAGAAACTAATGGGGTTTATGAAAGGGCTAACGATCCGCGGAATGGATGTCAAAGGCGAATATATAGCTAAAATTATTAGCGTAGTTAAGATCATTGATACAAGGTACATAAAGCGCGAGTGTGTAAATAGGGCGACACACATGCTTGATAACATATTCAGTAACAAGGTTGCTACAAAGTTTTGCTATTGTCTCAGTAAAGGTATCTAGTTTATTGTTAGCACAGTGTCTTTAACAAGTTTTAGAACATCAGACTAAGGTGTCTGTCTGTGAATTTCTCTTACGTTTCAGAAACTTTTCAGACTCCATTCACATTAAAGTCTCGTTCTCAGTCAGTATGTTCTCAAAACATTCATTTCGGAACAATTCAATTTGAATTGATGCGAAGTTTTCAAATTGTCTACGCACTTCAGTACCATGATATACGTATAGGTTGTTTCTTTCAAGACAATTATCTATCTTTAATTCTGTCATAACATTATATAGTGCATCATTACCTAAACATTTTTATAAAATTTAAACAAACCCTGTCGATTCTCTACTGTCTATGCCAAGACTGCAGTCTAATATATCGTTTTTTTTATTAGTGAATCTTCTCTTTACTTGTCAATATAAAGAACACTATAGACTAAACGGGGGAGTTTAAACCAAACAACACACCTGTCCCCCATTCATAAGGTGCATGCCTTACGAAATACCCCTAATATGTCAAATGGAACAAGATTTTTTCTCCCTTAGAGCACCAATTTAGATCGCGACGCGTCAATAATATAAAGAGGGGGTCCCGATCTTTGTTTTCCCCATTGAGAGTCTATTCGATCAAAAACTTGAGCGTTTTCTTTTTTGAATTTATATAATACTATAAAACTTTTTGATTTGATTCAAGTGCATATGGGTAGTTTATGATTGGGAGTGACGTAGCGAAAGTTTGTAATATACAATTTTTTTTCGATAGTTGACAGTTGGTTTTACATAATGGGTGGGAAACATTGCATTGGTGGAATAAACAAATAGGCCCAATATTGGAAGAGATTCGTATTCAGATTTTTTTGAATACTTTTACAGCAGGGTTGATTTTAGTTTGCAATGCCTTTTTATTACGATAATATATCATATACCTCCAGTACATCGACAACCATTTTTTTTTCTTTTTCATTTTAGTGCTACTTAAAGAGTCATTTAACCCTTTAAAGATCACAAACTTTCGTCTTTTAACTGACATAGGTTACATTCATTAGAGACTGGAAACTTGATAATAGAATACGTGTGGCAGATGGATAAAATGAACGAAATTGCGAATAATTAAAACTTGTAGAAACTTTTGCTTAAAATCACTTAAAGTTGCTCTTCTGTGAAAAATTTGTTCGATTACAGTCAGACCCCAAAAGGCTTAACTACTAACATTTCATTTTAAAATCTATTGTAACTTTATTTTTTCAATTCAAAAACAAAAGAAATAGAATATGCATTATACATCTAAAAGAAAATTTCTTTGGAAAAATTGAAGCATTATTAAGAGTTTAAATGAAATAAAATTGAAATTCCATGTTGTAAATCCAACTGTGCTTAAAACTAAGAAAGTTTATGCAAAATGCTATGGAATAAATTATCGAGTTTTCCAAACATTGGAACTTTTCTACATCCATCCACGTCAATTTAATATCGTTAAGTATCTTTACATGTTTTGAATTTCTCCATCACCATCACTTGGGAGTGTGGAATTTGTAAAATATTAGCATTAGCTTATAATAACAAATAGCGAATAGAATACTCTTTATTATGTACACCATAAAAATTACAGATATAAAATTAAATGTAGAAAGTTTACATAAAAGTGATATTTTAAAGACAAACTTTGGATGGATTAAGGGGGAAGGAGAGACAATACTGCAGGTAGTCTGTGGTGTATCATTTTCATAATTATATACAATAAATACACACGGACCTAACACATATTAAACTTATATATATAAATATATTCAATAATAATCATGAAACAAGTGCAAAGAACAAAAAAAATAATAAGCCAAGTGTTTTAACGGTATATATTTTTAAACACAAACAATATTTGTTTGGTACTGTCATCAGAAAAGCTGCAAAGATTGAAGAAGTAGGAAATACACATTCTCATAATGAAAATGCTTTTATATCATGATTAGTAATTTACACGAACAACAGAAATTAAGGGGGCTGACAGACTAACGACGAAATAACCGCCTTTATAAAACCATCAGTCGCAATAAAGGAAACGTTATACACGGAAGCAGGCACGGCACGCTCCTATTCATAGTATGGACAGTAATAATAATGATCAGAGTTCCTGTCGCCGCTCCGACTGCCACCATCGGAAACGTTTCACCATTGATTTTTCCGCAAATAATATAGTCTCCAAATTTCGCTTCGGTCTTCATTGTTTCCAATGTCACCCCAGTTCCCCTACGAACTAAGTCGCATGGTTTTGAGTGCATTAGATTCGCTCAAACACATCGGCACTGTCGGTTTCCTGGACGTTGGTCGACACGTGACTCCAAACATAAAAGACTTCACGCCTGATCAACTCAGCGATATAGATGTGAATGGAATTGCCTTTATTGTGTAATATTAGGAGGGTGATTCGGAGCATCAAGTATTATAAGCGCAGATGCACCAGTTTCCATATTAAAAACAGACTCTGATTTAGACATAATATCATCAACTTGTCTGAAACAAGCGTCAATGATGATTTATTGACATCTGCATATTTTAAAGACGATCGACTAGTCGTAATCAACTCTGACGTTTCATGCAAATCTGTTTCGGTCCTTTTTATCTGGAGCTCTTTCATTGTCGTAATGTGATTAGGAAAGGCCCCAATCGGGTACCCTCTTCCGGGAGGGCGCTAAATAAGATGCGACGTTTTCCGCCTCGGGCACCTTTGATAGTACTTTTTAAAGCTGTGTCACGAATTCCGAACCTCTCTTTTATTGGTCGCCATTATGATAATTACATTAAGGGCCGCCCGTTGCCGATACTTCGTCTTTCGAATTTGTTCTGTTGTTACGGTAAGGCGTTTGCCTCTTGAATATTGAGCAGCTCATTTGCGAAAATCGCACCTATTCTCTACGTGACACTTTTATTCCACAAAGTCGTTTGCCATTAAGTTTCTTAGGCTGGAATCAAATTATCCGAAATTAAAAAAATATTCACGCAGTTGATGATTGACACTCATTTAGTAAAAGTTAAAACGTAGTCAGCGCAATTAATCTCCAACGTACAAATATTTAAATCAGTTTTCATTTCACTTATCTTTAAAATAGTTTTCACAGACTTTAAATTCATGATTTCAAAGTGCTTGGAAAATCTTGTTAGTGCTTCATTTTCAGGTAAGACTGTTGACTTATTAAATATATTACTATACTAATAGTTTTAAAGGTTGTTTTTGGCTACTTTTTATGCATAAAAAACAGTTTAAATGCTCTTGGGTATTAAAATTATGTTCAAAGTAAAATCCTAAGGCGATTCCCAGATTTTTTTAGTAGTTTGTTTTACTTATTTCGTATATATTTTGTTAAACTCGTTGTACAAACGACGTGTTTTACTACGTGGAAAAGAGAAAATCTGCCCGAATACATTGTATTATTTTCTTCGACGGGTAATCAAAATTAGTTAGCTCAAAAGGAGCTTTGCCACGAATGATTCTATTTGTTTTGTGTCAAGAAGTAGGTAACGTTTTTTTTTTGATCATTCGATTGACAATGTTCTACAGTATCGAACATTGGAAACATTCTTGGATTTGATTGAATCGTAACAACAATCAAAAACAAAATTTGTTTCAATTAAATTCCACTTGTTTATTTGAACGGATGAAACTTTTTTCGTTTCGTTAAAATGGAATGTTTTATTTATTTTAAAATATACATTGGCTGGGAATGTTTTTATTTATTTTAAAAAATACATTGGCTGGGAATGTTTTTGGTTAAAAATGCCACTATTTTTTCATTTCGATAGTTTTGTTGTCATGTACAAATGAGCGATGATAAAAAAATAATCAATCAATCTTTTATTTAGTTAAAAATGTGTATGGCTACAGATAGTATATTTATGTATGAAATATGTGCACTATGTTTTGCCAATATATGGCGTACAAAATTACCATAAATAAGCAAGATTACATTAAAAAAAAACAATTTAAAATAATTATGTCAGTTAGGTAAACAGGTCATTACAATTTTAGATAAATCAACACATTCATACTTAATCAATAAATAAAATAATAATAAGTGCTTAATTAGCAAGTCGAATAAACACATATTTAATAAATACGTCATGTTCGAATTTTAGAAAGGAAAATGCAAAAGTGTTGTATATTCATACTTACTTAAGTACAAAAAGTTATGGTTTGTACCCTTTAGTCTGTTCTTGTCAGTCTTAATTTTTATATAAGTAAAGCAGTTCTATTCTAATAAAGAACATTCAATACTTTAAACCAAACATTTTCTTTTAACAAGATTATTATTTCAACAAAAAGTGCTATAGTTTTCACGATATCTAAAACCAATAAGATATTATTCATCAATAATGATGCCATAATACATTGGAAGAAAATAACATGAGATTTTTTACTTCTGATCATACATTGATACACAATGAATCACACTGCATTGCGTATAATTCCAAACACCAAACATCGAAAAAAAAATAGACAGTCGGACCCCTGATCGTGACTAAAGGTATTAAGCGTGTCTTTAAAAAATTTGCATTTGAAATAAAAGCGTCTCCACCCAAATCACATTACCAGAAATTTGAGGCCAAAACCGCGCGTCATTTCGGTGAAGACTTTCGACCACGCCCGTAGAATAAAGTGCTAACGTACTTTATGAATCGAATTGAAGTTTTGCAAGATCATTGTGAGATCTATCGGTGTGATGCCGCCTTAATAATACACCGTTGTGAGGTTGGGTTCGGTACAAAATTATATTAATGTACCCTTTGCTTTTTCTGCAATGAAAGCGTACTGAAACTAATGTTGGTTGGTTGCATAGAAGAACCGTCGTAAATGTTGTTGTTTATTATGTTATGATGTATGTTGACTTAAAAAAGCTAGGCGGTTGAGAGTATGCCATGCTTACTTAAGACGCAGATATATGCCAGTGACCTTGAGTGGTTAGCTTACGTGTTCTGTACTGAGCTCACGCAACGCATCGTACGTTCAGCCAGTAATAGGACTCGCCCATCAAGGAGCGCTGTCCCCAATTTAACGCATTATTAATTTATTATACACAAAACAAAAGGTATTTTAATAAAACGCGTATATTAAAAGATCAATAATTAAATTATCTTTAAATTGGTGAAGGTTTCAGAAAAATATGCTTGGTAAATTTTGCGCCATTCTCAGTTTTTTATCCGCGTTAGACATTACTTTACAAACTAATTACACTATCACTCAGTTGCAGAAACGATCTTTAAATTTTAAAGACTACATTAAACACTAATGTAGCATTAAATCATTGCACAAAACCATTTTTTATTTTATTTTAATGCTCCATTAAATTTAACTAATGAAATGTCAAACCTAATGAAACCGGCCATTTTAAACACTTTTACGTTGCACGTAACTTCATTAGCGCCCATTAGCAGGTGGTGAACTTTAAGTTTGACATTTCAGATTTTTTAATTTTAATGGGCCGAAAAGCATCCATTAAGAGCAACATTAGTGTTTTCTACGGTACTTGAATGCATTTCTGTAATTGAAAGATGTCTTTAACCAGTCTTTCGTCATTATCTGATTCTTATTTAGTAGATTTACCTCGCCGTCGAATCCCAGACCGAGTGAATTCATTTTTAAAACATGATGGAAAAGAGTTTCGTGTAAAGTATAGAATTTCCAAGGAGGCAGTTCTTCAAATTTGTAACCTATTTGATTAAGATTTAGAACCAGTGACGCAAAGAAATAAATCCATTAATGGCCTGACACAGCTTTTAATATGTTTGAGATTTTTCGCCACTGGATCTTTCCAGCAAGTAGGTATTGGGTGATTTAATAAACATAAATAAATCAACAGTTTGTCGGAAACAGGTTGGGTCGGGTTGTTTGTCAGTTTGTTTAATACAAAAAGTATCCCGTGAGCTAGCAAAATTAAGCCACCTCTATATTAAAATGCCAGACCGGACGGAACTACGTAGAGTTGCAGAAGGTTTTTATGAAATTGATGGATTTCCACGTGTGGCCGGAGCTCTAGACTGCACACATGTTAAAATTATTAGATTAAGGGGGATGCGCTAAAGTAGCCCGCAAAATTCAAATTTTATTACGTTTTTTGCAATTTGCAGGTCAGTAACACGTATGTTGATCTAATTATGATTCGCGGCCATAACCAATATGGCTTTACAGAATTATAATCATTAGAATATGAATCAGAAGTATAAAAATTGCAAAAAACGTTGGTAAATTTGAATTTCGCGGGCTACCTTAGCGCATCCCCCTTAAACCAGATTATTTAAACTACATTAAACCACAGAGTACACTGAATACACATAAATCAACTACATTTACTTTATTTTATTCTAAAATTGTGGTGTACTTGTACGTACGGATAATAACAGTACGCAAATGTTCACTCTTTTCGTTCAATATGGTAATTTGTTCCTGGCAATATTGTTTAAAGTCTTCTTTAACTAAAGTGGCATTAAAAATGTCTAATGCTATTTAAAATTTGTTTGTGCAACTTCATTAAAGTAATGAATTCATTAGCGATAATGTTGCTTTATGTAATGAAGTGTTAATGGTGAGCTTTCTGCAACTGAGTGTATGTAATGTAAACATAATCTAAAATATTCACATATTAAATTATTTAGAAATTGCTCTCACATATCATATTTTTTTTCAAATCATTAACACTATTCTTTTAGACGTGGTTATCGTCCCCTTATTCACTCGCTGATGGTGGCGCGCGTGTTGGATCATTCGGTTCCCTACAAAATGGTTGACCTGGAAGGTGCTGATCCACGCGTCATGTTTGTGAACGGGCGCCGTCAGTTGAGACTGGTCATCTCTTAACGGGCTTATTTGTAATCTTTTGATCTTATATTTTGAATAGGTAGTTTTTTTTTTTGCCATTCATATTGTTTTTATTTTGTTTTATTTTACATAGAAGCAACAAGAATAATGTATGTACCCAGGATTTTGTAATATCTTGATTTAAAAGAGTGTCCTTGGAGTTTCTTGCCTGTTCTTCTCCATAGAGATCTAGGTAAGTTTTGGAATGGGCTTCAACTTTCTGACTAACTGACCAACTCTTTGACAATTCAAAAGTGCCTGTAATTAGTTAAATTGAAAAAATAATGAGATGAAGCCTTTGTTTTGTAGTGGGACAATATTTGAATGAGGGTGTTGACGACTAAAACGTAACATACGAGTATAAGCTAATAATATGATTCTTTTATTTAAAAATCCTAGTACGCAAAATACTTCATCATCATTATTTCAGTCGAAAGACGTCCACTGCTGGACATAGGCCTCTCCCAAAAGGGGGGCTGTGCCATAATTGCCACGCTTAGCAGGCGGATTGGCGATCGCAGTATGGTGTTAAAATGAATAGAGAACGCTGCTGGACATTCTCTAGTAAGTCCCTTAGTCGCCTTTTACGACACCCACAGGATACACAAAGTAATTATTTCAAAGAAATGTTTAAAATTATTATTTTTGTGTATGTTAGCCCCTTTTCCATCCTTATCTCAACGACGAATGTCCATCCCAGACGTGACACTTATGTATTTTTAAAACCGCGTATATTGACTAAAATCACACCATCAAATTAAATAACACTAAATAAATAAAAGAACCGGCCAAGTGCGTGTCGGACCACGCATTATGAGGGGTGGTTCCGTAGTTGGGATGAATTTATCCCAAAAACAAACTTAACATTGTAGTTAAAAAACATGTTATTCATGCATCGATATACGTCACGGTCAATTCTTCTAATCTAATCCAATTGAAAATGTAAGTTGGTCGACTATTAGGTACTCGTTAAGTTGTAAAGCCTACTTAGCTGTGATAGTTTTCCTTTTAATTTCGTTGTTTAAACAACTGCCATGATTTTTTTCACATGTTCTGGCAGGGGGACACTCGACTCTAACAAAAAATAGCACTATAAAATTTTATATTACGCAAACGAATCCATAGATCGAAAAATGATGTTCACAGATCCGCAATATTTTTAAACGGCATATCCAATGATAACCCACACCATGGAATAGACGAAAAACAAATTAAACCCCTTTTTACGTGCCCTAAAAAAAACATTTTTCAAGATTTTATTTTATACCCATGCCAAATTACAGCTTTCTAGCACTAAGAGTCTCTGAGCTAAGCCGGGGACAGACAAACAGACAGACGGATTTGTTGACTACGGAACCCTAAAAACCACCAGAGGGCCCGTTCAGATATTCAGTCATAATGTAGAACCATTTTTTCTACGATCACTACGTGACTCAGTTCTGAATCATATGAACTAGAAAATTATAGTTACCTGTAATAATCTAAATGCTGGAAGTGATGACGTAGCACTTAACTTGCGGAGTCAACGTTAAAGAATTTAAGTATATTATCATGAGATTACAAAATTAGATTATCTATCTCAGCAAGTCACTATTCTCAAGAGAAAAATAACAAAGAACAATGCCCACTGGCCATACATTTAAAAACCTGACTATTAAATTTATGTATAGTTATACGGTATGTTAGAAACAGTACCTGTAAGTTTAGAAAATAATGTCTTATAGTCATTTTTACGATTTAAACGCTACGAAGTCCAAATAATACTAATCTTACTTTTTAGGTTAGATTTGCCGTTACTAAATACAAAGAAATAAATCTGCTAGAACTATTTATTAACACACGAAGTTTAGTCCAAAATAGGAATATTATCTAGCCATAAAAAAGAAGTATTAGACCATAGTCTAAAACTTCTTTTTTACTTAGTGAATTCCTTGAAACCAACTGCCCTTACTGTCACTGGTTAGACTCTTTATGATTGCCACTGTATTGAGCATTAACTGTTGTTTCTCCAGCACTCATAAGTTCTTAGTAACTACATTGTTAGTAAAAAAACTATAGTTAGTTTCTATACCTCTAAAAACTTTAACTTAGTTCTTGTATTGTCAAAAGTGATCACTTGTGGTATGTACCGTAGGCCAATGAAATGTGTTGGGTAGATCCCAACACATTTCATTGGCCTACGGTACATACCTGATGAACAAAACGGGAAAAACAAATAAAATACTACCTATGTTAAAGTAGAATGGTTTATTAATTATAAATCATTTTTAGCTTTGTTAGTTTGATTAGGACATGATTTATTATATTTATATTAAAAATAATAAGCATAAATACTTACGATTACTGGTCTTACCAAGGGGTATCGTATTACCCAGTTACTGGGTTGTGGAATCCAGATAGGCAGGCGCTCCATGTAAAAAAACGTATTTGGCTGCATCTGGTTAGACTGGAAGCCGACCCCAAAATATTTGGGAAAAGGCAGGCAGATTGAATTTTTGACTTACGATTACTGGTGATATCCACTCGCTAAGTAACGAAATAACTCTTGTGTTGAGCTCATGAACGAGATATCGTCGAAATGTATACGTTGACTTTCTGCTGATGGCGGCATTGTCAAGAGGACAGATTTAGAACGGTATGGTAAGCAAAGGTCGTCAGATGAGGAAGATATCGAGCTCCAGGGGCGTTAAATAGGGTCGTAAAAAGAAGTAACACACAAAATTACACAGTACACAACGAGGAGCAAACGCAACAACGGAGGAGAGGACTGCGCCGATGACAATCACAGAACCACAGAACACTTATACCAGAACTGTCAAATGTCAAAAAAATCCGTTTCAATCGTGCGAACTCAATTACATACTGCATGATTATTTTATTTCATTATTATGTTATTTTTAATTAATATGTATTAGACTAAAAATACTAATAAAGAAATGCTTACTGTTTAAAAACGTAAAATAATGTATAAAACTCAGAAACAGATTTGAATAAAGTCAAGTAGCAGTGTGTATATTGGGACGTCGTAAAAAAAGGGATGCATTCAAAACATCGTAATACGTACCCCTTGTTGTAGAATACTTGCAAGCATATAGAAATATTAAAAAATGTTTTTTTCCTGCGTTTCTTTTAACATTGTGATATGCGTAATTAATATACAATTAAATTAGCTGATTTTTAAGATTTATTTCATTTCTATACACAGTCAGGTGAAAATTGGTCATCCTTCTTTATGTCAGTAAATCTTGGTTTAGGCAAGTAAAATTCATAAAAGCATAACTTTTGGGTATTTTCACGATACATTTACGATACGTAAATTCTGAAAGAACAACTTGGCTTCATTTAGATACTGAACATCCAGCCAGCGTGGTGATGCTTGTTCATAAGTAAAATGAACACGCAGCAAGCATAGTGATGTATGCTTGCTCATAAGTGAAGTAAACATGCATCAAGCATGGTGATGTATGCTTGTTCATAAGTAAAGTGAAAATGCAGCAAGCGTGGTGACGTATCCTTGTTCGTAAGTAAAATGATTATGCAGCAAGCGTGATGATGTATGCTTGTTCATAAGTAATTCTAAGCATATTTTGAAATGCCACTGAAAATATATTTGTATTTCTTTTTCGCCTCACAAAATACCCATTAATCAAATTATTGTATTTATAAAATACTTTAAGCGTCTGCCACAAAATATTGACAGGTTTAATTAATAACAGTTTGATAAAAAATATTTGAAGAATGTTTTACTACAACAAGGTCATAAAAAGGTCCGTTACATCGATTAGTACATACGTATACAAAATGCATAAAATATTATCTAAACTAAAATTTAGCTGTCACAAAAATTTTGGTGTATCTGTCACGTAGTATAATTAATTAAACACAGTTTTGAAAACATTTTACTTATTTTTAGGGTTCCGTACCCAAAACGTGTCAACAAGACCCTATTACTTACTAAGGCTCCGCTGTCCGTCCGTCCGTGTGTCACCGGGCTGTATCTTTTGAACCGAAATAAGTAATTGTTTGAAATTTTCAAACAATTACGAAGAGTGTGTACTACTATGAACTCTATAAATCAAATAATAAAAAAATAATACATTTAAAAAATAAAGAGACCCCCCCCATACAAGAAACGAAGAAAATATTGTACGGTGTTACGGAACCCTTCGTGTCCGACTCGCATTTGGCCGCTTTTTAAATAGCAAATAAATTAAAATATTATGGGGGATGCGCCAAAGTAGCCCGCGAAATTAAAATTTTCATAAGTTTTTTGCAATTTGCAGGTCTGTGTGAGGTTGTATGTTGATTCAAATAATTATGATTCGCGGCCGTAACAAAACATGGTTTTATAGAATTATAATCTTTAGAATCAGCAATACAACTCTCTAAGTTTATAGAATATTATAGAATAACTACTTCATGAAATACTCATTCAATAGGATTCTACGAAGAGAGTTGAGAACTTGAGAGTTGAACTTGAAAACATTGTAAAAACCCATTATTTTTCAAAGAGTAACCGTCTTCGCGGCTCTTCTCCATAGGAAACGACCAATTGGAACCGTGCACCTAGCTTCTGACGTTTTATAAGTGCCCTTCCATGTAGGTTTATGTGAAATAAAATATTTTGATTAAGATTTTTTTTTATAAAAAAAAAAATAGTTTATTGTTAAAACAAGTGTAGCGGCATCAAGATCGCCACATGCGAACTACGCGTGACACCGACGTCACGCAAAATCCTGCATCGCGCAAGCAGAGTTTACCGCGTGACTAGCATTTATACAACATCCCGACATCAATCGTTGGGCGGTTGCCCACCAGACATAACACCCGTTTGGTCGGAGGATCCTCCCTTTTCTGTAGAGGATGAGTGAACTTTTACACCCTGTTCCTCATGCCTCTAAACTGGTGACCCCGAGTATGGAGTGTGTTAAAACAAGTATACATATACTTGTTTTAACAATAGACAATTTTTTTTGTAAGGAGGATCCAATCAAAAATTTGTTTATACCTACCTAGGTATAAACAAATTTTTGATTGGATCCTCCTTTTAGGTAGATACGAGTAGTACCTGTATTAGGAGGGTCTCAGAAAACTATATATGAGTGGGTGTAAGTATGTATGTGGGTGTGTTTGTTTTCATAACTCGTTAAAGGCTTCTACATACCGGGGTGACTTGTCGCGCGACGCGACATGACACAAAGGCACCGCTCGTCCCGCGACACGCGGGGCCTTTGTGCCGTGTCGCGTCACGCGACAAGTCGCGCTGGTATGTAGTAGCCTTAAAATGTAATTTTATCGCGATTTTAGTTTTACTCCCGTATTAAAAGTTGTTCATAATGATGAGTACAATAACCCCTCCATAAGAGGTTGTGCGTTATTTATGTTACACTAGCTGCGCCCTGCGGATTCACCCGCGTAAGTCTCGATTCCGTGGGAATATAGGGATAAAAAGTAGACTATACGTTAATTCAGGGTGTCAGCTACCTCGATACAAAATTTTATCAAAATATATCCAGGCGTTTTTACGTGAAAGAGTAACAAACATCCATCCATCCATCCATCCATAGTTACAAACTTTCGCGTTTTTAATATTACTAGCTGCGCCCCGCGGTTTCACCCGCGTAAGTCTTGATTCCGTGAGAATATAGGGATAAAAAGTAGCCTATATGTTAATCCAGGGTGTCAGCTACGTCGATACAACATTTTATCAAAATTGGTCCAGCCGTTTTTACGTGAAAGAGTAACAAACATCCATCCATCCATCCATACTTACAAACTTTCGGCGTTTATAATATTAATATAGTAGGATGTTGTATAAATTGACCTTACACTTTTAGACATCCAATCGATCTCTTGCCAATTTAAATAATTATTATAAAAAAATCTTCTTCAATACTTCTCTATATATAGCTATTAGCTGTCATGTGTAGTCATCCCCTATCTAGCCATATCAACTTTCACACAGTCCTTTTAGTGTCTTTGGTCTTCCCCTACTCATCATTTCATACATCAACCAACCACATTTATATCTAACAAACAAACTTTAAATCACTGTTTGTTGATAAATGCACAAGCACGAACAGTTTTGTAGGGAAACAGACAAAAAAAACGTCTAAAGGATTCCACTCCATCCCCTTTAAAACGCTATTTTCTTTTTATATCAAATGAACCGTGAAAGTGCGGGCGGTGTGGATGCTGCGAGTTAGCGAACCGATCAGAGCCTAAACTTCAATAAAAAATGTTAAGTCGTATCTATAGATGCGGGTTCTGTAGGTAGATATTTATTTGGGAGGACTTGTTTAAAGAGGTCGTTAATTAAAATATCAATAGATAAAAAGGGGCCAAGTGCAAGTTGGACTCGCACACGATTGGTTCAGAACCACTGTACAATATTTATCACTTTCGAGCAAAAAGCACCGAATTAAACGCGTTTCTTGTATTTACTTTTACTTATTAATACGCTTTTATTAGCTTCATACGTATGTTAGTGTGTATGTATCGGAAACTTTGAACATGATTTTGATCCCCTTTGAAACGTCGGATTAACTCGAAATTTGGCATACTTATCAAGGACCGATGATAATTAAATATTTTGAACAGTTAGACCCGTAATCCTAACTAGGATAATCAGGATTAGCGATTTTTTGTTTTCCGAAATGTGGTAGTGTCTTGGCGCCAATTCCGTAATGACATGTTGATGTTTAATTGTAACACCATTTTTAGTAAATAATAGTTTAAAAAAACGAAAAAACACGCTTTTATAGAATATCCAACGAAAAAATGAAAAATAAATAATAGTTAAAAAAACGGCCAAGTGCGTGTCGGACCACGCACAATGAAGGGTTCCGTAGTTGGGATGAATTTATCCAAACAAACTTAACATTGTAGTTGAAAAACATGATCCCCATACATTCCAACTGCAAATGTAATTTTGTACGCACAATATTGAGTGGTTTACCATGTTATTTTAAGATCACAGACTTCTTAGGTTTTCCTGTAATCTATAATAAAGAACTATTTTCTGTATTTTTATCCAAATTTTAGGCTCCGTAGTTTCGGAGATAGGGGGGGGGGTGGTCATTTTTCGTCTATTTTCTTAAATATTTTTAAAAGTATGCATTTTAAAATTATAAAAAAACAATATACATAAAATGAAATCCTTAAAACAAGTCCTTTCATTTGATATGTCACACGGTACAGTCAGCAATACTTATTTTTTAATTAAGTGACCTCTATATTCAAAATGAATTTATTTACGTAACACGTCCGTGTTTGGGTCTCAGAAGTTCATATTTGCACCTTTAAACTTAATCGGTCAAGTAGATTCGGAGCAAATCAGCTGTGACTGACAGACAGACAGACAGACAGACACACGAGTGATCCTTTTTGGGTTCCTTTTTTCCTAATGAGGTACGGAACCCTAAAAATACTAAAAAACATGCTTCTATAAAAAAACAAACAAAAAAATGGGAAATAAATAATTTTATTGTAAAAAAAGCGTGGGGCGCTTTTTAAGATATTATCATAATGATAATCCTTCTACTCATATAATATTTATAACTATTGACACAAAAACTTTTTGCCTTTCCCTTTGTAGTAACTAATGCTTTTACGTAGGTACAAAATAACTCAGTTTTGTTTTATGTAGGCTCGTACAACTCGTACTGGTGCGATATTGCGGGCGCGACGCGACACTAGTAGCAGATTTAAGTATGGCCTTCGAAACCATATCATAATATGATTTCGAAGGGCATACTTAAATCTGGAGCTAAATAAAGCTTTTAAACATAATAACGTAACGTAGGCATCTTTACTTTTATTAAGGTAAGTAACCCTAAAACCATCAAAGGATGACCGTAAAAACGGAGCAAAGAATAATAATCCGATTTACTAAAATATATTATTTTTATTAGCTTATTTATTGTGTTAAAAGCACAAAATAGAAAACACATTTTGCCTTTCCCTTTGTAGTAACTAATGCTTTACGTTGGTACAAAATAACTCAGTTTTTTTAAGGCTTCTACAGACTGGCGCGACACGCGATGTGACACAAAAGCCCCGCGTGTCGCGCGACGAGCGGTGCCTTTGTGTCGCGTCGTGAGTCGCGCCGGTATGTAGGCTCATACAGACTGGTGCGATATTGCGGGCGCGATGCGACACTAGTAGCCCGGGCTCGGAAAAAAGGTTTTTTTCTATGTAACCTTAACCGTTACGAGTATTATAAAAGTTTTAGAACATAATTCGTTAATTATTTAATACTTCGTCACAAAATCAATGCTGAACCAATTTTTTTGAAGCTAATATCAATTGTATCAAAAATAATTTGTATCTTCGTAAATAAAAAATAACCGGTTTCAAGCCCTGCTAGTAGCACAATTTCTTTGTCGGTCTGTAGAAGCCTTTATCAGTAAAATGATTAAAGTGTAAAAAATTGTAATTTTAAATAGTTCAAGTATCAATATCTTGCTAGGTAATAATTTTCTTTCATCTTTACGTGTCCATCATATTAGAAATGATGATAAAATTAAATTTATGTTAGATTTCATGATGTTTTGTATTTTTAAGAGGAAATGTTATTAGAGAGATTTTATTCTGAATAATCCTATCGATTAATAGAATATAATAGCGAGTGTTTATTTTTTTTATTTTTACTGGTTCGATTCCCGGTTTAGGTAAGCTTGTCGAGAAATCTGTGAATACAGTTTTGTTTCTTTTAAAAAATAAAGGAAATGATTCCTTTGAGTAAAATAATTTATCTTAAGGATTTTAAGGTGTTTTCCTTCAGGGCCCATTGATTTTTCCACCCTGTATATTCCTATTATTTACCTATGTTCCTAGTTCTACAATACTTTGAAACCTTAGTTATATAGTACCTACATAGTTACCACTGTCTTACGTGATTTGGCCAAGATTTATCACCATTTATGCAAGGAAAAATTAGGCTATATAAATTAACTTATGTATCGTTGCCTTTTTGGGAAATTTTCAAATAACTTCTTCCGCTCTGGGTGGAGCGGGAGGGCGTGTCAGACTTTGACTTACTAAAACCCACCCGTATTCCTTCATTTGCCTGTGTGCCAGGGCCACGATATCCCTTTTGGACAAACTCGAAACCCTGGCAGGCCTTAACGGACCCCGTCAGTTGGTGCTGACATCTCTTTTAGGCGCGCGTGAAATACAACGCGCCGTCGACCCGGGCCTGGTCCTTATCGGTCGGCGAGCTACCCATCGCACGTTGGTCTAGTGGTCGCAAGTGCTGCTACTGACCATGACGTCCTGGGTTCAATTCCCGGGTCGGGCAAAAGTGTTATTGGATTTTTCCATTTGGAATTTCTCAGTAGCTGCCCGAAGTCTGTAATTTGTGCCCGGTTGATGGCATTAGGCTCGCCCCCTATTACATGGGACTTAAACATAACTGGCGAAATGTGGGTGTACTATAGGTACACCTCTGCCCATCCCTTCGGGGAAACAAGGCGTGATGATAAGTTATGCTCAATTAATTAAAAATTCAGATTATTTGTGGATTCCTATCCCAATCCTCTTTAATTAAAATGGGCCTGAGTTTTACTAGTAGATACTTACGAATTATATAAAACCTAAAGGCTCTTACAGATATCGCGATATCGCGGGCGCGACAGGTACCGACATAGAAATTGTGCTATAGGTAGTGTCGCGTCGCGCCCGCGATATCACACCAGTCTGTACGAGCCTTAATTCAATAGGTAGACATTTTGAAAACCGAAATACAAAAGGACTTTAATTCAACAACCCTGAACAAAACTTGAAAGTAGTCTGAGGAAACTAATTACATTAAAGCTTTAAACCTACATTTCGTCAAATAAGTTCTACTATAATTTAGAAACTTTCACTTGAACACTTTTTGAAGAAGCAGATATATGCCAGTGAGCTTGAGTGGTTAGCTTGCGTGTTCTGTACTGAGCTCACGCAACGCGTCGTACGTTCAGCCAGTAATGGGACTCACCCATCAAGGAGCGCTGTCCCCAATTTGACGCATTATTAATTTATTATACACAAAACAAAAGGTATTTTAATACAATGCGTATACTAAAAGATCAATAATTAACTTATCTTTGAATTGGTGAAGGTTTCAGAAAAATACGCTTGGTAGATTTTGCGCCATTCTCAGTTTTTTATCGGCGCTAGACATAACTTTACAAATTAATTTCACTATGTAATATAAACATAATCTAAAATATTCACATATTATGTTTGAGAAAATGCTCTAATTTATCATAATTATATTTTTTCAAATGATTAACACTGCTCGTTTGGACGTGATCTTCAGTATAAAATCATTAATAGTCGGTTAAACCTCCTCTTAAACGACATTCAGGTCAAAAACGAAATACGATGAAAGATTTGTCAAAGGTCTTGATATTATTTTCTAAAATTGCTCTTTCCAGAAGATAATATACAGCATGAGAAATGTGTGAGCAGACGAGTCCTGGAGTGGAGACCGCGTATCGACTAGCGTAGTGTGGGACGCCCCCCCCCCAGCTAAATGGACCAACGACATTAAAAAGGTGGTTGGGTCAGACTAGATGCGGAAAGCAGAGGACAGGGTGTTGTGGCGCAGCCTGGGAGAGGCCTATGTCTGGCTGAGTTGTTTGATGAGAAATGTGTGCTAATATTTAAAAATGTGGTACAGACCACCAAACTGAACAACTTTCCCCATGGCACCAACATCGTCATTGCGAAAAAATAATCAGCTGTCCCATATATTTTGGTCGAGCAGGTATTGAATTTTTGTATGGAACGATGGATGGATATTTTTTCGCTATTATGATGGTGCCATGGGTAAAGTTGTTCAGTTTAATGGTGTACCACATTCTTATACAATATTAGTTTTAGTTTATGCGAAACCCGAAACACGTGTCTAGTATTTTTATGTAAAGAATCTATGTACAAAATTTCAAAACTGTATCATGAAAAATCACAAAGTTATAAGGTTTTTATGTTACCGGGTTGTCTGTACAAAAACATGCTAACGGCGCCCCCGCGCCTCCAGGGTCGTCTTGCGCTCATTCATAATAATTTGGCAGTAGGTACCTAACTGTACGGCGATTGTATTGTAAGTAATTAAATGGTGAAAACATTTTTCATCACACTTAAATATTTTTGGGACAAAATATAACATTGTTAGTGTTAAAAGTGGACTGTATAATATATTATATTCAATTATTAAAAGAAAGGCGCTTAATGGTAGTAATTTTTACTTCCTCTCTGGTAAAAAACAAAAGGTAATGCAAAAATCATAAAAATTAATAGACAAAATAATATCAAAAAAACATAGACAAAAACTCAAAAAGGTGCGTTATGCACATGCTCCCCTTTCAAAGTAAAGGAACGACCTTAAGTGGCCTACGGAGTGTGCCTCCCTTAGTGGCAATATCTACCACCCGTGTGACGCCATGTTTGCCCGGATAGGTAGCAGTAATACGGCCCTTGGGCCAGGATCCTCGTGGTAATGTACCATCAGCTACCACTACCATGTCACCAATAGCTATTAATGGGGCTGTTCCAATTGCTCTTCTAGGACAAAGTATAGGCAGGTACTCTACGACCCATCTGTTCCAAAAACGGTCGGCCATGCGCACTGCTCTTTTCCATCCTGCTCTGCTGCAGATATCACTGTCAGTTAATTCTGCTGGAATAGGGCGTCCTGAAGAGTATCCCAGAAGAAAGTGATTTGGAGTGAGCGCTTCAGGGTGTTGAGGGTCATTCGCGACGTGCGTCAAAGGTCTAGAATTGACTAATGCTTCGGCTTCACATAGAAGGGTAAAAAGTATCTCATCGGTCGGAGTCCTTACATTATTTCCGAGGGATACTTTTAGAGCTATCATGACTGATTTTATGAGTCTTTCCCAGGCTCCTCCCATGAAAGGTGCTGATGGGGGAATGAACCTCCACTTGATCATTTCACTAACAGCAAAGTTTGGGACAGCATCCTCGTATAGGGTTCTGAGCTCTCTATTTGCGCCAACAAAAGATGTGCCGTTATCAGAGTAGATTTCAGTTGGTGTTCCACGTCGAGCTATAAATCTTCTTAGGGCCATTATTGCAGCGTCTGATGATAATGAGTGGACAACTTCTAGGTGGATAGCTCGAACCGTTAAGCAAGTAAATAAGCCGACCCAGCGTTTTTCCGTTCTTCGCCCAATCTTCACAGTGATGGGGCCAAAATAGTCTAAGCCCACGAAAGAAAATGGTCTACAAAGATGAGCGAGTCTGGCTGCAGGAAGGTCGCCCATGGGTGGTTGAAACGCGACGCTTCGACGGACCTTGCAAAACTGGCAATTGAAGGCTACCGAACGTACGGTGCTCCTAAGGCTCAATATCCAATACTTTTGCCTTAGTTCGTTTACGATCATCTCTGTGCATGCATGAGCCGCCTTTCGATGGTAGTCTAGCACGAGAAGTCGGACAGCTGTATGTTTTCCGTCAAGCAGAATAGGTGACTTGACAGCTTCTGGTACCTCTTTGACAGCAGCTATTCTACTAGATAACCGCAAAATATTCTCACTATCAATAATAGCGGACAATTTAAATAACCTACTACGGCGCGACACGGATAAATTGTTCCGGATGGATCTGATTTCCTCCGAGAAAAAATCTATCTGACTCTTACGAAAAATATGAATCATTGCTAAGTGTAAATCATCAGAAGTCAGCGTACGTGGCAGAAAGCCGCGACCACTGTTAACGTTTGGGGTTGGTGGCAAATTAAAAGTGAGTATGAGTTTTTGAACTTTATGACTGAAATCGACACAAATATTTTTCTTACGTAATGAATGAATTCGCAGCAATGATAAGTACCGGTGAGCGTAAGCAGTAGCTCTGATTAGGCGAGACCACGAACTAAAACGTCGTGCGTTCGCAGATAATGAATGATCATCGTTTGATATAATGTTGATGACATGAGTATGAGTTTCATGAGTAGTTCCGTTTGATATAACAGGCTCTTCAGGCCAGTCTGAGGTCAATAAAAAGTCAGGTCCCTTTATCCAACGGGACTCTGGAGTAAGAGGACCTCGACCTAAACGGGTTGCGTCGTCAGCGACGTTGAGGCTGGTAGGCACCCACCGCCACTCTCGGACATCAGTGAGTTCTATAATCTCACCCACTCGATGGGCTACGAAAGGTTTGTAGGTGCGTGCATCTTTTCGAAGCCAACCCAAAACGTCCATTGAATCGCACCAAAATATGCGTTTGTGAGGTTTTAATCTAACTGCATCTACGATGGAACTAGCTAGACGAGCAGCTATTAATGCAGCTTGTAATTCTAATCTAGGAATACTACATGGTTTCAAAGGAGTGACCCGTGATTTGCTAGATACGAGCGCGAGCTGCACATCTCCATCCAAATAAAGAAAACGCCAGTATGCTACAGCAGTATATGCTTGTGCGCTTGCATCTGCAAAGACGTGCAGTTCAACTTGACTGGGCTCCGTCC
The DNA here is from genome assembly GCA_948098905.1 of Tiliacea aurago. Lineage (NCBI taxonomy): Eukaryota > Metazoa > Arthropoda > Insecta > Lepidoptera > Noctuidae > Tiliacea > Tiliacea aurago. The sequence goes on along the minus strand of OX402587.1, from coordinate 17,233,116 downwards.
CCCGTGAATTGTAACAACGAGGAATTTTGAGCTGTGTAGTTAAAATCAAGTCTTGGAACCAATCGTTCCATGTCTTGATTTTAGAGCAGGGAAACTGAGTGTCCCAATCCAGATTCATTCGCCAGACATTTTGAAATAAAATTCGATCACGAATTACAACGGGAGCAAGAATACCCAGTGGGTCAAATACTTTCATTATCAATGAAAGTTCTTTGCGTTTTGTAAGTGAGCTAGGTAAAATAGCTTCTTCACCTTTACCTGGAGTATTAAAACTTAAAAGATCAGTAGTTGGATGCCAATATTGCCCTAAAGCTCGTGTACAAGGAGTAGATGAAAGAAAATTAGCAAGATTGACGTTTAATTCACACACTGTCTCAGATATAAGACTTTTAGGTAAAAATTTAAGCGCTGAGAGGTCATTAGATACCCACCCACGCATTTCAAGTCCAGCACGTGCGTGAACTTTAACTATATCAGCAGCCAAACTAGCTGCTATGTCACTGGAAGACACGGAGCCAATATAGTCGTCCATATACGTATCATGAACAATAGCATGCGCTGCTTGCGGAAACTGATCCTTGACTTCCAGTGCATTTTTATTTTTCATATACAGAGCAGTAAAAGGACTAGATACTGCCCCGAAGATCATGGAAGACATCCTATAGGTTTGGATGGGTTCTGCAGAACTGTCTCGCCACGAAAACCTTTGCGCGTTCTGGTCTTGTTCAATAATTTTAAACCTAGGAAACATTTCCTTTATATCCGTGGTCATAGCTACTTTGCCCTCCCGAAAACGAAGCAAAATGTCATACAGAGACTGTAATAACTCTGGCCCTGTTAACAAAAATGAATTAAGGCTGACGCCATGAGTTTTCGCAGCAGCATCGTGAACGACACGAAGCTTTGTTGGTTTATTTGGGTTTTCTACTCCAAAATGTGGAAGATACCAACACACGGAGTCAGGAGAACATTCTATTTGACACTTTTCAGCGTAATATTTGTTAATCATCTCGTGAATATTTAACTTGTAGCGCTCAGCATAAACTGGATCTCGCAACATTTTCTTTTCTAAACTTAAGAAACGGGACAAGGCAAGTGGGTAGCTATCAGGAACAGCAGGGCTATCAGATTTCCACAAAAGACCTACTTCAAACCTACCACATGGTAAACGATTGGCAGTACGGTCCAAAATCTGAACAGCACGTAGATTGTCAGCACTATGCGGTGTCTTTTTAGAAATACCTATTGAGTCTAACTTGTATTGTTCTTTTATCATGTTTTCCAGTAATTGACTTTGATTATTATCAACATGTTCTTCGAAAAGGTGATTCAGTAGTTCGACAGGTCTTGTCCTGCTACTACTAAAACCAAACAATACCCATCCTAAGGCAGTTTTAATAGCGACTGGTTGTGACTTGGAACCTTTGCGTATGGCCTGAGGTATGGTGAGATGCCAATTATCAATACCGATTACGACCTTGGGCTGAACATTTTCGTAACAAAGAACAGATTTTAATTCAGAAAGAAACGGATAATCATTAACAGTGTGAGGGGAGACAGACTGCTTAGCTAAAAGTAAAGATTTTAGAGACCGTGCTTGATTGACGCGATGTATTTTGCTGACGTGGTGGCCTTTGATATTAAAGTCAACATATTCTACTTGGGTGTCCTTTGATAAGCCACCAACGCATCTCAAATGAGTTTCCACTACAGGGCCCCTAGCTCCTATTCGCGCCGCGAGATCTGCATCTACAAAAGTTGCCGTAGACCCGTCGTCCAATAGGGCGTAGGTGTCCACACAACCAGTCGGACCTGACACCGTGACAGGAATGACTTTCAAGAGAGGTCTATTGGAGGTGGCCGAACTATTAGCATGCGCAATAAAATCAGTAACTTCTTCATTGGAAGATTTATCTGAGTTCGAAAGTTCAAGACAGGTAAGAGAGGCCGAATCTTCATGATCCTCCTCGCTTTCTACTACATAAGCAACGTGTAGTAGCCTATGATGTGCGGAGCGGCATTTTTTGTCGTTACAAACCTCTTTGTTGATATTACAATTTTTATAGTTATGTGAACCTCTTTTCAGACATTTGTGGCATAACTTTTTATCTGTGACAAATTGCCATCTGTCGGTGACAGACAATGACTTGAAGGTGTCACATTGGTATATGTCATGATTTTTGCTGCAAAAACCACAAGCTTTGTTATCGTTAGAAACGAGTTTGTTATTTATTTTTTTATGAGTTTTAGCGGAAGAAGGGTGCGGATTTGAAGAAGAAGAAGAAGAATCGTCAGCCTGTACGACATGAATTTTATCACCCTTTTTCACATAGTTGATTGGCTCGGTGATTAGACCAAACTTGAGCTGCAGGTCTACTTCTCGAATTAGAAACCGGGCTAGGAGCTCCAACTTGGTGCAATCTCCTTGGTGTGAAAGATATGTTGATGCATAGTCTGCCCAGCGTGTCCGTAACAGAGGTGTGAGTTTACTCAAAAGAGACTGAAAAATCTCTGGCGACTCCAAATAGGAACTTTGGTTAAGAAGCCTCATCACCTCGGCCGAGTTACGAACAAGACAAGCAAACTTATGTAGATCGCTACCGTCATTATTTATCTTTGGTAACGCACGAAGGGTACTGACTTCCTGTAAAACGATGTGTTCAGGCCTACCAAACCTAAACGCTAAAGCTTCCATCACCTCTGAAGGATTGCGTGCTGACACTAGCAGCACCGCAACAGCTTCACGAGCTGCTCCTTTAAGCGCATAATTGATGCGCGCTAAATGATCTGAAGTTGAATACTCTACCTTCGTATTTTCGTACGTTTTATTAAAAGTTAACCAGTCCAAAGCTTTACCGTCAAACACAGGTAGGCGTCCGTCCCAAAATTTAGGTCTGGATACATTCCTGCTAGACAATGACGCAATTGCTTGGGCTAGTTGAGCTATATCTGAAGATGGAGTACAATTATTATTATTAGTAGATAACGTGCCTGTTTTTAGCGCAATAGGTATGGTGCTGTTGTCTGCTATGCAGGAATCATTATTATTAAGCACCTGTTGAGGTACCAAGGCAACCCCTGGACGCTGTATAAAATTGACCGTAGGTCTCTTATTAACAGAAGAATCTGCAATGACAACGTCCTGTGGTCCCTTTGTTACATCAACCTGGATAGAGTCAACACACTTATTTAACCATTTATGTATCTCCCTGTTGGAAATATGGCTTGAACGATTTGATTTACTACGCATACTACCTTCTTCCATCACTGCGGCAAGTTCAGCTTGCTTGCGTAGTTCTAAAGCCGTCCGTTCCAATTCTAGCGCAGTGCGCTCCCGAGCGCGCTCCAATTCTAGTGCAGCGCGTTCCCGAGCGCTCTCCCGTTCTACAGTTGCACGTTCCAACTTCGCAATTTTTAGGGCATAGTCTGCCTCGATATTTAAAGTACGGCTTCGTACCGTACCCGAAGAACCTGAAACAGAAGTAGTAGCGCTGGGCTGCCCAGTGGTTTCTACGACCACATTTGGTGCGTTGACAGGAGAGTTTCCGTCCCCGACGGTTGAAGCACCCTGTACCGCATTATCGGTTTGTTTACCTGATCTGGTTTCTAACATGATGGTTTTTAAGGTAGAAGGAGCAATATGTTAGTGTTAAAAGTGGACTGTATAATATATTATATTCAATTACCTATTAAAAGAAAGGTAGTAATTTTTACTTCCTCTCTGGTAAAAAACAAAAGGTAATGCAAAAATCATAAAAATTAATAGACAAAATAATATAAAAAAAACATAGACAAAAACTCAAAAAGGTGCGTTATGCACAAACATGGTGTAAAAAGTATTGAAATCGATTCAGTTCCTTATTCTGAACAAACTACGGGTATATTCAGGTTTCGCATATACTAAAAATAATGTTGTATATAACCATAATTTCTGATACACGCTGTGTACGTGTTATCAGTCAAGATTTCAAGAGTCACCCAAGTTCATATCACAGATATATCTTCACTTGTCTAGCTAAGGCAGTATTTATGAAACCCCATAACGTTTAAATAGAGTTAGCAGGCGTAGTTTATGTGAAAATTAAAGTTATGTACGACTATTAAGCTGCACACGATTAAATGCATGCGATAGTGTGGCAACATAGTAATAGCAATAGTAATATTTCTGTCTAATGGAATGTGTTTGTAATTTTGTATACTTATCTTTTTGATGGAATCATTATTTCTACTGACCTGTACCGGACTGACCCCCTAATTACGACCGCCTGACCGATGGCTTTACACGCTATTTAAACAGCTTTTCGTAATGAGGTATTCTGTGATATAGCCCAATTACTGTGCTAAATGGACACGTCATATCTACTACTATGTGAGAATTACATGTATGCAGTTGCGAAGAAACCAAGTTTAAAGATGGACAGCTGTATTATTCTGCCTGCTTATAACATCTAACTGTAACCATTAATTGCAACTCGAGTGTGTCATATGGCATCTCCTCTTTGCCATTCATTGTTAGTACCTGCTAACGGTCATCCAGAGGCCTAACATAATCTTTGGAAAGAAATACGATGGAATAGTTGTGTAAGCTGAGAGAACTAAAGAAACTTACTTTAATTTTCTTTTAAACAAAAATATCATTATATTCTCATTTTATTTCTAATTCATTTTATCAGCAGTTTTATAATTAAAACTAAATAAAATAAGGATGGAGAGAAAAGTTTTCCATCGAATTAACGCTTCGGATGCATTGAAAACATCTCGGGAAATTCATTCGCGCAGCAGCTTCACCTGTGCCGCGGAATTAACGCAAAAAGCCTTTTGTCTAGCCTTCTATTTAAAAATGTATGAGAAAAATATTTTAAAACACAACTCGAGAAAGCTGTTAGCAAACGAAGTTGGAATTTATTTCCAAGTTTTAACTACACAAATAAGTTCTTAATAACTAAAGCAATGCCATTTTCTCAGTCCGGGTAAACCAACAAAAATTGTCGTACAAAAGAAGCGAAGTCCAATTTAAGAGGAGACGGGAACTTATTATTCCTTATTCCATCCTATTTTTCTCAACAAGAGAAACTAATCTAAAGAAAATTTTCGAGTCCCTGTGAAGAAAATAAGCTTATAAGGAAGTGCAGTTTGCTTGCACGAATACCGCCTAGGAATGCCGGCTGGCAACAAACTTTAAATTAAAGTTTTTCAAGGAAATAAGAATTTTCACATTTCCATTCGGCCCGCAGGGTGTTAATAATTAAGTTTCAGATGCACAAAGTTCCATGTTTACAATTATGCTGTACGCAATAAAACCACATACTGTAACATACATTATCCTGCGCCGAGGTATCAACGAGTCGTATAAACTCTGTGCGAAGCTACAATGACAATTTCAGTTTGAAATCCAATAACGTGTTTCCCAGAACCAGTATTTAATTTGTATATAAATATATACTGCCAAATACTTAAATAGAAAACATGAAAAGCATTAAAAAACTATTTTATATAACAATCATCAACGTTTGTTTAATACTATGGTGATTTTTCCTTATAACTTGGCATCCACTCCTTGTGGACATCAAACTAAAAATAGATCTATGGTTAATATGATGTTGAGGAAACTAGAAATTCGTTAGAAAGTTAAATAAATGTATAATGGCGAGGGATAACCTTTACCAGAATTGGTCATCGTATTAGTGGTTCAGCAGCTTCAATTTATCATCAGGACTGTGCCGGAATATAGCAGTTCGTCGTGGACGTGGTACGACTGCGGCCCCCCTATCATTATCTCTGTCATCAGAAGACATCTGCTGCATAACCATCTCTATGCGACGCTCTCCTAGAGTGACTGTCACCAGCCAGTGTCACTCTTATCCGACCTCTTTGGTGGTTCCAGTAACTTCGTGATAAAACTAGACCACTATAAAAGAACATAACTTTAATAACCACGCTCATCAAGCCAGCGGTATCCTTTATCAATTTGAGGTGAAACAGATAAAATTAAAGGTTTTCATTATTAAACAACTTACCTTTGAGTTGATCTCAGTTAATTTTCATTTCGCCGACTCATGTCTTCACATACAAAGTTTCTAGTGTGTAATGAACTGCAGGTAACGTAATATACAAACTTTTGTACTCTCCGCCAATATTCTTTGATATTGTACCTACAGAGTTTCGTAATGAAATCTTTTTGTAATCATAAATTGTTGGTTTTACGATGCTATATAACAATATATATGTTGGCAAAAAATATGAGCATATGCGCTCTCTAAAATATTCGGTTCATTTTTCTTAAAAAAATCGTCGGTTAGAGTTTTTATTTAAACTGGACATAATTAATTTTCTTGTGATAAGTTGTTACACTAGGGCAAGTTTCTTGAACAAAAATTATCGCAAAATTATTATGACAAATTGTCAAGCACGTGTGATCTGCTTTGATTGGTTGAATGATTTATAAACAGCCAATCGCATCACATGACTTGTGTTTAATTTTGACGCGTCGATCATTTTCGTCCCGGAACTGGGCGCTAGTGTGTAAATGATTACGTTTTATCATTCATTGTTATTATTTTTATAATTAAAGCTACAGTAGCGGGAGCCAGACCAGTATTTATATTTTTTACAGGTATGTAAAAAATATAAATACTGGTCTGGTAATAACAATGAATGATAAAACGTAATCATTTACACACTAGCGCCAAGTTACGTTACCAGTATTTATATTTTTTACAGGTATGTAAAAATATAAATACTGGTCTGGCTCCCGCTACTGTAGCTTTAATTATAAAAATAATAACAATGAATGATATTATAGGTTATTATTTGTTCGTAATTAAAGCTACAGTAGCGGGAGCCAGACCAGTATTTATATTTTTTACATACCTGTAAAAAATATAAATACTAGTCTGGATCCCGTGTCTCAAAAACTCTCCTCATCCAATCACACTCATCAATTAGCTTTACCATAGAGAAATTGCAATACACTTCACATGAAAACCAACTAATACAGCAAATGCACAAATCGCATAGCTCTTCATGCACCGTTGGCCAGCATCGGACTGGTAATGCATCTCCCCCTATCGCAATATCGGTACATTTAATATCATACATTAACTTTAATGGATTGCCCATTTTGTTATTAGCTCTCATTTTTTATTTTTTTATTTATTGGCCATTTACGTTATTGGACTTTGAGGTTTCTGCCTCTTATATACGACAAATAAATTAGTGTTTGCGATGGCACTTAAACCTAACTGGTGAAATGTGGGTACTATAGGTACACCTCTGCCGATTGCTTAAGGGAAAGACGTTAGACGTTATGTTATATTCTGATTCCCATGGACTTAGTATGTACTATACGTATAATTTAAGGTCCTTGGTGTTTGTCCTTAAGGCGACGACAACCGACTTTTAATGATTTTATACTGAAGATAACGTCTAAACGAGTACTGTTAATTATTTGAAAAAAATATATGTTAAATTAGAGCATATTTTCAATAACTTATTAAGTGAATATTTTAGATTAGGTTTATATTACACAGTGAAATCAATTTGTAAAGTTATGACTGAGAATGTCGCAAAATCTACCTAGCGTATTTTTCTGAAATTCAATTCAATTCAATTTTTATTCAGGAACAATTTACATTGTGTTTGTGTTGAAACCTTCACCAATTTAAAGATAATTTAGTTATTGATCTTTTAGTATACGCGTTTTATTAAAATACCTTTTGTTTTGTGTATAATAAATTAATAATGCGTCAAATTCATCAGCGCTTCTTGATGGGCGTACTGGCTGAACGTACGACGCGTTGCGTGAGCTCAGTACAGAACACGCAAGCTAACCACTCAAGGTCAGCGGCATATATCTGAGTCTTAAATATGCGCTCAGTATGATGGTCTGTACTGTACACGATGTTTACCTTTAGTTTTGATACTCTTGTAAAAAAACATGGAAGGCATCAGGAAATACGCATTTGTTTGCTTAATATGCATGTCTCTATATTCTAAGCAAGGTAAGGTTTTGTATTAGCGTTTCTTTTCTCGTCGTTGGAATCGTACACTCGGCATTTTCCCTTCTTTTCTACATTGTACACACGGTTACACATCAAGCTATATATTTCCAGTATCAGCTGACCTGTCATTGTACGGAAACCTTATACAATGCGAGCTCAGCTTATACTGGAAATGTATAGCTTGATGTGTAGCCGTGTGTACTAATATCAAATCAAAAATGTTTAGGCAGCATCTGCCTAGCCATAACATAACTCTGTTGGGGTCAGCTTCCAGTCTAACCGCATGCAGCACCATTATTTGAAATGGAGCGACTGCCTATTTGACCTCCACAACCCAGTAACTAGGTAATACAATACCCTTTGGTAATACTGGTTTTCAGACTTTCGACTTTTTCACGACCCGTAACGAATGTCAAAGATCCACGAATGACAGCCGGGTCCAATGGATTAACGTGCTTAAATCAAAAATTGTAAGTATTCTTAAGATTACGTAGCAGTTTGGTTAAAAAAAATACATAATAAACTCTCAAGGTATTTCAATTTCAAATGATTGCCTAGTAATACCTACAACTTATATTTATGTTTGTGTTGAAAATTTTAAAACCTTATTTGACTTCTATTTCGTTCTCAGAATCAGAATAGAAGTCAATACGATTTTAATACTTTAGCAATGTTTATTCTAAATGCATTTCTTCTATCTTCTCAATGTAAGTTTTGCAGACATTTCTGCAACATCCAATGCTACAAACGGATATCATGGCATCCTTGCTATTGACAATTCAATTTGATAACAAAGTATTTTCGATATTCAAACAAAGCTTCACGTTTGCACACTGTTCATTTATGTACAATATTTGCTTTCAGTAAAGTCAAGGAAAATAAAATAGTTGTTTTCCAAAATCGAAATCAAAATGAAAAGTCATTTATTCAAACTAGGCTGAGAATCAGCACTTTTCGAACGTCAAAAATTACATGAGACAGTCCCCCAAAAACGCCCCCACCCTACACCAAATTGACTACCCACTTAAATTGTCCGTAAATTCTAAGTATGTGTGTCATTCTTTGTCAGTTGTATGAAATGGCTATAACACGGCAATTTGGCTGTGTCAATTTGATAACTAATTTCTCTGTACATACCTGTATACCTGCATGAATTTATAAATCGGTACATATAGAAAAAAATAAAAAAATAAATATCTTTTTTGCAAATAGATAGATAGATTAATTTATTTGCGTGAAATATGGTATTTTACAGATTTTATAACACATACACAATAGTTCGAAAATAAGGACTGAAAGGGGGACTTAAAAATTTAAAGTAAGGCTATGCACATTCTCAAAAGTTTTTTTTTTTTTAGGCAGCATAGTTTCCGACTTTTGATTAAAAATGTAAAAAAAATACCACCCCCCCCCCCTTATCTCCGAAGTTTGCAGACATAATATGATAGGAGCTTATGTAAAGATTACAGGAAAAATAAAACGATGTCTCAAAATAGCACAGTTTTTCAGAAATCATCAACATTATATATTCGTACGGAACCCTCGGTGCGCGAGTCCGACTTGCTCTTGACCGGTTTTTTTTTACTATTTATTAGCTGACCCGACAGACGTTGTCTTGTCCAAATTTCAATACAAATGTTCTATACAAAATGCACGTTCAGTTTTCCCGATTTTTCCAATTTTCTCGAAAAAAAACTTTTCAATCCTTTCATCAAAGTCAAAGTTATATTATTTATTTCAAATAGGTACATAAAAGGCACTTTTGAACGTCAACATTTACAAAATAATAAAATTTATTCTAGTCGCCCCTTCAAAACGTAGTTTCGTATCGAGAAGAATTAGCAAGAAACTCCACCGTTACTCTTTTTAAATGTTTTACAATATTTTGTATAGGTACATTAATTATATAATTATATGTGAAGACGATGTACCTAGAATAAAATTACTGTACCAGAATAGGTAAACAGAATTAAAAATGAAGCAATGACAGATAAATAAATTTTATTGTGTGATAGATGCTCACATAATTTACAAACATTGTAAAAATATACGTTTTCCTAAAATATTAAAGTAAGTAGGTCAGTGTGTGAGTTGAGATAATCACAGAATGTAAAATTAATGTCATAAAAATAATAAATTATACAATTAAAATAGCAACCAATTTGATTTTGTCTAGATTCTAGATTGTCCTATGGAACTGGACCAGCATGTTTCCAAGTATCTTATCTTGGATATAATCCTCTAATTAATATGCTTGTTTACAAAGTGTACTTTTAATTTTATGATTTTTAAATTTTCTTTCATTTGATTGCAATATATCAAGAGGTATTTTGTTGTAATATTTAAAACAGTACCCCATAAAGGATGTATGTACTATAAATAATCTGAAAAATTGTTGTTCTATTTTATCTTTATTTCTAGTATTAAAATTGTCTATCTCTTATTTTATTAAAAAAATGTAGATTTTTTCTAACATACACAATATTTTCATAAATGAACTGGTAAGGTACCGTTATAATATTAATCCTTTTAAATAGTTCCATAGAAGATTCGCGGCGACGTAGATTATAAATGGCTTTGACAGCTCTCTTTTGCAAAATAAAGATGGAATCAATTTCAGCAGCCCGACCGGGCGACCCCACACTATAATGCCATACGACATAATACTGTGGAAGTAACTAAAATAGAACAAACGCGCGGTTTCAACATCTGTTAACTGTCTTATCTTTCTAACAGCATAAGTAGCCGAGCTTAGCCGCCCCGCAAGAGATGTTATATGTGGTCACCATTGTAGATTCTCATCTAGAGAGATTCCTAGGAAAACAGTTTGATTAATAAATTCCCAGTTCCATTCCGAAAGAACCTGATTCAGATTTTATCAAACATTTTATAATAAAAATTTGCCAAACGGTCCAGCCGTTTTCACGTGATGCGTTTACCAACAAACATCAGTTTATTTGTATTATATTGTGTCTATCAACAGTTTTCCTCTGGGTAATCATACCATAGTAGTGAAAAACAATTCGGCTTCTTACTATCAACGTAAAACACTAGTTTTTCAAAGTATTATTGTCTCACGGGAAATTACACACTCAGATATAAAAGCATACTTAATAATTTTCGTTTTATTGATGTGTATAGAATATTCTCTAAGCGATCTCCAAATATCGATCACAACTTGAATACATACTATTTATAATGTGTTCATATTACTTGAACTTAGCCTCGCGGGAGTGGAAGTTCATCGATCAACTTCAGAGAATCAACTACCTACGTCTATGTGTTATATGCAATTTTAGCCTGGTATATTGTTTGGGGAATACGTCACTGATATACTTTAATGTTCAGAGGTAATGTGTATCCGTGTTCAAATGGATTTAACAGATTTCTTAGTTACTGCAACGATAATTATTATAATTATTATATATATATATATATTTGTATAATGGTGTGTGCTAGCTAACATAAGGCAAATAATTTAATTTAACGTTTTGTGTTGGGTAATGCAAATTATTTTATATTGTATTGTATAGCTTCAAGTTTTTTATGCGAACAGACAGCTGTGCTGCTGGGGAGTTTGTTGCGCCACTTCTTCTTCCCAGCTAAAGCACTAGGAAGTGGTGAAGGGTGGGCGTTTTTAGGGGACTGTCTCATGTAATTTTTGACGTTCGAAAAGTGCTGATTCTCAGCCTAGTTTGAATAAATGACTTTTGATTTTGATTTTGAATGATGCAAGGACATTTTGATGCTCTAACCTTTATGTTGGTAAAACAAATTTTACATTAATTGAAGTCAACTATAACAACAAGGTGAACACGATAAACTTCCTTTACAACTTACGCAATGAAATATAAAATAAATTCTGAATCCGAGTTATATAAAAGCTCGCTATTTCAACAACTCGTTTCACCAGTGATTTTTTTTCAAAATCAATAACGATTTCACGCTTTATAATCGGTACCAGATTTTCGAAAGCGTCAGTACGATTTTATACATGGCAATACTGCGGTGCCTTTTTATCACATCGTTGCCGTATTGAAGCACGTTTTAGCACTAAATTCTACCGTGGGCCATTTAGCGGACTCCCGTCGTACTACGCGGCTCGGTACGTTTTACGGCCCAAGCTTGCATTATTGAACCAGCCTGTACATTGAAGTGAAGAATCTTAATACATACATGAAATTATTTATAGAATCCGCTTTCCAGACGGCTTGAGTGCAGCCTCCACTCTTTAAGGTGCATCATTACGATACGGTTTCCTAGAATGCTTTATAAAATTTTCCTCAGACGGTTTTAAAAGCTAACAGAAATGCTGACTCAAATGTACCGCTTGCCGTGCTTTAATTGTGAAATGTAATGCTGTTGGAATTCGTTTCTTTACGTGACTAAATACATACGTTTACATAAAAATTTCCATGGAACTATTAATTTACTAGTTTTTTTTCATATTATTTTTCGTGGAACACGCAACATTGCGGCTTAGCATGTCAATAATGACATTATTTTAACATTATGATATTGCTGTTCTCACGTTAGCACAACAAAATATTGGTCCGCAGTAACTTTGAAATCTGATAAATGTATTAACTTCATTAGTGGTACGTTTCGTTGGACACGAACACAGAAATCCTTTCATTTACGGAAATTGATAAGCGGCCGAGTTTGGAAGTTATACAAAAGGCGGGGTAGGAAAAAGTCGGGCGGCCTCGCAATTTTTCCCTAACTGTATTTACCTGAGTAATAACTTTGAACGAAGTTTTGAGGCCCGCGTGGGAGAGGCCGTGGCGGAACTTCGCGAGGACTATTCGGCAAAAATGAAACTAAATCATATTAATGTTGCCGACGAGTTGTCTGTAGTTGTGTTTCTTTAATTTGAATATTGGATCCGTGCTCGGCGCTCGGCACTTTGGGTAGATTAAAATTTTATGCCAGATGCAACTGCATTTCAAACATTTTCGCGTAAGTAGTTCTCAAGCAACAGTTTGTATGAATAATGGTAATTTTCATTTATGAAAATGGTAATTTTATAGAGTCGTTACACGGATGGAAACACCCCCTTGTTTTTCGTAGCATCCTTTTTAGATAATAAACTTTTATAGATAGAATTAGACATTTAAATACAAATTGAGCTTGCAGAGCGCTTTGGGTCCCACAAAAAGCGGGCGGGCAGTTAGTAATGAAAATCGACGTGTACACAGATTAGAGTTCTGATCACTGGACGCTTAGCTTACGGAGTAAGTCATAGCGGAGTAGCGATATAGGCCTCAAACTATACCTAAATAATTGTTCAACACATTTGCTCAAAAAATGCATTTACGAAGCCTGTAAACATTGTTCGGAAGTTAAAAATTATGCACCATACAACGGAATGTGCGGTAAAATAGGTACTCAAACTAAGTACATGTTTTACCGCGTACTCCGTTGTATAGCGCTGTGCATTACGGTACTTTTTTTAAATTTCCATAAAAAAAAATTAGGAGACTTCCACCAAGGAGTTTTAAGCGCTTTTGCTCAATACGGTTATCTCACTTTATTATTAAAGAGGAAATGAGACGAAAGATTTAATACTAATTTTCACCACACGCACGTGGTGCCATTTGCAAATTCGCGCGATTTTCATATTAGAAACGTCAAAGATTGTTGCGACTTTCCGACTGATATTTATAAACAAAATAATAATATGAGTTTAAGCGAAGAATCCGATATTAATATAGAATCTACTCCACCTCCATGGTCTCTTGCCGCATGTTCGCAAGAGCGCTATTTAATGATTTACAATAATTTTATATCCTGGAAGACCAAAAATGTTGCCGCGATATTAAAATTGTGATTAGTCATATTTTGGCGCGACTGCTCGCGATGCAATAGTACTAGCAAAAAAAATTATGAAAAATAAGTAGTTAAATGACCCCACGCGCACATTGCGATAATAAAATCGAACCCCGTGCCCCGCGGCGGCCCTCAGTCGGCATTCCGCTCTCCATGCCTAAACATGTTGGTACCTGTTTTTCCAGTGGAGTTTCTTCAGCTGAGATTGCATTCCATAATTTAGCATTCTAGTATTAGTTTATAATATTTTAGTATTAGGTCTAAACATTTTCAGTAATTTGTCAAATGTTTGAATCTACATTCTTTCATAGTCAAAGATTTTTCTTGGATATAGTCGAAGATGTGTTTCATATAAAAGAAACCTTTGATATAATATATTTCTGCTGCAAAAGGATGAATCCAATATAGATGAATTCATTTTTTCTTTCTCCACCTCTTCCGAAGAAGCAAGGCCAGACAAGCAATTTGAACGAAATCCATGTTGAGAATGAACAATTTCATCGATTTTTTAGTCTCAGTGCACGCAATTAATTTTCTGCGATACTTTACAACGCGATTCTAAAATCTTGTCGCAAAAAATTAAATCGTAGTGTGCGCTAGGCCTTATAGTCATTTTATACAACGAAGTATGAAAATTCTGATTTAAATATTATAACTACCTATATACGGACCATATAAGTGAATAGTCAATTTGCTAAACAATCCATTTTCCTGACTGATACAATTTATTTATTTACTCAACATAAATCGGTCAGCGGCCAATTACCTATTTAAAGATTAAATTTCACCTTGGTTGGAAAAACCAAGCAATCTTTTTGAAACAAAGTGCTTTGGTAATAACAAAGCACTTTGTTTCTCCTGCTCGTCGTAGACAACTACTTGCATACTCCAGGACTCTAAAGCTAAGCGCACAATACAGCCACGGAGCCGGCGTCCCGCAGCGCGCCGCATTGCAATGCAGTAAGTGACAATTCAGACAGATTTAAATTTCGAATTGGAATTTGAACTCTTTCCACTCGCAATGAGGCAAACGAGTAACGACAGAGCTGTCCATGTCCAGGTTGCTACGTACTGGTTGGACCAAATATGAGTCTTCTACACGAAAAAAGAATTCAAAACGGTGACCGCTTACAACTTAAACGCTTTGCCGTGTGCCGGACAGTTGGACACGTATAATAGGAAGTTATTTCTTGCACAACCGACTGACTCACTCCATTTCTGCATCAGACACTGTAATGAGATAAGAAACATGGGCATTTGGGTCAGTATATTTTTTGCAATACTCGGAAATAGATTCCGTTACGATTTTCCTTTTTGACTATTGAAACTTTTCGCACCATTTTCCCCTAACATTTATTTCTATGTCGAATTATATGGAAAATACTTGGAATATTTATCGCTAAGCGTATTGTGTAGAAAATTTAATATTGTTGTAGGCGTTGAAAATTTTTATTCACTAATCTCCAATATTACAACGATCAAATAGAAAATTTAATATCTCGGAATTGGACGTTTTTTTTTTATTTAAATAGTTACCAGCCAGTTTTTTCACAGCAAATGTTTGAATAGAGTTCACGAAAAAATCTTGTAGGGTTGCAATCAGGCGGGGCGCGAACAATTTATTTCCCTGGAGTGTCGGTACATATGTGCTGACTCCGGATCTAGACATGCCCTATTTGTTCGCCTGATGAGCCCCTGGACTAATCTATGAGGTAGCCGAGTAAACACATATTATGCAGGCTGTGTCCTGTGTTCCTAGTACCTTTTAGTAAAACCGTTTTTGTAATACAAGCGTATTTGCGACGCAAAATCTTCGGAATAACAAGAACGCATTTACAGAATACTGTTTACGTTTTTCAGGATCTAATTTTAGAAAAATATATTTTACCCTCTCCCGGCTTGATTGACTTGATATTCTTAAGCCTTTGTTTCAAAAATTAATTTATCTTCATGTCAGATACAGACAGAGCAGTCAAAACAAAATGTTGGGGTTTGTTTTCGGTCATTTTTAAAGCTTGGTTTTTGTACCTTTTTAAATGGGTATGAAAATAAATAGACAGGCTGACCTATTTAGATGAGACTAGTACAAATGCCACAGCTTTGGTGTACGTGACATTGCAGTAGCTGCAGGAGTTGCCTGAGATAGTTTGGTTTAGGGAGCACGTCGAAAACGTATTCCTTGGGCTAACGATGCCCGAAGTGAATCCACGCGGGAGGTTTAATGAGAGCTGGCAGCATGTCGAGTGCCAGCAACTCAACGATGACCCGGAATATGTCTGTCACTATACTTAACTTAAAACGTCAAATACGGAAATCTGAATGGATTCCGTTCCAATTTCCACTATTTAATGGATGAAATGTTTTTCGGATATTTCAATAAACTCGTAACCTAAACTCGAAAATGCAAAGACGAAGTTCTACGCTATTATTTTCCAGATACCAAATCTCCGTCAAAAATATATCACCACGATAAGCATCTGGCAAGTAAATAAACGCTCCACTCCGCTCTATATTCGTCTGTTTTCCTTCAGTGGTCAAACTTCAACACACCTTATCTGAATCGCTTTGGACATCCTCCAACTAGGTAGGTCTTTAATTCTTCTTATTTCTTACCATTTATTTTACTAAATTTACTCTTGGTCTACATTTGACCCGATTCGGAGTCTCCGCTCTGAATTTTTATGGTCGTTACTTTTCAAGACGAGGTTATTTTCCAGAACAGTGCTGGTGCATCTCCTTGCACCCCCAGCGAGTCCGCTTTAAAAATAAACAAGAAAAGAACCGCTTCAATTATTTCAACTGTTCCTAAAGATAGTGCATTTTGTATTAGCATTTAATAATGTCATTCTGTGTTTGTCGTTACTGTTTGTTAAAGCCTTTCTTGAAGCTGTGTTGTGCACAATTTAGTTCCTTGACTTCTTGTTTAATCACAGAAAGTTACTATTTCCTAAAGTTGAACTGTTTTCTGCTTACAAGATAAGTAAGTTTTAAGCCAGTATTTATTGTAGTTTCTCCGAGTTTTTTGACTTGATCTAGAATTCGTGGCATTTATGTGATTTTAGGGTTCAGTATCAAAATGGTAAAAAGGAACCCTTATGGTGAGACTAAGTATGTCTGTCTGTCTGTCACACCTAGATATCTCAAGAACTACTAATGCTATCAACTTGAAATTTAAAATAATTTTAGATGACGTTTGCCCAACTATTTTGCAAATTAAAAAAATATATCTTTTTTGCAAAAGGCACTGAAGAATTTGGCCTTAAAAAATTGAAGTGGGCTACTAGGACATGTGGGGTATCATACGCAAGTTTTTTTTTTAGGCAGCATAGTTTCCGACTTTTGATGAAAAATTAAAAAAAAATACCGTTCCCCCCCCTTATCTCCGAAGTTTACATAGATAAAAATCTGAAATAATTCTATGTGATAGAAGTTTATGTAAAGATTACAGGAAAAATAAAACTATGTCTCTAAATAGCACAGTTTTTCAGAAATCATCAACATCATATATACGTACGGAACCCTCGGTGCGCGAGTCCGACTCGCTCTTGACCGGTTTTTTTTTGTGTGTTATTGGGATTATCCATGAATAGTTTCTCAGTAGCAGCCTGGAATCAGGATTTGCGCCCAGTTGATGGCAATAGTTTCACCCCCTATTACATGGGACTTAAACATAAATGGCGAAATATGAGTGTACTATAGGCACACTTCTGCCTATCCCTTCGGGGATTACAGACGTAATGTTATGTGTGTTTGATTTCATTATGAATCCGAACATTAAGTTAGTTTCTATGATTTAAATCACTAGTTACTTTAGTTGATCTGTTTTAGTTCAGGGCTCAATCTCTGAATCTTGCTACATTAGCATTTACATTACCTACATCTTGTTCTTAGACGTTATTGGCAAGCGAAACAATGAGCTATTTCTCAATATTAATACCCGTTAAGACAACAATCTGCCCGAGGCATAAAACTTTATTAGCGTGGAGTAGATTAAAAAAGCTGTTATTATAAACCTTCGATCTCAAGTTTCAATATCGGGAAAGAGAATATCGAAAGAAACAATGACTGCAAGCCAATCTCAAAAGGGGAGAAATTAAATTTATTATTCTAGTATCCACGGAAGCGCTTTCTGTACCTGTTCGTCTTAAAGTTGCAGCAAGACACTTTAATTTCCCTAGGGTAGTTGGGAGTGGAGCTCATAATTCATGCCGAGTTAACATTTTGTCAGTTCACATTTGTTGCTCAACACGAACACACGCCTCTCCTTGAACTTTAATTTCGTCTTTAGAATGTTTTCTTGTTGGCCTAATTAAGTGCCCTCAACTTACAAAGAGGGTTTGAAATTTTGATTAAGTTGAAACGTTTTTGGGTTACACTCGAGGTCTACCCGTGTAACTTCGAAAGCCTTTTGAGACTTCAAACATTTTTCTTTGGTTACATTTTCATGTAATTTTGCCCTGACCTTCAAGATTGAGAAGTGTTGCTGTCTTATCCTTCAACATGTGAAGCTTAGTTACTTATTCCGTGTCTGTCTTAAGGACTATATAAATACTTAAGTGACTGTACATTAGCACTGTCATAAAGAATTTAAATAAAGACGAGCTCAAGTCATGGCATAGGATTAGGTAAATCCTAAATTGTAATTCTGGCTTCTTATTTTTTAATGCTAAGGAATAATTTGCGTTGAAGCTAAGTAAGCAAATACCTCAACTACCTAAAACCTAATCTAGCTTTCTCCTCAACTTGTTTAAACTCGACAGTGAGAGTATGATTACAGAATAAGCAGCTTTATCATTCTTTGTAGGTTACATTCCGTGTTGTGCCGGACGTAAAGAATAGCACAGCACCATCCCATTTCTTCCCATGGGTGTCGTAAAAAACGACTAAAGGACTAACTAGAGAATGGGCAGCAGCGTTCTCTATGCTTTTTAACACTATACTGCGATCGCCAACCCGCCGCCTGCCAAGCGTGGCGATTATGGCAACCCCCCCCCCCAAATGACAAGCACTAAGGTGCTTGGTGCCGGACGTACAGAATAGCACCATCCCATTTCTTCCCGTGGGTGTCGTAAAAGACGACTAAGGGACTTACTAGAGAATGGGCAGCAGTGTTTTCTATGCATTTTTAAAACAATACTGCGATCGCCAACCCGCCTGCGAAGCTTAGCGATTATGGCAAATCTCCCCCTCTTTTTTGGGGGAGGCCTATGTTCAGCAGTGGACGTCTTTCGGCTGAAATGATGACATTCATAGCGCAATGTGTGTGTGATATATGTCAAACATGGTGATACTAATTGACCAAATGACAGTAATTAAAAATGTATTCATACGTACCTGCCAACAATTTATTTTATTCAATATAACATAACATCACGCCTGTGATCCCGAAGGGATAGGCAGAGGTGTAGGTACCTATAGTACCTACACCCATATTTCGCCAATTATGTTTAAGTCCCATGTAATGGGGGCGAGCCTATTGCCATCAACCAGGCACAAATCCAGATACCGGGCTGCTATTTCAAAAAATCCTGGTAGAAAAATTCAATAACACTTTGCCCGACCTTGCTTTTTTTTTTCTGGGTGAAATATCTTCAACTTGGTCAAGTAACTTCTCCCGCTCTAGGCGGAGCGGGACCTTGGTGTCAGACTTTTACTGACTAAAACCCACCGTGTTCCTTCAAATGCCTGTGTGCCAGGGCCACGATATCCCTTTCAGACAAACTCGCAACCCTGGCAGACATTGGCCCTAATGGACCCCGTCAATTCGTGCTGACATCTCTTTGAGGCACGCGTGGAACACAACGCGCCGTCGACCCGGGCCTGGTCTTTTTCGAACGGTGAGCTACCCATCGCTAACCGTCCGCAGGCCCGCGCCTACGGTGACCGGAAATCGGCTTGCGACTCCCGACGTCCAGGGCGTCTCCTGCGATGACACTTTGCCCGACCTTGGTATCAAATCTCGGACCTCGTGCTCAGCGATAATACTTGCGACTACTTGACCAACGAGGCAGTCTTATTACAAGCATCTATTAACTTGCAATGTTTGTTTTTTAGGTCAAATCTTGCAAGCTGAATTAAAACAACTTCCTAATACCCTATGGAGTTGATATTTGATATGTTGGTTCAGTTTCAAAAACAATGCATTTTTATGATTAGCATGACCTGATTTTACACCCAGGATTGGCACCAGATGAAGGAACTCCTCAACAGTACACATTACAAACACATAGAGCTTGAGGCGTGAACGTCCTTCATACACTTTAAAAACCTCAAGCTTTTAAGAAAATATTAAAGTTCTATGTTAACGTAAGTTTTATTTAGTACTTTTTAGTTCAATAAAAGCTTGTTTTAAAAAATATTTTTACTTTTAATTTTGATTATAATAATAAAAACATTCTAATCAATGCACCACATTATCCCTGCTAACACAATGTTGGCTTATAACTCCACCAACATTTTGTACAACACGACAATTGAGCTTTCAAATATTTACTCAGGTTAATTAGTGTACCCAGAGTCTGCAGTACAAACGGCTGAGTATTTGTAGTCTACCCCTAAAGTTTAATGAATCAATGATTTGGTTTGACCCTCCTGTATGTTGGCTTGTTATTTATTGATTTTGCTAATCAGACAAATGGCTAATCCATTACGTATACAGTCCACTAAAGCCACCAATGATGTGATGAGTACGGGAATAGATTGTAAATGGATGCGTCGGGAATGAGAGCTCGTGAAATGTGATGGAACTACTCTGCGATCTAAATGTATTATACTAATGTCATGGAGTGGAAGTTGTGTAGTCAAAAGTTTACCCTAAACAGTTTTCATAATTACCGTGGCTTGAAACCTGAATGAATGAAATGCACTGACCCCAGCGTGTTGGTACCAGACTCGATTGCTCGAATGAACCCAAAAATTCACCCTAGCCCCTGAATCCTCATGTTTCATGAGACTACAGAGACCATTGTATATCAAAGAGAAGACCGGGGGGTGCGATAATGGTAGGGAAAATGTGCCATTGGGATATGGAAGGATTATTAGAGCCTGCCGGATATGCATCCTTGAGCAAGCAATGGAATAGTATAGAGACGGGTTATACAAGGTGTAACATAAATAACGCACAATCTCTGAAAGGGTCATTGTGCTCATGTCACGAACAACTTTTACTATGGGACCAAACTCAAAATCACGAAAAATAAATCAGCTGCTCCCTACATTTATGTTCTCATAACTCGTCTCGACAAAATGTAGGGAACAGCTGATTCTTTATTCGTGATTTTAGGCTGAAACAAAAATCTTCTACGAGTATTATTAGAATTTCCAAAACACACATGAAATTGATCGCCAAAATATTCGTAATTGAATGAGAATTTATCATTATTATGCAAAGGGAAATGACTGCCTCGTTGGTCTAGTAGTCGCAACACTACTACTGAGCATGAGGTCCTGGGTTCGATTCCCAGGTCGGGTAAAGTGTTATTGGGATTTTCCATTAGGAATTTCTCATTTTCTCGTTATTATGAAATAAAATTGTGAAGATAATATCGTGTAATTCGGGTTCTGCAAATTTTGATAAAAATTTTAAAGTATAAGAAAAATTATTTAAATTAAAAAAAAAAAAAAAATGTGTTGTGCGTCAAAGTAACGCATGGGGCGTTACTTTGACGCCCAACACAATTTTTTTTATTTTTTATTTATGACGTGTTTGCTCTTGACCTTAGTCTAGGGACTCAATTAGCGAGACCTGAGGGTGAAGGGAGATTGTTTACCGACAGGCTAGACACCTTAATCTATATAGATAGGTACTATCGTGGTCACAATGTATTGCGTCAACGGCCATTTTCTAAAGGCTGCCCGGCTGGCAGGATACTCCCAGGATTATTTAATATGCAAGAAGTAGTGTGTGGAAGAAGTGTTACATATATCAATTAATAGCATTGATCGATTCAATTGGTAGGAATATATTTAACTTTCCTTTGAACGGAAAATAAACCACAGTACATACCCTTTTTGTATGGAAAAAGAAGCTAAAAACTGGGGTTTGGCGAATATTCAAGATACAATGTAACACTCAAAATCGTTAATGTATGTGGCCCTGACATTTGCGACTAGACATGATATAAAAGTTTTTATGACTGTCTGACACTACAACGTAAAAATTTTGGTCGATTTAAGCTTCTGACTATGCAAATAAACGTTGCTAAGACTATAAACACGAAGAATACTTCATTTTACATAAAAATGTACTGTCTGTTAAGTTGATAGGATTTATTTGAAATACAATTTTAAATCGTCTTTCTTCTTAAATTTTTCTTAATTCTACTTCTCTTATGCTTTGAATTGATCATCTAACAAATGTTTTCCTTGCATCTTCAGTAACCATTAACTTAGAGTACCTATACTTTTTTTCCATTGGTAAATCCTCATAGATACCTCACTAATAAATAACCCTCCGTCTGAGGATGGAGGGTTATTTATTTATTTATATATACTTTATTGTACACACGGCTACACATCAAGCAATACATTTCCAGTATAAACTGATCTCGCATTGTATAGGATTTCCGTACACTGAGAGGTCAGCGTATACTGCAAAATAGCTAGATGTGTAGCCGTATGTACACTCCAAAAATACATAACAAAAAAAACGAGCAGCCTTACAGTAGTCGCAAATGAAGTGACATCTGACATCTCACCTGGGTAATAATCAACTGAGCAGCGACAGATTTTTATTACCCCCTCTACTTACAATCTATATAGTACATACTAATTCCATGAGTACACTAATTCCATGCTATGGTTTTGTTTGTTTGTTTTTTTAAAAACGTTGCCCCACACTATGAATTTCTCCTGTATTGTGGGTGCGTTTACAAACATTTAAACTCACATACACAAACAGCCAGCCTCGGAACAACTACTTGTAGGTCATATAAATATTTGTTCCACGCGAGAATCAAACCCGCGACACGCAGCGCAGCAGTCAATTGCTTAACCACTGCGCCAACCATGCTGTCAAATTACTTAATATTTTAATTATTATATATTATTATATTATATTTTAATTTAATTATAAACTATTATAAAGTACTTACTAGTTCCATGCTATTAAAAAGTACTTACTTATTCCATGCTCAAGCTGTCACTTCCTGTTACAACCTTCCGTCCTTTTGCACAAAACCATTCCCATAGATCCCATAAAGCGAAAGAAAAGATGATACACATCAAAAATAAATCAATCACTACAAAATATACAATAGGCAGCTTATCGGTTTATCGTTATGTCGGACTCCTAGTTACTAAAACCCCACTTTTCCTTCTACTTCCATGGGTAAGGCTGCCTGTCCACCGGAGCGGAGCGAGGCTGCTGGGCGGAGAAACGGAGAAATATTGAAATTTGAAATTGAATTTGTTTATTTGCCAATATGGTATTTAATTAACAGGATTGCATAAAATCAATATAAATGGACAGACATTTGCAATTCTATTGGTTAATATTTATCCGTTTCTCCGCTCCGCAGCCTCGCTCCGCTCCGGTGGACGGGCAGCCTTAGAAGCCCGAATTGGTGTCGTAACATAGTATAGAAGTACCTATATACGATACCATAAAACAATTTGACACTCAAAACAAACCATTAATGGTTATCCAATAATATTGTAATAAAAGGATCAATTAAAATCAGTTTGGCCTCCCCATTGCTACTACCATCAAAAGCGTAGACAAAGGGTGAAATTGCCGATGGTACTAATTAATAAATCAAGACTTGTCTGGGCAAATAGGGTAGAATCAGCCAAAATGGATGTTTGAGTTTCGGACTGCGAAACCCATTATCTGAAGTTATCAGACGGGCGAACTGTATTTTTTGGACTGTGGTATATTTAATATTCACAAAATAAAAACGGTTCTCATAAAGCACACTACACTGAAATAAGTTACGAAATAATTATGCTACTTTCAAAGTTAGAATATTATTTTTATGGTAAAGTTTCGTATAGAAAGAGTGATTCTGATAAATACACTTCCTAAATACGTTATGTAAACAAACATCTATAAAAAAATAAATCTCCCCTTAATATAAAAGGAAAACGGAGTGTCAGGTCAGCTCTTAAACTTTTTTTTTGAGAACCTTACGGCTGGCTGGTATCACTCAAATTACCGTCTAGAGAGCAACCAAAATCGTTTTACAGGCCAAAGCCGAATTGTTTTACTTGAGAATTTTGTGAAATAAGATTCAATAATCTGCATGGGCGTTGCACATCCACCTAAAGTTAAGTAATACTAAAATAAGATGCGGGCAACTACATGTCAGACGCAACACTAAAACGATAAAAACCACCCTTACTACAACGAAATAAAAACGCTATCAAATTGTTACCATAGACGTGCGATTGACTTCAATTAATGTATTTAATATTACCTACTATATTTATGCCCATTTTGAAAACCGACAGTTGAAAAACTAACAGCGTGTTTTTAACTTTTTATTTACGCATTAATTTATGTGTCGCTTAGGTTAGTTAAAACGGGATTTATGTTTGATAATATTTGAGAATTTGCAAAAAAGGAATTTTGGTCATAATACAAGAAAGCTCAAAACCACATTCGGCGAAAGTCAAAGCCAAAACCGATATGGTGGATACTCTACTAATGTCACCCAGGGAACTGTCCAGGAGGTCCTTTCAAATATCAATTATGTCGTCGCCGGCAGTCGCCTCAGACAATGGTGATTAATTAATTAGGGGCTTACTGCAATTATGTCGTCTGTTGCCCTTTATGTTGTCGTTTACGGGAAATGTTCTAGTTTTAAGGGTCGGTAGATTGGGTAAGTAAAGGTATATGTATACAACATTATTTTTAGTTTATGCGAATCCTGAATACAGTTTGTTCAGAATAAGGAACTGAATCGATTTCAATTCAATTTCAGACTCACAAGTCGCCGTGGCCTTTGAAAATTTCTTTTCAGATATTCTTGTTTCAACTACTAAATCCCTAAACTCATCACCTTCTGTTGCTGAGTCTTTGCTTAAGTCCAAGACACTCTCTAAGAGAGAAATTTAAGGAGATTAATGTAATGACTGTGCCTTCTCAGTATATTTTTGAAAATCTATTATATGCCCATAAAAATATAGAATTATTTAAAAAATACAGTGATATCCATAATATAAATACTAGGAACAAACACAAATTTGTTGTACCTACAACAAGTCTCAAGAAAATAGGTGGCTCGTTTCGATGTCAATGTATACGCTTTTATAATAAACTTCCAAGCCACGGTCAAGATCTAAGCCTTAATAAATTCAAATCATTCATTAAACGTAAGTTGTGCCAGAAAGCCTTTTATACTGTTAAAGATTATATTGAGGACAAAAAGGCTTGGGATTGAGCTGCTCCAACTTTTGTACATATTGAGGTAGTTTATTTTTATTGTTTTTTTTTGTTTTTGCTAACTTTATTATTTTATAAACAGTGACATTTAATTATTATTTTATACACAATGACAGGAATATTTACTTGTAAAGTATTATATTATTTTAATTATTGTAAATGTGAAGACTATGTGGGTTATTGCATAATATTTTTTTTCCCTTTCTTTTATTCTCAGTTAGTGTTAATCATGGTCTGGCAGTTTGAGTCATATAAGTGGCCTACCCAAATGTCCTTTCTTTGGTATTGATCGTCGCATCGTTGAGCTCCTTACTGAGCACGATTACTGACAAATGCGTGCACTGACTGATCAGGTCCACTCAACCTGTGTGGTTCTTTCCTCAAAAGACCATTTCAGACACCAATCTACATGGTCTTCACATGATCTGACCAAGATTATGTCTGGACTTTAAAAGAGACTATGACCTCTGAGTTTGTTTCGGCCTTTCTTCTCAGAGTAGTCAGATAGGAAACGCCGACCTCATCTAGTTTTTAAAATATGATTGACGTGTAAAAGTGTTTGTACAAACCTACTTACAGAAATAAAATCATTTATCATTTATTTATCAATAATTTTTACACCATGTTATATTTTGTCCCAAAAATATTTAAGTGTGATGGAAAATGTTATCACCATTTAGTTACTTACAATACAATCGCCGTACGGTTAGGTACCTACTGCCAAATTATTATCAATGAGTGCAAGACGACACTGGAGGCGCGGGGGCACCGTTAGCATGTTTTAGTATGGACAACCCGGTAACATAACAACCTTATAACGGTCAAATTAAAGAAGTTAGCGAAACTCCGCAGACGTGATGGGTATCGATATCTAAACATAATCAAACAAAACATACATTTTCTCAAACATGCTTGGAAATTCGAGCATTATTTTGACAACCTTCTTCAAGATATATAGAAAATGTTGTACTGGTCAAATACATGCGAGCAGCGGCCAAATCCATAACTGTCGTGTTTAGCGGCCGAATAAAATACTATGAAAACTCATATCTGTCGAGTAATTTAAAAATGGAACGAACTTTTTACTTCCATACATGGAAACCAAGGAGGTAACTTATCAAAGATTTTGTTTAAATTTCGAACTGGCTTGCAAATAGAACTCGTTAAAGTAAAAAAGAAAAAAATGAACATATTGGCGCGTGCAAAATTATCGTTGTTCGTCATTGATTCATAATTATTTTATAATTAATTTACTTAGTTTAAATTTCCGCGCATTATTTGAGAACTATACAAGCCTTGGCCGCAACCAGGCATTGATGGACTTACGTATGAGTCCCTCGGCTTCGCCTCGGCCCACATTTTCACGTTTGTCCATCAATGCCCCTTTTGCAGGCCGCTGCAGTAATGTAGGTACTATTATTTGATGTTTTTTTTTTTGGGGGGTCATCAACCGCAAGTGGTGTAGTCATTTGAAATAGCAGTTTTTATTTGTGTAAACTTCATGAGACGTGATTGGTATCAATATCTAAACACCATAAAACAAAACAAAAAACAGATTATCTCAACTCATACTGCAAGGCATGCCGCGACTGGGCACGCGACAATTGTGGCGATAAGTCCCCTCTTTGAGGAGTGGCTAGAGAGGCGCCACGGCGTCCTCACCTTCCGCCCGACACAGGTCCTCACCGGACATGGTTGTTTTGGGAGGTTCCTGTTCAGGATAAAGCGGGAGGAAACGCCCGGGTGTCACCACTGTGTGGATCGCCCGGAGGACACGGTGGAGCATACGGTGGAGGTCTGCCCAGCTTGGGCGGAGCACCGCCGTGTCCTCACGGAGGCGATCGGCGGCGGCGATCTCTCGCGTCCGGCCCTGGTTCAGGCCATGGTTCGGAGCGAGAGTGCATGGGAGGCCGTCACCTCCTTCTGCGAATTAGTAATGCTTGCGAAGGAGGAGGCGGAACGCGTGAGGGAGAGGCAAGGTTCACGCCCTCGCGCCCCTAGTCGCCGCAGGAGACGCCCCGGGCGTCGGGAGTCGCAAGCCGATTTCCGGCCACCGTAGGCGTGGGCCTGCGGACGGTGAGCGATGGGTAGCTCACCATCCGATAACGACCAGGCCCGGGTCGACGGCGCGTCGTATTCCACGCGCGCCTCAAAGAGTTGTCAGCACCAACTGACGGGGTCCGCTAGGGCCAATGCCTGCCAGGGTTGCGAGTTTGTCCGAAAGGGATATCGTGGCCCTGGCACACAGGCAAATGAAGGAATACGTGTGGGTTTTAGTCAGTAAAAGTCTGACACGCCCTCCCGCTCCGCCCAGAGCGGGAGAAGTTATTTGATAATTTCCCACTAAAAAAAAAAAAAAAAAAGGCATGCCGCGACATCCTTAGGCATAATCATTGAAACTTCAATTTTATTGTCATTTATTTATGTTATATTTCTATTCGTCGTATAAAAATCCCTTGCCGTGCCGTGCCACCAGTGGGCGCAGGCCCTAAGAGTGACACTGGCTGCTAACAGTCATCTCTAGCAGAGCGTCGCAATGATGGCTGTGTGGAGGCTGTCTTCTAATGACAAAAGATGATGTCGGGAAGCCGCTGTCGTCCCACGTCCACGACGAACTGCTATTATTCCGGCACAATCCTGATGATATTGAAGCTGTTAATCCACTAATCACATTTTCTTGTAATCTGTAAGATTACAAACGTATATGAAGTCCATGTTCTTAAAATAACATTAGTAAATCTCTCAATATTGTGCGTACAAACTCACGATTGCAGTTGGAATGTACAAATATTGTGTTTCTCAACCACAATTCTAAGTTTGTTCCTGGGATATCTCTCTCATCTCAACTACGGAACTCTTCATTGTGCGTGGTCCGACACGCACTTGACCGGTTATTTTTTGTATGGAGTCGCTTGACCAATGGCTTATTGATTTTACGTCAAAGCGATGTTACATGATGATATGATAACTAGCAGATGTCCCATAAAAATACTTCACCCTCTCCCATAATTCCCATAACTGCAAATATTATCGTATTACAAAACAAAAGACTCCAATTTCGACACGTCATGATTTTGACAATGGAATAATTTCCCCTAATCGTTGATAAGCTCATTGTGACATTGCAATTGTACCCAGAATCCTGTCGTTGTACGGTTTACCCTACACACTTCACATTAGCACTACTGTGCAAGACACCGTGCGTGTGTATGACAGGATAATAGCTCACACCCTCACTGAACCGAAATTGGTAATATCTGTGTGTATTTTAGTGAAACGAAAGTTTTGTAAAAACAAAACCGCTTTTGTTTTGGTTTGAACGGGCGAACAGTGTAGCAGTTATTTTATTTTCGTGTGGTATCAATTAATTTCTGAAATATTTTGAACAAATATACCGTACCTATTGTTATTTGAAATAAAACATAATATTTTAGAAATAACGATCAATTAGTTTGATTTGTTTATGTTTTAGGTAGATCGTTGTTCAGGAAAAGTAGGGTACTACAAAACATACGTTTAGCTAAAAAACGAACTATCCTCTGATTTTTAATTTGCTAAACGAAAACGAGAGCTGCGATCGACCTTTTTTAAAAAATTACGCGATAAATAATTAATAATACAGAGACAGCACGACAACTGACAGTGAAGGTCCTCCTGCAGAGAATGGTTCAGAGGTCCTTGGTGAGAGTCACTCGGTAGCTAGATTATTTCATCATCACCACTAATGCTCGAGAAAGTGCAGAAAACATTTCTTGGATATCTTTATAAAAGAACTTTTAATTTCTACCCTTACAGGTACCCCACCAACTATATCCTGGGGACTTTGGGTTTCAACTCGTTGGAGGCCTTGATCAGCTCACGCTCCATGACCTTTTCTGTCCACTATTTGTGCCCGGCAAATACATCGGTCACCGCAAAAGTCGCCGACACAATCTCTTCACGCAACTGCCTTGCAGAACGCTCGCCAGAGTTGAATCGCCTGTGTGTCGTACCTACTTTAGGGATGTTCAATACCCTCCTGATGGCCAACCCTGTGATGTGTTTGCGGATGAATGGAGTAAAATTAAGCGCGTATGTCTGAAGTTCGGTGAGAAACAGTACGCGAGGGTGTCAACTGTTCCATGTTAGTAAGTAGCGAATAATTGTTTATGACAATTGTCTGCATTGTATAGTTTTGTTTTCTTTGTTAATTATTGTAATTGGTATTGTACCGTGTTAATTATCTATAAATAAATAAAACATTTCATCCAAAAGACGACCACTGCTGGACATAGGTCTCCCCCAAGCACCGCCACTTCGACCGGTTCTGTGCTTCCCGCATCCAGCGCATACCTGAGGTCTTCATAAGGCCATCGGTCAACCTTGTAGGAGGCCTTCCAACACTACGTCTTCCGGTTCGCGGTCGCCACTCCAGAACCTTTCGGCCCCATCGGTCATCTGTTCTGCGAGCAATGTGCCCACTGCCAAAAAAAATAATGCAATTTTTCAGGCTATGTCGGTTACCTTGGTTCGCCTGCGGATCTCTACATTATCATTTTTCTAGATTATTTACTAGGTTATTTTTATGTCGACATCAAATGTTATTTTAGTCTAGCAAATTCAAATTTAGAGTATACACAACACTTGCAAACTTTATTATATGAAATATCGGTATGTTTTACCCTTATTTCGGAGCCCACTCGGAAACTCAGGTGCTAATTTGATTATTAGGGTTTAGTTAAGCACTTAATTTCATTTCACAATGCAGTACCCAGGATAGAGAGCTTCCATTTAAACATATAATTATGAGCATAAAATAACACCAGCTACTCGAAAGTAAATAATTATAACTGTTAACTGTAACTACCTAAATGTCCCGGTCACTCGCTTACCGTTATTAATATTTAATCTTACCCACTAAGGATCTCCGCACAAAGAATTCAGAACCTTTAAATAAATCAAAAAAAGAATCTGGTGATTTTTATCTTGAAGTCGTTTTAATAAAATGCTCTACTACCGTTTTCTACTAAGAAATATTCCGATAACTTTCGATAAAGGCTACGAAGGCGCGGGTTCTGATTTCCTTTCATTTCCTTTTAGGAAACTTAAATAGAACGGAGACTTCCTTGACTACGGGGCACCGAATCAATTATTTGTGTTACGGAACTTTCCTTCGATTTGCTCCCTATAATAGTGCTGCGTAGTTTTGTTATTTCTCATAATACTTTTGTTTAGATAAATGTTTACCTATTAAGGCTGACTGATATGTCTTTATGTAACCCAAAAGTTTGAGGCCAGACAAATTATTTTTATAGGCGAGGGATTGAGAAAAACAATTGTAAGTATGAGTCGATACGAGTAACATTCTTGTTTGTTTCATGTAAATGTATCAATGTTTTGCACAAAAACAATTTTTTTTTAAACATGCTTTTGTTCATTATTATCAAATCATAACATCATAATTTCAGCTGAAAGACGTCCACTGCTGGACATAGTCCTCCCCCAAAGGGAGGGTTGTTCCGTTTGATGCTGGATGTAAAGAATAGCACCATCCCATTTCTTCCCGTGGGTGTCGTAAAAGGTGACTAAGGGACTTACTAGAGAATGGGCAGCAGCGTTCTCTATATATTTTAAAACCATACTGCAATCACCAACCCGCCTGCCAAGCGTGGCGATTATGGCAAAACCCCTCCTTTTTTTTTTTTACGGGTGGCCTATGTCCAGCAGCGGACGTCTTTTGGCTGATATGGTGATGATGATCAAAGGGAGGGTTTAAGGCGGGAGCTTTTATTAGTTGTTCATAAAAAAGAACTAAAACGTTAAAAAGAAATGTTCAGTCCTCTTGCTCAAAAACTTCGCCTTTTACCATACCAGAGCGGGGGCTAAAATAGCATATCTTCCTCTAGGAGAAACTTTTTTTTTTTCGTCTTTTACCAACGAGCCTACAAAAACAAAATTATACATACCTATCTGTTATAGTGGCGGATCATATTGTGGTTAAGATACAACCTGACACTGACCTGCAAATAGCAAAAAACGTAAGAAATTTTTAATTTCGTGGGCTACAGCTGCGGATTCACCTTAAGTAAAATAATCATGAGACTCGACTTATTACTGTTTCATAAAAAAAAGAACATTTTATTTTTGAAAATGGAACTAAAAGCGGCGATCTCTTCAGTAGAATGCGTGCATTACGCTGCGGCCTCGCCGTAGGTGGATATAAATGTTCCTTGGTTGAGGCCACAGAAGAAATAAAAAAAGGCATTGGCGCGAAATCTTTAGATTTTTTTTCTAATTACAAATTGAATTGGTGACCGTATTAATTTATTTTGCTCCATTTTCACTAGGTTGGGGACCCGTATTTGCAGAGAAGAGAAAGGAAAAGAAATTGTTTTAAATCTGTTGTCGTCAAGGTGTATTGGATTATTTTATTTTCTCGCAATCGTAGTGAAAAGTATAGTGTAACACACGGCGCTGAAAACCCATTATGACTCACTTAATATTTACTCCCTCGCTAAAGCTCGAGAGAAAAACTACCTCGTATAATAATGGGTCATTTTAGCCCCTTGTATAACAATCTACTATTATTCCGATTGGAAATAACCCGTTTTATACTTCTTAACCTTTAAATGATAATGAAGCTCCATCGTCGGAGCTTCATTATGATATGGGATGATTTTGACATAGGTCAAAATCATTCCATATCATAGGTAATGTATTTTCAAACCTTGAAACTTCATAACATGTAAAACGTATAATATTATATCATATTTGCATTCATGTTTAACAATAATTGTAAGTAGGTATTAAGATTGCTGTAATCAATAAAAACAAATAAAGTGTGCATTATTTCTAAAACATTTTAACAATTAAACAGTTTTGATTTTAAATCAATAATAAATAACATTTATTTATTTGATATTTTTACCTAAAATCGAAATATATGAAATATATGTTTATGTCTAATCATAGCTAAACATTGTTTCAGCGCACCACCGTATATCTTTGGCTTAGGCGTTGGGATGACGATGGTCACATAAGGGAGTTGAAAAAAACAGGAAGACCTAGAAAAACATCTCGCCAACACGACCAAACAATTATTAACGCTTTTAGAAATAACGGTTTCACTCGTACTGATGAAATAGCCATCAATAATAACTTGTCCTTTAATACAGTAAGGCGCCGACTGCACGAAGCAGGTATTCATCACCGAGTACCAGCCAAAAAACTCATGTTAACAGCAAGACATAAATTGCAAAGACTCGAATTTGCGCAAAGATTTTTGAATTATGATTTTACAAATGTCATATTTTCGGATGAAAAAACATTTCATTCTACCGAAAATGGTCGTATGTCGCTCTGGCGCATAAATAATACTCGATATGCAGAACGTAATATAATCGATAACCGTGCAAGTGGCAGAATATCTGTTGGGTTTTGGGGTTGGATGTGCTCTGGTGGCCCTGGAGAACTAATCGAGATAGGAGGTCGATTAAATAGCGCGGGCTATATAGATATATTGAACGATGTTTTGTTGCCGACGACACAAGTCATGTTGCCAGAAGAGAGGCCAATAAACTTCGTTCACGATAACTGTCCAATTCATAAAGCACGTGTATGCCGAGTATGGTTTAATGAAAACACTGAGCAAATTTTGGAGATTCCATTCCCGCCGAAGAGCCCGGACCTCAACCCCATAGAAAATTTGTGGGGTCTTATGGTGCAAGCATGGGATCCCGATACACTCCGCACCCGACAAAATATAATAGCTCATGCAACAGAAACTTGGGAGAGATTTAGGGGCCAAAATATTTGTCAAAATATGGTAGGTAGTATGCGCGAACGTCTCCAGGCAGTAATAGACGCGAATGGAGGCCATACCCGCTATTAATTATTATTTTTAAATTAAATTTTTGATTTTGCGTTAAGATTTAAATTAAAATATCTAAAATGTTTGTTTTTTTTTTATAATTTATAAATATCATTAGAATTTTTGATTGTGCTAGTAATAAATAAATGATTACGATTTTAATTATACTTTTATTCAGTACTAAACACTTTGTTCTATAATAACAATATCAGCAGTTTCTATATTTAGTAGTAGTTAGTTTAGTCAGGTGAAATTAGCTGTTTAGTGACTTTGATACAATGATGTTCAGCGACATTTGGATTGATGGTGTACGGCGACTTTAGGAATACTAGTGCACAGATACTTTTGAAATAGTCGTGTTTAACGACTTTTGTAAATTTCAGGTGTACAGGCTATTTTGTTTCCTAGTTGCGACTATAACTTATGGCATTTGATTGTGAACAGGTGTTTTGTTATGTTGATTCTGTTCATCGACTTTTGGTGCTGACTGTACAACATGGAACCCGGAATTGACGCACCCAAACACCCCAATTAGAATAAATTATGTTATAAGTAATCATAATACGTATACTGAATTTGTACTAGTATCTTTATGTATAAAACATTGTTTATTTATTGAATTAGTTATACTGATTGTAGGAGAAAATTGAGTTTTCCTTGGTATTGAAATAAAATATTGTTTCTTTAGTTTTGTGATAGTTTTAATAGAAAATAGAATCAAACTAAGTAGGTACCTAGTTTAGTAATAATTAGTACTAGATTAGTAATTAAGTATAGACGCCAGCTCATCAAGCTACTACAATCTGTCAAATTTCTTCAATAGATTTTCAACTTTATCCCTATAGTATAAGATTCAAGGTTGATTAAAAAAAATTGTCAGTTTCGGGTAGCTTGACCTGCTGGCGTCTGTACCTAGACTATAATGCCTGCTATCTATCTTTCATTAAATGAATGGAAAATGTCCAAAGAGCAAGTCCATTGCATTATTGGTTGAAACTCCCAAAGGAAAACAACACGTGCTATAAGTCCAGCCCCTTTTGCGGTAATGTCACGACTCGAACTTCAGCATTACTAATCAGCATCGTTCAATGCGGATGCTGATGCTGGTGTTGAAAATGATGCTGAAGTTCCGCGGATGCTGATGCTGATGCTGATGTTCCCAACAACCCTGGTAGGTACTTCGTCCATTTTGTTTTGTCTTCGCAGTACAGCGTAAGTGTGACTGTAATTTACGTAGTTTTCATTATTTTTGAGATAAAAAATACCTATACTAAAAATGACAGAAATCGATCCAGTAAACGATTCTTCACATACTACTTTCATAATGTAGATTCATTCAGTTACACATTGTATATTAAATCTGTTTGTACCTACTTATCAGTCTTAAGTTTTCAAACAAAAGCGTGTTGTACTCTTTATTTTTTCTCTCTTGCTGTTATGACACACTTTTTTTACTAAAATTGTAAAAATACATGTATTTACTAATAGGACTTTATTTTTCTTATGAGATAGCGATCTTCAAAAAAAAAAAATATAATTAACTTAATCATCACACCCTAGAACCAGAGTACTTGGCAAGACGAAACAAACGAGCCCAAACTCGATGGGGTTGCGTCGTTTTATAAGAGTTCCCACAGCCGCCTTCCAGGGTTGCACCTTCTGGCTCCATCGCCAGACCCTGGATGTCATCTAGGACCAGAATCCTTGTGAAGATGAATCAAACGAGCCCAAACTTGATGGGGTTGCGTCGTTTTATTACAGAGTTCCCATGGCCACATTCTGGCTCCATCATCGGATCAGCTCCTTGTCATAATAATACTGCATTGTCATCAGATTTACTTATGCATGCAATATATCAGCTCAATTGGAAACTGGACAGTGGGTCTAAATTAACTAGCAAGATTTGATTAAAAAACGAATATAAAATTCCTATAGGAATTTTGTATGAAAACAAAATTCCTATAGAAAATGCATTTTCGTCTGCCAGGTCAGCTAGTTTCGAATAAAAAGCATTTATTTTTTATCTCTATAACTCCGTTATCAGTGCAGTGCAAATAAAATTTGCAAACAATTGGCTATTTGAGGATCGTGCCTACGGCTGACTGCGTGCGATTCAAACGCTCGCGAGGCTTATTGCAAATCTTAAAAAATATACATGATGACACGCAATAACATTCATTATTACAGTTGCAAACAGTTTAAAAACGATTTGTTTATTCGAATACTTTGTTTGATGAAAGTCAGTCTATTATTTGCACCTGTAAATTGTTTACTAAAAAAAATATATTTCGCAATCACGTTCTTAATTAAAATATAATTCAATTGCTTGTATGAATTGAAAATATAGTGTACTTACCTCTCTTAACTACGAAATTAAGAATCTGAAATAAATGTAGCACTTTGAGTAAGAGGGAGAAAGTAATTAAATTGTTTTTGGTGTTCAACGCAATTTAAATTTTTAAATAATTTTTATAAAAAAATCTAATTTCATACCTAAAAAGCCTGTAAAAAATTCGTTGCCAATGACTTGCTCACTTCGCTCCAAAGAACTTAACACTTAATGACACTTAATGAAGATGCCTGGTAGAACGAAGTAATTGCAATACAAAGTTACTTTTTATAAAAAGAACAAAAATAAACCCTTTATAACTAGGAGTGAATTAAAAATGAGAATGACGTTAAAATAGGGGTGAGCGGAGTTTGCAAGTGGCTCGTCAGCAAATTATAGTCGAAGTTGGCCGTGGAGACACAACTTCTGAGCGCAAAGCTAAACTTTCCTTGATACAAACTTACGATTTTCATTATATTCTGTCTTAGTAACTAGTGCTAATCTACGCTACTGAGCGTGGGAAGAACTATCGTTTTTATATCATTTTTATCACCTAAATATTATGTAGGTAAACCTATATTGAACAAATATAAACAAAACTGCTACCGGATTTGTTTCATATTGTAAAAGCATTACATTTGAAACTACGATCTACAATAATTTGTAACATGTCATTTAATTCATCATTCATCATCTTTTGAGCCGAAAGACGTCCACTGCTGGACATAGGCCTTCCCCAAAGGGGGGTTAGGTATAATCGTTACGCTTGATAGGCGGGGTGGCGATCGCAGTATGGTGTTAAAACGCCTGCTGCCCATTCTCTAGTAATTCCCTTAGTCGCCTTTTACGACACCCACGGGAAGAAATAGGGTAATTTAATGAAACTCTAACAAAATCTCAAAGACATATCTCAAAATTAAAAGCATAGTAAAATTTTCCCAATCTACAGAATAAAAAAAAAGTTCCATTTAGTGCCGGACGTAAAGAATAGCACCATCCCATTTCTTCCCGTTGGTGTCGTAAAAGGCGACTAAGGGACTTACTAGAGAATGGGCAGCATCGTTCTCTATGCATTTTTAAAACCATACTGAGATCGCCAACCCGCCTGCCAAGCGTGGCGATTATGGCAAATCCCCCCCTCTTTGGGGGAGGCCTATGTCCAGCAGTGGACGTCTTCCGGCTGAAATGATGATGACGATGATGACAGAATAAAATACCTGCTCTGTACGCAATCGAGCAAAACACCAAAATCAACTCCGACATGTTCCCGGAATTAATTATTGCTTCTTTACCATTAAATGTTTGAAAACCCACAGTGTTTTATAAACACCTAACCGTCAGTTTGCAACTCGAACACCCATTCCGAGAGTACTCGCAACTTGTTCATATACGAACACACACGAGCCTAACTAACTGAATAAAGTAGCGTCCCACGAAACTCCGAGATACAAACTTTCGACTTGCAAGATTTGCGAAAACGCTCGCGGCTTTCCGTGTTAGGGTGGAAACGTATGATGCGGTTTTTCTTTTCAGAGTTTTTGAATCTCCCCCAAAACATATTTTTCGACAAATTGAAATAACAATACTGACATCCAGTTGTAAGTTCAAGAGGAAAACGTCTTTTCCATTTGATTTTTTTACAGTTTCAAAGAGCTTATGAATTAAAAATGGGTTTAAAAAAATCTATTTTAATTCTTATGATTTAAATAAAATACCGTGTGGTGGCCCAGTGGTAACGGCCACGACTTACGATTTTTAAGTCGTAGGTTCGAACTTAGACAGGCGCTTTACTTTTCGTAAGTTATTTTATCACCACTGCTCTCAAAACGGTGAAAGAAAACATCATGAGGAAACCGGCATGTCCTAGAACTAAAAATTCGAAGACATTGTGACACTCCCCCTCACGGATCGGAGGCCTGTGTCCCAGCCGTGGGAACGTTATAGGCCGATTATTATGCTAATAAAATAAATTACAATAGTTGGTTAGTATTTTTCAACTCTGAAAAATCTAATAAGATAATAATAATTTTTAGCTAATGTCTTTATCTATTTATTTATTAAGCAAAGCACATCAAAAGATATAAAAGAAAGAAAGAAAATACATTTATTTAGCACAGACCAAAAGGCACACAAATATACACCAGATAAATATACAGAAAATAAAAAAATAAAATAAGTAAAAAGTAAGTGTGTAGTGTAGTATCAACGACTTATTTACAGGAAATAACAACAGTGTGAATACCTACTATAATACTTATAAGTAACTTGTGTTTTTCTTGGGACTAAAGCAAAACCGTCATATCTGGACGATTCCTTAACGTGCGACACCTTCGAGCGATACGAAAGTGGATTTAGAAGCACGTCGCTTCGATTTAAGTTGTTATGTATGTGTTTAGAAATAAATTGATACAACTTTCTTAATGTTTAGGGTAAACCCTTTTAAAGGAACCTTGCAGTTTACATCATTCACAAGTTAATATAAAATGTTGGTCAACAAACATGAAATATTTATTTCAAAACTCTAACTCAAAGCATTTATTTCAATTAAACTATTTACAAGAACTTTTGAATCGTCAAGGAGTCGGTCAGTTAGAAATATGAAGCTAGTTGCCCATTCTAAAGCATAGTAGGTTCCTATGGAGAAGAACGGGCAAGATTCTCCACGGACATTCTTCTAAATTAAAATATTGTTACAAAGTATTGGTTACAACATTCATGTTGAAATTATACATGTGAGAACGATGCAAAACGTCAAAAGCGTCCGTGATAAAAAGATAAAAAAAAAACAATTTAAAAATAATTAAAATAAGCCGTGGCAGCTAAGAGATGGCCATTCCCAGCTGACAGCGCCCGTTCACGAACATGACGCATGGATCAGCACCATTCAGCTCAACCATTTTGAAGGGAGCTAAATGATACAACACACACGCCACCATCAACGAGACATCTGAGTGAGCATGACATACTCTCAGCCGCCAGGGACATTCAACTCAATGAAAGACATATTACCCGGTAAATGGTAGCTCTATTGTA
The DNA here is from genome assembly GCA_948098905.1 of Tiliacea aurago. NCBI lineage: Eukaryota > Metazoa > Arthropoda > Insecta > Lepidoptera > Noctuidae > Tiliacea > Tiliacea aurago. The sequence goes on along the minus strand of OX402587.1, from coordinate 17,194,693 downwards.
CATAGTACTCACACTTGTGCTATGCAACTATATAACACAAAGGAGATTGAGTTTATGCAATGCAAAGATAGTCTTATAATCTTCAACAGCTCGAACAGTATTTTTCAAATGTTAATCAATTAGTTGTGGTTGTGGAGCAGGACCAGAATTGAGCCAAGCATTTTTATCAGCGATGTAATCCACCAACTTATAATATGCCTGCTTGCATAGTGTGTGTTATAAACATGATTGGAATTTCGTCTCATTCAGTTGAAGTGTAAAGATCAACTAGGCACGTTTAACGTAGTCCATCAACAAAATTATGGGTGACATTTAATTAAAATCATACGCAAAAGCTTGCCCCACTTACCTATTAAATGCGTCATTAATTTAAGTAAAAACTGCATCAACATGAGCTGTGTCTGTCAAATATTTTTTAATTAATTCGCCATTTTATGTGCCTCGCCACAACGCTCAGAAAAATAACGACCATTAGCTTCCATTATAATTTATCACAAGTGCGCTTAAATTGGACTGGCTCCAACACATAGGCCAAATTGCGACAGAGACGACAAAACTAAAACAGTATTTTCAGATTTTCGGCTGTAGAACACAATTTTTCTTAGTCCCTTTATTAGAATGTTGGCAATATCAATGAAATTGCAAATTAATGTAATAAAATGTCAGTTTTAATGCATTATCGGACAGTGTTATGGACAGTGGGAGCTACAACTGGGTCCAGAGTTATGTTTGGCACATTTGGCACTTGCCACGCTAAACATTAGCTCTTCATCTAAAAAAGAATAACGGGCCAGAATATTGCGGAAGCCATTTTGAACAACGTAAATATGTTTGTTTGTTGTATGTGAGCGATATTGCTGTTTGTGAGAGGAATCGTGATGTGATTTTAGATTGGAGTCGGTATTATGAAATGCTGAAGTCACTTCAGTGCTATGAGTTAATCAAGAAATGAATAAGAATCCTTTTTAGGGTTCCGTACCTCAAAAGGAAAAAAACGGAAACCTTATTAGAGGATCACTCGTGTGGCTGTCTGTCACAGCCAATTTGCTCCGAATCTACTGGACCGATTAAGTTCAAAGGTACACATACGAATTTCTGTGACTCAAATACGGACGTGTAATGTATTAAATTAATTTTGAATATGGAAGCCACTTTACGGGAGCAAATCAGAAAAAAAAAAAAAATGTTTTGTAATCTGTACCGTGTGACATAATGGAAGGGCTTGTTGTAAGGATTTCAGGTACATTTTTTTTAATAATATTAAAATAAATACTTTTTTAAAACATTTGCTCAAAAAATGCATTTATCTACATACTCCGTTTTATAGCGCCGTGCGTATCCTTTACGGTTTGTTTTAATATCCATAGAAAATATTATATTAGAATTCCACCAAGGAGTTTCATATTACAAGAATAAATAAGCTGAATGATCGAACCTCCTTGGAAGCGCTTTTGCTCAATACGTTTATCTCACTTTATTATTAAAGAGAAAATGAGACGAAAGATGTAGTACTAGTTTTCACCACGTGCACGTAGCGCCATTTGCAAATTTGCTTCATTTTCATAATGGAAACGTCAAATATTGTTTTCCGACTGTTATATAAAAACAAAATATTAACATGAGTTCAATGAATCCGATATTAAGGATCTACGATTAGAAATCTATGGAATCTTGAATGAGGCTCAAATTGCAGAAAATGGTCTCTTGCCGCCAAAACTGCGAGAGCGCTATTTAATGATTTCGGGTTTGAGATGTCTTTATTTCCCATAAGAAATTTCACTTACATGAGAAATATTTATATCTAACTTAAAAAAACATTATTGATTCAACGTACAGTGTTTGCAAGAAATTATAACATACAAAAATATTGTAAAAGTGTAGGGTAATCGCTAATAATTTAACACCGCTAAAATGTAAGCATACACGGAACACGCGCAACTAGATGTGGCATGAAATGTACTAAGGTGCGCTCATTTTATTAAACATATGTAATTTTAATTGTTTCTTAAATATTGACATGGATTTTGCATTTTTGATGTTATTTGGTAGTTTATTATACAAGGCAGCACCCTCGTACATCACATTTTTTTTGCCATAGTTGGTGTGTGGTGAGTATAATAAATTGTAAGTCATTTGCATTAGTGAGCCTAATTTTGTGTATTTGATGTTTCTTTGTAAAATGTATTTGTGTGTAAATATTTTTATTAAGTATTTATAATTTGATTTACAATTTTATATCATGGAAGACTCGAAGAAATACTCAAACATTCTGAGAAAATGTTTTGATGGCTTGTTTCATTACCTATTGTACTGTTTTCTCGCAAACGTGTTGAAAAACGTTGTATGACACACGTGCGGAAATCGGTATTTACAAACTCGTACTATGGTAACATTCGTCCACTCGTTTGTAAAAACCAACTTACTGCACTGGTATCATATATTAACTATAAAAGTTATTTAAGAAAATAGATGACTATTGACAATTCACCCCCTATCTACGAAACTAATGACCCTAACATTAAAAAAATTAAGAAATAGTTCTCTACTTATAGATTACTTACAGGAAACCCTATAAGAAGTCTATGGTCTTAAAATAAAATGGTAAATCTCTCAATATTGTGCGTACAAACTTACATTTTCAGTTGGAAGGTATTAGTGAATATGTGTTTCAACTACAATGTTAAGTTTGTTCTTGGGATAAATTCATCCTAGCTACGGAACCCTTCATTATGTGTGATCCTCATTCGTTACAAAATATGTCCTTTCATTTTATATGTCACACGGTGCAGTTTGTGAAACTTTTTTTTTCCCCCAAAAGTGAACCCCATAATCAAAATTTATTTATTTACGTTACACGTACACAGAAAACATTATGTGTCCAAATTTTTACTTAACTGGTTCAGTAGATTCAGAGCAAATCGGCTGTGACAGACGGACAGGCAGACACACGAGTGATCCTATAAGGGTTCCGTTTTTCCTTTTGAGATACAGAACCCTGAAAATAGGCATGTTGAAAATAAAAATTAATTCTAGTGACTCCAACTGGTTCGCCAAACTCCAAATTGTGACCCACAACTATTACCAACTTACACGACAAACAGTATCTAAAAAAATCAGTCGAAAACGCGGCCACTCTGTTCACTAACAAACGTAATTAAACCGCGATTAAAAGAGATAAATCGTTGAATTTACTCTCCTCTAGGAGTAACCCTACTCATAAAGGTTCTAGTATATGTATGCGGAACAAGGGACAAATTTATGTAGCACGGTCACAAAAACCAACCGTCCACTGCGAGAGATACTTGTGGACCAGCGAGTTTGACATCGGAGCGAATAAGGTTTATTTATTAGGAAAGTTTCTAACTGGGAACAGTAAATCAACAACATGTCCAGAAAAGGACAACTAATATGATCACAGAACTGTGAATGGGGGATAACTGTGACACAGGAATGATAATATTTGTTAACAATTCTGTTTGACATTAATATGATAAAAAGTTAGACGGATTGTGTTGCGAATATTCACTGGTCTGCGAAAGGACGGGAAGAGTTTGCATAGGATGGTATCGTATGAATATTAATGAATTAACCGACTTTTGGTGCTGTTATCAATTAAGGAAGTTTTGGGGGGCGGAAAGTTTATCGCGAGTTAGTGGGTTAATAATTTTACTTTTAACAAAGTGAAGAAAACAAAACAAAACCACAAAACAGTTGAAAGATAGCAAAATTAATGAAAATGTTATGCTTATGCTTAAGGCGACAATAACCGACTTTTAATGCTTTTATACTGAAGATCACGTCTAAACGAGTAGTGTTAAAGATTTGAAAAAAAATATGTTAAATTAGAGCATTTTCTCAATAACTTAATATGTGAATATTTTAGATTATGTTTATATTACATAGTGAAATTAATTTGTAAATTTATGTCTAACGCGGATAAAAAACTGAGAATGGCGCAAAATCTACCAAGCGTATTTTTCTGAAACCGTCACCAATTTAAAGATAATTTAATTATTGATCTTTTGCGTTTCATTAAATACCGTTTGTTTTGTGTGTAATGCGTCCTTGATGGGCGAGTCCTATTACAGGCTGAACGTACGACGCGTTGCGTGAGCTCAGTACAGAACACGCAAGCTAACCACTCAAGGTTACTGGCATAATATGTCTGAGTCTTAATACTGAATTAGATGGATACAAAGATAGGTACTTATAGGTGATAGAAAAATACTTATCTACTACAAAGAATAACAATCTTCGGTAGGTATCAGCTTTAGTATTTAAATGTGTACCTACACATGGTACAACTAAACTAATAGCTATAACATAACCGAACGTTCGAAGCACCCTATCAATATTTTAGCCACATAATGCAATCTTTAAACCCAGTTTCCCTTCCATTAGTATGCAGACTCATGCTGCACTTACTCGATTGTGTTCATATCACTTAAAACTGTTTACCTTTAGCGATGAAAGCGCTGAAGATACATCCAACCACATATTGCTTGGAATACAAAGATTGGGTTTCAAAATCTGCGACGTTTTCCGACATAATCGATACATCCTACATTGTATGCCATCTAGAATTCAAATAGCATCTTAAAATCGTACAATAAATTAACCCCAATGGTTATTTTTATTACAAGGAAAAGCACACATTAACTACTTAATAGTTATTTAATGTGACAAAAGTTACAGTCGTGTGCAGCTCACGGTAATAGCCAAGCATCATTACACAGCAGGAATCTCGAAAGTTAGAATTCAATATCGATCAAAGAGTGAACTGATGGTCAATATAATAAAATTTACAACGTTTTTGACGACACAAAACAATGACGTTTGCTTTTAAATGTTGTTATTAAAGCACTTAATACGGGTTTTATATGTGCATAACAAATATCAATTGAAAAGTCGTAAAGGTTGTGATAGACGCATGTAATACATGTTTTTATTTTATGATTATGCGTGTAATTCGCGTTAATTAAAAATTTTATGAGCCAATGCATCAATTTATGTTTTGACTAGAAATTAATTTTGAAAAAAAGAATAATGACAAGTATAGTTCATTACATGAACATATACCGCCTTATTACAAAACAAGATTTATATTTTGACATGGCTTAAACCATGGAGCAAGTTTTTGTAATAAGAACGTAACTGTGATTGAAATACCGTTCTTTATACAAAACTGAAAACTTCGTTCGGTAGGTACTAAGTTGTCAGTTTTGTGTTTAGAAACTTTACCATAGTCTGAATAAAGTTCAAAATTCAATAATGGCTCCATGTTTTAAACCTGGGCCTGAAGATGAACCTTGTTTTGTAATAAGGGTTGAAATACAAGTGGGACAATTTTTTTTTTTTTTTTATAAATTCGTCAATTTTTATTAGGCAGTCAGATATCGAATCGATATCTAGTTAAATTGGTGTGTAGATATTTTATTTAAAAATAAATTTAATATAAATTAAAATACTGGTTAACCTAATTCTACATTAATATTTACTTTGTAAAGTATTATATTATTAAAATTGTTGTGAATGTGAAGACTATGTGGTTCATTTTTTTTTCTCAGTTAGTTTTTTTTTGTTTTGTTGACTTTGAGTAATTTATGCGGCCTATTATGTCCTTTTTTACCCGACTGCGACGAAGCCAAAAAAGGAGGGTTATGTGTTTGACCTGTATGTATGTATGTCCGTCCCTATATTCCTTCGTAACTACTAAATGGCTAAACCGATTTTGATAAATGATAATGTCGTTAAATTCGTATTTATTGCACGAGTATCACTGGGTATATTAAAATGATTAAAAATCAAACTGGCGGATTTTTGGCGTAAAAAGGCGTGTTTTAGAAAAAAAAAAATTAAAAAAGTAATTTAAAAAATTCTGAAAAAAAGATGGAAACTTGATTTATATAAATTAATACTATAAACGATCTCATGCAGTCGGCCTTCGACTGCATGAAATTGTTTATAGTATTAATTTATAAAAGTCCCGTTTCCATCTTTTTTAAGTCCACTTTTTAAGCAGTCGGGTTTTTTCTTAGAATAGTCAGATAGGAAACGCCGACCTCATCTAGTTTTTAAAATGTGATTAACGTGTAAAAGTATTTGTACAAACCTACTTACAGAAATAAAATCATTTATCATTTGTCTAATCATGTTCTTAGCTCGCTATGTACGCAGAAAAGTACAATCCCGACAGATTGAAACAAACTAATTTCAGTAAAGAGAACACTGAAACGTAACAAATTTCACGAAACAACATTAATGTAGCAATTGTACATTCCTAATATAAGATAAAATTTAATCCAATAAAACTCTGATTTAAACCCTCTCAAAAAACAATAGTTCGAAGCTTGTACAAGGTTTGTTGCACTTGCTACTGACTGCTTCAATTACATTTAACTAGAAACAACCATTTGTATCAATTACGACCAACGTTTAATTTAGGTAAATACCAATTTTATGGGCATTGAAGATTATTGTGGTTAGAGTCCACGATACGGCAAAGGGTTCCAAAGGGTTTTTGAAATTTAATAGCCTGGCTTTAAATTAACGCTACAATATTATGACCTTTTGATGAGAATTTATTGATTTCATTCTACAAACTCGTTTTGTAGCCTAATATATTTTTATTTAAATGACTTTTACTATTGAATTAACTCTCGTAACATAATTCAATTTTACGGCTGGATATTTGTAGAAAATTCACATTAGAGGTCACGAGGATCGTACACAAATTCGACATCAAAACGCCCAACAATGCCTACAAAAAATAATAATAAATTGATGTGACTAAGCATTATCTAATGTCCCATCGAGAGACAGAATAAATTGCCTTTTAAAATCGGGTCCACCCTATAATATTAACAATGACATCGAATGTATATCAATGGAGTTTCGCCCACCTCGTCGACATAAGTACACAAAGGTATGGAATGCATCAGTACATTAGCATATCGATGTTCAAGCATCGATGCTGTCGCGATGAACCATCGATGAGTGCGTCTGATACCGATCACTAAGAAAAAGGTCGCCCGACCCTCACTAGAAGAACCCAAAAGATTTACGTTTAGAACTCACCTCCCCAATCGATTTTAGACCTTTCTATAAAAAGAATAATACTCATTCTTCTTTAAATACACGGTAAAAATAAATTGGCAGTCGTATCTTATTCCTTTTCAAATCACTGGTGACTCATTTCGTCCGTACTAGCTTTTTATGCAGGCATTCGAATTGAATCTTTGAAAAAAGTCGTTATTTGAATTCAATTTAAATACTGTAAACGGTATTGTACGAGTTCGTATCGGGTATTGTGTCCACAGAATTCGTAAGGTCAACAAACGTTCTCTGCACCTGATTCCGGGCATTGCAAATCAACAGAAGCAATTGGATTGCATACAAAACTCAAGTGATAGAAGATCCATAGTGAATAAGTACACAGTACCTAGAAAATAATGCGAAGGACATAATAACAAATTATTGCTGATTCAAACAGAAACTTGATCAACTTGCTGTCAATATTTCAGTTTCCATAATTATTTCAAGGATTTCGTCTCCAGCCAGGGATTCTACATCGTATTAGTGGATTAGGGTAAGATTCAAACCGATTCCAAGGATGGACTTTAAATTATTAGTCGTTATTATTATTGCATGACCAGCTATCGATATGAAAATGGAACAGAAAAAAAAAGAGTTTGAACTTTAAAAAGCCTCCGTCAGAGCCGTTAACGAATTCCAAATTTAATATGATTGTCACGACAAACAAACTGAATCCCAATGTCCGTTCAAAAACAAATAGATTTTTGCATACAAACCTTCCAACTCATTGACGAACATACTAGAAAGCGGAACAAAAGAATTATGGGCACGTGGGCCTAAGGCCCACACTTGAAAGACGCCCACGTTCTGGAACATGTCAAAATAATGTTTAACAAGCGAGGTGGACTGAGAAAACAAATGACTGTTACTGTATCTATTGCTGTGTTTGGTTATAATACTCATAAATTATTCGTCTTTGAAGACAACATTTTATTACATGAGATGCTACTCAATTTAGAACCTTAATTCGTGTTTGGTAAAGAGATTTAGACGGCAAAGTTATTTCAGTTTTATATGTCGCATAGGCCAATGAAACAATTGCAGGTAATGAGACGAGATCCAAGCAGAATCGATCATCGCATGCTCACGCTTATTAAAATTCCTCCTGCGTATCATACAATGGAAATTAGAGCAGGTGAGGGATATTACTTTTATTGGGGACAATATTTTTTTCATCTTGAGATAGATTCTTGATGCGAGGGCTTTGAACTATTATTACTTGTATGACATCAGTTCTATAGAATTTTGATCAATTACATACAATAATCCTAACTACGCTATGAATTCCAATATTCAATAAACAAGTTTTTAAAATTTTTGCATTTTGGTCTCATTTCTTTTTTTCTTCGATTTCTAATAAGCAGTTTACGATAATCACGAACTCTCACAAACTTCATGTACTTACATCATTACTTCAATCTCTCACTTCATTCGTAGATCCATAAAACATAGCTTCTCATTAATTGTTAATGAGACACGACTGTACAGTCAACGTCAAAAATATATTATGTAACACGGAGCCATTTTAATCATCTATATCCTATGTTCCATACTATATATAGGATCAAATTATCAATTTAATAACTACAAAACATTTGACACATCTTTTTGATGCTGACTGTACAGCATGATAGTACGTTACCTTATCAGTTGTACCCATGACAGTAAACTTAAAGTGTGATTCAATCACTTACAATGGACAGGCGATACTTACTTCTAATTCGGAGGCAGTGACACTGTATAATGTTAATAAGTTTATGGTAATAGAATTTAAATTTTAATGGCTATATTTCTTTGGAGGTTTTTGTGTATGTAGATCCGTGTTTGTTTACTTGTGTATGTAAATGGTTTACATAAGACAAGCTTAAGATGCTTTCTTTGTATTCTTACAACAAGTCTCTTTTTACATTATTTAGGTATTTGAATTAAAAAGGGTCACCTAGCTTAGTTTCAGCTGTCAACCTGCCACAATGTCTTTTAAAGACCCTAAACTTTTAGCAATTGTTTTAGTAGAAATACTTCTATCTACTTTTGCTGAATGCTTTAACTGAATATTGTGCGCTATTATTATGTTAGGTACTTCAATGTGTCAGAAAAGTTTCATCCGTCCCAAGAACCTTCCTTTTGTAGCCTATCCTTTAACTAACTTTATCCTCAAAGCTACCTACCTCTTTTCCTTTACATATTTTACAAAACGCCTAAAATTATTTCAAATTCTCACTGTCTACTCCCCCAAGAAGTTTGGTAATAAAACTTAACATTTCTGTAACATTTTAGGGCCCTCTTACACTCTGCTATATAAAGTTCAAAAGCTCAAAGAGAGAATGCCAGAGCACTTAGTATTCAGAACAACATCACCTAGAATTCAGGGGGAACAGACTAACAACAGTAGCTAATGTCGGCCAATAATCGTTATCCTCTAGATAAGTGCCGTAACTGAGTGCCTTGCCAATTGCCTTAAGATACATACTGGCTAATTGCTGTGAATCTGTATGTATGTATTTATGTAGGTGTTTCGTTTAGGGCTGAGGCGACAACGCTGGGTGAGAATGGCTTTATGTGTTAATGCAGGAAGTTTTATGGTTTTTACGCGGAATTATCTACTGAATACATACGTACATACATGGGGTAGGAGAAAACTATAGAACACCACCTGCTACGCTCGTTACAAGAAAACGTAACGTAACGTAAACGAAGCAAAAGGAGTACCAAATGACAAACCAAATTTTGTGAATTAATTGTCTAAAATTTTAACTTATGACATAAATATTTTATAAGATAAGATAAGATAAGATAAGATTTATTTTTCTCACCACAATATTACATGATACATTGTTACAAGCTATCAGAGTCAGACAACATTTTTATATTGTGGGAGACTGGTGCCTAAACTAAGCTCTAGGCCTGTATTTCAGATCACCAGGTCTCCGCCCTTTTACAAAATTATACATTTTTTTTTTTTTTTATGTACTTGTACACTGACCACCTAAAAGAAAACAAATTATAAAAAAGATTGGTGGCTCGAGTGGAAATTTTTAAACTCTACATATAAACTATACTTTTGTTAAAGGTTATTTGTGTGTGTATGTATGTGTGTGTGAGTGTGGAGTGTTGAATGACGCGTGATTATGTGTGTGTTAGGCGCTTTTTTTTTTTTTTTTAGTGTGCGTGACTGAATGATAGTGTTATTTTTATTATGTAACTTATAGTTAAATAAGTAAATAGGTTTTTTTATTTTGTTACACCATAGAGGTAAGTAAGTTTTCAGTATCCTCATAGTTTAGTTGTTGTAGTAAGTCAGTATGGTTATGGTGTATGGTTTTGTACAGACCTGTGAACTGAACAAATTCCAATGTGAATGAAGAACCATACAGCGACATTCCTCTTAATCCACAACACTAAAATAAATTAAGCCAGGAAAGGAAAAACATATTTTATTGTTAACGTCTATTCCACAATTCATATGATTTATTACATGTTCTAGTAATTGCCCACTTCTTTGGTTCTATCAAAAGAAATCATAAGATATTTTTTATAAATTATAAATCAAAGACGCAAAGGAAACATCTGTTCTGTGTTAGCGTGTTTCATATAAACAGTTACACAATAAGACAAAATATATGGGCAAACTTGTCTCACACAATTTTCACATAAAACTTTTTATACTTCCTTTCAAAAAAATGGAACGCATCAAATTAATTCAAATTAGTTTCTATCATGCTTCGCATCGCATAATATCGTTACGCTTTTGAATAATTTATGTATGCGTATAATAAATAAAAGGTGTGGCTATTTGGACTCCACCTGTATGCCACAATGGTAAACGCCCATTAATGACAACGGAATTGTTCACAGAATTGACCGAGCTAATGTATGGAGGAATGTTTAAAAATCACCCATTCATGTCGAAGTTCACATGAAAGAGTTAAAATATCCAGCCGAAAACCATTGTAGCGGCTGGTTATAAAAGCGTTAACTAAATTCCAATTTATATGCCATGTGAAAAAACCAAAGGACGACTGGTCAATATTTTGATGCATTAGTCAAACACATCAAATAAATTGGATAGGCATTACAGTGACTTTATATTTTATACGACTATGCTAATAGAACTATCTATCTGAATATCAAATCTGTAAAAGAATGTCAACATTAACATATAAAATGGATTTCAACAATGTATAATTTTTGCAGCAAAAATATGTCAAAACTGATTTGCATACATTTCAACTGAAGGAAAAAATCAAGTGTAGTCAAATCAAATCAAAAGTCATTTATTCAAACTAGGCTGAGAATCAGCACTTTACGGAAATCAAAATTACATGAGTCAGTCCCCCGAAAACGCCCGCTCCGCACCACTTCCTAGTGCTTTAGCTGGGAAGAAGAAGTGGCGCAACAAACTCCCCAGTAGTGCAGACTAACTACATGTGGAAGCTAGAGTTTACAATTTGGCATAGTTATTATGGACACATCCTAACGTCCTAACTAACTAACTAACGTGTTTGTTTGTTATCTTTTCAAGCCTAAACCACTGAACCGATCATCCTGAAATTTTGCATATATGTTGTCAGGTGTACAGAAACGGACATAGGGTACCTTTTATCCCGAAAAAAGTACTATTCTCGAGGAAAACAACAATAAAGTTCATATGATAATAGATGGCACCACGTGTCTTTCATTATTGAATTATATTATGGGAGAAGCAGGATACAACCCGAAATGATTGTGAAATTCTAAATTAACGCGAGCGAAGCCGCGAGCAAAAGCTAGTATTATTATAAAAAGGTATAATTATGTATGGTTTAAAGTTAAGTTAACACAGAAAATTAAGTAAACAGATGCGCTCCTGCGCGCATGACAACTTAGATACCGGAATGCGTTCACTGATCCATTTGTTAAGCTCGGAAGCTTACAGCAATAATCCATCTTGATCGTTTATTGTATCGATTCGTGCTCCACGATAGTTATAAACGGGCTAATACATAACAAATATTATGATAACTTGTCAATATCACAACATCACTTATGCTATCTACCTCTATTCTTGCATTCATTCATCTACCTTTAGGTTGTTGCAGGGCACATTGAAAGAATGAAGGAAAGAAAAGTATATTTTTTTGACTTAGAAACACGTGCATACAAAAAGGTAGCATTGCTCACAGAACAGATGGCGAATGGGGCCGAAAGGTTCTGAAGTGGCGACCGCGTACTAGAAGACTTAGTGTTGGAAGGCCGACAAGGTAGACCGATGACCTTGTGAAGACCGCAGGAATCCACTGGATGTGAGAAGCACAGAACCGGTCCTAGTGTCGATACTTGGAAGTGACTTATGTCCAGCCGTGGACGTCTTTCGGCTGAAATTAAGTTGATGATGATGAACCTAAAGGTATCTAATTGATACACTGCAGAGTATTGGCGAAGAGCGAAGATTGATCAGCAATGTCTCTGCGCTTTGGCGATTTCAGACCGTCATCGGTCGCCCGGTTTCTGGAACTAGAATCATAATTGGCCAACGGTTGACTAAATTATCAACAGCCAATCAGATTAGTTGACATAACATCAAACTCAAACTCAAAACTCAAACTCAAATTCAAAGCATTTATTTCAATTAAACCATTGACAGGCACTTTTGAATTGTCAAGAAGTCGGTCAGTTACAAATATGAAGCTAGTTTCCCATTCCAAATAGTAGGTTCATCACGCCTGTAATCCCCGGAGGGTTAGGCACAGTTATATTTATAGTACACCAACATTTCGCCAGTTATGTTCAAGTCCCATGTAATAGGGGGCGAGCCTATTGTCATGAAGCAAGCACGAATCCAGACTCCAGACTGCTATTGAGAAAGTGAATGATATAACCCAATAATACTTTCCCTGACCTGGGAATCGAACCTAGGACCTCATGCTGAGCAGTAGACCTTGCGACCAACGATGCTGTCGGATAACTGACTGAACTGACTTGAGTAAAATTTTGACACATAGATCAATTTCTTTCCAGAAACTGGATGTTCATCTCGTCATCATCATCATCATTTCAGCCGAAAGACGTCCACTGCTGGACATAGACCTCCCTAAAAGAGGGGGGGGGGGGTTGCCATAATCGCCACGCTTGACAGGCGGGTTGGCGATCGCAGTATGGTGTTAAATGCATAGAGAACGCTGCTGCCCATTCTCTAGTAAGTCCCTTAGTGACCTTTTACGACACCCACGGGAAGAAATTGAGTAGTGCTATTCTTTACGTCCGGTACCACACAGACATGTTGATATCGTTCATCATGTATGGCATATTCATCTCGTAGGTAAATGTAAATACATTAATAATGGTAATTGAATCATCATGATTCAATGGTGTCAAAATTGACATACTTCTTAGAAAGCACAAATTGCATTGTAAAGTCACATTCAAATATTTCAGCTGAGTGAGCTTGAAGTAAGCTGTCAACAATATTAATCCCTAGTATGAGGTGGAACTGTCAGCTTATTTGAAGGTCACTTCATCAAGTTTACACGGTGAAATTGTTACAGAATAGACTGGCTGGTGTCGAGTCCTCAACCAGCAAACTCAAACTCAAAGCATTTGTTTCAATTATATTAATTACAGGCGCTTTTGAACTGTCAAACAGTCAGTCAGTTAGTCAGAAAGTTGAAGCTATTTGCCCATTCCAAAACGTAGATCTCTATGGAGAAGAACAGGCAAGAAACTCCAAGGACATTCTTTTAAATCAAGATATTACAAAATCCTGGGTACATTTTTCTTATCGCGTTTGTATGTGAGAACAATGTAATAAAGAAAAAAAAACTAACATAAAATGAAAAGATTACAAAAAAGCCTTGGCAGATAAGAGATGCCAGGTACCAACTTCCGTACACATCCATAATTATGACAATAATTCCATCAATTCCGCATGCTATTACGTACTGTTACGCGTCAACGTTTACTATAATCACTTTTCAAACAATATCAATCAGTCACGGTGGTATTACATGCAGTTACTCTTCATAATTACTGTAAAATGTTATAAAACATGCGTCACGCGTCGCAATAACAATTAAAGATTGTCATCACTTTTACATTCACTTTTGTAGTGTCACATTTAACTAATTTCTTCTTCTTCCCTCAATGCTGAGGATCGCAACCACATACCACGCGTCTCCAAGTTATGCGGTCTTCTGCAGTTTGGTCCGCTCGGTATTTGTTGCCTCCAACAGTCTTCTTGATCGCCTCTGAACATTTTGCCGGTGCTCTGCCTTGAGCGCGTTGTCTTTCCACCCGCTCGAGTATAAAAAGCCTTTCCAGCCAATACTTAAGTGAACCCGTAATATGTCAGAAAAAGTTGGGGGCACGCTCTTTTAGTGAAGTTATTAGTTAAATGTGACAATCATAAAATATGTAGGTATGATGTAAATGCTCAGTGTGTATAGTCTCTTAGGTTGGTCTTCGAGCGTAGCGGGTGTTGTGCCAAGCACGGTAGCGATACCCCAGGGTCCAAGACCAGAGAGAGGAACCTCCTTAAAATGCGAGCCATGTCCAAAAGTACCGCTCTCTGAATCAGGCCCTTAATCCAGCTGCCCAACGAGAGCCTCCTTAGGTGTTGGTCGAGGCTCTTGGCAATTAAGCCATTGACTGATACAACTATCGGCACAATGATGGCTGAGTCCACATCCCTCCTCTGAATCAGGCCCTTAATCCTGCTGCCCAACGAGAGCCTCCTTAGGTGTTGCTCGAAGCTCTTGGCAATTAAGCCATTGGCTGATACAACTATCGGCACAATGATTGCTGAGTCCACATCCCTCATGTCGACAACCTCGCGAGCCAAGTCAAGATACTTGATTTGTTTATCTTTCTCGGCTTTCAGGAGGTTCCCGTCATGAGGGACCGTTATGTCAATAATCATTGTGCGCCGCTCTATTCGATCCACCACCACTATATCAGGCTTATTGGCAACAATAGTCCTGTCAGTGATGATAGATCGGTCCCAGTACAATGTGATATTTCCATTCTCGAGAACTGGGTCGAGCACGTACCTGTAGTACGGCACCTGCGATTCCACAAGGCTGTATTTCAGAGCAAGTTGCTGATGGATAATCCTGGCTACAAGTTTGTGTCTATGCAAGTGCTCTTCGTTAGCTAGATGAGAACACCCGGAGATAATGTGTCAGATTGATTCTCCCGGCAGTGGAATGCCCGACACACGTCAACCGTGCCGTCCTTCACAATAAATCTCCGGTAATTCGTCGTCATGATAACTTCGTCCATAATTGCACAGACAAAACCTTCGGTTTCCCCAAAGAGGTCACCGAAACGCAGCAAGGCTATTATTATTATTATTAGTGTTTACGATGCCAATAAGAAACAAGTTTAAATTTCCTAGGTAGTATTAGGAAACTCTTCTGAGCAGATAGATCTGCTTGCTGCTGCTGCGTTTATATTCATGTAGGTACCATTTTGATTGTACCACGTTCATAATACGCACAATATGAAAATACAACGCCCAGCCTTTTCCCAGCTACGTTGTGGTCGGCTTCCAGTCTAACCGTATGCAACTGAACACCAGTATTTTACATGGAACGTCTGCCTATCTGACCTCCACAACCCAGCCACTGGGTAACACGATTGACTGGATTGACTGGTTGTCAGACTTTTCTTCTTTCCTTTCCACTTTTGTCCTTTCTCTTTTTTTTTGGCTTCATACTACTACGACTGTCAAAGATTTACGAATGACAGAATGACATGAGGGTCTCGTTATGTAATACATGGTCACCCATCCACGAACCAACCGCAGCAAGGGAAGCTTAACCTTTGATCAACCACCGCACCTGTTATCATTTAGCCACAAGCACCTCATTTAGCCACGAGCAATATGAAAATAGTTATTGTTATGAAATAAATTAAATAGGTACCACTGCGAAAGTTCCCGGTCGACCACTTTTCAACCTTATGACTATGGGCATAAGGGCGAAAAGTGGTCAACCGGGAACGTTCGCGGTGGTACATCGTTTCTATCCTATTATCTCTTTTAAACCCTACAGTTATGCTCTCCAACAATAACAAGCCTAAGTAATTAGAAAGATTACATAGCACAATTACTAAACTAAGTACGTTAGCTATAATAAGAATGTAACGTCTGCATTTTGACTAAGAAATTTCTAGGCAATTTTCCTTTGAAAATTCTACTTTGTGTCTACAGGGCTACTTTAATAATTTAGTTACGAATCTAAAGATGGTGTTGAATTCTTAATAGAGTGAAGCAATTTGTATTATTCAAGCCAGGGTAATTTTTTTTAGCTCTTTTCACAGATTGAAATGGTGAAAACGTGTAATTATAATTTCGAAGTAATTAAGGTATGCATCATGGCTTTATGATAGAACGCAACTAGTGATAAATAAAATTGTAAAGGGAATCTGCACACCTTTTTCAAGCCACAAGCAAAGAAGTCCCGATAACACTATTCGCCAACTTCAAGTACTTAGCTGTTAAAAATGTTAAGTATCTATTTATTGATCACCATTTCAACGGAAGAGAGCAGTGATGGCCCAGTGATAACGGCCCCGACTTACGAGATGTAGGTCGTGGGTTCGAATCCAAGCAGGCCCTGTACTTTGTGTATACAGTACAGTGTCATGACATTTCATGACGGCACGGTTGGCGCAGTTAGTTAAGCGATTGACTGCTGCGCTGCGTGTCGCGGGTTCGATTCCCGCACGGAACAAATATTTGTATGACCTACAAGTAGTTGTTTCGGGTCTGGCTGTTTGTGTATGTGAATTAAAATGTTTGTAAACGCACCCACAATACAGGAGAAATTCCTAGTGTGGGGCAACGTTTAAAAAAAAAAAATTATATAATTTCATCACCACTGCTCTCAAAACGTTGAAGGAAAACATCTTAAGGAAACCGGCATGTTCTAGAACCATAAATTCGAAGACATGTGACATCTATCAACCCGCACTGGGCCCGCGTGGTGGATTACGGTCCACTCCCTCTCAAAGAGAGGAGGCCGGTGACCCAGCAGTGGGGACATTATAGGCTCATAATGATATTTCAACGGAAATATAACAACGATCTGAAAATCCAAACTGGAACTTCAAAATTGATACACGCACTTAAGTACTAATCAACTCAGCCTATCGCAGTCCATTGCTGGACATAGGCCTCTCCCAGGCTGTGCCACAACACCCTGTCCTCCGCCTTCCGCATCCAGTCTGACCCAGCCACCTTCTTAAGGTCGTCGGTCCATCTAGCTGGGGGGCGTCTCACACTACGCTTGCCGATACGCGGTCTCTACTCCAGGACTCGTCTTCTCCATCGGCCATCGGTCCTTCGACAAACATGGCCAGCCCACCAATGCCACTTCAGTTTGCTTACTCTGCAAGCTATGTCGGTAACTCCGGTTCTTTTCCGGATAATTTCATTCCTGATTTTATCTTTCAAAGAGCCTCGAAACATAGCCCCCTCTATAGCGCGCTGGGCGATCTTGAATTTGTGAACCAGCCCGACTGTCAGTGTCCACGTTTCGGCACCATATGTCATGACGGGCAGGACGCACTGGTTAAAGACCTTAGTCTTCAGACATTGCGGGATAGGCGACGAGAATACTTGACGCAGTTTTCCAAATGCCGCCCAACCCAACTGAATACTTCTGTCGGCTTCTTTCTCAAAGTTGTGTCTACCCAGCTGAATGACTTGTCCTAGGTAGACATACTCCTTCACAACATCGAGAAGCGACCCTTCGACTTAAGTACTATGTTACTAACCAATCAAAACGGTTAACATGAAAACAATCCAAACGATCTAACTGCTGAACTAAACTGAATTACAAAAATTGTATCGACGCTGCTTAAGGCACATGTCCCACTGCAGGCGATTAACGAGAAGCGAGTAGAGATAGCAACTAAAAACCGGCTAACTATGTGTTGGACCACTAACAATGAAGGATTCCGTAGTTGAGATGAATGCATCACTAAATTATTTCAGTGATATTGCAGCTACTGTATTTGCTAGTTATTTTGAGACTAGATATATGGTATCGACAACTGTGACCGACACTGAATTTGCGTACGATGTTGAAGGGACATGACGGAGAATTATTAGGATTGCTGCAACAATATTCAATAGTAAATAGAGTGTAGTGGTTGAGCTGGATGGTGCTGATCCACGCGACATGTTCGTGAACGGGCGCCGTCAGTTGTGACTGGTCATATCCTATCTTCCAGGGCTTATTTGTAATCTTTTATATTTTGTATGGTTTTTAAATAATTTATTTTCATACATTGTTCTCACATATAGAAGCGACAAGAATAATGTACCCAGGATTTTGTAATATCTTGATTTAAAAGAGTGTCCTTGGAGTTTCTTCCCTATTCTTCTCCATAGAGATCTACGTTTTGGAATGGGCAAATAGCTTCAACTTTCTGACTAACTGACCGACTCTTCGACAATTCAAAAGTGGCTGTAATTGGTTTAATTGAAATAAATGCTTTGAGTTTGAGTTTGAGTAGACGGAAAATCTTTTTCCAGAAAAACACTCAATATTTACTAAACAAAAAACCAAACTAAAAAAATAAGAATGCAGACCTAATTTTGTTAGTCATACATTAATTATCTTAAAACTATGTTAGTCATGACACTTTGTAGACGATATATTTTTTACAAAATTACACCGACCCTCAGTGCAACCAATTTTTTTTTTTTTTTTTCAGTACAAAATAGAACTTTCTTCTAGGTGATTTTTGTTTCTGAAGTTAACTGAAAACCTCGTATTAAAATTTCAATGACTTGTCTAATGACATTTCCACAACCACTATAACCTACGTCACTTTCCGACCTGCAAAAGCTCTAGGTCCAACTTCATCAAATGAGCAACGAATAGCCATTTTTCAGAGCCCACATAATACGTAGGCATACGTACGGCTATCCGGGCCCCTATATGTCACGGGCGTATAAGATAAATGACCTTGAGCGAAATGCCTAGGCAAGCGCAAAAACACTAGCCTAAATCTACGTGTGTAACAAAAAAGGCGATTTATCCTCGCATTTGATGTTCTCTGTATTTTGCTTGTGAAGGATAGTTTTTATTAGGTTTAGAATTTGCAAACAGGCAACATTTTGTTGATTTTGGAGTCTTTTTATATAAATAAAAAGTATGATTTTAAAACAAAAGGATTGGAAGGGGAGCAAACCCTCTATATAATATAAAATAGTGACAACATAATATAACAAATTATGATATAATATAGAACGCCCCAAAATATAAAAACAATAGTTTCGGTTTTTCTATTGTAACTCAACACTTTTAATACAATTTAGCCACGTACATAACACCTATAAGGTTTCGTAAAACGATCATCTAGCTAGCACATCGATACCGCGTTTCAAATGACGTACAATGACACCTCTCTTGATTTTTAGGTGAAATGATATCAATTACGTCGGAAGTAGAGTTAAGTGATGCGGAAACTGTCTTTTGGCGACTGAACGAAATCCATTAAGGTGTAAAGTGACTCGGTTTGACGTGATGACGGCTATATCCCGCCAGCGGCTTTTTGTGTACTTCAAAAATATTTGGTGAGTGGTGTGTCATAGATTTATATAAATAGATCATAGAGGAAGATGTTTTTGCACTGTGAATCAAAGGTAATCCTAACTTTATCACATCATCAAACTAATATAATATAATATATATATTATAATATTATATATATATTATATTATATATAATATTATAAAAGCGAAAGTTTGTGAGTGTGTGTGTGTATCTTTGTTACTTCTTCACGCTCAAACCGGCTAGACCAATTTTGATTAAATTTTGTATGGAGGTAGCTGACACCCTGGATTAAGACATAGGCTACTTTTTATTCCGATATTCCCACGGGATCGAGACTTACGCGGGTGGTTCCGCGGGGCGCAGCTAGTAATATTATAATTATGCGAAAGTAAGTTTGTTTGTTACCTTTTCACGCCTTAACTACTGAACCGATCATCCTGAAATTTTGTATAAATGTTGTCAGGTGTACAGAAACGGACATAAGGTACCTTTCATCCCGAAAAAAGTACTGTTCCCGAGGAAAACAACAATAACGTTCTTATGATAGGTAATAGATGACGCCACGTGTCTTTCGAATCATGATTGAATTATATTATTACAGAAACTTTAGTAGTGTGTTAAGCATTTTTTGCCGCCAAACGCCAAACAACAAGCAGAGTACAACCCGAATTGATTGTCAAATTCTAAATTAACGCGAGCGAAGCCGCTGCCAAAAGCTAGTATTGATATACTTTGTAAAATGGTAGTACTACTTAGTTATTTCCTCGCTTGAACAGAATTCCATTCAAGCAGAAAATAATAAGGGCGTTCCCCTTACATGAGGCATCCCCAAACGTTAACTCCACCTGCACACTACAGATAACTGACGACGTTGTCTGACAGATGTCAGACAGCTAATACATCCTGTGCTTTTTAAGGGTAACCGCATCATATAAGTGAGAAAATCCGCTTAGAAATGAGAAAAACCTTTTTACCTCTAAGGTTTTTTCAACAGACCTTTTTGAATTTTCAGTTGAAGGTTTTGGACTCAAAAGAATAAGCGTTATTACCTCAAATTGAATTTCCGTTGAAAGGAAATTCGAGCTGAGATATACCCTATATTTTACCGCAATCAGTGTTCAATCCTGGATTGCCGCAACATAGTCGCGTCAGTATAGTCAGCCAGTACCTATACACAAAGATGCATAACTACTTTAGAGGTATGAGGAACAGGGTGTAAAGTTCACTCATCCTCTACCGAAAAGGGAGGATCTCCCGACCAGACGGGTGTTGTGTCTGGTGGGCAACTGCCCGACGGTTGATGTCGGGATGTTGTATATATGCTAGTTGCGCGGTAAACTCTGGTTGCGCGATGCAGGATTTTGCGTGACGTCAGTGTGACGCGTAGTTCGCATGTGGCGATGATGATGCCGCTACACTACTTTACACGTTAAGTAAAGATAAACCAGGTGCTTGGTATATAATGACGGCATGGTTGGCGCAGCGGGTTCGGTTCCCGCACGGAGCAATTTTTTTTATGACCTACAAGTAGTTGTTCCGGGTCTGGCTGTTTGTGTATGTGAGTATAAATGTTTGTAAACGCTACCATAATACGGGACAATTCCTAGTGGCAACGTTTAAAAAACACCACAACTCATTCAAAGAGATAAAAACGTGAAAACAAGTTACGGCATTATATACACGTATACAATATACACAATACAAAAAAAATACAAAAACTGCACGGTGTCACCGAGAAACTAATTCGATATGACTTAATAAGTAAGTAACTATTTGCCGATATACCTGTCATTTCTTTATCAATATTAAGTGTATAATCGTATGCAATTTAATACAGAGGGTGAATACATTATTCTTAATAGGATAATTGGCGTTGTAAAGTAGGACATTTTATGATACAGGGAGTGTTTGCTTTCCGAGGGCTTATCTTTACGAGTATTGCCTACAATCGTTTATAAAATGTGCTATTTTGTTAATTCTGTTGAAACATGTTTCATAATTAGCGAAGTAATGTATGATAGACGTGTCGTTAGCCCCTGTGGGGGAGTGGAGCCCATTTTGTTAATAAAAATGTATATGAGCTTACGTTATTATTTATGCATTTTTAAGTGTATTATCGGAGCTGCTATGAATATTAATTTTATCCTGTATTATTTATGGCAAAACCTGTGTACAATAAGTGACTACGTAAATTTAAAATATAGTGCAATAAAAAAACAACCTATCACTACCTGGACATCATAAATAGTTCTCCTGACCAAATTTCGGCTATTGCGACCAATCTCAGCGGAGCCTTCGGCGCGGAAGATATTAAGGGGGCGTAGCATGCGTAGTTCATACAAACGTAATACCAAAATAATATGTAAATCAAACATATTCTTAAGGTTAGTGTATCTATTTAAATTGGATTACAGAATATCTATGTTCCCAAATATGTATTTTGAAAGGACAATGATTTAAAGACGAGATATGAGGAATTTAAAATTTCTATAGAAAACTAATTTTTCTCATAACTCTTGTTTAAATCAGTGTCCATTCAAAATATATATTTAGGAACCTAGATATTCTGTATTACAATCGGAATAAAGATACACTACCATAAGAATATGTTTGATTTACAAATGATTTTGGTATTAGATACGTTTGTATGAACTCCACATCCATCGCCGGCCTCAGATAGTGCACAAGTGTGCGCGCAGACACAGGTGCACTCTCTCTTCCCCTTATCTCAAAGTTCGATGAGGCGACAATCCGACACGATCGGAGAGAGATCAGGCGCAGGGCCATGGCTTAACGTGCTTCCCGAGGCTCGGGGCATCACACCGCCAACTTCCAAATCTCGAGCTGTTACTAAGAAATTCCTAATGGAAGGACCCTATAACACTTTGCCCAACCCGGGAATTGAACGCAGGACCCCAAACTCAGCAGTCGCGATTGCCAGCACGAGACCAAAGAGGAAGTACCTACTACCTGGACATTCAAATCAATCAACTCAGCCTATAGCAGTCCACTGCTGGACATAGGCCTTTCCCAGGCTGCGCCACAACACCTTGTCCTCCGCCTTCCGCTTCCAGTCTGTCCCAGCAGACCTTTTTAAGTTCATCGGTTTAGATAGACCGACGCCGCCCAGCTAGATAGCTGGGGGGCGTCCCACACTACGCTTGCCGATACGCGGTCTCCACTCCAGAACTCGTGTGCTCCACCGGCCATCGGTCCTTCGACAAACATGGCCAGCCCACTGCCACTTCAGCTTGCTTACTCTGCAGGCTATACTACCTGGACATAAAAAATATAATATTATTACACCGATATGGCTCTAGAATACGATCCAATAAATATTATATTGTGGTCTTTTTACTACGAATATAGGTACATCGTTTAAATTTTATATCTGTATTTTATAAACGTCATTAAAATTTACTGTACCTAAGTTATATTGAAGAAAGTGATGTTTTATAACCATGCGTGCTAGTAAATTATCGTGCCTATAAAGCGCTAGTTAGCTGCGGATGTCAGAAGCGATATTTGATTAGGTATGCAATTTAAAATCGTAGATAATTGCTGCATATTCTTCAAGCGGTGTGTTTTAGCTTTAATTATCGTTAAATACATTTTCTCTGGCGAAACTTTCGTTGTACCTAATAAAAAAATATCTGATCAGCTGTTAGTCAGAAAAAAAAATGCGTTAGAACAAAAAGAAAATACTGAAATTTATTTATGAGAAGATGTAGTGACAAAGATTGAAAAGAGTATGCTTAGATGGTTTGGTCATGTGGAGAGAATGAGTGAAAGGCGACTAACAAAAGGTATTTATAAAGCAGAGGTGAGTGGAAACGCCGGGAGGGGACGCCCTAGAAGGACATATAGTGACCAAATTGGTGATGTTCTTCAGAAAGGTCAGGTGCGTAGCACTCGCAACCGGCGTGCGTGTATGACTAGATGTATGAACGTAGGCGAAGCAAAAGGAGTATGTTAGGAGCGTAGCAAGTGGCGTTCTATAGTTTCTGCCTACCCCCATGGGAAGAATGCATGAGTTTATGTATGTATATAAAAAAAAAAACTAGCTCAGGAATAAAATTTAATTATGAAAAAATATAACATTGAAATACCTGTCGAATTTTATCAATTCAGATGTCAAAACACTATTATTCGGCATTTCAGCATATTGATCTGAATTTGTATATGTGTGGGCCTATCAATGCAATTCGCATTCGCCCCAAATAGTAAAAAATACAATAAACGGAATAACGAACAATGTATGTTCCATAAATAAGTATAATATTGATCAAAACGTAATTTAAATATTAAATCCGCGCCGAAAAAAAAGCAGTAGCAACAATTTTCGACTTGTTAAATCATGCAGTCGACCGACTTAATATAATAATAAACTTGGTTAAAGTATCAAACTTCAATGAAAAATTTAGAGCCGGTCATAAAGTAGCAATCTCAAAAGTTTTACCGCTTAGAAATTACGTTGGGAACTGCGAAAATGAAACGACGACGTTTTTTGTACGATGAATTTCTGTTAGCGAGAAACAGCATTATTGTGCGCAGAGCCCAAGGAAAATTAAGTTAAGAAAATTAACAAACAATGATTAAAATTTATTTATTATGGTTAGGTAGTTTGAGTTTCAAATTGCAACAGCACATTTTCTACGTTATAATTTGTGACCAGTTTTCCTCGAAAACGAGCGAGCAAAAAAATTTTACAGCAACGAACCTTACTCCTTTGGATTAATGAAATAATTGACTGATAAAATATTTTGCATTTTGTTGGCAACGGGCGTTGGACCAACAAATAGGTTCATAATATATTACCTAATAAAGACTTTTTCTATAATTAGTTACACCGTTAACAACATCGCTGTTCTTTTCTTATCCTTCAACTATTTTGTTTTCTACTCGGTAAACTTGCGACCAAAATAATTCACCCAAAAATAACTTCTTTCATTTCGTACCTACGAGTTTGAAAGTCGGAACACACAACAAAAGTTGCGTTCCAGCGATCATATCCACAGTTTTGCAGACAGTTTGACACATAACTTCATCTCATCAGACGTTTATTTTTACGATGTTTGTTTTGAATTCTTTCGGGTCAGTTTCAGCGGCTTGATTAAAAGAAATATTTATTTCAGTTGAGCAATGTTAAGGAAAAACAAGTATAATTTGGAGAAAAACAGAAAACAACTGTCAGTGTAAATTTCGGGGAAGTTGTTTGAAGATTTTTATCGTTTGGTCAAAATTCTGGCCTAATTATGCACGGTCGTTGGAGAAAACATAAACCATGATAAAGTTAAACATGGACGATAAATTAAAAGTAAATTAAAAGAAAATTTGAATCTAGTCTTTGGATAAATCATCAAATGAATTATACGTATGAATTCGTATCTTGAGTTACATAGTAGATAAGAGACTACCGTTTTGGTATAAATTATTATTTCTTCCTGGAACTAACTTGAAGTGTTTCTTCCCCGGAAACTGTTTTCTGCGGTCAGCTTTAATTTACAAAAAGTTCTTGGAAGGGACCCAAGAAGTAGTCCCAGAGGTCTCCAGGAATCATGTAAATCCTTTCGACGAATATAACCAGGTTCAGTAACATAGATACTTTGTTCAAAATCATCATAAATCGCTCTTGCCTTCACCATACGAATAAAAAAAATAACATCACTTTTTTATCAAGCCCCTCACCTTTCATATTCGACCTTACACAAAAACTTTTCAAACAAAATCCTATATCCGAAATTCATTGAGTAACAAATGAATATCCGATAAATGGTGGATCATAAAAGCCTATCACCTGTCTGGCCGATACAGTGCCGGCGCTTTATACGGCTCGTAATTAATAAAAAATAAAAACTGTCGAGCGATGGCCCTAAAACTCATTTAATTCTTGATAAGGGTAACAAATTGGATAAAGATAGCACGACCGTCGGAGACAGAGAGATCGTAAGTGCATTGCCGTGATAACTCATGTGTGATGGTGACAGATTTGTGTGGACGTTTTTTCGATAAATAAAATATATTTTGCAAAAATATTGTGTTTGCTGTCGAAAGGCGTGACGTTCCATTTTTTATGCACGAAATTGTTTTTAAATTCAGTAATTTGCTTTGGCTTTCAGTGGTGCTCGTGCAATTTGTTTTGACACTGTAGTGAACCAAAACTACTGGTCTATTTGATTTTGACTTTCATCATGGTATCTTGAATGAAACTTCATACTTTGACATAAATAACCTGCTTGAATTAGCTAAAGATTACTTAAATCTTTTCTGTTCATAATGATTTCAGATTATTTAACACCGACACTAAATTAAGTGTTATAGTCAAGTATAGAAATACCAATGTGAGAGTCTATTAATTATCATATCCTGTGGCTTTATAATTATGATGAAATTTCAGTACTGTCATTAAAATAATCATCAATTTCAATGGCTGAACCGACAAAATAATTATATATAATTGTTGCGGTCAAACCTACACGTTTAGTAATAAGCGTGGACCGCACGCTAAAATGCTTTTACCAACTTAATAGGTAAATATTATAATTTTAATTGTTACTTTCATTACCTATCCAAACATATATTGAATATTATTATTAGAATCGATCGAGAGCAGATGTGACATTATTTTATTGTCCTAAGTTTTCCTCCCTCTCTTAAGTTTTCCTAAATACCATTTTTAACCTTAGTTATTAGATACAAAGTATATATATCATACTTCTACGTAATGTTTTAGTTACCTGCGTCTATAGAGCAGAACTCTTCAATATTTTTAATTCATCATCTTATTTTAAGTAACAAGAAGAAATCTTCAACAGTAAGTAACTCCACAATATTCTTTCGTTTGGCCTTCAGAACCACTTCTCAACATTGTACCCGTGATGTTTGTAATCTTAAAATGTCAAAGGTATTTAATTTGAATATCATGTCTTATCTCATTCCCAAGCATTGAATTTATCGATGAAATATCTATCGATATGAAATGTAGGCTCTATTATACTGAAGGGATTGAAATCTTCTTTCATTTAATTTTAAGGATGGGTACTTTATTTTGTCTTTATGTGTATTTTTATTAAAAGTCACGTTGGACATTGGGGATTTGTGATAGTGAACGTCTTTTACTTGAAGAGTGCTTTATTGAAGTGGTCTCAGGTGAGTCATGTTTATTTGTCGTAAAGAAGATGGACCAGGAGCTAGCGAAGACGAACCGTTATACAATAAAATAAAATGAATTGAAAAATTCTTAAAACTTTTATCTGGAAAATGATGAAAATAGGGTGACGTACTCAGATTTTCACTCTATCCATTAGTCATAATTAAAGTAAAATTGTTCACTATTTCTGATTTACGAAACATAATTTCACCGGTGTCTATAAATTCCCATGTTTGTTTAAGCATTCTAACTTAACCATTAAGCACACAAATTGTAATGAAATGTCACTTTTGCTTTATCAGCTGTTTTAACGACCGAAGTTCTATAATTATTCATAGTCAAGTGCATTTGAATAACATGACCTTTGGCTTTCTTATTTACTGCCATGCACTTAATTTTACAAAGCCATATTTTGATTTGGACAGTCGATTAATTTCTGCACAAAAATCGGAATTTCAAGAGTCCTAGCCGTTTTCTTTCATTTGTTTTATAGATACTCTCGATATATTAATGCCAGCCCTAACTTCTTCAGTGCAGACCAACAATAATATATCTAAATCAAGGCAATAAGGCCCGATACACTGAAGCTATTACTCCGTAATAGCTATTTGCCACTAATACTAATATGCCTTTGTGTTGCGGTTGTGTCGCGATGTTTATCACAGTGAACATTTCTTGCTAGATTCAATCTTTTGTTATTTTAAGAATGCCTCGTTGGTCTAGTGGTCGCAAGCGCCACTGCCGAGCACGAGGTCCGGGGTTTGATTCCCAGGTCGAGCAAAGTGTTATTGGGTTTTTACACCAGGAAATTCTCAGTAGCAGCCCGAAGTCTGGATTTATGCCCGGTTGGTGGCAATAGACTCGCCCCCTATTACATATATGGGACTTAAACATAACTGGCGAAACGTGGGTGTACTATAGGTACATCTCTGCCTAACCCTTCGGGGATTACAGGCGTGATGTTATGTATGTTATGTGTTTTGAACGGTAAGCGAAAGATTTTATGTTTTGAGATTTACTGCAATATTTAATCAAAATCGGAATCAGAGTCAGAACTTTATTTGCTTTGAATATAAGTACAGGTATAAAGCTGACCCCACATTAGGCGTGCACGTTGCTCGGGCGTGGAGCGTCGCGTTTTGCTGCCCTGCGGCGTGAGTGCACGCGGCGCCCACGCGGTGCTCGAGTCGTTCACACCGCTCACACGCCCGAGGAACGCGCACGCCTAATGTGGGGGACGCCTATAATGTTGTACATAAATTAATGAGATCGGGATGGGATCGGTTAATTTATCCCTCATTCTTGAAACTATTCACAATACAAGTCAGAGGCGCAGGAAGTGTGAGTGTGAAAAGTCATTATGAAAACTAAGTAGGTAACAGAATTGCCATTGAGGATAAACTAAGTAGGTAACAGAATTGCCATTGAGGATAAACTAAGTAGGTAACAGAATTGCCATTGAGGATAAACTAAGTAGGTAACAGAATTGCCATTGAGGATAAACTAAGTAGGTAACAGAATTGCCATTGAGGATAAACTAAGTAGGTAACAGAATTGCCATTGAGGATAAACTAAGTAGGTAACAGAATTGCCATTGAGGATAAACTAAGTAGGTAACAGAATTGCCATTGAGGATAAACTAAGTAGGTAACAGAATTGCCATTGAGGATAAACTAAGTAGGTAACAGAATTGCCATTGAGGATAAACTAAGTAGGTAACAGAATTGCCATTGAGGATAAACTAAGTAGGTAACATAATTGCTATTGAGGATAAACTAAGTAGGTAACAGAATTGCCATTGAGGATAAACTAAGTAGGTAACAGAATTGCCATTGAGGATAAACTAAGTAGGTAACAGAATTGCCATCGAGGATAAACAGTGCGTACTAGAAAAGAGTATAATTATAAAGTAGGAAAGTGCAAGCAATCTATAAGAAGGATGTATTTACAGGTGGTCTAGATCTGCAAACAAATCAAACAATATAATAATAATCATCGCCTAATGAACGCTAAAGTGCTTCCGCAGGAAATCCGGGTTAACGATCTATGAACTAGTGTTTGTAGTGCTAACATTAATAATGCTTTGAAACCTCCATTATGTACATTCATATCGGGAAAATACTTGAATATAAAGTAGTCTATGAACTCAAGAAAAAAAGAGAAACAGTTTATTTTCTCCAACCGTTATTTATCCATAAAGAATCACACTCATAATATTATACGCTATTTATAATCTGAATAAATAATGAATAGCTGCAATAAATACTGATAAAGACATTCGTGAGCCTATCCATTTATTTCCTCTAAAATCTACTTGTTATACATTTCTACGATAAAAAACTAAAGAAACCATGTTCATACATAATACAAATTTAATAAAAGCGAATAATAAAAATGATGAACACTAATAATATTCAAAAAATTCTTATTCCATATGCATTCTGTACTGATAAGACATATATTTTTGTGCACAATAAACACGTTGTTCCGAATTCCGGAGCATTTTATTGTCATATGTCACGACAAGGAACCGTAAAGCTCCGTTAGTATTATAAATTCTCGTGTATGTTAGTCAAAAAAGATTTGCATATTGTGGTAGTGTTGTCGCCATTAACTGGTGCCTTGCGTGTAAGCCAACGATAAGCGTGGCTTTATTAAAACGTTATTGATGGCACTGCTAAGTTGTGTATCTTTATCAAATGCACGCTGACTTTAGGGGAAATTGTTGTAAGTTTTTAGGGTTCCGTAGGTACTCAAAGGGTGCCAACGGGACCTTATTACTAAGGCTCCACTGTCCGTCCGTCTGTCACAGGGCTGTATCCTTTGAACCGTAATAGGTTTTTTACTTGAAATTTTCATAGAGTGTGTACTACTATGCCCAATAACAACAAATAATAAATATTATGTAGTGTTAAATATTCACAAAAAAAAAAAGTGTTTGCTTTAGCAAAAATCTTGTTTAATGTGATCACGCATCTTGACTACATACGAGCCTAACAAGATCTTGACTTCTGAAGCCAGGAGAACTTTGTTAAATTATCATAGTTCCGTCAACTAAGTAATAAGTTAGTTTAATTACGGGTAGTTATTTAAATTAACTCAAATGTTGGCTAGTTTAAGAATGCTATAATGCTACCAAGTTGCTTGTTACTATCAACTTAACTTATTATTTGATATACAAAAGTGAAGAAGTAAAATCAAACAAAGCATGTACGATGTAACAAAGACCGGTGATTATTCTGTATATGTCACATTGCCGATATAAATAAAATTAATTGGTTCTGGCAAATATGCTATCATGTTTAATAGTAAATAAATAAATAATTATTCCAATATTTTAATGCCAACTAAGATAATATGTATCTTAGTTAGCTCGCATTTTTTTCAGTGTTGTACGGTGGTACGGAGACCTTCGCGTGCGTCCGACTTGTGCTTGCCCGCTTTTTTATGACTTTTTATTTTGCAAACAGCAATAGTTTTATCAGTGCAGGTGAACCAACTTGAACTGAATATCTGCACGATATTTGCAACTCATATTATTGTGACGATAAATACAGTTTTAGTATTATCGGTAAAAGTAAACAAGAAAGTTGTCCCCTGAAAGGTGAATGTAGCCCTAAAGATTTATAGGCTGGCTATCGTCCACTGAACCTCAAAGGTCCTAGAGTAAAAAAACTGGTAACCGCTTATTGGAAAACGAATATAGACGACCCTAACTTATTGGGTAGATGGATGTCGGTTGTATAAGTGTCGCAGATACGAGAATAGAAGAGCAGTGGTGGACCATTGATAACAGCCACGACTTGCGAATTGTAGGTCGTAGGTTCGAACTCTAACAAGCGCTTTACTTTGTGTAAATTATTTTATCACTGTATACTGCTCTCAAAACGGTGAAGGAAAACATAATGAGGAAACCGGCATGTCCAAGAACCAAAAACTTCGGGGACATGTGACATCTACCAACTCGCACTGGGCCCGCGTGGTGGATTACTCCCTTTCACAGAGTCCAGTGCCCCAGCAGTGGGAACATAATAGTGGCAAACATAGGTAATAGGTAATACGGGCTGGTGTCCGCAACTCCACGTCAATGCGCGTATTTTGCGTACGGGTGGGAAAATCGATTATTCGATCCACCCCAGCTCCTCAAGGAAGGCCAGCAACGCCTTGGTGTTACTAACAATCTCACGTAGTGGCAAACAAGAGAATAACTCTTCCGTGGTAAAAATATCAGCCTGTCACTCCAGTCAGCAGGTTTATTCTTAACTTTACTAGTAGATCATTGAACTAAAATTGTCAAAAAATAATAGGCCCGTTTTTTCTTTTCCTTCTGGCTTCGCACGGTTTGTGCATTTAGCCAATGTCAAGTTTTAGTTCTTGTCTAATATTGATGAAATGAATTATAAAATGCATGATGATGATATCCCCGCCCACTCCCCTTGAGTTTCAGTAAAGATGTGGCACTTTACTGAGTCCTCACGCGGACTTCTTGAGAGAACTTGAAGCGAAGTTGCACTGTTTTGTTTCATTTGCCTACACTAATGCACGTTCACAAACACTTAATGGTTAATAATCCACCATTATTACACATTAATATTCGGCTAAACACTAATTTTGGAAAATTAAACAAACTGCTGAACATGACGCTTCACTTTCCCGCCAAGAAGCCGACATTTAACTTGAACCGATTTATCGTGAATATCGAGGACAGACTCGTATGGTTACTTCACTAGTTACGTCGCGACGTAACTAGTGAAGTAACCATACGACTCGGTACTCAACAGACAGACAAGTATAAGTATTTTTGCTAGTGTGTGTGTGTTTTTGTTGTGTGTGTTTTTTTTGTATTTTATTTACTTACTTAAATTTTGAACGATTTTTCTTATCATTAAAGATAAATAATACTGTGTTTTTTTGTAAGAGGTAATCTCTGGAATTTCCGATCTGATTATATAAAGCTATAAAATATATAAAGCTACGGCTATTAATAGCCGAGTGCCATAGGCATATTTGGTATATAGTTGATTTCCGCACGGACAAAGTCGCGAGCAAATGCTAATATTTTTTTAAAGTTAGATGGTGTTTTGACTATGATGCCTATAGACTGAACAATGAAAAAAATACTTTTTTTGCCTCTGCTCTATGATCTCTCTATGTCTATAATCTTAAAATAACATGGTTAATCTCTCAATATTGTGCGTACAAACTTACATTTGCAGTTAGAATATTATATATAAGGGAAAATGTTTTTCAACGACAATGTTAAGTTTGTTTTTAGGATAATGCTTAATCCCCACTACGGAACCCTTCATTGTGCGTGGTAAAATGTAGTCATCTAAGATTAAAACCGAGAGGGCCTAAAATTTTGTGCCCTTTTCCGTATGCTTATGTATTTCTAAACATTTATAAATATATTTTTTTTTAACCTTCGCTTTTGTATTGCATCGGTTGGTAATTTAAATAAATATAATAAAGATTTAACGTAAAATACTGAATGCGGACACTTAATAACGTCAATTTTACGTATTATGGGCTTTATACATACAAAAATATAATTAAGCTTCTGGGGTTAAATTATTTATTATTATTATTTATTCATTATCAAATAACAAGAGACTCATACTAATTATTAAGCACACAATTTCAATACAAATACAATATAATCACAAAACTGGTAATAAAAAAAATAAAAAAACATAATTGGAACAGCAACATGCTTGCCACAGTCATGCCGGACATAAGGGCAGTCCAGCCTGTTGGCTATCATTGCCAGAACACATTGCGGCTGGCCCACTCCCAGCACACCAGGTGACCAGGGACGCACACCGCTTGCGCATAGAAGTATTGAAACAGTCAGTGCGCGCCATCGCCAAAAAAAGCAATGGCCAGTTTATTTAGCAACAGAACACAGTATTTTTTTAGCTAAACCAACTAATGAACAAATAAACAAAGAAGCAAAATGCCGTGTTCCGAATCTGTGAATACATCGTTAACTTGAAAGTTAATTTTAATTGCCAGCGTATTTCAACTTTGCCTCATATTTTTTACCAACACGTGAATTTTAATGCGTAAATGAAAGCTAGCGATGGAGTTGGCTTTCACAATTTGCGTTGGATCTCCCTCATTTAGGCGTGCCAGACTCAATTTAAAAGCACCCCCACATTTGCGTAATTTTGAAACCAAAAAAATATTGCCGTTATTTTGCATGATACTGGAGTAATAACAATAACTGGAGGGTGGGATCTGGTGTTTACGATTTTCTAGGGAGACTAGTAATCAAGGGAAAAATTATTGCATTTTCCTCAAGAGGAAACTGGTATTAATGTCATCGTTAAAAAGAAATAGTGAGAGATGTTTTGAGGACGCTAGAGGGTCTTACAAGGCCATCATCTGGTGGAATATGCTGCTGTGGTCTGATTCCAGTTTGCTCACAATTAAACAATTATGAAGAATGTTTACGGACCGCTGGTTGACAACAGTAATTTAGATGGTACGTCTTGTTATAATTTATTGGATAGTTTAGAGCAATCTGCTGGGGCTGTGTTCTTTGATTCTTTCACAGTCCTTTAATTACATGTGACTTATGGGTAAATATCAATAGCCGTAATATTTAATGATACTTAATTTTACTTTGCCTTATAAAACCTGTTCTAAGTAACTGTAACTGCAATATTCATGGCAACATTTAAACCCTGGCAGCACAGTCCGAACTAGAGGTTATGCAAAGGTTTAATGAGCATTACCTGTCCACAGCTTTGTACGCTTGTAAATATGATTTTTGAGTAATTAGAACGTTTTGCTCTCGTCTGATTTACGCGGTTAAACCTCCCCCATTTAATTTGAAAAGGACACGGCGTACGCGCTGCGTTTTAATCTTTATAACCGTTTCGGCTTTCAGTCTGTTTGGAAATATATGCGGATGAAATAATTAAGTTAGAGTTTACCGTTGCAGGGTTGTGTTGATTTTGGTCTCGATATTATGATATTTTTAACCGACGAAAAACAGCGGGGTTCTCAAGTTGATGCGTAGGTAATTTTTGTTTTGTTAACGCTACCCTTTTTTTTTGTCAATCAATCAATCAACTCGGCATGTCGCAGTCCACTGCTGGACATAGGTATCTCCCACCGTCTTCCACATCCAGTCTGTCCCAGCCACCCTTTTAAGGTCGTCGGTCCATCTAGCTGGGGGGCGTCCCACACTACGCTTACCGATACGTTCAGGAAGGTCTGCTTTTCCGAAAAACATGGCTAGCCCACTGCCATTTCAGCTTGCTCACTCTGCAAGCTATATGTCGGTAACTCAGGTTATTTTTTGTGTAACGGAATTTTATTCCCAGATGGTGTAAATCTTTGAAAAGTAGAGAGGGATGTTAACCTGGATTCATACCACGCTTTATCTCACTATCAACCCATAAATAAGGAAGAAACTATCCTCGTGGAGTTCAAAATAAATTGCATTGTAACTCCTAATATCATTACGAGCATCGAGACAAATTGTTATAAGCCCATAGATTACGTCTTAATGCACACTTAAGTAGATAAAATTATGCACATTTTCGTATGCCTTGTGCTTCGTCCCACAGACTTCGATTGATTCGCGACGCGACCCACGCGGCTCATAAATCATAAATCAAACACAGACAATCACTAACGAACGTGGTTCAAACATCGAAATTGAGTAACGAATAAAAATACATGAAAAAATTGCGAGAGGCTTCTATCACACTTCAATTTGTCAAAATGTGTCAGAATAATACTGTTTGCATTTCCTCGTTCCGTTGCGGGTAGTTCTCGTTCGGAATCCACACCCAGACGCGCTTTCAATGAATATTGTATTACGGGTAGTGGGAATACGGGAAAAAAGTTTAAACTGTTAAGGGGGGGACCGGTCTGAAAGAGTGTCGCTGCCGCAGGCTATCGCGAGCGACACGCAACGCACATTCGCCGAACGTTTTCAGTTTTAACCCATGTCTGTTTTCGTCCTTTGTCCTACGTTTCCACGTGCTTATTCGTTCGAATAACGTGACGAGATAAATATAACGGCTTAGTTTTGAACAAAATATCGCGTATCTTTCTGTGCACGCGACCAATTTTGCAGCGTTTTCGTGTCATTCGAATGGTTTAGACTTTTTTATTTTATAAAAAGTGTCGAGGTTTTTTAGAATAAATCTGTGTCAATTTCAATAAAATATGAAACAGATAAAAGTTTCCAATCAGCAATATTTTAAGCATCGGTAATATTTTAGCCGTCTATGACATTAATATCGAGCGAGGTGATCCGGCAGAGAACCAAAGTTGTCGACATAGCCCACAGAATAAGTAAGCTGAAGCGGCAATGGGCCGGCCATATTAGCCGTAGAACCGATGACCGTTAGGGTAGACGTGTTATTGAGTGGAGACCGCGAATCGGCAAACGTAAGGTAGGACGCCCTCAGGCTAGGTGGAGCGACGATCTTCGCAGGATGGCTGGTGGCAGCTGGATGAGAGTTACTGAGAATCGAGGTGAATGGCGTGCAATTGGAGAGGCTTATGTCCAGCAGTGGACTGCTATGAGCTGATGATGATGATGATGATGACATTAATATCGCTGTATGTACATTTGTAATTAATTAACGACAGGATATTTTATTTGTTAAACCCGATACCATTTTACTTTATACTGAACAAAGCTTCGATTTTTCACGCGCGTTTTTATGTTATAAATTGCGCGGCTCTCTGCAATCTATGCGACGCTTCAATGAAACGGACGTCGCAATTAGTTCACACAATATGTTAGTCGAATATCTGCATATTTATTGAAAACCGTTTGTATGAATCTTTAAAACTGGCGTGATGAAATTTTTTATGAAAACAATAAACAATAATAGCAGGAAAACGAACACGGCAGCAAATCCGAACACAAAACCGACGGACGGGGATTTAAAATGCACCCCAATTTTGCATTTCTCATTTCGCAATTTAAAATCAAAACAATTAAACACACTGAATGAGGGTTAGGTGCCATCCGGAGGGTTCTTTACTTGAAATGCGCAAAATATTCTTTCTTCTCTCTGTTCATCTTAGTCCAACCCTTATTCCCATAATGTTAAGGCTTAATATTCCATAAAGTGTTAATGACTGCGAGAAGGTGTGATCAGTTTTCCACAGACCCCGTGAGTTATGATCTGACGGACTTCACAGCTGAAATCGCTTGCACGTTGATACTTTCAAGCGAAAATAGGCCTTACGTGTTCGTAATAGCTTCTCGCTTGGTACGGAATTTTAGATTTTTGCATAATGTACCTAATGGTGAGATTCGCTTGCACGTTGAGGGTGAAGTATGTTGATGATTTGGAGCTTAATGAAGCGAGTCTGCTGCGTCGTCTCCGGCGGAAGATGGTAGAAAAATGCTCGCAGTGAATGCAAATTTTCTCCATTATTGTTTGTCTATTGTCCTGTTTATGAAGCGAGAAAGTGAAAATTTGCGTCGGTGCTTGTGAAATTTATTATTTTTAGGAGTAAGCGCAGCCTTGGGCGTAATTGTATCGAATAATTTTGCGGTATGTTTTCGTTCCGAATATTTTTTAAGTTAGAAAGAAGCAATCAGAGTTATCGAAGTAACTGTTCCGCGAAAAATAATATACTTAGTCGATATTTTCCCAAATATAATATTTATCTATATTATTAAATTATATCCCGCTGTCGACCCTACCTAATAGAGGGTGTAAGCATTATTGACAAGCAATGATCATCCATACATATAATACCCAAATACATCCGCAAAACAAGGCCTTCTACAACAAAGTAATGTGTCGAATCACGCCTTAAGTACTATACTGAATATTCCGTCGGTGGTTGAACTCGATTTTTTAATTGTAATGGAGATTAGCAGTTATCTGATTCGGAGTAGAGCGCGCATTAGTAATAACATATTTATTTTGTTCGTTTGACAGCTGTGGGTGGATTGATCAACAAGATAACTAAAAGTGCCGGGGCCTTTAATGCGAACTAGAATGCTTATAACAACTCACTGCAACTGGTCTTCAATTACTGCTGTCTTTTGTTTTTCTGTTTCTCAGCTAGAGCTACCGATGTGTTAGGAAAAAACAAGTTTTGAATGGTAGATACTTTCGATATAGTACGGTAGTCCGATCAGAGTTACCTATTGACATTCCTCATTTCATTGTTTTGATCATGTTACGTATGTATCCGAACTTTTATAATATATTATGTTATCTATGGTCTTCCTGCCTTTAATCGTTGTCATCGTCCATCCGTCATGGCTGAATACACGTATTTAGAAAACAGTCTGATCGTCTTATTTACATCAGCATCTAAAAACGTGTCCACGCATCATAACATATCATATCATCTAATAATAAATTTTTGGGTACCTTTGAAAGACCATAACATTTTTTCTTCATAAAACACATTAAGACGCTGAACCGCGGTCACTGTCAGAGTTCATACAAAAGAAAGAGAAGCGCGATGACACAACGCTTGTAATTTATTGCAAAATATGAAGCAATTATCTATTTACTAAAAAATTAGTTGAGTCATCGACAATAAAAAACAACCAAGTTCTGCATACAAATTGTTACTGATTAAATACCAACCGTACGTTGATATTTAATACGGATATTTTGGATTGAAACTCAAAGTAAAGGGTTAGTTTACCGTTAATTTGTATCGACATCTTTTTTTTAAAACGTGTTTTGGTAGTAAGAGTAAGCAAGTTCTGAGAAATATGTTTAAGAATAACATATATTTTTTCCGCTACCACAATCCATATAGGTAATAGATTTGGCAATTTTTTTTTAAATATATCCCTACTTACATCATTTGCCCCTTGTCAGCGCTTTAAACTATGCGTATAGTAGAATAATGTTAAGAAATGAAGACAGTCTTCAGATTTTGTCGATTATCAATCAGAAGCAAAACGATTAAAGGCTTCTACATACCAGCGCGACTTGTCGCGCGACAAGTCGCCCCGGTATGTAGAAGCCTTTACAAGATAATGAATTGGAGGATAAGTATCAAATGAAGGACAGCAGGGACGCCAGGCTGACAGCAAATCGCGCAAAAACAAATCCATAAAGACCCGGGAATGACGTTATCCACAAACAGATATCTATCTTCAGATATCGGACCGCAAAATGAATAGTCATCGCAAAAAATCCACCGTTTACAAAGGACGCGTGCCGATAATTCAAGTCATTTGGCACACATTAGCACCCAGTCCCCTGCAGAATACATTCAACTTCGTCGTCTGACGGTCATTAGAAAAACTGCATTTCACGTATTTAATAACGTCGTCAATGTGCACCCTACACGAGAAATCTATTAACGTCAACATGAACGTTTTAATAATCCATCAAGTATTCAACCCCTTGTAAATGAAAAACGTTTTTCGGCTACAGACCCGTTAACAGTGCGAATTTTTAAGCTTTCCATTTTGTCAAAATTTTCACAGATTATTTTTCCTTTTGCCAAGCTAGGTGGCGAGGGTGGGATTGAACTTATAGGTATATTTTTTAAATAAAGAGTGATTCAGCTGTATAGTTATTTAAATAAAGATAAGCAGTCTTTTACTTTAGTTAAGTGAAAACAATTTTGAGACTGAACCTTGAGACATTAACACGCATTACCTTAGTGAAAATGATGACTATTATTTTGGTTCATTTTTTATTTACTTAACGAGTTCTGGCTTCTGCCAGATATCTTCTATTTTTGGGATTGTGACCTCACAATTTTAAGCAAAGAATTATTAAAAATAAATGAGATCAAGCTTTGTCCTGAGCAACCCCGTGTTACGAATTTACGATGTAATTATAATGATACCAATTAGAAACCTCTTTTATAAGTTCTACAAGAGTCGAATTCCAGAATCCAACAAATCAATATTAATCAAATTAAATACAGTCATAAGCAAAATTGGTATTTAAATACCGATGATTAAGCAAACAATTGTACCCCCAATGGATTGTGCAATGCAAAAGGAATTTTCTGTCTAGACGCAGTCGCTTAATGGGTGCAAATCATTGCAAATTGCATTCCTGGAACAATGTTGGATGACGATTTTAATAACGGTAGCACAGTTGCTTCGTCTTGGATTCATTATACACTCTTTGTTGTAGAGTTTTCTTATGCAAACAAAGATCAATAAAAGTTTTGTTATTTTGATATTGTTTTTGACAAAAAACATGAAAGTCTTATTATGTAGTTACGTGTGATAACATCTTAATATGCAATAAAAACTGGTCAAAAAGAGTTAAGATAATGCAATACTTGCATGAAGAACGATTTTGGCTATAGACAACGATGATCGTTGTACACATGGTGTTACCAATGGCTTTTTGATTGGAAATTAAGAAGAGCTATCAAACGACTCTGCCTAAAGTTGAGTTATTCGTAATTTGGTATACCTAATAACGTCGGACATCGGACTATGAGAATGAGGGAAAAAAAGAGTTCACCTGTGAGCGACCACATAATTATCTCCTGCGCCGAACTGAGATTCTCTCCGCTGAGGTTGATCGCCATGGCCGAAATTCGGTCTGGAGGACTATTATTTTATTATTACTTGCCTCGTAAACGAGCAATATATTACGAAACAATACGAGTAAAACCTACATATCTTCTACTTGATTGCTTCAAAGTATTTATTTATTTATTTTATTTTATATATTTATTCAAAAATACATACTTACATTTGCTTTTACATTTTTTTTTAATTAAAGAGTGGTTTTAAATCTGCATAGCATAATCAGCCTATAATGTTTCCACTGCTGGGACACAGGCCTCCCCTCTCTTCGAGAGAGAGTGGGCCGTAATCCACCACGCGGGCCCAGTGCGGGTTGATAGATATCACATCATGTCTTCCAATTTTTGGTTCTAGGACGTGCCGGTTTCCTCACGATGTTTTCTTTCCTTCACCGTTTTGAGAGCAGAGGTGATGAAATTGTTTACACAAAATAAGACGCGGCCGTTACCACAGGGCCACCACTACCTTTTATGCAAATATTCTTAATTATATTCATTTTCATCCTTTTATATTCGCAAAATGATATGTCAGAAACGTATTTCAGTCTGAACTAACATCATTCAAAATTTATGTTCGTCATCTTATTTATGAGTTTCAGTTTTTTGCCATAGCTGCCAATCCTCATCAAACGTCCAATAATATTTGGGATGTTAGATATTTATAATACGATAAAAAGTTCCTTGCGATCCGCCCAATCAATCGGAGCTTTTAATGGACTGTATTTAGAGCTAATGGTATTACCACAGAGTAGTGAATGGCAGATGGGCAAATATGATTCAAGTTTTCTGAGATGGATGAGTCGAAAGTTTTCCATCGGAATATTTTGATATATCTAGATACGCTTACGTCTTTATATAAAGACTATTTAATAAAACTATGGGCCAGTTTCTCGATGCAGCAGCTTATGCGCGATTGACAATTTGTCACATTAATTTTGCAATAGTGTTTGTCAGAAACTGGGCCTAAAGATCATATTATTATTTAAACTAGTAGTTCTACAGTAGACCTAGTGAGCAAAAACTTTTTAGCAACAATTCAATTTACCATGTTTTTTGTTATTAAAAACATCGTCAAGAAAAAGTATGAGTAAAAATGTGTAGGCCAGCTAGAAAAAATAGCTAATAGGTTATAATTAGTAGAGGTAACGCTGCAGCCTAGAGTCGTGATGAGAAGGTGGTCCTAGGTGCTCCATCAATCCTTACCTAGAAGAAAGGGCCGCTTGCACCAGTAGAAATCTAAAAGTGAGCAATTTACTGCACTTTGAGGAGCTATTCTGCTCATCACGCCAAAGATCCTCATCAGATCTTCGCAAAATTTCTATGAAATCAACTTAAACTTACTAATTTTCAAATAAAAAAAGAACCATTGAAATCTGATCTCATAAGGCGGAGATAGCTAGTAGCCCCCTTTTTGCTCCTTTTTGGAGGAAGTGCCCCGCCAATCAAGAGTCCACGATAAAAAAAAAAATATATAAAGTCGTGAAACCTGTATATACCAAGTTTCGTCTAGATTGGTTGTAGAATACGACCTGCAGAGCAGTAGCAACAAACTGACAGGAAAGCAAATTTTATGACTTGGAGCAGAGACGCTTTGCTCGCTTCGCTCGGTCGGTTAATTAAAAATAAAGTTTATTTTAAATAAGACTTTATGCGTAAGTAAAATAATATTAATATCGCAGAAAAAATAGCTTAATTTAAAAAAAGACTAACAACGTATCTAAGAAAAAAGTACGAATACTACAACTCTTTAGTCATAAACTTACATAGCCAGCCCAATATTGCCCTTTACTTTGTCTCTAGATCATAAATCTTTACTCTTTGGAGCCTCACCCAAATTAAGCATCGAGTATCTGATGGGCTTAAATTGAATCACCTTCAATTCTGATTGAAGGCTGGTCACTATATCGACACTATTCGTAGCACAAATTAATTAGATGCCGCTTGATACCCATTGAATGCTTGCTTAGCTTCAGTTGCAATCAAGATCGCACATGGTGATAAATACCTAGGTATTTTAATTGGTTTCAAATTGAGCTGCATTTTTTTGTTTAGTGTCTTTATCCATCTATGGTTGTTCATCTATGATTGATTCTTGCACGCAATCTTTATCTTTAAAACAAGCCTCATATTTTTAAATAATCTCGTTTTAATTCAATTATTTACCATCGATATTGTGTACCTACATCGTTAAGAATTCTACGACCAATTCTGATGAATTTATAATGATGATATAACTTAATGCGGCCACAAATCAATATTAATTTCTGTTGCAATACCGCATTCAAAATCAACCGTAATTTGTATTCGGCAAATTCGTATTATCACTAACGTCTCGAGTTATTTTCAATTAAACGAATTGATGTTTATGTTGA
The DNA here is from genome assembly GCA_948098905.1 of Tiliacea aurago. Lineage (NCBI taxonomy): Eukaryota > Metazoa > Arthropoda > Insecta > Lepidoptera > Noctuidae > Tiliacea > Tiliacea aurago. Next base: position 17,153,012 of record OX402587.1, on the reverse strand, counting down.
TTCATGATCGAGAAACAGTGGGGGGGCTCCCGCTTCGCACTTGTGTACAAAACTTGAACGCTACCTCGAAAATTCTTAAAAAAATATAAGTGGCAATCAAATATAAAGGTTATTTTAATATGCAGTAAAATTTGAAATCAATTTCTTTTTGAGTCATAAAGAGGCGTTTTAGTGGGCTTTCTTGTGAATCATTGCGCGGCACGTTATTCCAATCCAGTGTATGATTTGTTGGTATGAGGTAAGTATGGTCTCAGCAAGAGATGTCGTAAATCAGAAGACGTGACACCCATAAGATTCGTACAGCTGCACAACGCCGTCGAAAAATAAGATTCCAGTACGGCACAATGAAACAAGGTTTTTTAAATATTTATTACATTCTCGTGTAGCGCACGGAGTTAAGTAAAATTTGGAATGTACGAATACGCGTAAAAGGGAAAAGACCCCTAAAATTGTTTTGTTGTGTTTGTTTTTATGCGAAACAGTATTATTTAAAAAGTAGACTTATTTTTATCAATGTTTTATTAATTTAGTTTAATAAGTATTTGATTACAAAACTTAAAAAAAAACCATTTTGAGACTTTATGCTACATATTATTGAAAATAATTTCGAAGCTTCAAGTCAAATATAAACATGCTTCTTTACTTTTTTCTACTCTACTCTCGTACTATACTTTTTAGGGTTCCGTACCAAAATGGTAAAAAGGAAGGGTTCCTTTTTACCTTTTTATGGTGAGACTAAGTCTGTCTGTCTGTCTGTTACACCTGGATATCTCAAGAACTACTAATGCTATCAACTTGAAATTTAGAATAGTTTTAGATGACGTTTGCCCAACTATTTTGCAAGCAAAAAAGAAATTAAAAAAAATATACCTTTTTTGTAAAAGGGACTGAAAGGGGGTCTTAAAAATTTAAAGTGGGGCTACTAGGGCATGTTGGGTATCATTTGAAAGAACGCTGTTTGCACATTCTCAATAGATTTTTTTTTAGGCAGCATTTTTTTCGACTTTTGATGAAAAATGTAAAAAAAATACCGTTCCCCCCTTATCTCCGAAGTTTTGTAGAGATAAAAATCTGAAATTATTCTATACATATGATAGAAGCTTATGTAAAGATTACAGGAAAAATAAAACGATATCTCTAAATAGCACAGTTTTTCAGAAATCATCAACATCATATATTCTTACGGAACCCTCGGTGCGCGAGTCCGACTCGCTCTTGGACGGTTTTTTTATTGTTGTTATAACTTGAAGCTAGACCAAGCATTTTCAACCTATAACAAAACTTTATATTAGGGTAGTCACAACCTTATTACATAATTTGAAGAAGACCCAAAAAGAGATCAATATGTCTTGTCGTTACATACACCAAGTTCACAATATAAATAAACTGAGTTGATTCTATGACTGTCTTTGTTAGTAACGCAAACACATTTGAACTATGTAATAGGTCAAAAAGAGATATTCCACGAACGAATATTAGAATGGAATCTGTTAAATGAATGAGTACTGTCCGCAAATAAGATCACTTATGCAGATGCGATAGTCTTTCAGGCAGTGTATGCGTGTCTCATTACAGCAATTTCAGCAATTCATTACAGCAATTCGGAACGCGTGAGGGAGAGGCAAGGTTCGCGCCCTTCGCACCCCTAGTCACCGCAGGAGACGCCCCGGGCGTTGGGAGTCTCAAGCCGATTTCCGGCCACCGTAAGCGCGGGCCTGCGGACGGTGAGCGATGGGTAGCTCACCGTCCGATAAGGACCAGGCCCGGGTCGACGGCGCGTCGTATTCCACGCGCGCCTCAAAGAGTTGTCAGCATCAACTGACGAAGTCCGATAGGGCCAATGCCTGCCAAAGTTGCGAGTTTGTCCGAAAGGGATATCGTGGCCCTGGCACACAGGCAAATGAAGGAATACGGGTGGGTTTTAGTCAGTAAAAGTCTGACACGCCCTCCAGCTCCGCCTAGAGCGGGAGAAATTATCTGATAATTTACCAGCCAAAAAAAAAAAAAACAGGCAGTGTATGCGTTGAGTTGCCACAGCTAAACTATCTCTCATTACAGCAATTTTAGTGCCAGAAAAATATAATCACAATATTATAGTAACGATTGCCCTTCGTTTGCTTATACACCCAAAATGTTGTCTAACTGTATCATACCAACTTCGAAAAGTTACGTAGTTCTACTAGAATAACATTTTTTCCACGAAAATTCAGCTCCCGAGCTTATAGTCTAGAAACAAGAGAGGTACAAAGTAACCAACACAAAATAAGGTTACGTAACATGGCAAATATTTTTCTATCCGTTAATTTGTCGGTAAGCGAAACATTGTCTGATGTATGGCCTGTAACTGATCTGTGTAAGTAAATACGGTGAGGCTCGGTAATTTGTTTTAGCCCCAAAACCCCTCCCTTACCATCAATCGAACAAAGACGTGCTGATTGAATAGTAATACAATCCTGGTAGAAGTGGGGCAAATATCTACAACATAATGGCTATATTTTTATCGTTAGCTTTCAATACTTGGGGGAACGAGAGTTTGATTCTAGTATTCTAGACGTTGCCCTCTATATAGTGTTTATTTTTCTTTTTAATATTGATAATCTTTTCTCTTAATTTTTCATTTCTATCTCTCCTAAAGATGGTTTGTCTAAAATATCTGCTTGCAACAAGATTGTCACTTGTATAATCTTGTTTTACTATCAATTCTGAACTCAAACTCAACGCATTTATTTCAATTAAACCATTCACAAGCACTTTTGAACTGTCAAGGAGTCGGTCGGTTAGAAATATAAAGCTAGTTGCCCATTCCAAAGAGTAGTAGGTTCCTAGTAGTAGGAACAATTGATCTAGAAGTCTGTCCATTTAATATTATCTCTTAATAAATAATAATATTATCTCTTTGTCATCCTATCTCAATTTCTACGAATTATCATGCAATATGGTAGTTGCATATAATTTTGAATAAGTTATACGAGCCAACTGAGAGCCTGAATTTCCTATGACGTAAGTAAGTCTGCCAAACTACTAGTTACTTACAAACTATTGCAATTTACACCCGACAGCTTATTGCTGTGAGTTCAAGTCAATGCATTTCGAATTGCATCTCGTATATCGCATGCTAGTTTGAAGTTTGTTAATGTCTGATACCACCTATAGACAAAAGGTTTGTTTTGATGTCGATCGCAGCTTTTGCATTTGAGAAGTCAATTAGAATAAGACCGCCATTGAATTTGAAATAAAGTGTCTTAAAATCTTGTCGTCTCTTTTTTGGCTTCTGCAATGCATTTTTTACATTATATTTTATATTTTTTATCTCGAAAGTAATGCATGTTATGTCTTATGATTTTAACGTGTGTAAGTTCGTTTTTTTTTCTTAACGTATTTAATGTACAGGAGAGATTGAGGGGATAAGAACATGACGATAGAGAATTGATAGATTATTAATTTATTTCCAATTTCAACATCTGTCTGTAATTTAATGTTTTGTTAACCAAATTAATTTAGATAATGTTAAATTAGGACTCATACCGAATTCGTGTATTGTGGCTTTACTGCATAATCAAGACTATCGTTAATTTTGGTACATGGTTTGTATTTTATGTACATTTTCGTAATTCAAGTAGGTACTATGTACCAATATTTGTATGACTTACTTGAAATGACTTTTATTCGATAAACAGCTGATAATTAAAAAAAAAAAAAATTTTCAGATAAAAACTACTTACTATTTGTATTAATTTGACTTCTTAAAATAAATTCTTGCTTGTAAATAAACTTAGAGATGCCTTTAGTAACCGTATTTCTTATGCTCTTCTTTGATTTCTTCCTTTCTTTAAAAAGCCCTTGTAGTTTCCCTAGAAATTTATAGCCCCAAACACGTGCTGGCTGTACTGCTAATCTACCACGGTGAGTCAGTCAATCAAACCCCAGAAGCAAAAAATAGGTACACATGAAAGTGATGTAGCGGAAAAGATGCAATGTTCTATTTTGTACGCAATTTGATAGGTAAATCTCAACGATTGTTGTTGTGTAAAATGATTTTTATTGTTGTATTGGTCTGATTGGTCTGAAGACTTTTTTAACGTAATTTAGGGTGGATATAACACGCAAATCCTTCAGATTTCGTGTTCTGGTTTGTCTCTTGATGTAATCAACTTGTTTATTTCCAATTAATCAAAATCTAGAACACGTTCAACTGAAATAAATCAGACGATAGGTAAACAACATCAAATATTATTTTAAGCACCGAAGAAAGTAGGTCAGTAAGAGGCCAAAATATATTTCTTGGAGAATATACATCGATAATACTCTATCTAATGAATTTATTAGGCATTTGTGGAGCAACAATTTACTGAAAACAAACGCACATCGTTTCACATTTTCAGGCCGTGTTCACACCAAATGTATTGTTAGCAGCTGACTGTGAACGAGGGTTACGCAGTTTACCGTTTTTCTATATGTACTACCTACATATTAAAATGTTCGCTCACACCGAACCGACAGTACGCTATCACAGAAAATCCATAATTCATTTAATTTAATTTATTTAATTAAGTCAGACACAAGTGATCCATATTTTTGTTAGTATACTTAAGAATTATGTTAGTTTTAAATTTATATTTTTTATTTTATTTTTATTTTATTAATAATACTATTATAACTAAAATTAAATAACAGATGTACCTGTGTATGTAATGTAATGTGGGCTCATAATGAGCCGGCTGACAATCGGGGACTGTTTACACGTTTAATATAAACGCGGCCTAAGCGAATAGCTTAGCGAAAACATTAGCTTCGGCTCATAGGCTTTCTAACGCAAATTGTACGTGAAATTCGACATCCACGATTTTGGGTCGCGAAAATCAGGTCTGATGTATCATGCTTACTGTGTTTGGATTAGTTCCTCGATCGTCAAACATTATCGAGGACGCTACTAGAGTTTACTAAATGTATTCAGGCTTTTACTTCATGCGATCCATGTTATTTTATGGGGCTTTGTTTGCTTTGAACCTAAGTGTCCCGTTTCTGAATGTCCCAACACGGGTATTATCATCGGAATAGATCTTTGAATTTTGTTTATTTCGAGGTTCTGTGACGATTTAGGTCACATAATAAATAGAACTTACGTAAGAGGATCTCGTGATAAATAACAAACAAGAGAATCAGTCGATCTGCTGATCAGAAACTAGATGTCTGATAACCAGTTTAATTCCAAGATCAGAACCCTACAGTTCAGTAGTAGTTTAGTTACAGAATTGAAATCCATTCATACTGTAGCGGCATCAACATCGCCACATGCGAACTACGCGTCACACTGACGTCACGCAAAATCCTGCATCGCGCAAGCAGAGTTTACCGCGCAACTAGCATATATATAACGTCTCGACACATCAACCGTCGGGCAGTTGCCCACCAGACACAACACCCGTCTGGTCGGAGGATCCTCCCTTTTCTATAGGGGATGAGTGAACTATACACCCTGTTCCTCATGCCTCTATACCATGCAAAATACTAATAATAAGCCACATTTGGTGAAATCACAATGCGGTTAGGTTATAACATAGTTAGGAACAAAAGACAGATGGATTAAGAGAGCCTAAAAATGACAAGCCCCGAAATAGCTTCAGATATTTCTAGTTACAATACAATCCTAATTCCCTGTTGCATATATTATTCTGGACCACTAATGCATTAGCTTGCTATGTGGTGGACACTACTGGCGGGGTGCTAAGAATAGATATCGTTCTCCCTTGGGGTAGCAACGATGACGTAAAGAGCAACAATAGAACGGTTGTGGTCACATCTCCGATCTAGAATTAAACTATTCTAGGTTACAAGTGTTATCCAATTAATATACCTTGTTGGAAATTATATTTTCGAGCCGTTTTGGGGTTGCAACCCTCGGGCCGTGGGGTCCTAGTACTCATGGTATTTTTAATTAAATCTCGAAACGGCTGATTGACACTTCCCGTGACCCAAGCAAGGGCTGGCTTTTGCCTTGGCCAGAGGCTAAGCATTGCCATACAACGTGGCAATGCCGCCAGTCTCTTGAGTACATTACCAGTCGACAGTGATGTGAATGAGTTTTTCAACGCCATATTTTAGCTTGTGTGTTTTAGTTAGGATATGATTTGTTTTTTTTTTTATTAATTAATAAGTTTAGAATTAAATTAATATACATAGTTAAAGTCCAATATTAGAAATAATATGCTAAACAACCAAAACTTATTGTTGTTTAATAAAAGAAATAAATTAAGCCTAGAAATAAAATATTACTATAAATGTAACAGGGGGCGAGCCTATTAATATCAACCGGGCATAAACCAGACTCCGGGCTGGTACTGAGAAATTCCTGATGGTGACACCCAATAACACTTTGCCCGACCCGGAAATCAAACCTAGAACCTCTTGCTCAGCAGTAGGGCTTTCGAAAACTAGACTATGAAGCAGTTCATCATAAAGTTTATCTATAGAATTACATCACATCTTATTCTTACCCGTTATGACATACGATGCCGAAACGTGGACACTGACAGTCGGGCTGGTCCACAAATTCAAGGTCACTCAGCGTGCTATGGAGCGGGCTATGCTCGGAGTTTCTCTAAAGGATAAGATCAGAAATTAAGTTATCCGGAAGAGAACCGGAGTTACCGACATAGCATGCATAATAAGAAAGCTGAAGTGGCAGTGGGCTGGTCATGTTTGTCGAAGGACCGATGGCCAGTGGAGCAGACGAGTCCTGGAGTGGAGACCGCGTATCGGCAAGCGTAGTGTGGGACGCCACCCAGCTAGATGGGCCGACGACCTTAAAAAGGTGGCTGAGACAGACTGAATGCGAAAGGCGGAGGACAAGGTGTTGTGGCGCAGCCTGGGAGAAGCCTATGTCCAGCAGTGGACTGCTATAGGCTGAATTGATTGATTATTCTTACCTCATCATCATTTCAGTCGCGTTGCCATATTCTTACCTACTGTGAGTTTATCCATAGAAGATGTCGAATACTTAAGCAAATAGGTATACAACTCATACAGGCAGTTTTAATGGAGTTAACTAGCATAAAACCGGTGGCTTAAAGCCTCATTAAGCTAATGTGGTACCTAATCATTTGAAGAGCATCAGCAGACATCTTTACTTAACTTCCAAGGCTACCTTACATAATAATAATAAACATTTTATTTCAGAAACAATACATCCATAATTTGTTAGTAAACATTAATCTTGACAACTATGTTAGTAAACATGCAGGTTGGACAAATAACGGACGAGCGGGCAATCAAATTTTTCCGCAATGACAATCAGGAGACTGTTCGGACCGCCCCGGACCCTCTGCAGCAGCGACGTGGCACGCTTACGTCTGATCGCTGCGAAGCCATCAGTGTGCGCATCAGCAAACATTCCCGACGCACTGCAGAAGCATAGCAGCCCCAGCAGGATCCTGAATGCATTGTTGTATTGGACGCTAAGAACATTGATGGCTTTGGGGAGCATTTTGGGAGATTTTCTTGTCCAATCAAAACGGACTTCCAGTGACCACAACAAAGAATTACCAAGACTTTTTCTGTAGTCGAAGGAGTAGGCTTTTTCTATAGAAAAAAAAATATTGCTGAAGAGGCCGGTGGTCAAGTTCCCTCTTCAGTATCCGCAAAGTAGGAATTCATTGAATATTGAATTGTATAAATATAATTGAAAATATATTGTCGAAGCCACTTCAAAAGACGTATTGAACTTATCAATTTTTAAAAGAAAAATAAATAAAGAAAATGTATTTATTGGGACTCGCACAGGAAGACCACAAATTAAACTAAAAACGCTCATAGATATAATAAAAAAAATATAATAAGCATCATTATAATTATATAAAAAACTAAAGTCAATCAATCTGCCCGCCTTTTCCCAACTATGTTGGGGTCAGCTTCCAGTCTAACCGGATGTATACCAGTATTTTACATGGAGCGACTGCCTACCTGACTTCCACAACCCAGTAACTGGGTATACTTAGGTCAAAAAATAAATGGCCCGTTTTGACATTTAACTTGAATCGATTTATCGTGAGTATCGAGTATCGAGTCGTATGGTTACTTCACTAGTTACGTCGCGATGGTCAATCGCAAATCGATTCAAGTTAAATGTCAAAACGGGCCTATTATTTTTCGACAACTTTAATAGTTACGATACCCCTTAGTAAGACCGGTTGTCAGACTTTCGGGCTTCTGACGACCAGGGACGACTGTCAAAGTTCCACGAATGACAGCCTGGACAAACGAACGGCTTAACGTGCTTTCCGAGGCACGGAGGAAAGTAAAAAAAAGAAGAAATTTTCATTTTACTTTTGATTTCTCATATAAAAAACATAGTAAAATGAAAATATAAACAAAAAGTCCTGTAGGAGGCCAAAAGGCTCATATCTCAGCATGATACTGCGACATTTAAAAAAAAAGTGTCGCAGCGCTGGTATTCCCGATCAAAAATCGACCCTGGGCGTGGTAGCCGAGCTTCTAACAATCAGAATCACAACACAAATACATAACTATTGGCGTATCACCGCAGCACGCATCTTAGTAGGCGTATCTAAGTGTTTACTCCGATCTTTGTACGTCTCGACAAAGCAAATACTTTTATCATTATTTACACAGTGTTCAGTTGCCGTCTACCGAATGCTCATCGAGTGTTTTTTTATCCCGGTGGCTCTTAACAAATAAGAAAATATTCGTTATTGTCTTAAGAAAGCCTTTGAGTACGCGTAATGATGCGTGCTTCTTTTACTTTGAGTCTCGAGAGTAAGTTTTTTTTTTTATAGTTTTATAGTCAAGTTGACGTTAGAAAGGTCTGTCATGTTTGCTGCCGTTGACCTGCTGGTGGGTCAAGAATGGGTAGCTGTTGGTTTTGAACGTTCATAGGTCTTAAGAGTTCGAAGAATCAACATTGGCTTTGTGAGTGTCATCTGGCAAATTTCAATACAATTTGACGTATAATTTTGGCTCTTATTATTTTAATTTGCTTCTGCTCGTGAGTTCATCTGCGTGAAATTTTACGTGACTGTGAATTCTATTGGCATTATAAGTTGCATAACAGGGTGTATGTTGAACCGTTAGGCTGTTTACTTCGTTAAATAACTAAAATAGCCGTTCTTATACAAAATTATTATTATGCATGTTAAGATTGACTGCTTAGCTCCTCGTAGGTTTAGCGTGATGATATTTATTTCAAAGGTCCGTATTTATCTGCAATATTATAAGAAAAATCGCTTCTAATTAAATCTCATGCTTCTTTAGGAATACGGACATTATGCAATATTTCTAATGCTCCATAGCAATTAGTGTGATATACCTATATTATAGCCTATTCAAGGACTAGACCTTTAAGGAATATTTGTGCAAAGTTTGAACAGAATCTGTTCAGTAGTTTTTGCGCCAATCCGGAACATATAGATAAACAGACAAACGGACAAACATACTAAAAACTATATTTACGGCATCAGAATCGCTCCCACACCTCGTAGCAATTACTTTTTCCAAAAATATTCAATGTACAGTTTTGACTTCGTTACTATTTTTCATTTGTAGGATAAGATTACAATGTTACATCATTATGGTGACCTCGTTAATTTCTACCAATATAATTTAATCGTGAAGAGTCGAACCCAGATTTTCGGAATCAGCCCTAAAAGGCCCTTTAACACTGCTTTGTAGTCCACCAATGAAGCGAATAAGTACATTATATTTCTTGAAAATGAAAAGTCATACAAACGGTTATGACGACGCTTCATTTAACGATTTTCTCCATAAAGATTTGAAATGAATAATATATGAATTTGACTTGTCGTGTACGCGTCATTAGAAAATAATGCCAAGACCATTAAGACGAATTTGTATAAAAAAACTCCCCTTGTGTACGAGCGAACAAATTGAGACAACTTCAGAATTCACACGGCGGAAGCGAATTTAATTTATCGACATCTCATTCAAAGACGTCTCAGTTGCGTCTAACAACAATTACAGATTTACCACATACATCAACATTTACAACAAACCTTACATTCAAAGAAATAGAGTTCAGACTGGCTTGAATCAGAAGTCTGATAAGTTTGTAAGGACAGTGCCAAAGTGACAGAACTTAATGGGACTTTAACAAATAGCTAAACATTTTGTAATTCGGGGAACATCTTGAATGCTTAGTTTACTTAACAAAAGATGGGCAGTCGGCCGTTTTGTTCCGCGACTCGTCCCGGTGACAACATCTGCCCTTTTTTTCTGAGACAATACCTGCTAAACTTGAAATAGATATTTGTTCAACTAGCCAGAAAATCGGGAGCCATTGTGTTTTTGTAAAGGTGGTAAATGATTTGTTTAGATAATGGCTGCACATTGCACATTTGATGTAATACTTTAACACTCTTAATTTGGATATGCGTAAAATAGATGCACTTATGAATAGATTATATTTATACAGAAATACTTGAAGATCTCATTATAGACAAAACCAGCAAACAATAGCTGGCAATATAATGCTTATAAATAGATTTGGAAGACAGCAAAATCAGAATAAACAATCATAAACATAAACAAAAATTTATAGCAGCTAAGGTTTTCATAGAGCACACACAAGCGTTGTTTAAGCTTCTAATAACAACACCCAAGGATCGTTTAAACAATAAATAAAGGGGGCGGTGCAATATCTGTCCCGCGCGAACTGAGTGCAGACCATTTGCATTGGAACTAAATGCGACGAAACGGCCTCCAGTGGAATTTAATAAAAATATCTTAGCACATCCTTTAGTGTTTCTTTAATATACAACCGGGAGTATTACAGAAATATATTTTCAGTACTTCTGTATGGAGATTGGGTCTTGCCTCTGATATAAATGGGCGATATGTTATGTCGACTGTTTTAAAGTGCGCGGAATGGTCGGTAGCTGAGTTGCTCTTTTGAGTCTTTACGAGGTTTGGTCGCGTTGCGGAAAGAAATTGCGGTTGCATTTAACAGTGTCTAGTTGAATACCTCATCATCATCTGCCTAGCCTTTTCCTAACGTCTATGTTGGGTCTAACCGGTCTAACGAGATGTAGCTGAATGTATGTAGTACATACATGTATCGTAGTACCTTCAATGTCATCTGTCAGGTAGGATGACACATCAAAATTTTCCGTTTTTTTTAATTTTATACTTGTCAAAAAAGAATAGGCCCGTTTTGACATTTAACTTGAATCGATTTATCGTGAGTATCGAGTACCGAGTCGTATTGGCTACTTCACTAGTTACGTCGCCGTTCCAGTTAAATGTCAAAACGAGCCTATTATCTTTTGACCACTTTAATATATTTATTTTAAAACAGTCTTTGAGACTCAAAAAATCGCAAAGAATGTGCGCAATATGGATGGAGTAATGGAAATATTGAGAAGTGTCTTGACGCTGCGTGGGTGTGCGTCATCCATCGCCGCCCGTTCGATGTCCATCGCGCACAGGATGGATGGATAGCAGCACATGAAGTAATGTTTTGCTCCGTTGGTGTAATTGCTGTATGGCGTTCCAGTGATAGGATAAATAAATAAATAGACCAGTAATTGTTTAGGCTTCGAAATAAGTGACGTTTAGGTACTGGTAAAAATCAGTTGTATTTTGATAGATAAACAAGTTCTGAATCTGAATATTATATTTATGATATAACTAGCGACAGCGTCGTCTGCCATGCGATTCAGGATGTCTGTGGACTCGTCGAAAGCGCGGGTGCGGCCAGCCCACCTGCAGGGCTACACGCAGGCATGGCATGGCTATGGTAAATTCTGCCGTGCCCCATCTGGCGGGGCCGTAACAGTAATAATATACTAGTCAAAATACCTTACTGTCCTAAAGTTTAGTTTAGTTACCTTCCTAAAGTAATTACATTTCCAAGTGCAAATTTACTATTTTGTCTACATATAAGTTAATTTCAAGCCACTTAAATCGTATCCAAGCTTAAACTCTACATTTCATCCAAAAGTCTCATATTACCAAAACAAAACAAAGCTATTTAATTTCACGAGCCACCTAATCTAATTTAAAAGCAACTCTCTACCCTAATAGGATCTGCACATCAACTTACCATATAACTTAATTAACTTGACCATTGCTGACTGACGCGGCTAAATGAAAGATATCTCTCACTGAAATTAGCATTCATAAGCCAGCTCAGACGACATAAATAACATCTGATATTAGCTCTATTACGTGTGATGATGGCGATTACTTGCTATGGCCATGAAAGAAGCGATAACGCCCACTTATATCCGCGATTGTTTTATATTAGACTTTTATGAACAGCATATAGTATATAGCACTTTATGAATAGTTTTGTTGAATTTGACGCCTACTTCAAACATAGTTTTGCGTTTTGGAATATGAATATTATGGTAAATTCGAGTGCAATAGCATGTTATCATTATAAGTTCTACCTACAAGTTTGGTGGCGTGTGAGTTTGTTGAACTTTGTTACAATAGAAGTTATACGTGTAGCATAATTATTAATTATTCATACAATTTACTTGTGAAGTAGTTAGTATTTGCAAATGAGCCTTCTGTTGAAGAAACTTAACAAGAAAGTCAAAGGTTACCCTGTATATTTTTAGCACTATGACGTGCACATAATACAGCATGTATCAAAAAGGTGTGGTCAAATTTAACATGTGGACCATCAAACTGAATATCTTTCTCCATGGGACTAACATCGTGATCGCGAAAGTATTATCAACTGTCCCCATACAAAACTTAATTATCTACTCGTCCCAAATATATGGGACGGCTGATTAAATATTTTTTTCGCGATTACAATGTTGAACTCACGGAGAAAGTTGTTCAATTTGATGATCTGTATCACACCCTTAAATATGTCCACACGTTGTTAGTTATTAGTTAATTTACTAAACTTGAAATTAACTAACAATTAACAAACAATTAATATAATAGCAACAAAAACTTGAAGAATTAAAGTTTAACACTTTCAGCTGAGACTGTTCACAATTTTTTAATGGGAAAGATTAGAGGGGGGGCACCCTCTCTGATCTTTCTATATAAAAATTATAATTATACAAATTCTATCCAAACACCAAATAGATCCTTAGACCTCTATCAAAACCACTCTGTATTCGAGAGTCGACTAGTTGTCTAGTTACTTTGAGAATATTGGTATCCTTAGCCACAAATATGAAGTCCCCGGTATAGTAAATATCATCTCGATAGATGTGGGATATCTTTGACAACAAGAAAAACTTGGCAAGGGATCAGATTTCTAATATGGTAGAGGTTGCTTCTTTAAACAACCGGGGGGCATTATAAGTGTATTTTAGTCTGGTAAGGCTTATATTTGGAGCAGTGGTGGCCCAGTGGTAACGGCCTCGACTTCCGAGTAGTAGGTCGTGGTTCGAACCCTGACAAGCGCTTTACTTTGTGTAAATTATTTCATCACCACTGCTCTGAAAACGGTAAAGGAAAACATCGTAAGGAAACCGTCATGTCCATGTCCGCCAACCCGCACTGGGCCCGCGTGGGTGATTACGGCCCACACCCTCTCACTGAAAGGAAAGACTTGTGTCCCAGCAGTGGGGACATTTTTTTTTTAAACGTTGCCCCACACTAGAAATGTCTCCTGTACTGGGGTACGTTTATAAACATTTAAACTCACATACACAAAAAGCCAGACCCGGAACAACTACTTGTAGGTCATACAAATATTTGTTCCGTGTAGGAATCGAACCCGCGACACGCAGCGCAGCAGTCAATTGCTTAACCACTGCGCCAACCGCGTCGTCTGCGGCGTCATTATAGGCTGATTATGTTATAGCTTGAATTTGCTCCTGATTTATCTGTTTTTCATTTCAGTTTATGAAGAGTGCTATTCGAGTGTTCCTTTTGCATAGGTACACCTAATCTCTAGCTAGGTAGGGTTATGGCTTATAATAATAAAGGTGCAGACATGCACCTTGTGCGTATCGCTTACTGCATATTTAGAAAAACCCTATAGAAAACTCTTTTACTATCTCCTTTTGCTATTATGAGTTTTGGTTTTACTGTCATTACACACTGGAGTTTCTTCATATCATACAATTTAAAAATGAAGCCTTTAACCAAACTGCACGACGAATACGAGGAAAATTTTAAACGTTTTCCGTGTACACTAAATCGTTTAAAGCTCATACATTTCGGAAACCGCATCGGTCGCGCGTGTTCGAAACTGCGACGTCACGTTATCGCGCTCGGTCCTTTACTTCTACCGCAGAACTGTCATGGATGTCTAACCTATTATGACCCCTGTATATTCATGACCTGTGGTATCCTTATTTGACGCCAGTGTTCTAGCTTTTGAAAAGGTTCACGTGAAATATTCATTATTGGAATAATTGTTAAGCTCTGTGATTACTGTAATTCTAGAGCTCTGAGAATAACCAGAGTTAATATTATTTCATCTTTATTGATTCTTAAACTAAAATGGATATAAATTAAGTCTTTTCAGTTGTGTTTTTAAACATTTTTGAAAGCTAGTTTTCGCACTACCTATACTTAAACCGTTTGTCACTCTTTAAAAGATGAAAACTTAAGAAATGTAAAAAATATGAAATTACACATAAACATCAACATAAACTAATGCCTTCTTCCCTTGGGCGAAAATATGAAATGAATAACAATATTTCCCTAAAAATGGACCCTACTACGAGCTTTTATTATGGAACATAAAAACAAAGACTTTAACTTGACTAAAGTACAGAAATTCTAGCGTAAATTCCCTAAGTAACTATACTTTAAAGTTCTAAAGCCAGTCCTCCTTTTTTTTTACTTAAAAATCGATTGCCCCGGTTATCCGAGCTTACCCAGGCGTGAATCCACTATAATAATATAACTTCGCTACTGAAGCTAGTTTCACGGAAAATCGATAGGTTTCTATTAAAAACGTTTTCGTATGAGCTAAACCGTAGGAACGTTCGGCGTATGAAAAATGTGAAATCAAACTAAAATTGCTTGAAACGGCTCGGAGCTCGAGGTGTTATTCATTTGATTTTATGGCGTTACTACAGCTTTTTGATCGTAATTTTATATCGATTTTCATGAAATATCGTTATTGTTTTTTAAAGATTTTTTGCGAGCGATAAAGCAGCTTAGGCGCTCATAAACGCAGGATTTCATTGTTTATGTGTCTCGTAAAAAATGGCTTCATGCCCTAAATCTATATTCAGCCTGAATTTGGGTTTATAAAATGGTCCGAGAAACTAGACGGCAATAGTTTATTAAGTGATCTATGGCTAGTTTCATGATAACAGTTCCTTTGTCCATAACATTACAAGCTTCGAGTTTTATGCTGAGCACCTGACCTCCTTAGATAAACATGTTTTCGGGACAAGGATATTATCAATGTGGGACGTATGTTTGTTAACCAACAGTCTCCCTGAAACTGATCCTTAAAACTCCCACGGGGGTAGTAAGGGTAAAGTCTATTTTTAGTACGGAACCAGACACCAATTTAATTATATGAAAGGGGTTTTGAGCCCATTTCATGAGCTAGAATTAAAGTTGGGGTACAAGAAATTTATTTATTTATTTGAACTTCTCGCACACAAATAAGGTACAAAGGCAGACTTCTTAATGCCTTAGGCATTCTCTACCTGTCAACCGAGGATGGTGAAGAGATAAGAAACATAATAATAAGCAAAAAATCATCATCATAAAATCATCATCATCATCATCAGCCCATAGCAGTCCACTGCTGTACATAGGCCTCTCCAATTGCACGCCATTTAGCTCGATTCTCGGCAACTCTCATCCAGCTGCCACCAGCCACCCTGCGAAGATCGTCGCTCCACCTAGCCTGAGGGCGTCCACCTTACGTTTGCCAAATCGCGGTCTCCACTCAAGAACACGTCTACGCCAACGGTCATCGGTTCTACGGCTAATATGGCCGGCCCATTGCCACTTCAGCTTGCTTATTCTGTGGGCTATGTCGACAACTTTGGTTCTCTGCCGGATCACTTCGTTCCGCAAAAATATAAAACAGATAATCATAAAGAATTATAAATAAAATAGGTACATAGAGAGGTTATAAACTGTTAATAATGTAATTTGAATTGTATTTTATTGTAATTGTAAGTAATTGGTAGGTATGTGATTACGTTCGCCTTAAGTAGGCATTGAGCAATGTGTACAGACGCCAGCACATCAAGCTACTACAATCTGTCAAATTTCTTTAAAAGATTTTCAACTTTATCATTAAAGTATAAGGGTCAAGGTTGATTGGGAAAATTTGACAGTTTCGGGTAGGTTGACCTGCTGGCGTCTGTACATAATTATCAATAAAAAAAAAGAAATATAAAATTTAAAAGCATTTTTTCAATTTTTGTAAATGTGAGTACCATGGAGCCGTTTATTATGTTATGATGTATGTTGACTTAAAAAAGTTTGGCAGTTAAGAGTATGTCATGCTCACTTAAATGTCTCGCTGATGGTGGCGCGTGTGTTGGATCATTCGGTTCCCTACAAAATGGTTGAGCTGGATGGTGCTGATCCACGCGTCATGCTCGTGAACGGGCGCCGTCAGTTGTGACTGGTCTTCTCCTATCTGCCAGGGCTTATTTGTAATATTTTACATTGTTCTCACAAATAGAAGCGACAAGAATAATGTACCCAGGATTTTGTAATATCTTGATTTAAAAGAGTGTCCCTGGAGTTTCTTGCCTATTCTTCTCCATAGAGATCTACGTTTTTAGGAATGGGCAAATAGCTTCAACTTTCTGACTAACTGACCGACTCTTTGACAATTCAAAAGAGCCTGTAATTGGTTTAATTGAAATAAATGCTGTAAGTTTGAGTTTGAATAAAAAATAATATTAATACATGTAAAAAGTGTTAGTACAAAGATAAAATAAAAAAAGACGTTATTATTATTCAACACACAATACAAATCATACTTCATTAGTGAATCTATTTGCGAAAGAGAAAATTAAAAAATAAATAACTAGGATTTTGCGGCTTTTTCAACATAAAATGTATGGAATTAATTAAGCTCTTTAAGCACTTCAATCGCAAAATAATGTTTATTTAGAAATCCCAACTACTGTGTGACATACTGCCATGAAGTTTGATAAGCCTTTCCCGCTGTCAATCAAAAAATCAAATATTTCTTTTTTTCATAAACAGCGGAGGAGTAGGATATAGATATTTTAATTGTTTATTTCATTATAATTTTTAAATACGTGAATAAAGAAAATATATATAAATATAAAATAGTAGCCCATCGGCTAGGCTAAGTTGATTATGTCTATGATTGATTTGTGAGGAATTAAATAACGTCAATTTAAGCACAATACAAATAAAATCTGTGTATCGTCCACGTACCATCAAATAGCTGGTCAATCTTGACAACTGCAGGTGGGCCAAGTTACTGCATAAAATAACCTATTATACCCTACATTTTTACATAAATTAAGAAAATAAGTATTTAGAAAATGAGCTAACATCATTAAAGAGGCATTTGTTTGGTTTAATAAGTTAATGAGCTTATGTATGTACAAAAGCCTTCAAGTGTTTGTGCGTGTGCGCACTTTCTTAAATGGTTTACAAAAGTCTGGGAATCAGAACATTCTTTAAGTTTTCACGTTGGTAGATACCGTTTAATTGATGTTTAAATCGTTTAATAGATTTATTAGCTACCTACTTAGTTTCACATCTGATTTTTTTTATTTTTTTTTTATAGGGACAAAACAGTTACATGTTCAATTTTAGTAAATAACAAAATAGGGTAATAGATGTAAACATGTAACCCACACCAATGTCCGCGGATTTTTTTTTAATACACTTTAAAAAAAAATATATTCCGCGGACATTGCATCAGAGCTGACAGCTCTGACGACGACTAGAGTTTACTCCTTAAGTACGATTGCAACAGTCAAAGAGGATTTAAATAAACGCGTCTCTTATAATACTGAAAGCATGTATTTTTATCCTATTCACATTTTTCGTATTGATTCGGTAAAATATTATACATCAATCATGTTACATAATTACCTTATATTACCTACATGAAATAATATTTCCATTCCAGCCTTATGAGAAAATCGATTCTTGAGTAAACTCCTTCCGCGACTTCTGGAATTTTGATTTATACCCCCTAATCTTTGTCAACGCCCGTGAAAACCATAACAGCGACACCCATGACGAATAATTAGCGGTGTCGCCATCTTGAATTTTGATTTTGACCTCATTATCGTTGTCAGCGCACACGAAAACCTTGAGAACGACACCCATAACGAAAAATTTGCAAATTTTCGATGGCGCTATCTTTAATGTTGATTTTGACCCCATAATCGTTGTCAGCGCCCTCGAGAACCATGAAAACGACACCCTTGAAACCTATTCTAGGTAATCCTTTGAGTATTTATACTCAAAAAGGTAGTCACATGATTTAAAATAGAGTACGTCAACATACACAAATTCCGCGGACATTTACTACAGAAACTGTGACCTGCTTTACGGCGACTTATTTGTAACAGTCTAACAGACAATAGCTATATGAGCTACAGATTTTCAATGCAACACTAACTACAATGAAACGGGAATAGAATGAAAACTTTTTACCAACTAAATTTGCAACTTCAGAATACAGGCTGAGTAGTCATAAAACGATAAAAATCCTGCACGGCTGTGACACAAATGACATACATGCTATTTCAAATTTCGAATGCGTCCGCGCGCATGACATCAGCCTAAAAGCGTTTACACCTTACGGCATTTTATATAAACTTTCAAGCCCTTGTTTTTCAAAATGACTGAACCGATTTTAATTAAACGACATACGCATAGGCAGGATACAAAGGTCTAAAAAGTTAGTAAAGAACATTTTTGAAATGTCTTATTTAAAAACAGATAACTGGAAATCTCTGTTTCTATGGAAAATTTAAAATCTGTCTAATTTGGCTGTAACACAATTTTCGAAAGTTTGTATGAAATGGTGTAAACGCTCATAAAGGAGGTTTAAAACGGTCTTTTGTCACTTTTTTCAAATGGGCTGTCTTTTGAGTGTCGCAAGGAATATTTTAGGTTCACAGCATAGTTATCAAAGATTTATTAGGTTGTTTAACCTTGAGGCTGTGTTAGGGCCTATGCACACCACGTTTTTTAAACGCGTCGTCGACGCGCGTTTGTACACTGAAAAAAAAAAGTGTTTGCTTTAACAAATATCATGTTTAATGTGATCACGCATCTTGACTCCATACGAGCCTAACAAGATCTTGACTTCTGAAGCTAGGAGAACTTTGTTAAATTATCATAGTTCCATCAACAAAGTAATTAGTTAGATTAATTACGGGTAGTTATTTAATTTAACTCAAATGTTGGCCAGTTTAAGAATGATATAATGCTAACAAGTTGCTTGTTACCATCAACTTAAATTATTATTTGATATACAAAAGTGAAGAAGTAAAATCAAACAAAGCATGTATGATGTAACAAAGACCGGTGATTAATCTGTACATATCACATGTAGTGTGCCGATATAAATAAAATTAATTTGTTCTGGCGAATATGCTATCTTGTTTATAGTTAATAAATAAATAATGATTCCAAAAATTTTAATGCCAACTAAGAGAAAATGTGTCTTAGTTAGCTCGCATTTTTTTCAGTGTAGTGATACAGACGCGATACGCACACAAGTCAGTCTATCCTGTAGGACAAAAGCGCGCCGTCGACGCACGTTTCTAAAACGCGCGTCAACGGCGCGTTTAAAAAACGTGGTGTGCATAGGCCCTTAATTAATCTGAATTCACTTGATTAGCATCTTTGAGTTCATATATCACTGCAATTTGCAGCTTTAATGACCTCTGTAAACAAAGGGAGACAATAACAAGACAATTTGTAGTTTTGCTACTTTAATATACAAAAGCTATCTACTTTTCTTGGATTAAACAGAATCAAATTAATGTACTGTATCACATAAAAAGCAATTATCCTAACTAATTGTGAACTCTTGCTCTCTCAGTTACGTATTAAATCGAGTGACCTAATTGACCTACAAAAAACTCAATATTTAATCAGAGCGTTCCGGAGTAACCTGACCCGTGGATGTTTGTACATTTACGTACGTAAATTTTATTTTAACAGACAAATTGAATATGGTAGTAGATGGTAATGAAATTCGTGGCATCCTAAATGAGTTTTTTTGCGAATAACGCGAATAACCCATTGAAAGTGCGAAGGGAGACTCCGAAATATAATTTGCAATAAAGTCGGCACATGATTTCTCACCGTGTTCACCCTTGACTACTTTATTACTTTTCTCTGAAGCACAGTCCTTTATAACTTTAATATTTCATTCGTGCATGTACTTCGCTCCTTGTAGAGTGCCGATTGTTAAATTTTTTCCGCCATTGTATTTTGCTTTGGGATAACCATTGGATACTAAAGTGTACCTTTTATCGTTCTTCCTTAACGCAAACTTTGTTGCAATTGCAAAAATGTTTTACAATGCTCGAAACGCAAAACTATTTTGACCAATGTTATTATAAGTAATAGTCACAGCACATCACACTAATATTATAAAAGCGAAAGTTTGTTAGTGTGTGTGTTTGTTAGTTCTTCACTCTCAAACGGCTGGATCAATTTTGATAAAATTTTGCACGGAGGTAGCTGACACCTTTTTTTTTCTGGTTGGGAAATTATCAAATAATTTCTTTCGCTCTGGCCGGAGCGGGAGGGCGTGTCAGACTTTTACTGACTAAAACCCACCCGTGTTTCTTCATTTGCCTTTGTGCCAGGGCCACAATATCCCTTTTGGACAAACTCGCAACCCTGGCAGGCATTGGCCCTAATGGACCCCGTCAATTCATGCTGACATCTCTTTGAGTGTGGAAAACACAACTCGCCGTCAACACGGGCCTGGTCCTTATCGGACGGTGAGCTACCCATCGCTCACCGTCCGCAGGCCCGCGCCTACGGTGGCCGGAAATCGGCTTGCGACTCCCGACGCCCAGGGCGTCTCCTGCGACGATGAGGGGCGTGAGGGCGCAAACCCTGCCTCACCCTCACGCGCGCCGCCTCCTCCTTCGCGAGCATTACTGCTTGGCAGAACGAGGTGACGGCGTCCCATGCACTCTCGCTTCGAACCATTGCCTGAACCAGAGCCGGACGCGAGAGATCGCCGCCTCCGTGAGGACACGGCGGTCCTCCACCCGAGCCGGGCAGACCTCTACCGTATGCTCCACCGTGACCTCCGGGCGATTCAAACAGTGGTGACACCCGGGCATTTCCTCCCACTTTATCCTGAACAAGAACCTCCCGAAAGAACCGTGTCCGGTGAGGACCTGCGTCAGGCGGAAGGTGAGGATGCCGTGGCGCCTATCTTGCCACTCTTCAAAGAGGGGGAATTATCGCCACAATTGTAGCGTGCCCAGCACTGGGTTGCGACAATCGCACTCTCCATGCCACAATAAGATCCTGCCGGAGCTCTGTCCGCTGTGCCGTGATTTCTCGCGGCAGCGGAGTTTCACCCCGGCGTTTCGCCTCTTCGCGCAACTCCCAGATGTGCGCGAGGACTTTTGCCTCCAGATCCCATGGCGGCAGTCCGGCAACCCTGGGCACCTTGGACTACTACTATTGCTACTTTTTATCCCGATTTCCCAAGGGATCGAGACTTATGCGGGTGAAATCGCGGGGCGCAGCTAGTATTACATACATGTGTCGAACTGAATACCTCCTTTTTTGAAGTCGGTAAAAAGGGGTAGATTGGTTTCCTAACCAACATTCAATCTTCAAAAACGACACTATGTCACATTATTAGAAGACATGTGGTAGTACGTCGTAATTATCGGGAGCGAAAAAGAGACCAAGACGAAGAAAACTAGGCTAATTAGCCAAGTTTTGACGTGTTACTTGTGGAGCGCGTATAACCTATCTTCTACCACTTTTTACTTAGGTATAATATCACTAGTTTCGACAATAGCGTAATACTATAGCACAAACTTTTACCATGAATTTGAACGGTAGATATTTTAATCAAAGTTCCATACAATAAAGTCAGGACAGCGAAGAAAAGTCAATATGAAACTCTAATTTGTGTTCGGGAGCTCAGTTGAGTTTATTTTTTAGCGCTGGCAGCCGGATCGGAGCAAGCTTTTAAATTAACAAAGGCATTCTGTTCAACAGCGGGTGCATTTAAAAGTTGCTAAGCGAACTACTGCGTTCGTATTTATTTCCATGCAATTTCCGCGATCTCAAGTTTCATTAGGAAAGCGAAAGTTTGATAGCGTTTCGAGCGCATTGTGGCGCCCGCGCCGCGCCGCCGCCGCAGCGAGCAGGCCCGCTTTACTTGAATAGGCACCTATTTTATTTATGCCTTTTTTGTTAGGGAAAACTTACCCTTCGTTCCTACACACCGAACTCGACTCATGCATTATCCTACACAGAATACTTATTGTTGGGACAGCTTATTTTGAAAATAAATTCTAACATACGTACATAAGGTGTGTTATGCTTTAAGTTTTTCGTATGGTGACACATTTTTATTCCATAGTCACACTGGCTTTTCAAAGTAGTTGAAGTATTGTAGGGCAGCTAGAATGCGCTTCTGTTATGCTTGTTTAGTTTTACGTATTCTTTGTTATCGACTAGGTATTGTGTTATCATACGGGTCGCTTATTAAGTTCTTCTATACGTTATTTGCTTGTTTGAAAAGATTTTGCTTTAGCCTTACTCTAGCAGCTTGAATGCTCTGTGGTCCTAGCCAATGATAAAGACTTCACTACTTTTTTTTTCTTACACATTGTGTTAATAATATTACAGACGCGGAAACATTCGGACTAAATACAAACGGTTGCATGATTGTCATATATTCAGATCTATGTAGATGCATCAGCAAGACAAATTAAGATCTGTTTATATTTTTTTTTTTTTTTTTTTATTAGCGTTTTCAAATCGGGTTATTCCCTGAGTACCCCGATCCCCGAGGCCCCCGTCCCGGAGCACCCTGATTTATTTTTATCTTGGTAAACTCAATTAAAAGTCAGTTTAGCTTAAAGTACCACCAGCAGATGATATGTTAAAATCCACCAACAGGTTGTTAATATTCCTTCCGGATTATTGGCAAACACATCACTATCTTTCTACCAATCTGACTACAGATCCTTAAGCCGTGCGTGCTCACATAAATCGTTTGCCTGTATGAGTACACCAGCATGAACACATACTTTACCTCTTCATACAACTATACGCAGAATCACGACAAAGAACGTGTTACCCAGTCATGTAGCCCTCTATGACGAATCTATCTTAAAAGTCCCTTCAACGGAAATTGAACCTTGAGGAGTAGAAGTTAAGGTGTTTGCCAAAGAAAATCCTAAATTCTCAGCGTCCCGCTGGGAACAATGTTGGCGGTTATCTCCACATCAGATTGAGATAGCACTGAGGTCAAGTTCGGCACGCGAGCAAATACGAGCGAGTTATGCTAGTTGACGAATATGGTATGGGAGTTACTGCAGCACTTTTGGGAGCAAGTTTTGTGATGGGTGGCTTAATTGAAGTCTATAAGTTGTTAAGTTCATGGCTGTTCTCGTGATTTTATCGCAAATGTTAAATGTGGAATAGAATGCGTGTGATTAAAGTACCATTTAGATAAATAAAATAAAAAAAACCGACCACGC
Source organism: Tiliacea aurago (assembly GCA_948098905.1). Taxonomy (NCBI): domain Eukaryota; kingdom Metazoa; phylum Arthropoda; class Insecta; order Lepidoptera; family Noctuidae; genus Tiliacea; species Tiliacea aurago. The sequence continues at coordinate 17,129,373 of OX402587.1, read as the reverse complement.
ACAAAGAAGGGTTCCGTAGTTGGGATGAATTTATCCCAAGAACAAAATTAACATTGTAGTTGAAAAACATGATCCCCATACATTCCAACTGCAAATGTAAGTTTGTACGCACAATATTAAATGATTTACCATGTTATTTTCTTCTTATAGGTTTTCCTGTAATATTTAAGTAAAGAAATATTTTTTGTATATTTTTCAACATTTTTCGTCTGAGTAAATAATTATCGTTTTGGAGATAAGTGGGGGGAAATGGTAATTTTTCATTTATTTCTTAACTAATTACAAAAGCATTTATTTTAAAATTATAAAAAAATATATATACGAAATTCTTAAAACAAGCCCTTTCATTTGATATATCACACGGTACAATCAGCAAAACTTTTTTTTTATTTTCTAATTTGCCCTCCAAAATTAACCCCAATATTCAATATTAATTTATTTACGTAACACGTCCATGTTTGGGTCACAGACGGACAGACAGACAGACACACGAGTGATCCTATAAGGGTTTCTTTTTTCCTTTTGAGGTACGGAACCCTAAAAACGAGTGTGCTTTAGACCACACGACTAAAGTAAAACAGAAATCACCGTTCGCTAGCAAAAGAAGTTTTACTTCAAAAAACGGTCTTGTGAGTGTATAAACAGCCAGTGTGAATTTAAAAAAATACCTATTAAGCGGGGCGACCCGCAGCGGTGACGCGGTGTGTTCCATGTTTAAAATTTAAACAACTTTCGTTCGCCTCTTTCCGTAACGCTCTCGTCACGCATTCACCAGCTTACTCCCCAAGTCAAGCGTGCGTAAAGAAGTGTTACTTCAAAAACGCATTGCCGAAATTAAAACTTAAAGCCGAAAGGAATTTTATTTTAAACTAGCTTAGCCCGCGTCTTTGTCCGCGTGGATGACGGAACATATCCCATCGGAACGTACTACCGGAATTAAAAGTACCCTTTGTGTTAATCTAGTTCAGCCGTTTTTGCGCCAATCCGAAACAAACAGACAAACGTGCAAAAATTCCAAAAACTACATTTTCGGCATCAGACTCATTCCATGCGTCGCATCAATTACCTTTTTTCAAAAATATTCAATGTTCAGTTTTGAGTTTTTGTATCAAAAAGTTAACCCTATTTCAAATAGGGTTAATTTTATAAAAGGTAAACTTAAAATAAAGCTTGTGATATAATAATATATTCTAAAGGGCATGTGTCCAAAACATGCTCACCATCAACAATCAGTCTATATGATATTCTAAAAATATGTATTGTGCTACTAAAAACCATCATCAGAAAATAAATAAAATTGGCTTTGTATTACAAAGAACTCAAGTGTTATTATAGAAATAAAATATTTGACTTTTAACTGACATGAATACATATGCAATTCCAGGCCGTCTGTTGTAGTATCCTTGCAAATATTACGAGCACAATTTTGTTCCAATATGCTTCAAATGCCGTAAGAAATACGTTACTATTCCACGTAGTGTAATAAAACCGCATCGGCTGCACTTTTCTTTCGATATAACGCATCGTGTCTGGACAGCATAAGTCTTCGGGAATGTATGGATCATATTCGGGCCCTATCATTGGAATTTCATCAAAAAAGCTCTTATTCAACGAATATGAATTGAATTTGCTAAATTCCTTTAGCTGATGAATTTGCATAAGTTTCAAGTTTTACAAAATTTTAATCCCATAATTTGGTTAATTAGACTGAAAACTGCTTAATTTATTAAACTAATCGAAGACGAAGTAGATTAATATCAATTGAACTCAACTTACTAAACCATTTTTTTATTCAGAAGAAAAGTTAATGTGGCGAACCGAACATCTTAAGCGTCGATTAACCAAGAACTAGTAGGCTTATTGAATAGAGTTGTATGTGAGATTGAACATAGGCTACCTACAGTAGTGGGCATTGAAAGACCCGGCCTTATTCAGTTAGACAGTACATGGTATTCGTGACTTACATTCTGTATAAAACAATTCTCGGACAAAGGTTCTGGTCAGATGCGCGCAACAAAGGAACAATGCGGTCGACGGGAGATGCCTTTGCTTCATTTCGATTGTGGACAGCCCATGTCCATGCGAGACCAAACGAGCATTGGTCTGCACTAGTTTTATTTTTTAAATATCAGCACCCATTCAGACACGTTAGTTTCAACGTTTCACGTTTTTTCATCAATGCAGGTGAGATATTAAATGAACGTATAAGTTAATTCAATTTATTTTACATGGCGAAACTTAAATTCAAATGTAATACAGGTTGTATTACATTTGAATTTAAGTTTCGCCTTATTATAGATTACGTACGAATCCAAACTGATTAAAAAAATAATGTTCAAAACAAATTACTTAAAGGCAGTTCGATATTGTTAATTAATTTAATACATAACAAAGTCAGAGAAATTAATTATTTATCAAATTGGCACACTATGTCAGTTGCCGTGTTAAAGTTATTTCATACAACTGTCAATGACGGTTCTAATTTGAATACCCTGACTTTTCCTACCATAAAATCCATATATGTGACAGTTAGTGATGCAACCGCAGCACGCTGTGCCGTATTATTCAACCAAGCAACATTTTACATCTACATAAATCTGACTTTAAGTCATTTGTATTCAAAATATTTTTTTTAATCACTATAAATTCGTACGTCATCCATAACACAGTCAGGGAAATTAATTATTTATCAAATTGGCACAATAAGTCAGTTGCCGTGTTATATACAGGGTGTTAAAGTAACTGAGTGCCATAGCTTAGGGGTAGGTTCAGTATCGATAAAGGAACCCAGGAAAAAAATAAAATAAATCAACAATTTTTTTTATTAAACATAAAAAAAAGTCTCTTCGTACTTAAACGGGCTTAGGACCGTCAAATAAAATAATTTTAATTCTAAACGATTGCTATTTTAAGTTAGTAGGTACTAAATTAAGTTGATCTTGTAATATTTATTTTGTATTTTTCCTGGGTTCCTTTATCGATACTGAACCTACCCTTAAGCTATGGCACGCAGTTACTTTAACAACGTTTAAAGCTGTTTCATACAACTGTCAATGACGGTTCTAATTTGAATACATGAAAAATTTAAGTTGGTAGTCATTTTGGTAAACAATTCATTTCCCTGACTTTACCTAACATAAAGTTCATACATGTGACAGTTAGTGATGCAACCGCTGCACGCTGTGCCACATTATTCAATCAGGCAACATTTTACGTCTACATAAATCGTTACAATTTAACGTTTCACTATAGTCTATTACAATAAACTTTGTTGTGGCACCCCGTAAAGTAACAAAACTGATGAATCTATTTCGCAAATGATACAAAGACCTTGTCTTGTTCACGGGCCACCCGCAAATAATGGGCGCTCGGTCGTAGAACCGTATTGTCTGACCGACCGTCGATGTTGACGATATGACATATTGACTTCTGAGGTCTTGATTTTGCACAAACTCAATTCACGTTTGCTGTTCAATGCCAGCCTCAGGTCAGGAGTACATTCAGCGTCTTGAATGACAACTTTAATGTGCATTTCGACCGCAGATTTATGTATTTTGACAGTTTTGTGGTAGCATAAAATAACGAAAAATGTTTATTTGGGACAATAAAAGTTTCGTTTATAGTGGCAGACGATTTTATGAATGACTTTGAATAGCGGTTACCTCTTCTGTTGGACCTTGGATACGTGGGACATTTTAAAGATAAAATGTAAATAATAGACATGATTATGTGTAAACTTTTCTCGTATTTTACATTGTATGTTATGCGCAATAAAATGTCCGCATTGCACCCAAAACTAAAAATCGTATTATTGCTGTGTTGACTCATGAATTTACCGAGGCTATAAACGAGTGCTGGTACATATGTGAAGATGAACGTATAAACAACGAACGTTCAGGCCTGGAATATCCATTACAATGCAAATTCGCCTCCGTCGTCACAATGAACGAGTTACCTGTCCACACACCAACTTTTTGCCTAGTTCGAAGCCCAAAATTGGACGATGACCGAGTTTGGTTACACAGACTACTAGCATGTAGTATGCACCGCAGAATTTCAACGAGAACTATTTTCAGGACGTAACTTCATGACAGTTTTATTACGAATCAATAGCTGTGGCTTTATTGTTAACGTTCGAGTTTGTGAGTTTAATATCGATGGTGGAGTCAAATCGGATGGCACAGTTTCGAAACTTTGAAAGTTTTATTTTGCTCTTTACATACATTTTAAAAATATTACTCTTTATATTGGGACTCGTTTGATTGAACGATAAATAAAATTTACATTTGGGATTAAATTCAGACATTTTTGCATTGTTCTACAAGAAATTTAAATATTGAATTTTCGCATTGGCAATTAGTGAAACATGTTTTTATTTAAATTCTTATTGAAAATGCTGGTTAAGGCTTATTGTAGAGACCCTTTAATATCGAAACCAATAATGCTGTAGTTTAATAAAGGCTTTAAATAATACCTAAACAATCTAATAAATTAGAACTAGCCACACATAAACTCCTCGGAGAATATCAACAGCTAACGTAGCATAATAAATAAGATTAAATGAATTTGTCCTACATAATTGTTGCGAATTTATTATACAGGGTACTCGTATAATCGAATTACTTACCATGGTCTCTCAAGAAATTCTCTATATTAACCTGGATGGCTGTACCAAATTCGTTTTGAGTAATGGTGTTATTAGTCCTGGGGCGTATGTTCATAACGCGTGCTGTATTACTCCAGTAGCTACTAATATATCTTCAAGTGAATTCGTCCCACTCGAGTGCGTGTGCGAACTTAGTGCGAATTAATAAGTGGTTATTGAATGTCTGCGTAGCTAAATTTAAGATGATTGTGGTTGTGATCACTGATTATATTAATAGAGTTGAATGCTGATAAAATGAACCTATTTGTGTATAAGTGTCAATGCTTTGAATAATGATGAAGCAGTTATTAAAGAAAATCCTGAAGCCAATTCAAATAATTTTGGTAAACAGAGAATGATCAAAGAGTGACCACCCACGCCGCGCATATACAAACCCGATGTCAATCAAAAGCAAATAAGCCAAAAGATAAACCAGATGTATTCGCTACATTTGCCAAAAATCCCACACTGATTGATAAGAACGAGCATGCCAATTAAATCAATTATTAACGCAATACATTGTAATGCGTCAACTGCATCTAGTATATAAACGCGAACGCTCCATCATGGGCGGCAAAATTTAATTGCATCGTTACGTCGCCGACGTTCCATCAAACATTTATCAATATTGACTACACTCTTAATAAAGCCTAATGGACGATGTGTGGTTAGAGTGTACAAACAGGAACGCGTTTCCCGATGCTTTTAAAACAGAGTAAAAAACCGTATGTCCTGATTAATCGATGGTTATAAAGCTACACGGAAAATATTTTTGTGCATCATTAGTTTTATGTTTGTGCTCTATCCTCTTATGGCACGTGTTACTGTTATGAATTGTCTCTTTGTTACATTCTCCTGTTTTCATTAATCGTTTATTTGCTTTTGCTTTTGGTCGAGCTCGCGTGGTCCGAGTTAAAATATTGTTCTATTAAATTTTGGTGGATAGTTCGTTGAACATGAAAGATGACTTAACTCACTTTTAAAATAAATGTTCCGTTCGAAAAACAACGTTAGTAATTAAGCAATCAAATTATTATGCCCTTAGGATTACGTTCAGAATTTATTCAGTTCTGACTTTAAAATAAATATTCCGTTCGACGAATAAAACGTTGGTAAATAAGCAATCAAATTATTATGCCCTTTAGGATTACGTTCAGAATTTATTCAGTTCTGACATTGTACGATAACCAATTATATAAGGTTATCAAAACACTGCAAGTCACGATTACTTGAAAATTCAAGACAGATTTTTATAGTAATAACGAAACTGTCCTTTTAAATAGTAAGTTATTTTACCGCAGCAATTCACTGCAGTGTTTTTTTTTGCACAGACCTTCACATACATTATTTCATCATTGTCATACAATAGTGGTCATGCAATCACGTATAATTAATTATACGAGTAAGAGACTTATTATGTTAAGTTTACAGGGTTCCGTTCCTAAAGGGTGCCAACGGGACCTTATATTACTAAAGCTCCTTAGTCCGTCCGTTTGTCTGTCACAGGGCTGAATCTTCTGAACCATAATAGGTAGACACTTGAAATTTTCACAATTTGTACTTGTGTACTTAGTCGCTATAACAAAAAAACAAATAAAGAAACCAAGAAACGTGTTTTTTTACGGTTGTCGTTAAATTTTAAATGATTTTTATTTCTGTAAGTAGGTTTGTACAAACACTTTTACACGTCAATCATATTTTAAAAACTAGATGAGGTCGGCGTTTCCTTTCCGACTACTCTGAGATGAAAGGCCGAAACAAACTCAGAGGTAACAAAACCGTTGGTCCGGAACCCTTCGTGTGTGAGTTCGACTCGCACTTGGCCGCTTTTTAGGGTTTCATACCTCAAAAGGAAAAAACGGAACCCTTATAGGATCACTCGTGTGTCTGTCTTTATGTCCATCTGTCACAGCCAATTTGCTCCGAATCTACTGGATCGATTAAATTGAAATTTGGTACACATATGAATTTCCGTGACTCAAACACGGACGTGTAACGTAATTGATGAATTTTGAATATGGGGGGTGACCCCCATATTCAAAATTCATCAATTACGTTTTTTTGGGGGTAAATTATATATTTATAAAAAAAATGCAAACTGCTCCGTGTGACTTATCAAATGAAAGGGCTTGTTGTAAGGATTTCATAAACCCCTTTAAAATTGTTTAAGAAAATGGATGAAAATTGACTATTCCCCCCCCCTTATTTCCGAAACTGCTGTATAAAATTGCCTAAAATTAAAAAAAAAATACTGAAAGTAGTTCTTTACTTATAAATTGCAGGAAAATCTATACGAAGTCTATGGTTTTAAAATAACATGGTAAACTTCTCAATATTGTGCGTACAAACTTACATTTGCAGTGGGAATGTAAATGAGGGTACAGGTTTTTCAACTACAATGTTAAGTTTGTTCTTAGGGTAAATTCATCCCAACTACGGAACCCTGCATTGTGCGTGGTCCGACGTTACTACACCTGCAGCGCAGCTACTACAAGTCAATCGAGTGTGAGAAAATGCAAGTATAATTTTGAAACATAAAACCGATTTGATTTATGAAATATCGTATTATCGAAATCTCAGTTTTGGATGATTTAATCCGATTTCAGAATGGAGTTTTAAGTTTTATTGATCATATTATGAGTTGCTATAAAAATCTAATAGGATGTATTTAAGCGTTAGGTATATGATTTTATTAAGCCTGTTATATTATGGTGTCAAGTTTTTATGTGCTGTAAATGGTTATCACCTCCATAATACTTGTAGGTACTTACCTCTTTTCTATCGCTACCGATAAATTAAGTCAAGCTTGTTCAAGGTTTAAACAATATTGTAGGTATTATATATATTGTAAATATTTTATAAGTATTTTAAAATATTTTTTCAGTAGTAGCCTTAACAGTGTTGCAATAAAGTATTAATGTTAATGGATTAAATCAATCTGGATTTTTATCATTTTAACATCTGCATCTTTGACAATTTTTATGGCACGTCTAGTCATTGGTATAAACATTGCAATATTATCGAGCCGGATCGAGAACATCGCAAGCGACATAAATTAAAATTTACAGTAGAGGAATTGTATTGATTATTTTATTTTATTATTTTTTGAAAAGGTGAAATACCTACTTACATTATGTCGCTTACGATGTTCTTCCATATCAGACTCGTTATTTAAAAAATCAAAGCTTGTAGGTAAGTACCAGATGTCATCTCTAATAAATCCAGGGTGTGACGCTCTAGGTAAAGTTTTGAATAACAGCATATTGTTCGTACCAAATCATCATCCTCAGCTATAATAATTTCATCAAATAGTACAAAAAAGAATTCAAGAAACTTGTCAAAAAATATGAAAAATCGTCGCGTGTCTCTCAAAATACGCGTCGACACTAGAATATGAAATATGAAGTCGTGACGTTAATTACACGTAGCGATGTGCGTGCGCAAGAAAAATGTTTGTTTATTTTAATGACTGTTAAATCAAAACTAATGTTTATCCTGTCTGTTTGATTGATTGTTCGTAACGTTATGGACGACGCAAGCGCAAGCCTTGGGCTAAAATCGTAGGCAGCGCAAGCGCATCATGTACGTTTGTTTTGTTGGAAATTACTGGTGTTTGTTTATTTGGATTAAGATAGGTACCTCCTATTCTTTGTGGAGTAGTAGGTACTTAGATGATGCTAATTAATTAGGTATTCGCAGGTTTGCAAGGGTTCAGATTCAGATTGTCTGTGTGGTGCCGGAAGTAAAGAATAGCACCACCCTATTTCTTCCCGTGGGTGTCGTAAAAGGCGACTAAGGGACTTACTAGAGAATGGACAGAAGCGTTCTCTATGCATTTAAACACCATACTGCGATCACAAACCAGCGTGGCGATTATAGCAAACCCCCCGTTTGAGAGAGGCCTATGTCAAGAAAGAAAGAAAAAGAAAGAAAATACGTTTATTTGCAGTAAACATGACGCAAAAAAGAACATAAACACAAAAATAAGAAAAGGTTGGGGGAAACATGCGTCACATCCACGCAAAACGGCTATCGCTCAGCATTATACTGCGACCCTATGCAAGACAGAGCCCCAGCGCTGGTTTTCAGCGACAGCCGGCGCTGACGTAATGACGTCGTACGGTGCAGCAAACAATCAATAGGACGCTGTGCTGGTACATCATAGATAAAGTAAAATAATACAATTTAAATAAGTGGTAGAATAAACTAAACAGAAATAATTAATAAAAATAGACATACATGCTGTGAGAATATCATCCTCCTTAAACGTTTTACGCTTTATGTAGTGGCAACATGTCCAGCAGTGGACGTCTTTCGGTTGAAATTATGAGGTTTGCAAGTAATGGTTGATAACTGAACACAGAATGACGGACAATGTGGTCATTCGTAGGGGGTTCTTTATATAAGCAGTATATTGAAGTAAAAAAAAACGCCAAGTGCGTGTTGGACCACACACAAAGAAGGGTTCCGTAGTTGGGATGAATTTATCCCAATAACAAACTTAACCAATTTTGTTTGTTTTTGGGATACGAAAGAAAATGTTTTTCAACTACAATTAGTTGAAAAACCGGTTCGCTCGTAATGTATAATTATATATATTATATCACAGTCTAACTGCAAATGTAAGTTGGTCGACTATTACTCGAAGTAGGAGTTACGAAATTTAAATTGATTTTGGTTGATTTTAAGTTGCTTTGATTTTTTTTTTTAATTAAAAGGAAAGCTATCATAGGTAAGTAGCTATGATAGTTTTCCTTTTAATTTCGTTATATAAATACTACTGCTATGAAATTTTTCACATATCCATAAAGCAATACTTAGTTGGTGGGGGGGGACCACTTGGCACTAACAAAAGTAGCATTTAACGCTTAACTTAAAAGGTTAATAATACACAAAAGAATCCCTGAATCAAATAATGGTTTTCACAGACCCGCAATATTATTGAACGTCACCATGAGATAGACAAGAAAAAATATATCATCCTTACTTACGTGCAAGAGAGGTACTTACCCTAATAATAATTTTATTATACTTTTCTTTTTTTTTAATTTTACTTTACCACTTTGGCATGGTTAATATAATAATAACAAAAAATATTAAAAATATTTATTTCATAAATAGGAACACATTGCACTGTATACATAGTAGATTATTTTTTTTACATTTGTCACACTTTAAGCACAATTTTATACAGCGTGTTACGGAAAGGGTATATACATATCAAAAGCACGGACTCTTTTGGTGATAACAAACTGTATGGCATTTTTTTAATAATAGCTACGTAATTATAAAGTTAAGAAATATTTAACTAATGAAAATCAAATGTTTCCAATTCTACACATCACTAGACCAAGTCAGCTGATCGGTACACGTTTTATTCCATTCGTTTGATCCCGCCGCCAATCGTGCCGCCCGTGCCGCCGCGTGTCTGTGCGGCGCCGTGTCGCAGAGCTGCGACCAGACACAGATAATGGATAATGACCCTCGTAGTGCAGTGACTGACACGTGTGTTATGAATTAAATTTAATAAACTATAGAAAAAAATTAAAAAACCGCCCGGTTTGTATGGATATACCCTTTTCGCAACACGCTGTATAGACTATTCCATAAACTAGGTCTAGCCTGTATCATAAGAGATATTATATATGGCCATGCCAAATTACAGCTTTCTAGTACAGTCTCTGAGCTAAGCCGGGGACAGACAGACGGACTTGGCGAAACTATAAATTCCTTGTTGACTACGGAACCCTAAAAAGTCATGTACAATGATTTTTATTGATTTAGGCATATAAAATTTAATAAATAATAAAATGTTATTAAATAATTAAAAAATATAATGATACATTTTTTTATTATAATAATTTTTATAATTCCTTTATGTTTTATAAAAAATATATTTTGAATGGTTCAAATTATATTGGTATTTCAGATGAAGCTACTATAAATATATTTAAGTAAAATAAGCAAAGCAAAAAGTCAACGTCACGCAGTGTTCCCAGGCGGTCACCGATCCAAGTACTGAACGAGCCCAATGTTGCTTTACGTAGGTAATCGGACGAGAACCGGTGTTTCCAACATAGTGTGGACGTCGACAAATGTCAAGCAAAATCAGTGTAACAGTATTAGCAAGAAGAGAAGAAGCCTATCAATGGGCCTCCGTGGAAAACCTTTTCTGGTCAATTATACTCCATTTAATAGAGCATTAGACAAAATAATAACTAGTATATATTTTTGTATTTCAAAATAATAATTAATAAAAATAATTGGTAAATAGATTGCATTGCTTTGTATTTATCGTGAAATAACGGAGTTTATTATAATTATGTCTATCGATAGAAATAAAGAAAGAGCTATAATCGTTATTTCTCTAATGTTATAAATAGAGTAAAGATAAAATTAAGTACCATTTCATTACGTATCTTACGCTCTATTTCTAAGTAAAACGGCTATCATAGATAAGACACTGAATGCTTAAATTTATGTAATTAGAATCAAGTAGAAAGACCCATATGTGTAGATTAAGATATAAATTACAATCAAAACAATTTAAATAAATAGGTTTTAAAATTAAAAATATTTTAAATAGCTTTTAGTGAAAATAAAATTTAAATATCGTTTCTGATATGTGTTGCTTTGGTCTCTTTTCGTAGTCGTTATTCCTATGCAACTTTGTGAATAAACAAGTAATCTATCGGTGTAAAGTGCTTTATCTACCATTAGAATATGTTTCAAAGAATGGATATTCCTTTGCTTAGGGCTTGTATTTAAAGGGATCGATGTTAAAGTAAGTGTATAGATGGAACGAAGTTTTAGCTGAAATAAGTGAAACTGCTTAAAATAAATGAATGAATGAATGAAATGCACCGACCCCAGCGTGGTTGAACCAGACTCGATTATTTGAATGAACCCAAAGATTCTCCCTAGCCCCAGAAGCGTCATGTTTCATGGGACTACAGAGACCATTGTATATCAAAGACTAGACTAGGGGGCGCGATAATGGTAGAAAAGACGTGCCCTTGGGATATGGAAGGATTATTAGAGCCGTACCGGAATGCATCCTTGAGTAGGCATCGGAATTTTGAAACTGCTTAAAATAAAGGTGACAAATTATTGCACGCCTCATAAGCGAAGCGTTGAGGTTGTGCTCTACTCTCGACATTTCTAAAAAAAGCAGTTTTCTCGAAACTGAAATCGTTTTTTATTTATATCGCACTTACAGGTTAATATGAGTGTACTAATATCAAGTCAAATAATTTGTCAGACACTTATGATAAAATTTTTTTAACGATTATTTTGTTTAACATAATAAATAATAACATTAAAAATGATCTTTCCTGGACGTCCGTGTGACCGTGTATATAGATTGGTGTATGTGGCAAGGAAATTGGTCGAAAAAATTACCGGAATATTTTTTTTTTAAATTATCTAAAGTAATACACTACGGACTTTCTCAATTAATATGAGCGATCAATTCACTGTCGTTTAATTATTATTCATAAAAAAACTAATATACGACTGTGTATTTTTTTGTATATCTATCTATTTCTTATAGTATTTTTTTCCTCACCTTATAACTATGGCGCCACTTAACCATAGCAGTTTTCTGTTTTTTTTTTATAATTGTTTTTTGTATTTTTTTATTATTATTTATAATTATTTTTTATTTTATTTCATTTGATTAATTATCTTATTGTTAGCAGCAATAAGAAAAAAACGACGTGAACGTTATGAGGCGTGCACTTTTGGATTTTCCAAATATTTAAAAAAATAGAAAGCACCTTTACCTTCGAAATAAATTACCTACCTTCCTAATGATGTGTCTATTTATTTTGTTATCTATATTTTGTTTTGTAATCTTTTACCTTTACATTTAATTGTATGTAACATTTTCACACTGTCGCAAATACCTACACGATGCACGTAATAATTATTTTCACCACAATAACATCCACATAATTCTTTCCTATTATCTCTGCACCAAGGCCCGCGTGGCCGCACCGTTGATAAACCCTTATTTAATAAGGTGACTAAACGCATAACTTGAGTCAGATAGTGTCCCCGACACTTGTTTAAGTGTAAACTGTGGTTCTTTTCTGATAAAACGTCACATTTCGATTATTTAACATGAGATGCGGCCGGAAAACGGGTTTCGTATCGACGTTCTACAGAAATTTAAGCGTAAATACAAGTGCAGCTTTTCGGATGGATTGAAATAATCGACTCGAATTTGAACCTTGACATTTTGGGATACCGAAAAAGTGTGGTTTATCAACTATTTGGGAAAGAAAAATCAAGAATGGTAAACCAAGATGCAATCTAGATAAGTGATGCAAGTAATTGATAACAAAAAACAACCAAAAGTTCATGTAGCTTAACAGCCTCGCGTTCAAATAAAAAATAATGTAAATCACAAATTACGATTATTTCGACAATCTGATAACGCAACAACTCTATAACACTTTTAAATGAGTTTTTTAACACTTCATTATGAAAAGAACTTTTGCAAAGCGCACATTTCGTTTGACTTGACAGAATGATAGGTAATGGACAACTTTATTACTGTGTTAACAAGTTTGAGAAAATAAAATATCGGTATTCGGGATTAAAATACAAATTGGTGTTGTCTCGAAGTTGGATGCTCGCCGCTGGCTAAAAAGTCATTGGAGGTGTTAAACCAGCCTTCGATAATTAGGTAATAAATATTTATAAAGGGCGAGCTGGCTCGTCACAACGCCCGATGCACTTTCCTTTATTTTTTGCTCTTTGAACGTCAAAGGAGTCCGTATATCGAACACCCGACCCACGTGCCTTGCAAATGTGACTCTTTATCATTTTTGTTATTTAACTACCAACTTTTAAAGTTGATTTAACGTAACACGGAGATTAAAAATCGTCGTTAAAAGGGTGTGATTAATAACTGCGATACTTATTTGCAACTGTAACAGTAAAGTTGCGCAGATGAGATTTCACAGTTAGCTAGTTAGGATTAAGAATGGAATATTTTTATTTTTACAACAGTGGCGAACTTAAATAATGCAATAACAGGGGGAGCTGCCGTAACAGGAGCGCAGATTTAAATATTACAACCAAGATTATTGGCTATATTTCACATGCAAAAAAAAATTGGGAGAATAAGGTGAGGGTTAATAAAACTAGTGGCAATGAAGTTTTTAAAACAAATAGAGTATGTTGGGGTAAATTTTAAGAATCAGGTCGTACGAATCAAATTCCTGGCTAATTTCGCAATATTTTTGAAGTAAAACTTCTTTACGCACGCTTGACTTGGGGAGTAACCTGGTGAATGCGTGACGAGAGGGTTACGGAAAGTGTGATCGGGCGGGGCGAACAGAAGTTCTTTAAATTTTAAACATGGAACACACCGCGTCAACGCCGCGGGCCGTCCTGCTTAATACGTTTTTTTTTTAATTCACACTGACTGTTTATACACACACAAGACCGCAGCTTTTTTGAAGTAAAACTTCTTTTGCTAGCGTAACGCGAACGGTGATTTCTGTTTTACTTCAGTCGTATGGTCTAAAGCACACTCGTTTTTTTAATGCTGACTACATTGTGTTTGATTCCTACGATCTTATCCCAGAGCTGAACTTACCCCAACATACCGTACTTTTAACAGACTTAAGCAAGCTCAGAAGTTCATGGTAAAATCTGGTCCAGGTCAGGTCAGGTCCATTGCGATACAGTCCTTTCGGTTGAAATCAAGTTCATCCCTCAATCTTTCTTGATCTGCCGTGACGTCACCTATGCTTTTGCTTGAACAATATTTATTACATGCCATGCATAGCATAATCAGCCTATAGTGTTCCCACTGCTGGAACACTGGCCTCCTCTCTCAAACTCAAACTCAAAGCATTTATTTCAAATAAACCTATTACAGGCACTTTTTAATTGTCAAGGGGTCGGTCAGTCAGAGAGATGAAGCTAGTTGCCCATTCCAAAGCGTAGTAGGTTCCTATGGAGAAGAACGGGCAAGAAACTCCACGGACACTCTTTTAAATCAAAATATTGTTACATAGTATTGGTTACATAATTTATGTTGAAATTATACATGTGAGAACAATGTAGAAAGACGTGCACGTTAAAAGCGTCCGTAATAAAAATATAAAAAACAACTAAAGTACGAGTACTAAGTTAAAATAAGCTCTTCAAGAGGGAGTGGGCTGTAACCCACCACGCGGGCCCAGTGCGATTTGTTAGATGTCACATGTCTCCCGATGGCATTTCCCCCCACCGGCAAATATTACGAACATTCATACAAACTTTCATTCCAATTTAACCCCCTATGAGGGTGAATTAAAATAAACCTTCTCTTAGTGCTCCCAGAGATCGGAATAGGTAGAGCTTATTTACCTAAACTTCGAGGAAGGAAGTAACATAGAGTGGTGATATTACCTCCTCTAAAATTACGGAATAATTATAATGACGTTAAAATCCCGGGATTTAAAAACCACGAATTATTTATTGGAGTTTATCTATAGTTACTTACAAATTATTGATTTGAAGAATACATTTAATTTTTTTTAGGGTTACGTACTAAAATTGAGTCAAATTCAAGTGTTTTGTTTTATGTAGGTAAAATAAAATTAAGTTGGCTGGATAATTACAACTTGTGCTTCGAATACATAACTACGTACTTTTTGTTGTACAGATATTTGGTTATTCGTGCCCAGGAACAGGTAGCGGTAGAGGTTTCTATTGTTTCAAAATATCTGTTGTCACACAACTAAATATTATATGAATTTTCAAATCAATGATTTGTAACTATAAATAATGTCCAATAAATAAATCCCGGGATTCAAACGTCATTATAATTATTCCGGAATGTTAGAGGAGGTATTATCCACTCTATATTACTTCCTTTCTCGAAGTTTAGTTAAACAAGCTCTACCTATTCCGATCTCCGGCCCACTGTCGTTATATAAGAAACCCTTGTGCAATATTTCATACTTCTAGACCCAGTGGTTTAGGCTGTGCGTTGTCTGTCAGTGAATTAATCAATTTACGATTTTTATTAAGTAGATAGTAACACCTTTTTTTTTCAAATACGCAGTAATGTTATCATTAATCACTACAAAACCGATCACAAAGCACGTATTTTATGCTTAGAACCAAAACAGTGCAGAAATGTTGTATTTTTATTTTTTATGTCGATATAAATTTACCACAGAGGTTTAATGTCTCCCATTAAGTTTAATACTCGTATAAAATGTATGTATTAGATCAAAAAAGATATACTCGTGCTGCACTCACTTTGCGCTCGGTGCAACAGGATAGGTCTAAAATATAGTCTAGTCTCTATTTATAAGTCGCTATCTTACAAAAAAGCTTTAGATGTGTAACATAATTATTTCCTCTCGCTTTCTGTGGCAGTGATTTCGTGAATAGGGACGGAAGTGTGTAACAGGAAGTGACAGCTTGAGCATGGAATAAGTAGGTACTTTTAATAGCATGGAATTAGTAAGTACTTCATAATAGCATGGAATAAGTAGGTACTTTTAATAGCATGGAATTAGTAAGTCCTTCATAATAGCATGGAATTAGTAAGTACTTTATGGATTGTAAGTAGAGGGAGTCTAATTTCGACCAGTGGGCGCGGCGACCACTAGTAATTAATAAATATTCCACTATTTGGATTTTTCAAATTTGGAGGTTAATGGCTCAGGTAGACAGACGCGATATCGCGGGCGCCATAGGCAGCATGGCCTTTGTCGCACTCACGATATCGCACCAGTCTGAACGAGCCTTAATTTCTGTCACCGCTCAGTTGCTTATTACCAAGGTGAGATGTCAGACGTCATATGCGACCACTGCAAGGCTCGTTTTTTTTTATTTTAAACTTACTAATTAGGTACATTATGCTCATCTCATGAGCGAGTGCCTTTGGCATGGTTCTCCAAATTGGTTTTACAACGTTATCATTTCTGATCCCGACACATTGATTTTTTTGCTCAATTTTGTATTAAGACTTCGTAACTTAGTAAGCTGTAACTTTATTTTCTTAGCATTCCACAAGCCACGTCTCTGTACATTATTGATCATTAAAAATGAACAATAAATGTCCTAATAAATTAGATGTACAAGTTAGTTTAGGTCGCTACGCTGATGAGAAGCATATTGAGATAGTAAAAGCATTTTATTACGGGAAACATTCCGAATTTGATTGCTTGTTCTGTTGCTTTTCAAATAGCAGTGGTTTTAGGTTCATGGAGACATTTGGTTGTGGCCAGCATTGTTTAGGTTGGAATCGTATCGGTGCTATTTATTGTCTTTCGAAACATCAGAATACTGGAGGAAAATAACTGTTTCAAAAACTCAGGTAGGTACATTCACTTTATCAAAATTCACATCATGACATATAAAAATAAAGATAAGACTAATAAAATACGGCTAATTGTTCCCTAAATTGCATCAACAACAATAAATTCACCGGAATTAGGGAAGTCAATTAACAAACAAAAGCAATTAATTAAGCAGATACATTGCAATGATGTCCATATAATCCCACACTGGGTCTCATGCTCAAACAAACTCAAATTTAAAACATGCTCAACGACCAGAACCGAGTCTGCCATTACCAGCAAGAGTTACACGTTTCGTATTAAATTCCCATTCAAATTTGAACCTTACAAAGTAAAATTAGGATTCTGGAAGCTAAATATACTTCTGCCATGGTATCCCAGCTACTTTCTGAGGCAGTTCTCTCCATAAAACCTTCCAATTATTTCCGCTCCCTAGTTATCGGGTCGCATCTTGCATCAATCCACTCGTATTACACAAAAATTTACGAGAATGAGACTTCTTTGGTCGTGATTAACAATAAATTTCCAGTTAACAGCTCGCCGTCAACCGTCTGCCTCTATCCATACTTTTATACAGCGAGACACTTCCACAACACCTGATTTATAGTATTTCTCTTTGTTTTGTGTTTGTCCTCTTTATTGTTTTATTTGTTGCTCTTGTTTTTTGAACGACCCGTTTATATTTGTGACAATTTCTTTGTTGTACCGCCATTGAATCTCTGGCCTTTGGAGCATAATTACCGCTTTTATCAACAGCATCTGCTAAAGCTTAATAATTATATTTTTTATGGCATAAAGTTTTATCACTTGGGAGGGCGACGCATCTGCCTGCATAAAATTCTTAAAATTTTCTTTACGGTGATAGCTTGCACAAAATTCAGATGCTTACGTACATTTCACTCATACTTTTAAAAGTGGCCATTAGTCTTTTCTGCTTATCGGAAAAAAAGTCGCGCAAAACTATTTTTTCGTCGTTTTTATGCATTTAAATAATTTTTTAATTAAGTTTCAAAATGAGGTTTGTTTTTGACTTTAGACAACACTTACAGCTTAAATTGATAACAATTTCAATCATGACCTCATCATCCTCTGAATTCTAACGAACATTAATAAAGTCATCAAAATCATCCTTATATTTATTGGTGATTACGAAAAAATCCCTCATAATTACGATCAGAGATAAAACAAAGATGTTTACCAAGAAGTAACAACAGGCGTACCATAATAAAATCGGGCCAATATCCTTAACAAGGCAACAAGGGAGCTAATTAAAATTTTAAACCCAATGACCGCAGTAAGATGCGGTAATAAAGTTGTCAAGGAGAGGGCAGTAAACCGACAGCCAGGATGTCAGCCAGGGAGTATTGTGTAAATCTGTGAAAGATCAGAATAATTTTGTTTTGGACGCATCATTAATTGGGTTTGTAGTTAGTTGGTTTGTGAAGAATACGAGTGTAATGAGAGAAGCTAGGCTATAAAAATATATTTCTTTCAACTACGTAGTAATGTTAACATTAATCACAACAAAACCGATTACAAGGCACGTATTTTTTGCTAAGAACCAAAACATTGTTGTCCTGAAAAACAGTGCAACAATGAGATTTCATACAACATTTCGGCACTGTTTTTATTTAGATATAAATTTACCACAGAGGTTTACTTAGTGGGAGAAATAACCATTAGGCTTAATATAAAATGTATGCATTAGATCAAAAATATAAGTACTGGTTGAAAATTAAAACCGACTTGGTGAAAACTTTGTTTTCATTAACTTGAGTTTTTATTTTGAGTACGTATAATTTATCACGGTAGGTAGATTGGTAGTTGAAAGAAAAGTAGATTACGCACTCGTGCTTATTTAAAAAAAAAAAAAAAAAATGTGTTTATTATCTTAAATCTATACAATTAAGTTGCCGATACTTGAGATGGGATAAACCTCGCTCTTCCTCAATTAATTAACAATAATTGTTACGTTGTGCTAATTCGGTATAGTTACACATTTTTTTTTTATATAACCAATAAAAAACAGAAAAATTAATAAAAAGAAAAATGAAAATCGTGTTTATGGCAGTGTGTGAAAACAAGAGTGTGATTGTATAAATGTGTGTTTATACGTGTGTTTATGAGTGTGTGAATGTATATTTTGTGTGTATGAGTGTGTGTAAGAGGGGGTGCGTGTGTGAGTGGGTGAGTGTATGTGTGAATGAGTGTGGAGGTGCGTTGAAGTGTGTGTGTGTATGAATAGGGGTTTGTTGGAGTGTGAGTGTGTGTGTGTGTGTTTATTTATTATATTTATTTAGTGCCACCACATGCGCTCGGGCACCAACCTATCACTCGTGCATTAATAACTCACTTTGCGCTCGGTGCAACAATCTACTATTAAAAAATACATACAGACGAACATAGAACCTTCCTCCTTTTTTGAAGTCGGTTAATTTGGATCGGAGTTTTAAAACTCTAGTAGGTACCTTGTTCTTAAACATCTAAGGTATTGTAAGGTGTGGTATGGTTCTCAAGTAAACCTCACTAAACAGATAGGTACTATAAGTTTGGGAACCCTACTAAGGTTTACTACAACTCAATATGTTGACTTGACACCAACGGACCAGTCCTTGTCGGAAAATCCAATTTTTTCAGGCATACAATGGTATGCCTGAAAAAATTGGATATTCTTCTCGTATTTTTTGTTCAGCGTCAACCTTATTTATTTTCAGTCTGATATCAATTCCCAATTTCCTCAAGTACCTATCTACTTCCAACACAAAAGATTCGGGAATACGATCATTAATTTCCATGATGTAATTATTTGATATCTGTACAAAGCCCCTATAAATATCTGGCATGTCTAGTAAGGTCCCATCAAACTGCTAAGAGGCAACTTAAATCAGCAAACGGACTATTGTTCAGACTTAGATAACTAGCCGCTGAACTTCCTAGACATCAATATTAAACTGAAGTATTTAAGAACATTTTGTACCCCTTAATCTTCCTCTGTCAAAGTTACAGATGCTCAGATTAGTTTGAGAGTATTCCCATTCATCAAAGACTTGATCGTTTGTAGGTTTGTAGCGTGTTTAATAAGAACGGTGTGGCTGGTTCAGGATTACTTGGTATTTGCATTACATCTATTGTTGAACTTTGTTTTTATTTTAAGTCTGGTAAACAATCATATTGAGTTTTACTCTTGTTAATTATTTACATTGAAGGATTTCCAAGTTTTTACAAGTTCAATGATTGCCTACTACGGTAATTATATAACTATCTCGTTTATTACTACTCGGTAGGTACTGTTTGATGTTACTCCTTATAACATCAGCTATCTGCCAGTGAAGTCCCTTCAAACTTCAAAATCGGTTCAACCTTTTCGGAGATTAGCCGAAAAAAACAGGCAGACAAACAGATAAAAAAAAACGTTTTATGTAGGTACCGTAGTTAAATACTTCCAAATGTATTTAGTAAAAAGCTGTCTGATTTTGACATTAAAGAAAGAAAAATATTTTATTTGGGACATGCACAAGAAATACAAAAAATAATTATGTATACAACATTAGTTTTTGTTTATACTAAACCCGAAAAGGGGTCATTGTACTCATCATTTGGAAAAAAAATCTATGGGATCAACCTTGAAATCGCGAAAAAAAAAAAATTAGCTGTTCCCTACATATGTGTTCAATTAAATCGACAAAATGTATGGAACAGCTGATTTTTGTTTCGAGATTTCAAGGTTGGTCCCATAGAAAAAAAAATCAAAATGATGAGTACAATGACCCCTTTTCGGGTTTAGTATAAACAAAAACTAATGTAGTATAAAAATTAAAAAAACAATCAAGTTTTTTGCGATGCCATAACGGTTCCTATCTCAGCTTAATGCTGCGTTACAAAAACGGACACTTTAATTTTATTTATTTGTATAGAATTGTACAGAATGGATAGATGTATAACGAACATACGTAATCAAAGTCATATTTTATCATAATATAAACATGTTAGGTACATACAATAATGAATACAACAAGCTTATTAGTAGTATGACAAGTCAAAATTTAAATTATCCAAGAACACCCGACTCAAATAAAATTAAAACACGGCACGGCAACATGTTTTACAAGCTTTACCACAAAAAAAGATCCTAATCCAACAATTTATCCATACAAAGCTCATTTATCAAAACAGAAACAAAATTAACGCATACCATTCTCAAAGTAGAGCATAGACTTGGATGAATATTTTATAGTCATCAAACACATCCCATTTACTTTACAACATTAATCATGGACTACACGGAACATCTCTAACTCTCTAATTAAACTTTAGGGAGGCAATTAAAATGTACTAGATGAAGTTTTTCATACAAAACATTGTTTCCTGTGGCCACTCGTAGTGTTGTGCCGCGGTTGGTTCGGCCCCATACTGTTTCAATTAAATCACTGACAATACTTCGAATGCCTGACCAGTCGATACCAAAACATACCGCTTTTGGTCGTCATTGTGGAACGATATGGTGGTTTTGATCGTTTGGGGTTTATAGGTGCTAGTTTTTAAACGGTCCTTGTTTGGAAAATTGAAACTTGGCTTAATTTAATCCGTATTTTTTTTTATTGAAATGTTTGATATTTTTCCTGAATACTATAAAGAGGTCACCGTCATAAAATTACCTAAGTGGAAAAGTTACATTGTTATGCATCACTGAATCGAATATAACTGTAACAAAAACTCTCTGCCAGTTATAAAAGAATAAAAACGTATGTTGTTCAATATATATTATGATCAATATCTGACGGCACGGTTGGCGCAGTGGTTAAGCGATTGACTGCTGCGCTGCGTGTCGCGGGTTAGATTCCCACACGGAACAAATATTTGTACGACCTGCAAGTTGTTCCGGGTCTGGCTGTTTGTGTATGTGAGTTTAAATGTTTGTAAACGCACCCAAAATACAGGAGAAATTCCTAGTGTGGGGCAACGTTTTTTTAAAAAAAAAAAAGAATATCTGTGATTATTATATAGAAATTAAATTAAAAATAGATATTCAAATTACAAATCTTAAAATATCAAAACCGTTTGCTCCACAAATAATCTTGTTACGGACCTCACGACTGTACGCATGT
Source organism: Tiliacea aurago (assembly GCA_948098905.1). Classification (NCBI taxonomy): domain Eukaryota; kingdom Metazoa; phylum Arthropoda; class Insecta; order Lepidoptera; family Noctuidae; genus Tiliacea; species Tiliacea aurago. Next base: position 17,107,306 of record OX402587.1, on the reverse strand, counting down.
GCCGACAGAGCACTGATACCATCTAATCCAGATTTCCCCCACTATTTAATTGATTATTCCATAAAGATTAATATGACTCGTCATACTTGACGGTCCGAAGTATCGAACATACAAAATTGTAGCAAACAATCGTCTGTGAGTCACGATTAACTCTACCAATTTAAGAAGACCTATTCCCATCCGATACTTTCGAACATTCATCTTGTAAATTCTAACGAATTGAAGTGTCTATCTAATTTGGCAATGTTAAGTGTTCTTGCTAATAATTTTCAAGTTCAATGTCGTTTCAATTGAGTTCAATCTTCAGTTAAGCGGGCCATTTAAGTGTGATGCGTATGATTGATGTAGGTAGGTATACACTTAATTGATTTATTCGGCAATTGCTTCAAGAGGATTAAAAAATTGATCCATGAATAAACTAAGTGGTTTTGACAGTGCAGTAAACATGTTAGCACTACAGCTTTTAATAACATAAACGAGCAAAAACTTTGCATTTTACCGATTATGACATAACATCACGCCTTGTTTCGCCGAAGGGTTGTGCAGAGGTGTATTTGTAGTACATCCACATTTCGCCGGATATGTTTAAGTCCCATGTAATAGGGGGCGAGTCTATTGCCGACAACTGGGCACAAATCCAGACTCCAGGCTGCTACTGAGAAATTCCAGATAAATAAATCCAATATCACTTTGCCTGACCCGGGAATCAAACCCAGGATCTCATGCTCAGCACTAGCGCTTGCGACCACTAGACCAACGAGGCAATCAACCCGAAAACCGATTATAACATATCTAATGCCGGCACGGTTTAGACGGCACGGTTGGCGCAGTGGTTAAGCGATTGACTGCTGCGCTGCATGTCGCGGGATCGATTCCCGCACGGAACAAATATTTGTATGACCTGCAAGTAGTTGTTCCGGGTCTGGCTGTTTGTGTATGTGAGTTTAAATGTTTGTAAACGCACCCGCAATACAGGAGTAATTCCTAGTGTGGGGCAACGTTAAAAAATGCACCCCCCATACCCTCTATCACACACTCACACTTCATTCCACACAATGAGAGGACACACCAACACAACAACACAAAATACGGTGTTCCCTTGTTTCGCAGACAGAAATTTAATAGAATTTTGTTTCGTATAAAATGTGTCATATAATATTTGGTCCTTGTATTTTTATTTCGAATAATATTGTTTCAACGAATATTTAGTTGAATGAAACATATTTCACATAAACACAATTCAATGAGTTTTACAGTAACATTTTTTGTTAGAACAAACTTATCAAACAGAATTATTTTTTAACGAATATTGTTTGTTCGGTGTATTTTTTCATGGTATTTTATTTTAACGAAAATGTAAAAATAGACATATGCTATCCATAATTTTATAAATAAATATCTTATAGGTATATATTTTGTAAAATTAAGCGTTTAAGAAATATATAAGTAAAATAATAAAAGAATCAAAGTCTTTTAATTAACATATCTGCGTCAGATACCATCTACTGTTATTGAATCATTTGGGTTAGGTTAGGTTAGAACAGTGACCATTAACGCGTGTAGGTGAGCGAGCGAAGCGAGCGTGCCACAGGAGCGGCCGCTGAGCGCCAGATAGGTATTGTTTAGGCGTTTGGTGAAATGAAAATATGGTAATTAAAAGAGTGGTATAATGAATGTTCGGAAACATAATACTTCGAACAAATTTTATTTCGTCGAAACAGTTAATACGTGCAATGAAGTCACTATTAATGAGAATAACAAGATTGTTTTCCTGCAACCCGCATTGTTTTTGTGAACGCAGTGTTGTAATTTTATATCAGGGTATGCATTTTGTCAAAGATACGAATTGAAACGTTTAGAAACTTGCACTCGATAAAATGTTTTTCTTGGTAAAAAGTTTGATATTAACTAAGCAATATGAGGATAGAGAATATTTGATTTGTTATTCTAATATATGAGATGAATATTAAAACATAAAATTTTATTTGTAACAAAAATCATTGATTTAAATTTCTTCAAAGTAAGTAGTAGTAGTATTCTGCGTATTGATTATTCTGTAAAATGATAATATGAGAAAAAAATTATGTGAAACGAAATTCTATGAAACTGTTTTCTATAAAACAACGTACAACCCACAAAATACACTACCTACTGTTCAATTATTTTGTAAAAAATAATGTTAATGGTTATGATAAAATTATCCGAGGGGATTGGCGCTGATAGCCGAAATACAGGTTTTGCCTAGTTCGGCTACAGATGCTTAACTCATTTCTACTCAAAACTAGCTTAGGTTTAATTTGTAAAACAATCTAAAAATAAATAAATACTTTAATGTAAATGGGTTAAAGAGTCAAACAGTTATTCAATGAAAAATACCAAGGATGTATCAGTATACGCTTGATTTATCACCACAAAATCAATTGCTATCAAACTAAACAGTAGGTATCCAAAACAATCAATACAATCCCACAGTACTTGCCATACCCAACGTAATTCCAGTAGAATTTAAACTAAAAGCAATTATAATTCAAGGCAATAAACTTGAACCCGATGACTATCAACCCATTATCAAATACTTTCTCAAGACAATTTTTATCAATTTCACCGGAGGTTGGGCCTATAAATCTATTGAGGAGCAAATAGCCATAGGTCCTGTGGAATCGGCGATTGTTCTTAATTAACGAAGCGTATCATTACGTTTAATGAAACGGACACTATGATCTTATCTGATCATCAATGTCAGTCCAAAATCTATTTAAGAGGCAGTTAGTGGACGTCATGCATGTACTGAGTTATTGTAATGAGGACAGAGTAGCTTCGTTATGGCATTTCGCTTAGCAGATAGTTTTAATTCATGATCAAGAAACAAATATAGTTGTAACTGTAAGTTGTATAGATTTGCAATTCTTCTCCAATTTTAACAACACGAACACGTGACGTACACGTAACGTAAATTCGAACAATATTTGAAAAGAAAATACAAGTTTTTTATAAGATTTGGTAAAAAAAATTACGATGAGCACAATTAGTATGAACAAAGTCTTGAAACTTAGCAAGTATTGATAACTAGAATTTATTTTCATTTCGAAATGCTTGGAATTTACATTACATTTACCTTACGCGTTCGAGCTAGGCCCACTGTCTATTGTCACTGTTCACGTCACGGTCAGTAGAACATTTGCAAACTTTACTTGTAATAAACAAGTAAAGTTTACAAATTTTCTACTGACCATTCTGTTACATTACAGATTATAACAAAGGTACCTAGTATAGTAGTAGTAGTAACCTAGTCCCTAAAATTTATTCAAGTATAAAGTACGGTAAAATTATGATTTAGATTAATTACAATCGAGGAAAATTTAATTCTAACCGTAAAGTAGACCTGCCTGATCTAGGTTTATAAAAACCTGTGTTTCAGGTCAAAGTGCCCGGTTAAATGCAATAATGTGATTTCAAAGCCGTCTTCCACAGACTTGAAGTTTTAATTAAATGTATCGACTGAACTTACAGGGACGGGACAAGATAAACACAAATCTATTCTTACACCCCTACTAAATCAAAACTTTAATAGACATTAGAAGGACTAACAAAACGACAATAGCAGATGCACTTAGAGCAAATAAATCAAAACCCTTATCGATGCCACCTCATTGATTGGTTTAGGGAATCGATCGTTCAACTAGTTTATTACATGAGATTACATGTCGAATTTATGCGGTTTCATTGTGTCAATAAAAACATCACTATATTAAATAATCTATACCGTGTGGTTCCGGACGTGTACCGTGTGGTGCCGAACGTGTACCGTGTGATGCCGGACGTAAAGAAAAGCACCATCCTATTTCTTCCCGTGGGTGTCGTAAAAGGTGACTAAGAGACTTACTAGAGAATGGGCAGCAGCGTTCTCTATGCATTTTAACACCATACTGAGATCGGCAACCCGCCTGCCAAGCGTGGCGATTATGGCAAATCCCCCCCTTTGGGAGAGAACTATGTCCAGCAATGGACGTCTTTCTAAAAGGCTAAAAATCAACTGATGCAATTTTTATAGTAGGTATGTTTCAGTAAAACAGAAGCCTTATTGTAACAGTCCCGTGACAGTCAATCAATCAACTAAGCCTATAGCAGTCCACTGCTGGATATAGGCCTCTCCCAGACTGCGCCATAACACCCTGTCCACCGCCTTCCGCATCCAGTCTCTCCTAGCCACCTTTTTAAGGTCTTCGGTCCATCTAGCTGGGGGGCGTCCCACACTACGCTTGCCGATGCACGGTCTCCACTCCAGGACTCGTCTGCTCCACCGGCCATCGGTCCTACGACAAACATGGCCAGCCCACTGCCACTTCAGCTTGCTTACTCTGCAGGCTAAGTCGGTAACTCCAGTTCTCTTCCGGATAACTTCATTTCTGATCTTATACTTCAGAGAAACTCCGAGCATAGCCCGCTCCATTGCATGCTGAGTGACCTTGAATTTGTGGACCATTCCGACTATCAGTGTCCACGTTTCGGCACCGTATGTCATAACGGGCAGGACGCGCTGGTTGAAGACCTTAGTCTTCAAACACTGCGGGATTAAAGTTTATTCTGATGTACCATTCCACTCAGACTTCATTTATTCGTGCCTGCCTTCGTCTGAGTAAATTCCTTAGTCATTAAAATTAAAAATTTCCAATGCCTTTCTAATCTCTACATCTTTACCCACAGAAACACGGTTGCCCGATTATATGTAGCAATAAATAGAAGGAGGGCGACCCTCCTGGTTGCGTCACACAATGTCCTTTCCCTTTATCTAGACATCTACAAGGTACAACACGACATTAAAGGACTACCGCCAACACACGCGTGTATTAAGCCCCTTATTGTGTTGTGGACCCATGCTCTTATTTCGATGAGTCACTAGTTTAGAGATTTCTTTAATTTTCATTCTTTCTTTTCTGATCTTCGAGTGATAATGAGACAGTTCGAGAGTTTGTATAATGAAAAAAATACTTTGTAAATATTGTCCAATAAAACGGATTAGCACACAAACATGATTATTTTAAACATTTGTAATCTAGATGCGGCGTGAATCACCTGTCAAAACACATTCAAGGCAACAATCCTTAAACCAATTTACAAAAGATTAAAACTTTTAAACCTCAATTAACTCCACCACAACCACCCGAAAAGTTATTGATAAAAACTCCGTGATTAACTAATGATTTATCGCTCTTAATAGGTATCAAACCCTTTTCAAACTAAAGACAGTATTACCAAAGCCACTCCAACAAAGTTTTCGGCAACTTTAGTTACTGTTAGTTCATTCTTTATTAAAAGTACTCTAAAAAACTTAAAGCTCACCCTTGTTACTTAAGGCGATTTACGATCGAGAGGACTTTATAAAAACTTTAATGCACCTGTTCGGTCCATTTAGCAGAGGTGACCGAGTTTGAGTGCCATGAAAAAAACCACTGTATAAAAGTTCAGAATTTTCAAGCTATTTTTTTCTCGTTTTGTTCAAACGAATGTAGATCTGATAACGTATAGTTTTTTTCTCTACCGCATAAATAGTTGAATTCTAAGTACTGGTTGGAGGCCTATATTCTCCAGATGATGCCATCAACTCATGAATATGCAAGTGTTCCTGATTATAATATGCTTTTCTAAGGACTCGAGGGATTGTATGTGCGGAAAACATAGTCGGTTCATTCTCGAGGCTTGTAAGCTTAACAAGGTTAGGTAGCTCAGCAAAATTAATATAGATTAGAATACATAACTTCCAGCTCCGGGGTTATGAGAGCCGGTTGAGAAAAATGTATTTATTGCGAACGTTGTAAGGAACGGTCTGCAAATATTTTTGTTTTGTTACGATTTTTGTTCCCGTAAACGTAGGAAATTTAATGTAGGGGTAAAATTTGGGTATTAATAAAAGACACCACTCAGATCAGTGTGTACAGATTATGTTGTAGGAATCCTCCAGCAAAATCTCTCTTTAGGCTAACTAATGATGCTCGAATAAATGATATTAAAGAACCGTTTGGCTTCCTTCTCCTGGGGAGAAGGTTTGAAACATGTTGTCTACAAAATAATAGTCACTTGAAACTGCCAATGTCAGACCAACATAATATAAATGATTGCTGAGCCAACTATTTAACTGTTCACGCCAGCAAAAATGAAAGAAAAACCAATTAAATAAATAAAGCACATGCCTTTTTCTTTCATCAGAACGTTCCAAAAATACATTAGAATTTGAAAACTTTAGCTGATCACTGATTTGATGACAAACCCGACAGTTAGTGATGTGGGTCCTACCAAATTTATGTCACGCGGCACGAGATATTGATTACACTTTTGAGATTTCCAAAGTCGTAAGTTATAAATTTAATTGATTTAATGGCGAGATATATCAACACCAGGTTCATTTGCGGCAAATTAATGATGGCGTTTATGTTAATTTTGTTTATGTTGCTCATTCATTATCTGATTTTGAAACTGCAGAGATTTTTTATTGCTTCTTCATCTTGATCCAAGAGTAAGCCAAATTACTGTTAATTTATGTTTTTTGTTTTGGGAATCTTTGAATAACGCTTTGTTTGGATATACTTAGATCGGATTCTAGTGTTAGGATTAATTGGATGTCATTTTCAGTTATGAAATCAAATGATCAATCTTGTAGATTTCAGGTGATGAAAATACATTCAAACAAAAAGGAACATCAACTAGAATATACAGTAGATCTGATCTTGTCTTACCAAATAAAAGATTTGACCACCGAATTAATTACACACGTCTAACTTCCTCAGGAGAAAATAATTAACATTAAACGAGCAATAATTCCAACGCCACTCGGCCTTCCCTAATTTGACACTGGACATTATAACCTATAACTGAACCGACGGCGCCAAGACGATATCATATTATCTGGTACTAACAATCTCGAAAATATCGAATGACAAAGAATGGACTGTTTATTACAAAATAACGATCTATCGGCGGCTGTAGAAGAAGGCACCCGAAAATAAAACGATCGCTAAGCAGACGTATAAAATAACGGAGAAAAAATTTGGAGATTAGAATCGAAGTATTTATGTTAAGGAAACGATGAAGGCGCGCGTTTAAAGGTTAACGATTCCTATCAATTAAGGTTATGGGTCGAGTCAACGGGCCCTTGGGTAGACCCCCGCTGCGACAGGATTTCGCACCTGTCCTTTTCGGTTTAGTTGTTCACGTCAACGGCACCCAGGAGTGGTTACAGGTGCAAAATGGTTGTAGGACGACCTTCTTGCTTTCCTAAATTGGATATCGATTTTTAGAACATTGAAATCCGTATTGATGAGAGGACATTTTGTGAGAATATTTACCTACTTGAATGGATTATAGTAGAGGCTGTAAACTATCAATTGATTGCAGAAAACTTCACCATTAAACAAGTGCATAATATATTTGGCCCCAAAGGATCTGTTGTAATATATAATTTATTTCAATATCTCCAACGATTTTACTTCAAATGTTAAATTCTGTTTACATTATGAATCCAATTTATTTAAAATCATTTCTGAAGTGTTTCCTGGCGTGACCAAAATGATAGCTACCCCATTCTCTCAAGTTTTTGTTGTGTGTTAAAAACAAGATGCTTATTTATGGATATGATAATTTTAATAGAAAGTGCCAGTGCCCTACTGCGCAGGAGTGGAACAAATAGCTTGCGTGATAGGGAAGTTCTCGAAAACAATTCATTTTGTTAAATTATTATTGATATAATATTCATTTTGTATGGCTAGAAGGAATGAGATTTTTGTGTTTACCTTAAAAAAGGTCGTAGAAACGAATAGATTCATTATTTTGATGTGACAACCGTTACGTGTTATGTCTATTTTTTTCCATGTATTTTATAATTAAATTAATTGGAAGTCGCAGCGGTAGACACTGTTTTTTAAACACAGTGTAATAATGCAGTATTTAAATAATTGAGAGAGGTGCAAATCTTAGATGATTTTTTATTTTTCCAAATAAAATCTGACTGTAAAATGTTAATGATAAATGATTTTATTTCTGTAAGTAGGTTTGTACAAACTCTTTTACGTATCAATCATATTTTAAAAACTAGATGAGGTCGGCGTTTCCTATCTGACTACTCTGAGAAGAAAGGCCGAAACAAACCCAGAAGTCATAGTCTCTTTTAAATTCCAGACATAATCTTGGTCAGATCATGTGAAGGCCATGTAGCTTGGTGTCTGAAATGGTCTTTTGAGGAAAGAACCACACAGGTTGAGTGGACCTGACCAGTCAGTGCACGCATTTGTCAGTAATCGTGCAGCTCTACTCAGAACTTAAGGAGCTCAACGACGCGACGATCAATACCAAAGAAAGGACATTTGGGTAGGCCACTTATATGACTCAAACTGCCAGACCATGATTAACACTAACTGAGAATAAAAAAAATGCAATAACCCACATAGTCTTCACATAATATAATGTTAAAATGATTTTCACAAAAACCCCTAATTAAAACCAACAAAAATTTAAAAAAAATATTTTAAAATAATGAGGTCCTGGGTTCGATTCCCAGGTTGGGCAGTGTTATTGGGATTTTTCATTAAAAACTTTTCAGTAGCAGCCCGGAGTCTGGATTTGCGCCCGGTTGATGGCAATAGGCTCGCCCCCTATGACATGGGAATTAAACATAACTGGTGAAATATGGGTGTACTATACGTACACCTCTGCCTAACCCTTCGGGGATTACAGGTGTGATGTTATGTGTTATTTTAGAATAAACCAAACAAAACAGTGTCATAATATTAATTACCTACCTCAAACACTATGAATACTCGACATAAATAATAATTAAAACCGCATAGGAACGGAGACGCCTTGCGTCTTCGAGTTCGATTCCATCAAGCGGTATCTTAATTTAAGTAAACACTCCCGCTAAATGAAGAGACACTAAATAAGTGGATCTTTGATGGCAGTTTTCATTTGGCTTAGTATAATTGTGTTTGATTAGTAGAACTGGAGTTTTGTGAAAAGAGAAGTTTCCACGGCTATTGGTAGGTTTTGTATATAAAATTATAGACTGCTAGGCCCGTATTTATAGAGCGTTACTCAGTACTCAAGCATTACTTAAGACTAGATTCAAGCCATTGGATTGGTTGAAACTAGTCTTAAGTAATGCTTGAGTACTGAGTAACGCTCTATAAATACGGGTCTTAGTGATTACGATTGAAGAACTTTGAGAAGAAGATTTTTTACTTACCGTCAAAACTAAGTACCCAGAGCATTATTTTCATACAAACGAGGTCATTTCGAAGCCTCGGTTCTCCGTCAGGTAACTATTCGGATGAGATCTGATAGCAGCTTTCCAGAGTACGCATGGAGGAGGTCTAGAGTGTATAAGGCGGCCAACTGATCAAACCGACATTTAATTCCGGATTAGTTCATGAAACAAAAAACCTCAAAAATGGCATCAAAATGTATAGAAATCCAAACACCCAGAACTCGACACACTCTCTGGTGTAAATGGCTTGTCTGATCAGTTGGATCCGGGCTTTAGGCGCTCTAGACCTCCTCCATCCGTACTCTGGATAACTGCTATCAGATCTCACCCGAAATTTGAGAGCCCCATGCTCCCCACCACTCCGTTATGTGCTAAACGCTAATACATCAGCACCAAAGTTGAATATCGCGTGCGCTCTTTGATCGTGTTCGAGCACGAAACTAAATAGCGTAAGTGTCAAATCATATATCGTTTAAAACTAAAGTAGAATCTAGAGTAAAAAATATCTGGTGGCTGGATAATAAACTATATTTTTTTGCTATGAACATTTATTTTAGACATAAAAGCCGAACAATCTTTTTTGTTTTTATAATTTTATCATACTTAAAAAGACATGATTTTCGAATAAAAAATGTATCTAGTGAAAATATTACAATTACGTAACTGTCTTCATCGTGGACAGAAAAAGATTCAATAAATCATATACTAAAATTTAATTTTGATTGTATGTGTGACTATTTTACAATATTCATGCAAATTAACATAAAAATAGGGAGCCTTCTCTTAACGTGCTTCTCTCAGAAGCCACATTAAGCCGTTGGTATCACACTGCCAACTTTCAAACTCTGGGCAGTTACTAAGAAATTCCTAATGGAAAAACACAATAACACTCTTGCCTGACCTGAGAATTGAACCCAGAACCACACTCTCTGACCACATCACAGAGTTTAAAGTATTGCCATAAGGCGACGATAACCGACTTTTAATGATTTTATGCTGAAGATCACGTCTAAACGAGTTGTGTTAATGATTTGAAAAAAAATATGATAAATTAGAGCATTTTTTCAATAACTTAATATCTGAATATTTTTGATTATGTTTATGTTACATAGTGTAATTAATTTGTAAAGTTATGTCTTACGCGGATAAAAAACTGAGAATGGCGCAAAATATACCAAGCGTATTTTTCTGAAACCTTCACAAATTTAAAGATAATTTAATTATTGATCTTTTAGTATACGCTTGTATTAGAATACATTTTGGTTTGTGTATAATAAATTAATAATGCGTCAAATTGGGGACAGCGCTCCTTGATGGGCGAGTCCTGGCTGAACGTACGACACGTTGCGTGAGCTCAGTACAGAACACGCGAGCTAACCACTCAAGGTCACTGGCATATATCTCCGTCTTAACATAGACCTTCGTGATGTTTTTGTAGTTCGCGTGATTATTAAAGAAATTCAAAAGCAAAACTAATATAAATAGGTAATTACTAGTCAATTAATTTACAGTAAACTTAAAATGGAACAAATTTTAAATAACTTCGTCCTTTGTAATAAAGTTGTTAAGCTCAATATTACTCATTAATACCAGTTGGAGCTTATACAAGTTTGATGAAATTGAAAACTACATTTTAGTATTGGAAGTTTACGAATCTAGGTCAAATAAATTCTGAACCTATTAACGAGTTTGTCGATTTTATAATTTATGAAAGGGATAAAGGCTACATTATATAATGGAAGGAGTGGTTCTGAGTAAACTAATAAGGAAACTCTTGGTTAAGAAAGAAAACACTAAAATTCTTAATGTTGTTACTATTTGTAAATTACAAACATTCGTTGATGGCAGCAGTTATTAAGATAACTGACTACCAGCTCAAATTGTCAGTATATTCAAATTATAACTGTCATACCTTGAGAGTTGTATGGCTAGAATACGGCAAATTGACGTAAGGTGTCAGTTGCTCAATAATTAATTTCCCCGACTGTACATTATGTGCGAGCCTACAATGTTGATAGCCTTTTTTAAAGAGCCCAAATCTTCAGTCATATTTTCAAAGTATGTAATAAGCTCGATACTTTCAGAAATAGCTGCAGTTCAATTCAAACTGCATACCTACTTAACAACACTTTTTCACTGAAATGTAGTTCATAAACCAAACGTTACCAAGTTAACACTTTGCTAAGTATGTTCCTACTATTACTAAGTTCAACAGGGTCGAACGACTCTGAATCCAAGTGTGACCTAACAAGCTAGTGCCTTAACAAGGCAATCAAATCTAAGGCCTTGCAATCTGTGGGTGAACTAACCACAGCTTAACCGCGGTCATCGAATGAATCGCTCGAACACGACTGAGCTACAATCCTCTACATTTTATGATTTTATTTGTCGGTTCATATTGCGCTTTGACATTTATTTCAAGTATCTGTTACTTGAGGAACGTTTTACTTCTGCTTTTAGTAAAAAGTTGAGTTTGTTATTAAAAATGCATAAATGACTAGTTGAGTTAGGTCAGTTATCAACAAAATGTTATGCAATGTGCGCTTTTCAAGGCTTTAGATTCTTAACTTATCAACATTAATATACACACGTTAAAGTCAATTACACTTCAAGAAGAAGACCGTGAACTTGTTACTGAGATGTGTAGCGGCATCAACATCGCCACATGCGAACTACGCATCACACTGACGCGATGACGTCATGCAAAATCCTGCATCGCGCAAGCAGAGTTTACCGCGCGACTAGAATATATACAACATCCTGACATCAATCGTTGGGCGGTTGCCCACCGGACACAACACCCGTCTGGTCGGAGGATCCTCCCTTTTCTATAGAGGATGAGTGAACTTTACACCCTGTTCCTCATGCCGCTAAAGATGCATATTATGACAGACCAACAGAATATACCGGATACGGAAAATGAAGGACCTAGTATTGTTGCGCAGTTTGATGGAAGCCTATGTCCAGCAGTGGATTTCTATTCGTTGTTTGACTAGAAACTATGACGTCACTCATGCACTAAAACATGCACTAAATATAATAATAAACATGCACTATGTCCAGCAGAATAACACCATCCCATTTCTTCCCATGGGTGTCGTAAAAGGCGACTAAGGGACTTACTAGAGAATGGGTAGCAGCGTTCTCTATGCATTTTTAAAACCATACTGCGATCGCCGACCCGCCTGCCAATCGTGGCAATTATGGCAAATCCCCCCCTTTTTGGGCGAGGCCTATGTCCAGCAGTGGACGTCTTTCGGCTGAAACGATGACGATGATGATGTGCAGCAGTGAACTTCCATTCGTGGTATTAACTACATATGAAGTCACTCATGCACTAAAATATAATAGCGTAAAGTTTTAAAGCTCACACACTCACTCATATGTAGTACTCAAGTAAATTAAACAAAAAAATTAATGAAAATACTTTTTCACTCCATGAAAATTTACTTACTTTTAATATTTTTTCCTATCATGTAGATTAAGCAAGAAAGTTTGGAGTTTCAATTAAAACCTTTTTTTCGTTATCCCGGCTCCGGTTTCTGAAACTTCTAGTCGGTTACTTGAAAGCTCAAACTTCGTTATTTCTCCACTCATAGTTGCAATAAGCTTGACCAAACTTCTTTAAGCTTTAATGAATTTTGTAAGGGTTTATAATCCTACTTTAATGGTTAATTTAAATTAGTTACTCAAAGCGTTGGTATAAAAGTCCGTTTATTAAAATTGTTTTATGTGTTTTTAATTCAATTTGCAAACGTTTGTGAGCGTTAGGGGAGATAAGTAGAGTAAGTAGAGATAATTATGATTATACCTCTGAATATAACAGTAACCCATTTCATTTTCCTTCATTAAATAACCTAATTTCGTTAAGTAAGTTCGATTCCCGCACGGAACAAATACTTGTATGACCTACAAGTAGTTGTTCCAGGTCTGGCTGTTTGTGTATGTGAGTTTAAATGTTTGTAAACGCACCCACTAGTGTGGGGCAAAGTAAAAAAAAAAAAATATATACTTACTGTAAGTTAGGACACTAACCTATTTTTTATAAATTAAACGAAAAGTTTCACTGAAAAATAACTGGCAACCTGTGATCTTAGCTCACGTTGTTCATTGTGCATTGTTTTCAAATTAAAAATTTTTAACTGTAAATTCTATGGTGTACAACTGTACATAATAAAGAGTATTCTATTTCTGAGTGTTACTAATACTATATGGATTGTGTGTACTTGTATGTGTAGTCCGAAATAAAGAATATGTTATTATTATTCTATTCCATTCTATTGTTCTAAAGATGTGTCTAATTTTAACAATCCTTTCGCTGAAATTATCTAAAATATCCGGGTCACATGGAATCATGGATCGGAAGTAAATTTTCATAATACACTGTAAGATTCCGCAGATCATTTCAAATATTCACAGCCCCAGACAACGGTTCCCTCTAAAGAATGTAAGATATTGGAAAACCCATAACGGAACCTTTAATAAAGGATAAGCTGAATAACTTTAGCGTTGTTCCCAATAAATTCTTAATATTTTGTAACTTTTAACCGTATTTAGATATGGAGCGAGTTTTCTTTACGATATGTTAACAATTTAATATACACAACATTTATGGATAAAGATTTTCTTTGTATTAGCATTTTTAGGGTTCCGTACCTCAAAAGGAAAATACGGAACCCATAGAGGATCACTCGTGTGTCTGTTTGTCTGTCGCAGCCAATTTGCTCCGAATCTACTGGAATTTGGTACACATGAATTTCTGTGACACGGATACGGACGTGTAAAGGCTTGTGCAAACTGGCGCGATATGGGGGGGCGCGACGCGACATTAGTAGCACAATTTCTATGTCGCTGCTTGTCGCCCTCGCAATATCGTGCGAGTCTGTACGGGCCTTAACGTAAATAAATGAATTTGGAATTGAATAATGCGTTGTTGTTTGGGGGAGAAAATTAAAAAAAGTTTTGCTAACTGTATCGTGTGACATATCAAATGAAAGGGCTTGTTGTAAGGATTTCAGATAATATTTTTTTTATAATTTTAAAATCATTTTTGAAAATAGATGCAAATTGTTCATTCGCCCCCCTTATCTCCAAAACTACTGAGCCTAAAATGTTAAAAATAATTCAAAACATAGATCTTAACTTATAGAAAACAGTAAAATCGACACGAAGTCTATGGTCTTAAAATAACATGGTAAATCTGTCAATATTGTGCATACAAACTTACAGTTGCAGTTGGAATTGAAAAATTTAAATAAAATTAATTAAAATCAATTTAATTTTTTATAGTTTTTAAGGAAAATGTTTATTTATTTATTTAATACTTTAAGCACACAAATGTACAGAGGCGGACTTAATGCCATAGGCATTTTCTACCAGTCAACCTTTGGGCGATGCAGAGACAGACAGTGGTAGGTGCAATAGTGAGAATTGAGGAATAAAATAATATTATTTAAATATAAAGATATACCTATTAAAACTATAAATATAATATATACACCTAATTATATATATAAATCTATGCATAAATAAATATACATAAATGTATTAAAATAATTAAGACAAACAATGGGAAAACATTACCATTGTGATGATACTGCCAGCTTCTTGCGAATGTGCTCGCGAACTTTGTTCTCAGGTTAAATTCATCCCAACTACAGAATCCTTCATTGAGCGTGGTCCGATACGCACATGGCTGGTTTTTCTCCAATGGGAATGTTAACGCGCACACTGTGCGTCGCATAACCGCGAACCCACTGTGCAGCTGAGAGACGGCGGGGCGCAGGGGACGGGGGCCGCGCGGCCGCAGCGCGCCACCCGCCGACCGACCGGCCAACCGCCGACAGTCTGCTCGGGGCACTCATTGCAAGCGCGTCGCTATACTGCCTATCTGCCTATGCGCAACGCGCGGACGCGCCACATAATTTAAAGTATATAATTTGTTGGGTAATATATTTCTAAGAAGCAGATTCGCCTATTATTAGAGAGTGACCCCCAATATTCCCAACAAAATTGGCGACCGTCTAAGATAATATTTGTCGAACCTACAAATCTCCAAGGATTTCGACCAAAAATTCGAGAAAACACGTGGAAGCCGAACGGGTATCAAGACAAGAGGATTGGCGCGTATGCTGTCAGTCACCAACGGGGCCTTCGGACTACGCAAATCGCAATCTCAATGCCTGCACCGGAGGTCTAGCCCGAGGGAAGTACGCCCGTTTCCTACCTATTCCACGATACCTATCCAAGTCCTTGTTTTTATTTGTGTGGATAGCCTAGTTGGTTTCGCTCGAACGAGTTTGGTTAACTTGCTAATAGTCGAAATACGATACCTACCTAATTTTCTTGTCGCACGTGGTGGGCGAGTCCATTTCAGTGCTTTGTGTGTGCTTGGCGCGCCTGTTCCGCCAACTACCTATTTTGTTTGGTGGATGTTACCCTATTTTAAGAGCCTAAGCGTTCGTTGTTTCTGTACCTACCTAATTCTAATAAAATATAACTTGGCAGGTTAAGACTATCGCCTTTATCTAGGTAGCTACCTAACTATAATCTAGTTTTTTAAATAGTGCAACCTAAAAGTGACAGTTTTTTTTTTTTTTTTTTTCACCAAAGCTTGCTGATTATTCCAGGTGAGGTGAGTGTGCATGGCATGAACTAAGCTTCGCTCTCGATGATCTGCTAGCTACCTGCCTGAGTGCCTGTCTACGCGTGGCAGTGCAGGCGCCTGGTGAGTGCTGCATACTTCGTGCTGTCACAGCTTCAGTGTACCGTGAGTTAGCGGTTTTGTGTTAAGTACTTGTTGACTTCTTGTACCCAATTCATTGTTGCCTACATAGGTAGAGGTTAGATTATAGATTTAATTACTTCAAAATAAATATAATAAAATGGATAGTGACTTAAATAAACAAGAAATGAGTGAAGCTGAACAACCAGAATTTAAAGGTTTATTAAGAAAACGTAGCGCTATTAAAGGTCAACTTACTAAATTCAAAGATTATTTAAACCAAATTTCAAAGTGTAGTCCGCTCAGTAGCTTGCAAGCCAAAGAAATTGTAATGAAAATAGATAAATTTCAAGCTTTACTGAGTACGTTTGATATGTTACAAAATAACATTGAATTGAATTGCCTAGATTTGGATGAACAATTAAGAGAAAGGGAGTTAATTGAGGGTCAGTTCTTTTCGTGTATATCATGGGCTCAAGAGTTAAATGAATCGGCCAACGTGTCTAAAACTGACCAACAAAGGTCTGAAGGCTCAGTCTGTTGTTCAAATAATAATAATAAGTTTAATTCAGTAAAGTTGCCTACTATAAAATTGCCTTCATTTGATGGCAACTATTTAAAATGGTTAGAGTATCGGGATACTTTTGATTCTTTGATAAATTCCAACGATGCAATCCCAAATATAAACAAGTTTCACTATTTAAGGTCATCCTTAGAAGGAGGAGCTTTAGTAGTAATAAAATCTATAGAGTTTACATCAAACAATTACAAAGTAGCTTGGGATTTAGTATGTCAACGGTACAATAATAAAAATCTACTCATGAATAATCATTTGAAAGCACTTTTCAGTATTGAATCACTAACAAGAGAATCTCACAAGGCTTTGAGATATGTTATTGATTTAGTTTCAAAAAATTTACGAGCATTGAATACTTTAGGGCAGCCTACAGATAAATGGGATGCTTTAATTATTTATATGGTGTCAACAAAGCTTGATGTCACCACTAGTAGAAAATGGGAAGAATATAAGAATGGATTACCAGAATTGCGTACATTAGATCAATTTAATGACTTCTTGCGTAACAGGGCAGATGTTCTAGAAACCACTCAAAATCAAAATATAAGTAGAAATGATCAGAGTAAGCCACATGGTGCTTCCAAAGAGCATAAGAACTTCACTAAGTCTTTTGTGAGTTCTACAAGTAGCAACTCTTCCAAAAATTCATGTGATGTTTGTAACGACAATCATCGCTTGTATATGTGTACCAAGTTTAATGATATGTCACCTGAAGTTAGGTTAGATACAGTTTTAAAGCTGAAATTATGTCTTAACTGTCTGCGTAGTGGACATACTGCCAAAAAATGCTTTCTTAAAGGTTCTTGTAAGTTTTGCAATGGGAAACATAATAGCTTAGTGCATAAACATAGTACAGCAGGATGTAGTAATATTAGTTCCAATTTAAATACAGAGAACGACTTACCTCCAAGTACATCACCTGTAACACTGTCTGCTATCTCAGCAGGGCAGGTCCTATTGTGTACAGCAGTTGTTCAAATTATTAATACTGTAAATAATTCTACATACTTTGCACGAGCACTCTTGGATACTGGAAGTCAATCTTCTTTTATTACTGAAAAGCTTAAAGCAAAGATAGGAATACCAACTCAATGTACAGAACCAATAAGAATTTCTGGCATCAATAATGTACAATGTGACATTAAGGAGCGTTGCAGTTTAAAGTTGTCCTCACGTTTTGACAATTCATTTAATTTACAAGTTATGTGTTTAGTAGTACCTCAAATTACAAGTACATTACCGACACTAAATGTTAATGTTTTAGGCCTAGGATTGCCTGCTGATTTGGATCTTGCAGACCCTGGGTTCCATTGTCCCTCTGACATAGATATCTTGTTGGGGGCAGACGTTTTTTGGGACATTGTAGGTACCCAACAAATAAGATTAGGTAAACACCAACCTGTATTACAACACTCAAAACTAGGTTGGTTAGTGTCAGGCCCTATAGGGAATGGACACTCTAAGTTAATTCGTACTAAAAAAGCTCATTCTAGTATTAATGTATTATATTGTAATATTGTACAGGATGATATTCAAGAATCATTACAAAGATTTTGGGAGGTTGATGAATTGCCTTCAAATAAAATATCTTACACACTTGAAGAACAAGCTTGTGAGAACAGTTTTATAGAAAATACAAGTCGTTTGCCAAGTGGTAGATTTATTGTTAAAATGCCACTCAAGGATTCACCAAAAGAAACACTAGGTGACTCATATAATATTGCCAAAAGGCGTCTGTTTTGTTTAGAAAGTAAGTTAGATAAGAATCCAAATATTAAAAAACAGTATTGTGATTTTATTAAAGAATATTCAGATCTTGGTCATTTGGAAGAAATAGAGCACCCAAGGTTTGGTAATTACTTGCCTCACCATGCAGTACTAAGAGAAAAAAGTGAAACTACTAAGCTTAGAGTCGTTTTTGATGCTTCAGTGAAAACATCCTCTGGAAAATCACTAAATGATATCCAGATGATAGGACCAGTTGTGCAAAATGATTTATTTAATATTATGTTACGTTTTCGCACTCATAAATTCGTACTAACAGGTGACATTGAGAAAATGTTTAGACAAATTTCTATTGTGGAATCACAACGTCATTTACAATTAATTTTGTGGAGGGAAGATTCATCACTGCCACTGAAGGTCTTGCAATTAAACACCCTGACTTACGGTACAGCTTCTGCGCCGTTTCTAAGCACTAGATGTCTCCTTCAGTTAGCAGAGGAATGTACAGATCAGCATATTGCTAATATAATTAAAAATGACTTTTACTATGATGATTTAAGCACTGGAGCATCTACTAAAGAAGAGCTGATGCATATTTATAAGAATGTTACACAAATATTAGGCTCAGCATATTTTCCGTTACGCAAAATACGCACAAATTGTCCTCAAATATTTGCAGACGAACCTACGTTAAGTGATACATTAGACCTTACAAAGCAATCATGTGTGCTAGGTCTCAATTGGTCCCCTAAAATGGACACATTTCAATTTCCAATAAATATAGAATCCACTTTAAAGATAACTAAGAGAACAATAATCTCAATAACTTGCAAAATTTTTGATCCTTTAGGTATTCTATGTGCTTGCATTATTACTGCAAAAATAATTTTACAGCGTTTATGGAGTGCTAAGATAGACTGGGATGATCCAGTACCTAACGATATAAAAAATTCTTGGATGACGTTTATTAAAAACCTATCATGCTTATCTAATATCCAACTAGAACGAAACGTTATTTGTGATTTGCCTTTATCAATAGAACTACACTGTTACGTTGATGCTTCACAAAATGCATATAGTGCCTGTGTATATTTGCGCACAACTGATATTAATAATAAAGTTACAGTTAAGCTACTATGTGCCAAGGCTCGGGTAGCTCCCTTAAAACCAATAACTATACCACGTTTGGAGTTGTGTGGTGCTTTGCTTGGAGCTAGATTGTGTGCAAAGGTCTTACAGTCACTCCGTTGTAACATTACTAGTAAAACAATTTGGACTGATTCAATGGTAGTACTCGGTTGGCTTAAGATTCAATATAAACAACTAAAACCTTTTGTTCGTAACAGGGTAAATGAAATAAATGAAATTACATCTGACTATTCATGGCGACATGTGCCTACAGATTGTAATCCTGCTGACTTGGCCTCAAGAGGTGTAACTCCGCAGCAGTTACAGTCCTCATCCCTGTGGTGGGAGGGACCTTCGTTCCTTAGAAAGGAACCAAGCGAATGGCCACAACAAGGTGTTCCAAATATAGAACTACCAGAATTAAAAGTTCTACATATTAGCTTAGAAACTAATTTCATAGACTTTTCTAGATATTCAAGTTTTACTAAACTCAAAAGAATTATAGCCTATGTCCATAGATTTATTAACAATTTTATTTGCAAGTACAGTAAGGACAAAAATAATAAAAGGTTAACAGGTTGTCTTAACACTGATGAGCTTAGTAATTCATTAAAAACATTAATCAAGTTTTGCCAAGTGCAAACATTTTCTAGTGAAATAGAAACAATCAAAAGGAGCAAAGAGCTCCACCATAAATCTAAAATACTGCCACTTAACCCGTTTATAGATTCAGATGGTATACTCAGGGTGGGTGGTCGTATACAAAATCCTAATTATAATTTTGATAAAAGGCACCCAATATTACTTGACTCCAAACATAATTTTACTAAATTACTAATGAGATATGAGCATATACGTTTATTCCATGCCGGACCACAATTACTTTTATCATCCATTAGGGAGGAATATTGGCCAATAGGTGGCAGGTACTTGGCTCGTAGGATATTAAGAAACTGTATTGTGTGTATACGTTTCAGAGGTAAAACGGTACAGCCTATAATGGGTAACCTTCCAAATGTTAGAACAAATCCCAGTTTTCCGTTTTATACGTGTGGAACAGATTTTGCTGGTCCATTTATGATATCGAGTAAAAAAGGCAGAGGTAATCGTGTAACTAAATGTTACCTTTGTTTATTTGTTTGTCTTACGACTAAAGCTGTTCACTTAGAGCTTGTAAGTGATCTCACTACTGAAGCGTTCCTAATGTGCCTACGACGATTTGTAGCAAGAAGAGGTAAACCTTACGAAATTTATTCAGACAATGGCAAAACGTTTGTAGGGGCAAACAATGAATTGGGTCGTGTCCTTAAATCTAGTCGCGAAGCTGTGATAGAGTATGGCAGCACTGAAGGCATTCGATTCAAATTCAGCCCTGCATATTCACCTCATTTTGGGGGTATATGGGAAGCTGGGGTGAAGTCATCCAAACACCACCTAAAAAGAGTAGCTGGCAACGCTGCCTTAACGTTTGAGGAACTTTCTACGTTGTTCAGACAGATCGAAGCTATCCTAAATTCACGACCCCTATCTCCTCTCTCATCAGACCCATCAGATATCCTCCCCCTAACTCCAGGGCATTTCCTTATCGGGCGGCCACTCACATCAGTGCCGTCTCTAACTGTTAATAAAACGAGACCCAACAGATACGAGAGGATAGAGCAACTGCGGCAGCAATTTTGGGAGAGGTGGCGTCGAGAGTATTTGACCGAACTGCAGCAAAGGACTAAGTGGCGGAAACCACAACAAGAACCCAAAGTAGGCGATTTGATTATACTGAAGGAAGATCACCTACCTCCATTATGTTGGCGTTTAGGCCGCATAACAACCCTATATCCTGGACGAGATGGTGTCAGCAGAGTCGCTGATGTCTACACATCGCGAGGAACAATCAAGAGAGCAGTCCATAAGTTCTGTATTATACCTTATGACGATGATAAGGACTGCAACAAAATGAAGCTAGATAGCTGAGCTATCAAGGTGTGGGAGGCTGTTAACGCGCACACTGTGCGTCGCATAACCGCGAACCCACTGTGCAGCTGAGAGACGGCGGGGCGCAGGGGACGGGGGCCGCGCGGCCGCAGCGCGCCACCCGCCGACCGACCGGCCAACCGCCGACAGTCTGCTCGGGGCACTCATTGCAAGCGCGTCGCTATACTGCCTATCTGCCTATGCGCAACGCGCGGACGCGCCACATAATTTAAAGTATATTGTAATTTGTTGGGTAATATATTTCTAAGAAGCAGATTCGCCTATTATTAGAGAGTGACCCCCAATATTCCCAACAGGAACACTCAGTTTGAAGCTTTAGTGTTGTCAGTTCATACATATACGAATATATTATTATGTATAATTTTACCTGAAAGTTTGTCTGCTTCAGCGCCACTTTATCTGTACTGAACTGGATCCTGAAACAATAAATGTAACTGTTATTTAAGCAAGGTAACAATGTTCTATTTTATATAAGATTTTGTGAAAGCAATTTTCTCTTGTAAAGTCTTTCAAATAAAACGTTATAACGGTTTTCATGTCACGTCTATTTCTGCTATACCTATAATAAAAGATTCATCCTCATAACGGTACTATATGGTACTATATGGCAGACATTCTACTTCCTATTACGTCCGCACACAATACCTGAAAAATATTTTTCTAAACGCACCGCTAGGAACTTTGCAATAAAAGGCAAACAAGAAAATAACGGGAACATTAGTTTTCATATAAATGGAAATATAACTCCCGGTAATAAGCACTTCAACTTCAGCTTGGCAATTGCTTTTTTTACAAATAGACGTTGTTCTGGGGATCGACTTTATTTACGACATTATTCTTATAATGGCCCCGTAGTACGGCCCTGGGGCCCAGTTTTAGCTGAAAACATTCGCATTGCAGCTATGGGACGCATTAAATTTTAACTTTAGATGCTGTATTGTACTTTTAACTTCTTTGGCTTCATTTATTCATTTTATAATCAAATTCAGAAGTTGCGTTTTCCGGCAGTTATTTTGTTTGTGAACTTCATGTTTTTCTGTTAACTTAGTTTTTAATTTTATGGCATTATTTTTTCTTTTTTTTTTCAATATTTTGTTTAAGATTTTTACGGTTCCGTAGTCAACAAGGAACTCTTATAGTTACGCCATGTCCGTCTGTATGTCTGTCTGTCTGTCCGCGGCTTAGCTCAGAGACTCTTAGTACTAGAAAGGTGTAATTTGGCATGGGTATACAACTATACCATCAAACACGCCGCCCAAGTGGTAAAAAAATCATGAAAAAATCAATTGTATTGTTCTTCCCTTGCACGTAAAGTGGAAAAGATTTTTTTTCTCGTCTATCCCATGGTGTGTGGGGTGTATCCGTTCAAAAAAATGTTGGGTCTGTGAAAACCAATTTTCGATTTAGAAATGCATTCGCATATAAAGGTTTAAAGTGATAATTTTTGTTAGAGTCAAGTGCCAGCTAAATGTTTAGTTTTGGATATATTACTTATGTAAAAAAATTGCAGCCGTAGTAAATATGACGAAATTAAAAAGAAAACTATCACAGCTAAGTAGCTTTACAAGTTAACGAGGAATTATTATTATTATTATAATTTATTTCAGGCAACGTCCTTAGTGTTAGTAACAATGATCTTAAAAACTAGTAGTAGTAACTAGTAGTTAAAAACTATACAAGTTTTATTCCGTGTGGAGTTTCATCCAATGTCACACCATTGGAAACTCCCATCTATCTGCGAATAAACTCAAGATAGTGTTGGTACTGCCGCGGAGACGAGCAAGCAGAGACGCGATTCTTTTACGCATGATGGCCGCAAAACCATCTATATGCCTTTCCGTAAACATCCTTGACGCGGTACATCGCCACGGCAGCCTCAACAGTATCCTGAGTGCGTAATAGCCGACCAACTTACATTTGCAGATGGAATGTATGGGAGAACATGTTTTTCAACTAAAATGTTAAGTTTTTTTTACGATTAATTCATCCCAACTACGGAACACTTAATTCTGCGTGGTGCGTCACGCACTTGGCCAGTTTTTTTACGTTTAAGTATTTTGAAATCTTACCTATTCCTTACACAAAATAAAATACGTACTTAAAATTAAATTGGTTTTATTGATATCTTCAAAGTAAGTTCATTATTTTTAGTGCCATATACCTACCTATATCTGTACAAACGAATAGATTGCCTAGCTTATGTCTGGGATTTAATTTCAGTAAAAGTCACTTTATCTTTATTTACGAAATAAATAATGTACATACTTAACCTTTGCTTTGACTGATGCTTATAGTAACTTAATAATTAAACCAAGAAACAATTTATTTATTTCTGAATACTCGAATAGGCACATGTATGAGGGGCTCGTGGCTAAGTAATAAAAGCCCCATGGCTCGATTCTGAAGGTTAAGCAAAGCTTGTTGAGGTATTTTCGTGGATGGGTGGATACCCCTCCGTATCTTGGAAAGCACGTTTAGCCATCGGTCCCAGCTGTCGCAACAACTGACCCTCCGTGTCTTGGAAAGCACGTATAGCCACCGGTCTCCGCTGTCATCAAAGATCTTTGACAATGGTTATGGGCAGTCAGGAGCCCGAAAGTCTGCGACAACCAGTATTACCAAGGGGTATCTTGCTACCCAGTAACAGGTTATGGAGGTCTGATAGGCAGTCGCTCCATGTAGAACTGTTATTCAGCTGCATCTGATTCTATTTCTACAATAGCTATCGTTATTTCACTTTTTGATAAGCATTATCGCTAGTTTTCGATTCGAATTCCTTCATACGAAACAAAAACTAGCGATAACGCTAGTCAAAAAGTGCCACTTGACTACGCATGTCTGTGGAATTTATCGGTCGAAGCTGTCGATTCGTTTCATGGAATCAAATGATGATAACATTTTGTCTAGCTAATTTCTATTCGTTGACTTATGATCACGTGACATTTCGATAGCTTATGTCGACCCCATACATTTTGTGGCTTTTCTACTAGTGTTATCGCCAGTCAATTGTTACTTTGTCTAGGCCCTCTGGTTAGACTGGAAGCTGCCCCTAATGTAGTAGGCAAAAAACTAGGCAGATGACGACTCGAATCAAATAACATCAAGGTAAAATAAAAAAAACTTTATCTTATTAAAACTTTTCGATTATCTACCTGATTTAATATTGGAACGAATAGTGGAGTTTTAGGAAGATTTTTATGTCCATCTAAGACTAGAATATTTTATGCAGCGTCAGTAGTTTGATTAAAATTTAGCATCGAACGAGACGAAAAATTGCCAAGCTTAAGGTTATCAATAGACGTAAAAAGAGATCCTATTAAAGTAGCTTTCAGCTATAAAAACAGTCCATCGATTTCATAGAACATACAAAGATTTTGTTGATTGCAAAAAAAATAGAATAAGATTAAGATGCAACAAAAAAAAACCCCAGATTACCTGACGACCATTTATAAATCTAATTAATTATATGAAATTAACATAAAATAAAAAATAAACTAAATATTATTTCACATAAATCTACATGGGCATTTATGAAACGTCAGAAGCTAGGTGCACAGTTGGTCATTTCCAATGGAGAAGAGCCGGCAAGAAACGCCACGGTTACTCTTTTTAAATTCATGGAATTTTGCAATGTTTTTAAATTACAGTGTTAATAGGTATGGAAGAACAGTGTAAGCCCGTCAACAAGTACCAGGTACTTAACAAAATAGAAAATGGTCTACAAAGCAGTCTATTTAGCCTACAACGTGCTCACATTCACAAACTAAAAAAGAACAATACATACATTATGTACTATAGCATCAATGGTGACCTTCTCTACACGAGAAGAGGCCTATATTGGGACAATAATAGGCTGGTATTATAATATCACTATTGCATCTGCCAAATAATTACATGAAAACAAAATCGGAAAATGCAAAACCGCATTCCCAAAATAATTTCTGAATACGAATTTATACACAGAGTGTCGCCACAACCGCAGTAGAACAACAGTTACCCAGTGTGCCAAATCCGTAGAGTATCTGACAAAACCGTGTCCAACCGGCCAGTTGCTCGAATAGCAGAATTAGTGCATAAATCCCAACTACGTTGTTGCTGAGATTAGCGTTCCTGATTTAACTTCATTTAGTTTTGTGTAGCGATTTATGTCTAGAAATGTTTTTTTTTTGTATTGATTTTTATTTTATGTATAGTATGGCACCTGCTCGCTTTTAATAAACTTCTGTATTTTTTTAATTGAAACTTCTTAAGCGGTGATTCAATAATTGGACGAGAATTGAGAGAAAATTTTCAAGGACGCGTCTTTTTGTTTTTTTTTTGTTTTGGCACATATCGTTACATGAGAGACAAGAAAGATATAACTCTCTGTGTCTCTGGCAATAAATCTCTCATAATCTTAATATTTTTTAAAGTTTCACTTCTGTCACTTGCACGCGCAAAGTAATTAAGACAGCTTAATTCAGTGTATTTAAAACTATTCGCCCTAACTTTTATCTAAGGTTAACGCAATAAATAAGTTATTTTATTTAAGTCTGCCTTTGAAAGTTTTCAGACTTATCTGCCCATTACTTTATTAAAGTTCCACCGCAAACTATAATCTGAATAAAATAAAATAAGCTACGTTGAAATATCACACGAACGATCAAAATATTTCAACTTAATTTTCGAACAAATGGACAATTGGAGCGAATGTTACTTTTATGAAAGCTATTTGTTGTGGATAGCACAGATATTCCTGGTTGCCCGGACATGTCACCGAGCGGACAGGCTGTGCAGTCCACATTTCCACAGCCCCGAGGCGGGAAATAGTCGCGATTTTGTGTTTATTTTAGGTAACGCCTTTTGAATTATTCGGACCACTGTGCAAGCTTATACATTTTAAATGTGTGATTATTGACTGCGTTATAATATTGGATTATAGATTTTTTTTATAGAATCTACTTTCTGCATAATATTGACTGTAGTGATTTCATTAGGTATACTTAATTTCAGTTGCATTTTACTTTGTTTCAAGTTTTTTTATTATGCTGTGCACTATATCATCAATAGGTAGGTACAAAATGTATGGATAGTCAGCTTTAAGCCGTTTTTCCTTTTAATAGGTACTCACTTTTTTGTCATTTTTAAGAATCTAGTCTTTTACACCGCTGCGTTTTACATTTACCCTGTCACCACGTTCAAGAGTCACTAGTTCACAAACTAAACGATAGCCAACCTTCTAACCCAGCATTAGAAAATGTTATTCAGCTACTCCATCGCTTATCTAAAGCGCTGTAAACATATCTATCTGTTCGTTGCAAACTTGCAAGCACAGCTAAACATTCAAACTGATACAGCAGCAGTTACTGTCCAATATCCGGAGAGTCGTAGTTTCCGGCCACGCCACCGAGCCATCCCTGCCATCTGTCGCGTGTTGCACTAACCAATATTATAGATTTTATTATATAATAACATTACTCCGTTGAATTTCTGTGTTCCTGGTACTTGTTACTTGTGGAGTGGCGTGGAAATGTATTTTATTTAGCTGTATTTTTATACAGGTCAGTCCAAATAAACAATCATTTTATTATAGCAAAACTTGATAAAAACTACTTTAAATAATTATTTAGAAATCCTTGTTTTAAAAATCAAAAGAGGTAAG
This sequence comes from Tiliacea aurago, assembly GCA_948098905.1. Lineage (NCBI taxonomy): Eukaryota > Metazoa > Arthropoda > Insecta > Lepidoptera > Noctuidae > Tiliacea > Tiliacea aurago. The sequence goes on along the minus strand of OX402587.1, from coordinate 17,080,269 downwards.
TATTCAATTCAGTAAAATCATATTAATTATAAAGTAGACTATTGAAGTGATTAAATAGTGCAATGATTACATCAATTATTATTACAGACGAAGTTATGTTTTTGAAAAACTACTTTGCATAGTCTATTCAATGTTAGTTCCTTGTTAGTTTTCCAAGAGCAGGTTATTATTATCATACTATTTTTTTTTAATTCAACATTTCATTACCTTAATTAATTTATTCAACATAAAGTGAAATTCACCTCGCCTTTTACAAAGAAAAATAATTCTACCGAATAAATTTCAAATTTCAACATTCAAAGAGTGGTATTCACGGGTAGCGCTGCGGTCAATTCTAAAGAATGTAGAATTTTCCTTTCAAAATTCATAGAAATGTTGCAGCGGTGGCGGAAGTGGCGTCTTTGACCGGATATTGAAGGGTAAGCTGTGATTCTTTTATAGCAAGTTCTTTTGAGAAAATCTAGTTTTTTTCATTAGTAAATTGAAGTGTCAAGTTCACACTGAAATTGAAACTGTTTTTTTTTTTGTTAGATAAGGTAGTAGGTTAACTGTTTTAATTTTATCAATCCTTAAAGTTATTATTATTAAAGGTACAGTCCAGTTTTAAACAAATAACATAAAAAGTCAAGGTTCCGTGTGGTGCCGGATGTAAAGAATATAGCACCATCCTATTTCTTCCCGTGGGTGTCGTAAAAGGTGGCTAAGGGACTTACTAGAGAATGGGCAGCAGCGTTCTCTATGCATTTTAACACCATACTGCGATTGCCAACTCGCCTGCCAAGTGTGGCGATTATGGCAACCCCCCCTTTGGGGGAGGCCTATGTCCAGCAGTGGATGGCTGTCGGCTGAAATGATGAACATAAAATTTAAATGATTTTCACGAACAAAACGTCCAAAAATACAAAACAATGCACAACAGAAAAAGCCGTACGTAACATTTTCATTTTAAACTTGCGAATTTCGCATACAGATTTTCAACATTAGTACTTGTCTCTTGTAATTTTTAACCCATTTTGCGCTTGGCTGTAGCGAAATATTATTTGAACGTTATTCTGTGACGTCACGTGCATCTGATTCGGGACGTCCCGCCCCGCTGCCCCTTGGGCCATTAATCATTGGGACTGTCTACGTGTCGCCCTGACTGGGACTTTGGTAGGTAGGTACTAGAACCTACTACCCACGCTGTCTAAAAACATGAATATTTTCTGTAAAATCTATTTGTAGTCAGTAGGTCTGATAATATAGTCATAATAATATATATTCTGCAGTAGTCAGCTGCATCCAGTAAGAATGGAAACTAACCCCAATATCGTTGAGAAAACGCTAGTACATGATGATTCTGATATTCGGTACGGGAGTAATTGCTTGGTCATAAACGTAGGGATAGCAAACTGTCACTCTTTATTAGTTCGGCATTGCAGTAATTAAGCCTGTCAGTCAAATATAACCATGTTCTGCCCATCCGTTATGGACGTTTTCATTAAGGGAACAATACGGTTGTTACCACCAGGTACATTTTTACGCTTTTTGCCGTAGTTGGTCATTTTGGTAGGTATTTCGATGAAATCCCCTAATATGATCTACACTGAAAAAAAAGTTTTTGCTTTAACAAAAATCTTGTTTAATGTGATCACGCATCTTGACTCCATACGAGCCTAACAAGATCATGACTTTTGAAGCTAGGAGAACTTTGTTAAATTATCATAGTTCCGTCTACTAAGTAATGAATTAGTTTAATCACGGGTAGTTATTTCATATAGCTCAAATATTGGCTAGTTTAAGAATGATATAATGCTAACAAGTTGCTTGTTACCATGAACTTAAATTAGGTATTATTTGGTATATAAAAGTGAAGAAGTAAAATCAAAAAAGCATGTATGACAATGATGTATGATGTACTAAAGACCGGTGATTATTCTGTACATGAACAATTGTACATTTGTCAAGATACAGGGTTATTTTTAAAACGTCAATAACCTCTTAAGGGGTCATTGTACTCATCATTATGAACAACTTTTACTATGGGACCAAACCTGAAATCGCGAAAAAAAAATCAGCTGTTCCCTACATTTTAACAAATTATTCGAACATAAATGTAGGGAACAGCTGGTTTTTCGCGATTTCAGTTTTGGTCCCATAGTAAAAGTTGTTCATAATGATGAGTACAATGACCCCTTGAGTGGTTATTGACGTTTTAAAAATAACCCTGTTTAGAAAATGAATTTGTTCTGGAATATATGCTATCTTGTTTATAGTAAATAGAAAAATTATGATTCCAAACATATTCATACCAACTAACATACAACAAGAGAAAATGTATCTTAGTTAGTTTGCATTTTTTTCAGTGTACCTACTGGGGAAAAAAATGGTCTTTTACTGAACAGTGGATCGACGAAATACAAGTTATTTCAGTCTGATCTTCAATTCCGATCCATTCAGAGCATCCAGGGAACAACTACCTACCACTGGCTACCACGTTGTTGAATTACGGTTTTAAGGGTTATGAACCCTGCCGGTGAATTACAGACAGAGAGAATCATTATAATTATTGGCAACACTATTCAATCTCTTAGGTGTTGCAAGTTTCTGCAGAATCCTGTTTAGTTTTTGGTAGTCTATTTCAATATCAGCATCTGCCTAGCCTTTTCACAACTTTGCTGAGGTCAGCTTCCAGTCTAACCGGATGCAGTTGAAGTCTATTTATTACATGAAAAGATCTATAAAAATAAAATACCCCAGGATATCCAGGTATAACAATTTTCACCAACTATTTATCAGAAAATCCCAAAGGAATACTTTTAATTCTTCAAGGGCCTGTCAGTTTTTTCTCCCCTTTTTCATCCACTATTATGATATTTAAGTTACTGATGAATATGAACCACGCCTTTTTTCGGCTCTCGACCACTTTTGCCCAATTATGACGTAAGCTGATACTCAACAGTAGTTGGATATCAGGTAACGTTGTGTTTAATGATTTTTGGCACGGGGCGTGTGCATGTGGTCTTTATATTTAAACTTGTTCATGACACGTAAATATCATTTAGGTGGTATTAGGATAATTAAAATTGATGAAATGAAATGAAATGAAATGAAATGAAATCGTTTATTCTGTAAATAGGATATTAAAATCACTTTTACACGTCATATAAAAAAAAAAAATCTAGATGTAGCCGACATTTCCTATCTGACTACCCCTGAGAAGAAATGGCGAAACAAACTCAGGGGTCAAAGTCTCTTTTAAAGTCCAGACATAATCTTGGTCAGATCTTGTGAGGACCATGTAGATCCGTGTCTGAAATGGTCTTTTGAGGAAAGAACCACGCAAATTTGAGCGGACCTGTCCAATCAGTGTAAGCATTTGTCAGTAATCGTGCAGCTCAACTCAAAACTTAAGGAGCTCAACGACTCGACGAATAGTACCAAAAAAAGGACATTTGGGTAGGCCGCATAAAGCGCTCAAAATGTCAGACCATCATTAAAACTTAACTGAGAAAAGAAAGGAAAACATTTAAAGAAAAAAAAAATGACCCACATAGTGCTCACATTCACAATAAATTAAAGCAGTAAATATAATACTTTTCAAAATAAACATTCATGTAAAATTGTATACAATATTCTGCAATGTCAATATGTATATAAAATCATGCATAATAATTAAAATTTCAAGTTTTATCACAAGGCTAGCAGAGCGAGCAGCTCAATCCCAAGCTTTTTTGTCCTCTAAATAATCAGAAATCTTATAGTACCCTTTTTTACAAAGTTTAGTTTTAATACAGATTTTAAATCGTTTAATGGGTATGATGACGTGTGTCAGTCCATTATTATTTTTTTCATGATTAGTATTTTTTTTGTGAGCATTCGATAGAATTATGTATATTCCGTATGATAAGCACACGGAATATACCTAATTCTATCGAATGCGATTATCTCATTTTAGACCGTCTCTGGCTAGGTTTTAAACATCATACAATACAGTTCAGTTTTCTGGTATTTGTGATATAATGATTTTTTCATTAGTACAGACACCAACTATACCCTTATTTCTGGAACGTTCCATTTTTACTTTGGTCTTAAGGAACATGAGGCTCCAGGGGCTAGTGCGAATCCTTGGGTTCATTCGAGTGATCGAGTGTGGTTTAACCATGCTGAGGTCGGTGCATTTCATTCAATCATTCATTCATTCATTCATTCATGAAAATAGTTTTTGCTGTGAACCGTAAATCTGTTTTTTCTGAAAATGTAAATTATTGTTATTATTATTATAGTTCGTATTAAAGCTAAAATATGAAATTGGACTTAACTTTCAACTCTCGTTCAATAATTTAAAAACACTTATATATCTAATCGAGTTCTATGAACAAAATAATATAAAGCAGCTTCTGAGCTAAGATATTTCCGTCTCCGATAATGAGGTACTAATAATCACTTCAAACTCATCAAATGAAAATATATCGGCAGCAACTTGTTTATTTTTGTAAAGTAGAAGTAGTCTCTTTGGAAATCCAAATTTGTTACGTATCTCCCAATCATTTCTTTTAATCAAAAATATACTCTAAGCTGGGGCGGTAAAGTATATTATTGTTTCGTGACGAATGCTTTTTGGAGTTGGAAGCAATATTAATTAATTAAGCAACAGTATTAAAGAAAACAGAAGTTAAAGAATGTTTGAAAGTGAGGGACATCCAAATAAACTTCTTAAAAGTTTAAATACATTAATAGGTACAATTTGTACATTAACTTACATTCCTTTACAATTTGTCTTAAAAGGGGACTTCAGAGGGATTGAGTAGGTATTCAATTATGAAAGGATCTAACATTAATTAATTTCTGAGCTGTTAATAAAAGAGAGTCTAACTTAATTTCGACATTTGTGTTACGTCACATCAATGTGTCTTTATCTGTGAATCTTAAGAAGTTTCGGAAAGCCACTTCGCGGCTTGTTTTAAGGCATTTAATAGAAGGATGAAATGCCTTAGAAGCATTCCATTTAATAGAAGGTATTCTATTAAATGCCTCAGAATTTAAATGGATTGTTTAAATCATGAAATATTAATTCAATTACCGAATACTGATGTTTCAAAATTATTTAGTTCGAATGGATTAACCCGTAATCGGTTTCACAGATTGTTATGAAAATCATACATATTTAACGTTCATTATAATAATGATTTCGTTAGCTCGCCTTTAAGACAGTTTGTTTACAAATATAAAGCGCTAACTATCGACAGACTTACTTTAATGATTATCCTTTATCCTACTGCCTTTTACCTGTTCGACATCGAAATGCAATTTCAAACTATCGATCTTTTGTCGCATGACGTGGTCGCTATCAGTCCATTTATCTACTAGCCTATAAGTCCACTAATTGGGGATACGGTTCCGTACAAATAATCCTACAAAAATGGGTCATGTTTTTCGCAATTTTCTCTACCGATTGACATCGCAAAGTTAATCTATCAATACGTTATTACTGCGAATTTTGTGGAAATCTTTCAGGGAAACAGGCGGGAAATGACTTTGGTAAAATTTGGGCCAGTTACCTCAACTAATGAGGCTGACGTCCACCATGACTTACCCTAAACAAGAACAGTAAAGGCGTGGAGTAGTCTACCTATAGTAAATATTTTTTAAGCTTTCAGATTAATTTTGTTCACGTAGCTAAGATATTTAATAATTAGTTTATTTATTTTCTCTCACAATGGTTTTGTAGCACTTAACAGTTTTGAACTATAAAAAATCACATTGTGAGAGCTGGTGCCTGAAGTAGGTTTTAAAAAAAACCTGTATTACAGTTTACCAGGCCCCACTTAGTGGCATCATACAAATAAACAGGCAGGTAACATGTATTTCTACTAAACACTTAAAACAAAAAATAAATTAATTAAAAGGAAAATTAAAATTATACTAAAATTAAAATAGCACAAAAAAAGCAGTCAAAGGGTGAATAGTGATGAATGGGTAGGTGAATGGTGGAGAATGCAGTTAAATGTGTAGGTGAACGACTAGAGGTGAATGGTGGTGAATGTGTAGGTGAATGGTGGTGGATGTGTCGGCAATTGTTTGAATACAAGACAGTGTTATTTAATTGAGTGGAGCAGTTTCTCTGTGTCATCATAGGAAAGAGTTTTCAAGAAGTCGGTTACTTTTTGCTTACAACTGGGTTTGTTTAGTGGTTAAATATTTAGACCCTTGTTGATAACATTATAAAGATAATCCCCTAGGTAACAGAAGAACTTGTGGGACAGGCTTGAACGGAAAAAAGTAGTACAACTGCATACAGTACCTTTTCTTTGTTTATCTTTCAATAGATCTGAATCATAAAATGAAATGAAACACTTTAAAGTATCTTCCAATGCATATTTATTACCACTGTGAAAATGGCTAAGATGCACAGCAACTACATATATAACGTTGACTCATTTTCCTTTGTATAACTTCATAATTTTCGTGTCTTCCAAGAGACTAAGTGCCAATTTCACCAATCAAACTGAACGCGATCAGCACATCTAAACCGAGTTCAAGAGCTGTCATTGTCAATATTACAAAGAAAATAATGACAGTGACAGCTCTTAAACGTAGTTTATGTGCTGATCGCGTTCACTTTTCATTGGTGAAATTCGCCCTAAGAATCCGTTCTTTCTCATTGCTTACTTGTAAAGCTACAAAACAAACCCTGTTATTCATAAAAATCCGCTCCACGCCACCCTAATCCCCTCGCGATGCAAAAGTTAACACAACAGGCCTGTGATAAACGATTGACTCAATGACTTGAAAAAGTAACGCCCTAAAACGACGATCGTGGTCCGACTAACGACGGCCATTATCCGGCGATATCACGGGAACAGTCCGGACCGTGCTTTTCACTTGCTGCGATTTTGCTCGAACCTGAAGTGGCGCCCAAATGAGTCTAATTTGAACGAATTGGACCACTCACGATCAACGCTTCTGTCGTGAATACTGGTACGTGCTAAAAGTTTTCACCTTGGTTGGACCTGATTTTGTAAAGAAATGTTCGGAAAAAATGTTAGATGTTGCAGCAGAATTTGTTATTGATGAACACACATTTTTTGAACTTGGAAACTCTCATAAACCATTATTTTTCCTATTTTATGTTAAGAAGGATAACTAGTTAAGAATGCTTAATTGGTAGATGCACATTGTCACAAATTAAGGAAAAGGAATTATTTAAATTTAAAAATAAGTGTTGAGTGAAAGATAGAGTTACGCCCCTTGTGCAGCAATCAATCAACTTACTTTAAGTGACGGCAAAGGCTCGTCTATATCAATTGTAGCCGTTATCGCTGTATATTTGTAAGGGAGTTGCCAAATAAATAAATCATATTGCTGTGGGTCATTCATCAAAACTCAATCTTGGTTTATTTATAGACTCTTTTCCTTCCATGTTTTATTAATTGGTTTTCTGATATCTGCACTTGAATTTTAGTGAATACGGATTGAGAACTTAGTCACTTGTTTTTTAGATTATTTTAGGAGATCTTAGAAGTAAGTCAAAGATTTAAATTCAAATCGTTCTTTGGTCATTTCATCAATCAATAGGTACTTACAAAGTACAAACTGTCTTTCCTCGAATCTTAATTTATGTAATCCGAGCATTATGGGAACCATTTCTCCCTCAATTACTATCAAAATAATTTCCCGAAATAATCTCAATCAAATCCTAAATCATCAATAATAATTAAGATCACAAAATTACCCTGATCCCACGAAACAAATTACGTTGAAACATAACTCCTTCATCTCAGAGATTTTGTTCATCACTAAGATAATGATTTTATAGAAGCGTGAAGCTTGTCGGGATCGATTTCCGAAACACAATTTCTCAGTGGCACAGAATGGAAGGAGCACAAACGACGAACCTCGTTAGTGCAAAGACGCCGCTCATTGGATTAATTAGTTCCCCGTTCGAGGGAACAAGCCGACATACTTTCGTAGCCGGTATATTGCCGCCGACTCTCGAAGAACCCTTTATTGTTCAAGACGCTTCACATTTTCATGTATATTTTAAGTTAGCCGCGTTGCAAAGTCTTCGCAAGTTGTCTGTTACCCCCTTAATCCTTTAACAATGTTAGAGGAAAGTATTCAGCATGTTCTAAGGAGTTTCCACTTTGTTTAGTATGAATAGTTAATTAAGAATTAATTGAATTTTAAAGTAAATTAAATATGTTATTGTTGTTAATTTTGTATTAGACTTGTTTGGGGTTATGGAGCGGAGAAGATTACTAATTTTACAAAATATGTCGGGGGAAATCTTTTGTGTGTGTAATTTTCTTGTTAAGATAAGACTATGACTGTCATTTCATTTTATCTGATGGTAAATACTTTTGGTTGTTACAGGCCCACGAGACCGAGCTTTTCAAGTATCATTCTATGTACGTATAATCGCAACCGAAAAATACTTTGAAAATCCCTTTATTGAGATGGAACACTTCTCGCCCTATGAGGACAAGAAAATGCAATAACGTCAGTGTCGTCGAAGATTGACGAGACTTCGTTACAGATCAAAGGGCAAGTGAGTAAGTACCAGTCAATACATCTTTTGTACACTTTTTTTGAGTTTTAGATTCCCTTTGCATCTTCTGGGTCATGACAATATCTCAACATGTCACACAAAGTCCTTTTTAGACAGCTATTTTGCTAAATGCTTTGTATGTATAAACTGATTCGTGATCAGATTATGAGCTCATGTTGAAGATAAGATAATGTTGTTCACCATATAATAATAGATAGATCGACACTATGTCACTCATAAAGGGTATAACTTAACTTACGCAACCATCTGGCCGAACACTGTCTCTTAAGATACAGGCCTCCTAGTTTAAGAGACAGCGTTTATGTTTTGTATAAATAGATTTTTTTGTAGCCTTTTAAATTTTCACCTGATCATGCTAATGACCACCATCTTCAATGGCGCTCTTAGCAACAACATTTTTCCTAAAGCTTGGAAAAGTGCCACGGTCATCGGTATCCCGAAGCCCGGCAAACCTAAGACCGAACCTTCCAGTTACCGACCCATCAGTCTGCTCAACGTCTTCGGCAAAGTCTATGAGAGGCTTATTTATAAGCGTCTCAGAGACTATGCCGAGACGAAGGGCCTCATCCCAAACGAACAGTTCGTGTTCAGATCCCAACATTCGTGCGTACAACAGGTCCACCGTATCGTCGAGCATGTAAGCGCTGGCTTCCAGCGCGGGCTCATGACGGGTGCTGTGTTCTTCGACATTGCGAAAGCGTTCGACAAAGTCTGGCACAACGGCTTAATATATAAGCTCTACAAACTCGGTGTGCCCGATCGTCTCGTGCTCATCTTACGAGACTTTTTGTCGGACCGCACCTTCCGCTATCGCATCGAGGGTGCGCTATCCTCCCCCCATCCGCTCCGCGCAGGCGTCCCTCAGGGCGCTGTGCTGGCACCGCTGATATTCACTATATTCACTAGTGATATCCCCAAATGTAGAAAGGCGCAGTTAGCTCTGTTCGCAGACGACACGGCCATCTACTATTCCGGCCTCAGGCAAGACAATATCGCCCGCATCCTTCAGGCCGAAGTCAACAGACTCGCGGCCTGGTTCAGGAAGTGGAGGATTGAAGTCAACCCTGATAAGAGCCAGGGGGTCCTATTCTGTAGGCCCCGGCGATCACCCGCCCTGCCCCAACCGATCACCATGTTCGGCAAGCCTATCCCTTGGGAGAAGCGAGCCAAATATCTCGGTGTGGTCTTAGACCATCACATGACGTTCGGCGAGCACATAAAACAGGTGCGCTCGCGCGCCAGTTTTGCTCTCGGCCGACTACACTCCGTACTCAACCCGCGCAGCAAGTTGTCCCTTAAGTGCAAATTGCGTATTTACACCGCGTGCATTCGACCGATCATGACTTACGCCTGCGTAGTCTTCGCTCACGCAAAGTCATATCACATTCATAAGATGCAGACGCTTCAAAACCGATTTCTCCGTAGAATTACGAAAGCTCCTTGGTTCGTCCGGAACGAACAACTTCACGTAGACCTTAAGATGCCTACCATCAAACAGTTTATGAAGCGCCTTGCAAAGCGCTTTTTCGAATCCGCGGAACGTCATCGCAACCCCTTGGTTGTGCAGGCCGCTAGTTACAGGCCTTCTGCCATTAGTCAGACTCGCCGACCGAGGCACACTCTCTTAGATCCGGATGACCCCATCACTCTCCTTCAGGAAAGCAATAGGGCCACGAGTACAGTGCACAAAATACACAAACCGACCTTCCGTCCTCGCCGCCGAGGTACCACGCGAACTTCCCGAGTAAATGGTAATAAAAGTCCTCCCCCCCGTCCCTTGAATGTCGATGCGCCAGCCGCCCGGTTAGAGGCTGAGAGCGCCGTAGCAATAAATATAATATCCCCTGATAATAATCATGATCAAAATGTTGATCCAGCCCGTCCCCAAATTGTTACTAATTTTGTGATCCCCCAACGACGCCCTGAGCCGAGGTCCGTACCCCACAGGGGGTGCCCTTAGTGCGCTGTCGTTTAGTTTTAATATATATAATTTGCGCCCTGGCTGGAGGCTTTAAGATTAAAAACCTTAGGGCAGCCACAGGAATATCCGGTTAAGTAGCAACGACCTCTCTAGGTCTGCTACGAGATGCCATACAAAAAAAAAAAAAAAAAACCTTTTAAATTTTGTACAAACAGTTATGTATATTTTTAGTATATCTACCACTGTACTCAACCTGTGTCTGTTTTATTTTGGATAAATAAACATTATTATTATTAATCCACTGGTCACGTGCCGATCATCTTGAGTTAGGTATTCTTTCTTCCTTTGCGAAAATCACATAATTACTCCTTATTTTATAAACGTAGCTTTAAGTTGAGTGACGTTTAAACGTCAAAATCTATGCTTAAACAATCGCTAATCATTACTTATCGTTTATAAATGAACCCTGAAGAATGAGGGAGGGTGGTTTATTAAACCGGCATGATCTTCTTCATCTCAAACGTTGGACGGCAATCATCAAACATCCGTAATCACAGAAGGAAATATGATTCGCTCCAGTTTTTACCCGACCACGTGTGACTGTCGCAATGTGTGAAGTGTTTCGCACGCCTGTAACGTCCCCTTTGTCGACCTATTTAGTACACAAAGACTAAGTGGCACGTTTGTGACAGAGTATAGAATTTTGAAACGAGCATTCCGCTAGAAATTGCGGCACATTTATTAAGAGATTTTTAGAAAATTAATAAAGACGTTGATAAAGTTGAAGCAATAGAACAGGTTTATATACACAAAACAACTTTTATTAGGTATCCATTTCAACGCTCCATTAACAATTGAACTCTTGACTAATAAACTACTTTTTATCAATATTATGGCCTAACAGTGTTGCTAACCAAAAAATACTTATTACATTGACTTATTCTAAAACCCGCCCTCAATGTAATACATACATAAAATTCAAACAAAAAACTTACTTTTAAGCCACACTTATTTATAAACCTCAACAAAAATTATTATTCAACGCCTTTGCAAACATATCTGCAATCTGATCTGCTGTTTTTAAGTATTTCAAAATCAATGTCCATTTTTTAATCAACTCTTTGGATCTTATGTCAACATGTTTCAAGCGCTTAATATTTTCCGTGTTACCAACTATTATGACACTTTGTTGGTTATCACAATAAATCTTGACAGTACAAATATGTTCAATAGATTTTAATCTGTTTATTTATTTGGTTAAAATCTGTTTCGGATAACAATCAACGCAAAAAGGAGCGATAAACAGATGTGTCATCGTGGGATTTTGTTTTGAAAGTGGTCCGATTTGGACACCCGCGATAGTACCTACACTTAGTATTAATTCTTCGTTGGGCCCACTGAGTTTTGTCCCAGATAAAAAAATCCTGGGTTGTCCCAAACAATATGCTTCGTTCGTCCCAAAATATATTTTAAATTATTTTATTCTCGCTTCGTCCTATTTTATATTCCTTGTACGGCCCATATTTTTTTTGTATAGACCAAACTTACCTTTTTGTACAGTCGGCAAAACAGGGTAACGTATTAATAAATATTTAGCATCAATCATCAACTATTTAAAACAACCGCACCACTCTGTCTACTCCGCGAGAGAAAAATTAACCCGTATTATTTTATATAACATTATTCATGCAAGCTTAGAACTTTTTTTTTGGTCTACTGCTCTAAATTTTGCACATCGTGTCGTGTCGTGAACAGAATACCGTCTTGTATGCAACGTACTACGGCTAAAAAGTATCCAGGTTATAAACTCCAAATCCTAATTATTGGGTCATAATAATACTAATGATTGAAAATTTGAAATTCTATCTTGAATTCATGCAAGCCTTGTACTATAATATGTTAGGTTACTGCTGTTACTGCCTACAGATAAATTATTATTTGCTATTTCTGAAAACTTCTGCGCAATTTTCTTAATTATCCTTTCCGTAAGAATCTTCTACAAAGTATTGGAAAACTTGAAAAAAAGAGATGAATGAAATCGTTAAAGTCATTCTCAAGTTATGGCGTGACCAAGGGAAATATGGATTTATTCTTGTATAGATTTTATTGTTTCAAAAATTTCAAATAAGTTGTTACATTTTTTTTTTACTTTACCTTTAAAGTATTTGAAATTCGGGACGAAACACAACTTAAATAGTGATATGGGACAAACCAAGAGTTTTTTGGAATGTGGGACAAAACTTCAGGACGAACGAAGAATCAATCACACTTAGGCTGAGATTCATAAACTTTTGGTACCTACACATAGCACGTGCACGTGATAAGCATTATTCCTGACACTGTCGCACAACTGCCGAATGAAAAGTGCAAGATTGAGACGGGACCATATCTAAGCCAAAGTCCGTGCTAAATATCGTTTATTAAAATCTCGACAAAAAACTGAGTTGATCAAATCACAAAAAATCATCACGTTAGGTTCGCAACGAGCAGAATAAAAAAAGTGTGGGTCTGTACCACCATATCTCTCACAATCTAAAAGAAATAAACGTCCTTCCCTTCAATCAATTTAAAAACCATCTTACAATTTCCCCTAAACCATAAATATGTCCCAATACGCCCGACATTCTGTCCTATTTATTTAATCTACGTCGGACGAAAGTAGCTGACACATGACATCAGTCATTCCGCCGGTCCGTGGCGCGTGACCACAAAAACAGATGCCTTAACTTGGTACTCATATAAAAACTGAAAGGGCAGTCGGGTCGTACCGATTGTCATGGAACAAAGGTCCCCGCAATGACATAACAGGCCATAATTAATATTATTAGCTGTCAACGGCAGATGATTCTTATTCTTATAATTTCGGGGACACGGTCATGTATTTTTATTCTGATGCTCTTTTGTTTCAGCTAGTTGGATGTAGAGTTGTCAGATGTTTAGTTAATTTATGACAAAAACAAAATGAAGATCGTGCAAATTGCAAGAGTTTAAAAGTGAAAAAAAAAACTATTGAAAAACACTAATAGGCTCAAGAATCTACGACAGACAACATACGGCAAATCACATTAAAAGGATTCCATTTAATTCCGTCATTAAAGTTTTTACTGTCGTAAGTGAAACAAGAAACTCAAAAACAATAGACAAATATCGGGCGACATAATGTGTTTTTAAAAGAGTGTCACCATATGGCCAGCGGAGGCTATAAAACGCGATAACATCAGTGACAGTTGGCTTCAAGATTACGGTGCTAATTATTGCTCCGAAAATAATTTGTTTATTGTTTTATTCACATAATGGTAAGTTCTTCAAGAGTATTTATAATATTTTGGTTAGTATAGTTTATTGTTAAAGTAAAAATACCTATTATTTACGTAAAGAAGAATGAGAGGACTCCATGTAATTTGGGTGTCGCACTTAGACTTCGCGTATACATTCGTACAAATTCTCTCAAAAGATAGATCGCTGTCAAATTAAGTTATAAGATAGTTACAGCATATTTCTTCAACATTTGGTTTCGCCAGAAAAATGTTGTTTAAAGAGCAGGTGGCTCCGTATATACACACCCCATGACAGTAAACCAAAGACAAAGCAGTACACAGTAAACAGTATAAATATATATGACATTCGAAGATGGCGGAAATGAATAATTCCAATATTGGCTATACTGAAGGGAAGAGTGGCACTAGCTGACTTTGTATATTAAGCCCTCTACACATTGGACATCTAGAAGAGCGTCATGTTCTATTGTGCTCCATGCACTTCATGTAGGTAAAGCAAGCAGCCATAATTACGCGATTATTGAGCCGCAGTGGAGCCACATCGCTAACTATGGCCCACCTCTTGTCGTGCTCTCTGTGCCTATGCGAGGCCAATGATAACGCTGTCGAAGTGGCCGAATTCTGGTCGTAGAGGTTATTTAAAACAAACAAATGGAATCACCGATACTACTGTAGCGGCATCAACATCGCCACATGCTAACTACGCGTCACACTGACGTCACGCAAATCCTGCATCGCGCAAGCAGAGTTTACCACGCAACTAGCATATATACAACGTCCGCATATAGACATGAACCGTCGGGCAGTTGCCCACCAGACACGACACCCGTCTGGTCGGAGGATCCTCCCTTTTCTATGGTGGATGAGTGAACTTTACACCCTGTTCCTCATTACCACCAAACTACTACGAAGAATATTAACAAAATGTCTTTTGTTATTACTACTAATGTGTACTAAGTCTTCTATATAAAGGCAAATCAAAGAAACGCTATTGGATGTAGAAATCTAAAAATGCGACCTAGGGATACGTCCAACATGAACTATGCACGATGGTTTGTTGCTCTGCAACTACAAACCAACGCGTTATCGCTGTGCATCGTACATCGTACACGGCCAGATAGGCTCCGACGCATAAAACACACGTGCCGTGATATGTCAGGCGAAACAGAGCAACGTCGCACGACATGCCTGGCAACATCGACAACGATGAAAAAGGTCGTGAGGCAAGATATCTAGAGACATTGGCCGACATCGCCCAACATTTCAAGCGACTGGTGTCGCGCGACATTTGTTCAGTGAATACGAGGCTTTGTCACTGACAATACGTCTTGTCAGTGGTCATAATAGGACAACTGTCAGTATTGTTGTCATTTACGTATATTTTGCAATATTACTAGGTATACATAAATATCTTTGCTTAAACATATCTTACTATATTTAAGCAAGGTTCAATGGTGAATATAGAATTTAAGACCTGTGAAGGTATTCAGGCTGGGGAGGCCGCACATCCCATCATGTTGCCTTACTATCTTGGTTGGCTTATGTACCTATTCTAAGTAGGTACCTATTATGGATTAAGGAAAAATAAAGGCTCGTACACACTGGAGCGATATCGCGGACGTGACGTGACCCTAGTAGCACAATTTCTATGTCGGTGCCTGTCGCACCCGCGATATCGCATGAGTCTGTAAAAGACTTAAAACATTTATGCTGCATCCGGATTGAGTAGAAGTCGAACCCAACATAATTGGGAAAACGCTAGGCATTAGTTATTAAATACTAATCTTTGAAGAACTTGGTCGAATAACTGAGTAGATGGTGCGGGCGTCATGCTTGTCGTCGCCATCATCATACGATGCTCATCACCAGTGATCGGAATAGTAGAGCTTATGTACCTAAAGTCCTAAAAACAAACTAAAAAAAAAGTGGAGACTTCCTTACGATTTTTTTTTTAATTCACTGTTTTCGAGATATTTGAATTTCTAATGAATTAAATTCAAATACCTCGAAAACGGTGCATCCTAGGCAAACAAATTTAACCCCTCCTGTGTCACTCCCGTGCAATCACCATGCCAACATGAATTTAATTAAAAATATCCATCATTAATATATAATAAGTAACAGTAGGTTTATTATTTGTTTTTTTTTTTCATAATATTTTCTCTATTATTTAATTTAATTGCAAACCAAGTAACCAAGTAATGTATATTATGTATGTGTTATATTGCTTCTTACATTTTAAGGCGATGTGCTTTTTTGTGTGTTGTTTTTTTGTTTTGCTCACACCATAATTTATTATTATAAGTCTATAAGTGAGAATTTGTAATTGGCTTTCTAGTGACTAAGGTTTCTTTATTTTTGTCTGTTTTTATTAGCTGTAAGTCCTCCATGTTTTAAATAAATAATAAATATCCCGAAAAAAAAAGTTGTCGTAAGGAAGTCTCCACTTTGTTTCTGTTCTTTTTTAACTTTAGGTATTTTAGCTCACCTTTTCACATTGCATACCAGACTACATACAATCCTCGTGTCCTACGCAATACCATAAAACAAAAAAACTACATAGTAGGTAAACAAACTATTCCACATCTATTTACAACGAAAAAGTTATAAAGACACATCACAGATATTGAGACAGATTCAAATATGACAATTACGAATTTAAGACATTTCTGATTTAAAGCTGACATCAAATTGATTTTAATGTTGTCATGAAAGCTAAATGCTCCAAAAAACGTATACCTACATAGTGGATTCATTTAACTGATATTAACAATAAGCTAATACATAAATATTAATATAAAACATTTTGCAAATACAAATAAGCACTGCCTCCAAATCTTAGAATAATACTCTTGAGTTTCAAGGGATAGGTTAAACAATACCTGATTCAAGATTAAGCGATAAAGATCACTCCTCAGATCACAAAATTAGAAGCATAAAACAAGCACTGTTTTCTATCTAAAATTTTCTTTAAAATATTTAACTCGAAAAGTACATAATTAAAAGGATTAAAAGGTTTTTACAGGACGGAATCGAAAAGGATTTTTTAGATTGAGATCGAAAGAGTTAATGAATATTATTGCCCCGGGCAAGTCCGTTCCTTTCAATTTAACCATAGTAGCGTGATCCCGCTAATCGGAATATTATGTTTCAATACCTTTACCAGATAAGCGGAAACCTCTTTGAACTATTTTTAGAATATTATTTATACAATATTAGTTTTAGTAGGTATATGCGAAACCCGAAACACGTGTCTAGTATTTTTATGTAAAGAATCTATTTATAGAATTTCAAAACTGTATCATGAAAAATCACAAAGTTATAAGGTTGTTACCGGGTTGTCCGTACAATAACATGCTAACGGCGCGGCGGTGGCGCCCCCGCGGATCCAGGGTCGGCTTGCGCTCATTTATAATAATTTGGCTGTAGGTACCTAACCGTACTGCGATTGTCTTGTAAGTAACATTTTCCATCACACTTAAATATTTTTGGGACAAACACACATAAAACATGCACACATATAACATGGTGTAAAAATTATTGAAATCGATTCTGAACAACCTATGTTCAGGTTTCGCATATACAAAAAATAATGTTGTATATTTTACTGCAATAAACTGCTAGTTACTTACATTTTAGACAAGTAATTCAATAAAATAAGTTACAAAAAAACAAACAAAATGCCAATATTTCACTGAACTAAAAATCTATTAATCACAACAAAGCAAGCATAAAACAAGATTTACTCTGAATTGACGCACTCTAGGCGCCCAGAATTACGTACCTACTACTCATTTTCCACGCCAGTACATTTTTCAAATAAAAATATTATCCACGAACTTCAATGTAATAGAAAATTCTAGGATTACTTTGTACCTTTGATGTAAATATAAATATTTGGACTTGTTAGTTTATTTTTGATAAAGACGTAGTTTTATGCTTTGAAAACATAAAGGCTTTATTTATCAAACAAATCTTGGAGCTTAGATCTTAATCACTTTCATTATAGTTGAACAAAAGCGCGTTCTTTAAGAGGCAACATTGTTGCTAGAAACGATACTTCTTTGCATATCAGGGGCTTAATTTTCTTCGTACACATAATTATGATTGTAACACAAAATAGTAGCAACACTAATTCTCCATCAAACAAGTCGCGTTCCTAAGTGAATATATGGCTTATTAGTTTCAGTATCAGCAGCTACTGCTAGTTAGACGCCGATTAAAATAAGTATAGGAAATTTAGTTCACTTACTCCATAGATTTAGATAATAGTCTAGTGATTATTCAGTCCCATAATTATAGATCATTATCGAAAGGTACTTTATTTTGGACATAAAAGGTACTTTACACATTAAAGGTTTATTTAAGGCTTTTAATCACACCAATGTCCTTGAGCATTTGGGCGGAGCTAACGACCCATCTCCGCACCACTCCGGTATCGGACGAATTTTTAATTTATTATCATAAAAAATAATACATATTTTTAAAAAGTAACAAAACTAAATCATTTTCCTTTGTATTGTAAAGCAGTAAATATTTTTTAACGATTTGGAAGTGATTTGGTGTTTTTTTTTCTTATTATGTGATACCGATAGAAAAATTATGGCTAAACCAAATTATGTATCACCTGTAGATTACTAACTATTTTTTTAATATGTAATTTCTCTGTAAATGTCGACGAAAAGTTGCTTCATCTACATGCTTTATTCAAGCTTTTTTCGAGAGCAGCCTTAATCCCCAAGACCATTGCACCTACTGATTTAACGTAACATAGAATACAATATAGAGACAGCCAAAAGCAACACACAGAATCAGGCCACCTAAACAGTACCTCTGTAACTACTTGTACAATAAACACTCCAAGCGTTCCTAACTTCAAGTCTTCACAAGATCCGTGTAAACAGCTCTAAGTGTTTTCCCATTTCTCTTTGACATTAGTCGACAATCCCGAACGACGTTCCCTCATGCATACACCTTATGCTCAGAAGGAATGTTTAATTTATTTAGGTAGTCTCCCGAAACTGAAGGCACGAACCTAATTACGTCTGTAATAAATATTCACTAGCGATAAACTCTGTGAATAATTTACGATGGTGTAAACGTTTAATTTCACCACGGATTTGGATATTTGCGCGTGGGATGATTCCCAATTGAGACGCGGTTATAGATATTTGTGTGTCTTTCAAGCTGTTTACGGAATGATGCTATTAATTGGGACGTACTGAAATTAGATACTCTAAAGAGACCGTGAGCGTGTATTTATTGGTGCCAATCTGATATTTATTGTTTACAATGACATCTTGCTTAAGGGGACGATAACCTATTTAATTTAATGATTTTATACTAGTAGTGATATGATTTGAATAAAATATATGATAAATTAGAGCATTTTTTAAATAACTTAAGTGAATATTTTAGATTATATTTATATTACATAGTGCAATTAATTATTTGTAAAGTTATGTCTAACGCGGATAAAATACTGAGAATGGCGCAAAATCTACCAAGCGGCCTTTTCTGAAACTTTCACCAATTTAAATATAATTTAATTATTGATCTTTTAGTATACACGTTTTATAAAAATACCTTTTTTTGTGTATAATAAATTAATAATGCGTCAAATTTTAGACAGCCCTGCTTGATAGGCGAGTCCTATTACTGGCAGAATGCACGACGCGTTGCGTGAGCTCAGTGCAGAACACGCAAGCTAACCACTCAAGGTCACTGGCATATATCTGCGTCTTAACTAGACTAGTGTAACGTAGGTAATAACTTCGTTTCCCCTGTGCTTTTCCAAAGATTTTGCACGTTTCAGAAGAGGCATTTTTGCGTTACCACTGTAATCATATGAGTTAAGACCGTAGGGGTTCATAGGGCTCCTGTGTCCTTTTTTTTTTGGGTGGGTAATTATCAAATAATTTCTCCCGCTCTGGGCGGAGTGGGAGGGCGTAAGACTTTTACCGACTAAAACCCACCCGTGTTACTTCAGTTGCCTGTTTGCCAGGGCCACGATAATCCTTTCGGACAAACTCGCCACCCTGCCAGGAATCCTCTGTCCTATAATATCAATCGATAAGAACAGACGAAAAGAACTGACTAAAACCCACCCGTGTTACTTCAGTTGCCTGTGTGCCAGGACCACGATATCCCTTTCGGACAAACTCGCAACCCTGGCAGGAATCCTCTGCCCTATAATATCAATCGATAAGAACAGACGAAAAGAACTGACTAAAACCCACCCATGTTACTTCAGTTGCCTGTGTGCCAGGACCACGATATCCCTTTCGGACAAACTCGCAATCCTGGCAGGAATCCTCTGTCCTATAATATCAATCGATAAGAACAGACGAAAAGAAAACAATTCCCGTAGCCTGCCTGATGTGACCTTCGTCACTCTGACACTCCCCAAAACCAAATTAAAAATACAAATTACAGAAATGTTTGGCAACAGTAAACAATAGGCGAGCTGGATCTTGCACATTTTTGTTACGTAAATTCTAACCCTTCTACCAAAGCAAATTCACCAAAAAAGTTATTCGAGATTTATAATAATCACCCTTCTTCGACAATCGTAAGCAACATCTTGCCATTAAGTAAAACTAAACGGGGCAAGCATTATATTTCCACGATATAGGAATAAATTTAAACAAATTCGTAACGAAAGCAATTTCAAATTCTAAACTTGATCCAACTTTACCGCTTGATGCGTATAGAACTTTCAGAAAACACGTCTCTGATATTAAATACAAGTTAAATAAAGACAGTTTGCTCAAGTATTGCTTGCTCACGTGGATCGTATTTCAGAAACAAGTATAATTTCAAAGAGTTTTCAGCAAATTCCTTAGGAAATTAATTTGATAAAATTAGTTACGAAACAACAATACGAAGTTTTCCTTTTACAACTGATGCGAAAAGAATTTTGTTCTTCATTACCAGGGCTTTAAAGGTAATATTTTTAATATTGAAAATAATATTGGAGGTGAATGCCAAACACAGTTTTTCTTTGAATTCATGCAGGAGACCACGCACAATGAATGGTTCCGTAGTTGGGATGAATTTATCCAAAGAACAAACTTAACATTGTACTGGAAAAACATGTTCCCTCATACATTCCAACTGGAAATATAAGTTTGTACGCACAATATTGAAAGATTCACCATGTTATTTTAAGTTTTCCTGTAATTTATAAGTATAGAACTATTTTTAACCGACTTCCAAAAAGGAGGAGGTTCTCAATTCGGCTGTGTTTTTTTTTTTGTAGTTTGTTACGCGATTGCTCCGTCAATTATGAACCGATTTTGAAAATTCTTTTTTTGTTTGAAAGGGTATACTCCCGAGGTGGTCCCATTGCCACCAAATCAGAATCTGATGAGGGGATCTCATGGAAATCGAGGGAAACCCTAAAATTTTATATGCAAACCTATAGCGATTTGGGTATTTTTTATAGTACCATTTGGTGAAGTGGAACTGATGATGGACACCACAGATGGCCACCGGAACAATATAATAATGAGTACCTATTTAACGGGTGGCGATAAAGCAATTTATGCTCGTCACTATGCATATGGTGAGTGGCAGTTCTCCTGGTACTTACCAGGAGAACTCCTCAACAATCTACGTCCCGGCATCGGGAAAAGCAATATTTCGTAAAAGGTGATAAGCAGTTAACATTAGGCTATTGTAACTTAGATAAATTCAAAACTGACCCACTAAAAAGTGAAAAATAAAAAACATTTTACAAAAAAATAATAACCGACTACCAAAAATAACACTGCAAAGTGAAAAATAACTTTAATTTCGGAAGTCGGTGGCAAAAACCTCAAATACAGATCCAAAGACACCGAATTCCAAAACTAAAGTTATTTTTCACTTTGCAGTGTTATTTTTGGTAGTCGGTTATTATTTTTTTGTAAAATGTTTTTTTTCTGTATTTTTTTCATCAGTAGTTTAGGAGATTTTCATATTTTCCTAATAATAACTATAAAAGTATTTATTTGAAATGACAAAAAATATATATCTCAAATTCTTACAACAAACCCTTTCAATATACCACACACACACAGTTTGCAAAACTTTTTATTATAATTTTCTAATTTCCACCCCAAAAGTGACCCTTTATCCATAATTAATTTATTTACGTACGTATAATTAGTTTATTTACAGTAATTCATATGTATTCAAAATTTCAACTTAATCGGTCTAGTAGGTTCGGAGCAAATTGGCTGTGACAGACACATGGGTTCAGTTTTTTTCTTTTTGAGGTATGGAACCCTAATAAATGGAATGGAATAAAACACTCAGTAGAGTAAATCAACTTTAGAGAACATGATCAAAGTTAGTTTGTATTTCCACGTGAAGCCAACCACTCGTATGGATAATGTTTAAAATATTCTTACACCTCAGAGCACTAAATACCTAGTGCCTTTGAAAAAATATTCATCTTTATCTAAAAGTTCTTCTATTTTTCTACTTTTTTCTATCTCTGTTTACAATGATTTATCAAGAAAGCAAATTCCAATTTTGGTAGAATTTTCATAAAATACTACTACTAAACAAATTCCGCCCACCGTACTTAATAAATGATGCATGCTGAAAAAATAACAATACACGAATACATTTATTATGGTAATGTTGGGACGCATCAGAATATTGCAGGATCGAACCGTTTAAAGTTAAAAATAAAATTTACATTTGAAAACATCAAAACACTGAATCAGGGTTTAAAGTTAAACTCATCTTAATCTGCGTACTTAATCCTTTGGGCATTTCGAACGCGCACGAGATTACTTAACTCTTGTCAAATGATAACACGCCCGGACCACACATTTATCGTATTCACTTCTAATTAAATCCCTTTATAAAGGCTGGGCCGGTGGGGCATAAGTCAGGTATTGCGAGATAAAGATTAATGCGTTCTTGTCAAATAATTTACGGTGTTGATAGCGATCCGGCTGCGTTGTCCATTTTGCATGTCGCACTGCTTGCTCAGTGCAATACGCGCGTATTTTGTGCGAATGAGTTATTAGTGATTGAGTTGTAAATAGTGTCGTGATTTCTTTGATTTAATTTAAAAAAAAAGTATTATTTTAATACCGAATTATAATATTCACTGTTTCAACACTGTCAAAGTACAAATTATTAATGTTTTAACAAACTTTTAAATGTATTTTCATTATGGCAACTGAATGTATTATTTTACTTTGGCAACATAGAAATAACGGTTATGATGTTATCGTCATTTCTGAGTGGGGACAAAGTCATTTTAAATTGTAAAATGTAGAACAGAGTCAGTCGTCGTTTGGTTATGAAATAGTGCAGTTGTGCGGAATAAAGGGTTAGCAAGAAAAGAGTGTATACCTTTAAAAAAGCATTGTAAATAATGACGCTGATATGAAATAGGTCGTAATTTGTTATTTGTGTACCGATATAGAAAAGTTTTTTAAAGATACCAGGAAAGGAAAAAGAAATAAAACAGCATCTCGAAATGTTTTGAATTTAAAATGTTGGTTTGATCGACTTGTCTTCTCTGATCGTATCAAACACAATGTGATCCCATTTTCATTCCAACACCGGTTAATTCTGGAACACCGCAACAAACGTGTTCTACAAAACAACAGTTTAAAAATGTGAATCGCTAAACTTGTCCCTGATTAGTCCGGGTATGTTTTGTCTCAGATCAAACAAGTTGGGCCGAGTCATGCCGGCGCCTACACAAACATACTACCTAATGTGTTTACCTCTAATTCCAAACAAAAGTTGTGCGAACGGCCCCACAGTGTTTGAGTACACTTTGTCTTTTGCTGGAGTCGTTTTTACTGACGGATTTGTACTGAACGGAGTCAAGTTTCTTCGGTACAAAAAATGGAGGGAAGCTTATTAGACCCTTGTAAGGATTTCTCGTAGTTCATACAAGCATGAAACAAGTACTGACCGTACTTGGCCCACATTTTAGGGTATATTTATTGGGAGATTTGCTGTTTTTCCGCTTGTGAGATTTGTTCACCTTTCTCTACCTAAAGAGTTCCACTAGTAATTGTACTGTTACAAGAAAACCTATGAAAATTTATTTACTTAAATATCTACACGAATACAGGAGTACTTATATTTTCTTGAACATTGTTGTGAAGTTTAAATAATAAAAAAACTTTTAACTTTAACAAAAAAAAACACCACTAAGTGAAAAATAACTTTAACTTCGGAATAAGGATTCTGTGGATCTGTATTTTATTTTTTTGCCACCGACTTCCGAAATTAAAGTTATTTTTCACTTCGTATTTCGTACCTACTAACTTAAAATAGCAATCGTTTAGAAATAAAATTATTTTATTTATAAAAAAAAAAACTTAAAAAAATCATAATAAAAACATAAAAAGAATATTGCAAAATCAACCTTATTTAGTACCTACTAACTTAAAATAGCAATCGTTAGTAGGTACTAAATTAGGTTGATCTTGCAATATTTTTTGTTTTTATTTTTATTTATTTTTTAATATTTCCTCGGTTTGTTTAACGATACTGAAGTTAAGCTATGGCACGCAGTTTCTTTAACACCCTGTATATACGTTCATGTATTATACAGTAAAAATTAAGACATAAAGTGGTTTCATTTCCCGACATTCAACTTCAACTTGGTTTACAAAGGTAGGTACTTAATTAATTGATTTATTGATATTGAAAGTTTGATTGAGGCTTTTGAGGCAATATTCATACTGAGTCATGAGATTTCACTGTGTAATGTTATTATTTGTTGTTTGAATATTTAATTATATTTCGAAGGTTTACTTCACCTTGTGTTGTTGAAGAAATTAATTTTATAACATGTATCTGCGAATAAAAGAAAGAGCATTTTTTTGTGATTATAATAATGTAAAAATAATTAAAAAATCTAGTAAATAGCCAATAAAAAAATGGAGTCGGAGGCATTTAGGATGTAACGAATTGTAAGAATTATTAGCACCTACATAAAGGATACTCGTTTTCTTTTCATTTTGTTTAAATCTTTTGAGTTCGTTTTTCTGCAGTTGAGATTTTTGATTTTTTTTTTCGGAATATTTCATAAAGGTACCTACATAGATGATGATGTGAGCATTCATATTATATTCTAGGGAGATACGTATCAGAATACAAACGTAAAGGTCTGTATAATTATGTGTACGGTGACCATCTCTAGCGGGTTACCAGTTGGTATCAAGATGCCTGAATGACCTGAAAGTTGTAATGTAACTGAATCTCAGTAAAATAACTCATACCATGAATTTACCTAGAATTGGCTAGTTTACAATAACCAACCCAGATATAATTTGAAATTCAACCCTTTCAAAAACTCAAATAAAACAAAGCTAACATTTACAGCAAAAGTTGAGCTCTGAAAATAAACCTAGGTGAGTAAAATATTTTAATGTGTTTTTTCTTGTGTATTTTTAGTGCGATTTTAAAGAGTTCGGGATCACGGCAGCTCCCCGAGCTGTCTTAAGAGTAAAGTTTGATCAAGTGGGAAACGTTCAGAAGTTTATACCTACTTACCCGCAGGAAGTGAGATAAATATTCATGAGGCTTAACTCGGGGAAAAGTTATTTCCACGTCAGTGTCTGTCCGTCTGTACATTTGTAATGAAACGACTTATAACAGACTGTTTTAATACTTTTAATTTGCTTCAACTCTTTAATATTCTAACTCGGTGTTACGTCCGTTTATTTCCGTTAAGTTATAACATTTTTAAATTATTTTTATTCAAAGTGTATTTTATACACCGTGGCATTTTATTCTTCTTTATCGGCGGCCCACTTCATGTATCCAATGACTACTAATCATTCATAAAGGAAAAAAAAAAAAATATTAACATTTGAATAATTAAAAAAAAAAAAAAGTGACGCTTGAGTTGAAGTAGTTTGAAACACCCTGTTACGAGCCTTGCGTTCTTAGGGCGGCAAGAAATGGAGTGTAAGGCTCACACCGCGCTCATAACAGGGTGTTTCAAACTACATCATGTGTCCTAATGAATAATATTTTATTTTTTAATTAATCAAATGTTAATTAAAAAACACTGTTTTATGAATGATTACGAGTATATAGTAGTCATTGGATACATGAAGTGGGCTGCCGTTGTAAGACGATTAAAATGCCATGGTGTATAAGTAGGACCTAATTATGCCCTGGGACTTTATCAGCGCCATTGGAAACGTCGTCTATAAGTAAGTGTAAGTAACTGTCGCAAATAAATACTTGTTCTTTCTTTCTTTTCAGTTCTGTTGGTAATTCAAACAATAATTGTTATTACTATTTGGACATTCAAAGTAGTGTTCACAACATAAACACAATGATTAAAAATGACTACATTTTCAAAGATGCTAAACACACACACTGCTAGTACACTACTATAAAGTAGTGTTCACAACATAAACACAATGATTAAAAATGACTACATTTTCAAAGATACTAAACACACACACTGCTAGTACACTACTATAAAGTAGTGTTCACAACATAAACACAATGATTAAAAATGACTACATTTTCAAAGATGCTAAACACACACACTGCTAGTACACTACTATAAAGCCTCATTTACACGGTGCTAGTTTCTGGAACGTTCAAAGAGTAATAATCGCATGCCTTAAAGCACATCCAATTTTATTGCCATTCAAAAATTGCATGCAAGTTTTTACACGCATGCGATTTCCATAAAATGGCATACAATAATGGAATGCAAGTTTTGCCGTTCAATAAAATTGCATGTGACCTACACCAAGGCAATTTTATTGTAAGGCCATTATTGCATGCAAGTTTTGCCTGGTACAGAGTTGCACGTCCTTGTACTTGTATTGCGCTGCCAAATATTTCATTGAAATTTTATTGAACGTCATCTCAAGATTTTTTTTTAACTTGTTTCTTTCGTTTGTACTTGTAGAATTGAATGCGATTTTATTGCACGTGCAAATTTATTGTAAGTGCATTTTTATTGTACGTGCTGTTTACACATGAAGCAGTTTTGAATGGCCACTAACTTGCCCGTATCATGCAAGAATATTGTGCGTGTTGTGTAGACGGTACCAGTTAGTTGCCCTTCAATTTTATATAGTATGCCACAGGCAATAATCTTGCACCGTTTAAATGGAGCTTACTTAACATTGAGATGTGTATTATTTTCTTCTTAACACAACATTATGCAAACTGCAATGGTAATCCATCTCTAATACACCTGCCCAGTGCGATACGAAAGAAGAACTTCGGAAAGTGGAACTATAATACTTACTTCACCAAGATTCCCAAGTCTTGCAATTAGCTACTGTTTTATGTTAATACTTGTTAAAAGTTATGAAGAAAAACTAGGTTTTTCATTTTACCTGAAACAGAATATTGTACTCTATTTTATTAAAAATAAAAGAACTAAGATAGTAGTCTCTTTTAGGAATTTGAAGTTGAATATATTATTATGCAAATGAAAATTTAATTCGTAAACAATAGAAACGTAATCCAAATATTTTTGAGACAGACTGTAATTAAACTTTTTCAACTTTGCTCAACTAGATGTTGGTTTTATTATGGCACAATAAGCTTTATTCCAAGGCCGTAAAGTCTAACATTCAATCATGATATAACTTCCTGCTTAGACCCTAAGGCAACAAGATACATTTTGTTAGCCAAGAGGCATTTTACGTCGTTAGCGAGTTCACAGACCACCACAAGCTTACGTGTGGAAAACTTCCAACTTCAAACAGTGATAAAACATACTTTGCGAGATATTTTCGCAACTTTTTAATGTTGCAGGACCCTTAAGTGAAGCTAAGCCCCGTAATGGTAAGTGGGGAGCATGATCCTGATATGATGAAGACGTGAGCAGACTATTACCATTTTTGTGGTAACTTTAGAAAAAATATCAAAGCACTTCGGATATGACACACGATGTGAATAAAATATAGTGCAAAGATGCTTTTGGAATGATAGAAATGGAGGTTAAAGTAGTTTAATAATATAGTGTTTAATAAGTTATATTAAAATTACATTTTTGTTCAGAAGTAATTCATTATTTTGTGTATACCTATTTCAGTCCTGAGATGAAAATGTATTCACGGTGTCATTTGTTTGAGAGATAGGACAATGTACTTGAAAGTCGTTGATATAGTGAACACTGAAATAAAATGGTTTTTTCAGTTCAGTATTGCTACAAGTGGCACACACTCTTCGTTTTCATATACTTTGTAAGAGAAAAAATCGTAGAGCAAATGTGAACATCATTATTATATTTTTTCAAAACCACAACTGTATAAAAACTGACTTTCTCATTATTTTAGTCATGGTAGGAAAGTACAAAATGGCATACATGTAGGTAGGTAACTACCTAAATAGAACATTACAGAAATGTTGGACTAACTTAGGCGAAGACTTTTATGAAACTAGACTAATTAATGAAATATAAAATCTCATTTTAATAGGCCACCCCAGCGTATTATAGGCCACTAAACTATAGAACAACTAGGTAGAGAAGATTACATAGGAAAGCATCTCATTAATGAAAAAAATGCCAACTCTGCCACAAAATATATGGTAATTGAATATAGAATTTTGAATAGAATGCATTTATCTACTAGTTGAAGATTGAAGACGTTAACGAAAATAAAGTATTAAGGCTTCTACATACCAGCGCGACTTGTCGCGCGACGCGACACGGCACAAAGGCCCCGCGTGTCGCGGGACGAGCGGTGCTTTTGTGTCGTGTCGCGTCGCGCGACAAGTCGCCCCGGTATGTAGAAGCCTTAAAACAAAAAAATATACGTATTATTAAGTTCAAAGAAGGAAAAAATGTGAAGTAATTGCCTTTATGACTCCTTCAAGACGTTCTAGAGTGTCGTAATGAGCACTTCGGAAAGCTCTTTTTTAAGATCGGGGTTCTTTCCATTCCTTGGCTTTTAGTTTTTTTTTTCTTTCTCTAAAATAACGTCCTTTTATATTCCATTACAGATCCGCTATCAAGTAAATAGGATTTTTATTATAATTGATACAGATAGGTAGAAAGAAAAATTTAATGACCTTAGATATGTTTGAGAATCTTGTTTTTCAGAGACGCGAAGATCAAGAAGTTCTTGAAAATTCACAGTAACTGTAAAGAATACAAACATTGTAAACGTGACCGATGATAACCTAAGGATTGAAGAAAGGTCAGGGTCTTGCCATTCTGCGACTTTGATCGATCAGCTCTTTTCAACCAAATATACTAGAATACTTTGTTGTACCGTTTGATCTTCGACTTAGAGCCCACCTTGCAATTGCGCTGATTATCTGGTATTTATTCAGTTGAGTGTAAGATGTAATCCAATGTTTTAAGAATAGGTATTTTATCTATGTTATCCTATCTAAGTAATAGGTATCTACTTAGATTAGCTAACAAATTGAAATAAGGTAAGGTAAAAGAAGAAAAAACATTAAGCATAGCATATTTTGAAAATCATAATTGTGTACATAGGCAATTCATAATTATGTATGTAGCAAAATTGTGGCTACTAATGTCTTATATAATGCGCACAGCAAAAGAGTGGAACTCTCTACCTGCGTCTGTGTTTCCGAACGCATACAACCCTAATCTTTTCAAAGTTAGAGTGAACATGCTTCTTCTGGGTAAGCTCACTCCATCGTCGACTTTGTCTCTGTCACCTCTGCCCTAGACTAAGGTCAAGACCAAACCCATCCTAAATAAAAAAAAATAAAAAAAATACTAATCCCACTTCTAAATCTAAACAGTTAATTTTCATTCATCTTTATAATTTCTATCCTACTTGTTTATTGATTCATTCAGAGGCCAAAAGCCAAAGTTAACGTAAATCCGAATGATTTTTGAAAATTCAACTATCCTATTCAAAGAGATTTAAAGATACTACAGAGAGGCCATCAGAAGTAATGTCGTAGAAAAATTGTGATCCCATGCACGTCTCAGTGACGCCATTTAGCGTAATATAGCCAACGTCTATAAAAGCTAAGTTTGACACGTTACACTTTTAATAGTACACAATTAGACATACTTCGAAAATAATTTTATTTCGGTGGACACGAATGCGAATTGCGACTTCACATGCAGGCGTACCACACTAGACTGAGCGACTTTTGCCCACTAGGACTAATGTATTGGATTACGATTTTGTTCGCTATGTCCCGTCTATTGTTATGTAAATAGTTTAATATTTATTTAATTATATTATTATTATTTAATTATATTATTATTATTTCGTTATATTATTATTATTTAATTATATTATTATTATTTATTTATTTAATTATATTATTATTATTTATTTATTTAATTATATTATTATTATTTATTTATTTATTGAATATATTTGATCCTATTGTATTTTGGTTAAAAAAAATCCGACAAGCACAATTTAGTGTGAATAAAGTCTTCAAACTAAGTAAATAGAGTGCGAAGAGATTATTTCCAATTTTAAAATCGTTCGATTTTCCGTTAATTTTACTCTCGGCGTTCTTGTTAGGCCTACATAAACTCGTTGAAATACGTAATCTACTATGATAATAACAGTTTCAATATGCTGTCTAAACGTCTCAACATATCTTCTAGCCTGAGTCGAGAACAATTCTAATTTCACCTCGCAGTGGCCCTTGCAAGAAATACGTACTTCTCAAAGTCATCTGACATAAACTGGCTCTCTTAAACTAAACAGACACCAAGTTTCTATGTTCGTACGAGGGAGACACGAAACTTTAAATTTTGTGGCCACGAATGATGGTTTTTCGTCGATAAGGCTACTAAGCTACGGCTAAAATATGATTTATTTTGTTTTATTAAAGTAGAAGCTTGTAATCTGCGTTGGATTACTTGTTTTGAGTTTGATGTGTTTATGCAAATACTGTTCAAGAAAAAAACATAATATTTTTTTCTTTATTGCTACATTTTAGGAAGTTAGTTACAATATGGCTTAGAAGTTCAGGCTTAAATTCCAGCTTCTAAGTTATTATTGTTATTGTTGTCATTATCAGCATAGAAGTGTAAACAAAAAGACTATACATAATTAATCGAATTCCCACGAACATCAAACCAAATAATTTTCAGAATTTTCTTAGCGTAAAATGGTCTCCTATGATTCCAACTTCAACATTTACCTTAAACGCATTGAGCAAAAAGAAACATCGGACCAGAAAGTGGTTTTCGCTGTCATTACAGCTCATTTTCCTGAAAAGCTTTTATAGGCAGGATGTTAAGTTCCCAACCTCTCAACTATCATTATCTCGAAGCTCGCCGCGAATTTTCTTTAAACGACCTGGTTTTGGTTCGTTGGGTAAATCTCTTAATATTTTGTTTTCGGATCTTCGAGGTGGTATCAAGTTTCAAGGTTGTCCGTCGCTTAAGGGTTTGTAGTTTGTAGTTTGGTTAAAGTTGCTTATAAGTTGTATTTATTAAGTTTAACATTGCTTATTTTAACATTAGACGTTACAACGATCAAAATTGCCTGAAACTATTTTCTATCAAAACAACCGATCCCAATTGAACATCCATTTACTCACCAAACAATCCAAACATTACGTTTTCAATCCATTCTAAATGGCCCGAAAAAAATCAATTATTTTTCCATTTTTTAACTCAATTAATAACACTGTAGTTCATAATATTGGAACGCAAATAACAATGAAGTCCAAACAATCTGCTACTATTTTCATTAATAACACAAGTGTAGTAAACGAACCAGCGTGAATTAGAGCGTGGTTGAAACTTAACCACCATTATTCTACGACTTTGGCACCAAACTCCATAACATGATTAAGGCTGCTATTCATTGTTGAGAAGACTGTGGAATATGAAGCGATTTTGAGGTTGAAGTGATATATGAAGTGTAGGCACTTTATAGACTACCTTCTCAGCTGGTAATTTATATCAAGGAAGATGATATAAAAGATACACATAGCAAGATGGATAGATGACAAAATAGACCTGAGGGTCTACTCCGAACATAAATCTGAAGTATCGGCCGAATGTTCGGCCATTGCTTGACTACGGCTAACTATGGCGCAATACGGCGATAAAAAAAAAACGACAGTCAAAGGGATAAGCCAAAGTCAAAAATGTGACTTTAAGTCGGGCAAGGATTCAATGTCAAAAAACGAAACTATGGAAGTTATAAAACGGCCGAACATTCGGCCGATAGTTCGTATTAACGCTTCGGAGTAGACCCCCTGGAGGCAAGATAGTTGACGAATTAGGGAACGATGTTGACAAGTTTGACGCAAATAAGAGAAGAAGAAACAGCGTGAAAGAGAGTAAAGGTGCAGTGGATTGAGAAAGGGCGTGGATTATGATAAAAGCACCAATCAACCAATTACGTTACAGCAAAACTAATCTGTAAGTGGCTTGTCTACAGCAGCCCTTGCATGGGGTAGCAGACGTAGACAGTTTCATTCCTGCACATATCGCTTCCGCTACCTCTTAACACTAGATCACCGCTCTTAGCACATCGGTTGGAGGCTTTAGGGTGGTATTAAGGTCGGGCTAGCTTCCAACGTCTTGTATTCCATAGTCCACGATGTACATGAGTTTAATTTATATCACCCATATAAATATCTTTGGCCGCTATGATGTGTGGCCTCTGGATCGCACAGTAAATTGCACATTACAACACGCAATATATTAAAATAATTAATTTTGACCCAAATATTTGGCGTGTCTTAGATTATTGTACACATATTATCTGGAGGTACTAGGTAGTGTATGGCTCTTTCTGTTTAAGGAATTTGCCTTTGATCTCTTGACATTCCAGTAAGAAATTATATTCTGAACATGAAAATAGTAGTTCTTTTTCCTAATGTGGGAAACTATGACTGTATGAATGGAAATCTACATTACAGTTTTTGTTTCAGTGAAAAGTGAGCTCAAGAAAATAATGAAAAGCTGTTAGTTTTGAAAAATGCAACCAAGCAGAATTTTAGTTTTATGGATATGAAAATGAGTTCGTCCGCTGAGCGTGAAGATTGGGGCACAATAACCAGCTTTAGAAACTTTTTAAACCTAACCTAACAGTGGCAGTTTACGAGCTGGGATGAAAAAGAGCAGCAATTAACAGACGTAATTTTCAATAGTTTAAGGATATGAAACGAAACGTACTTCATAACGGAAATATCGAAACTTCCTCTAAAATATCAACCATTCGACAATCTAACACTTATATCACAAACACAAGCCAGATATTTACGAAGTGTGTCTGTATAGTGTTAACGACTTTTGGCAAGCATTCGCCGTGAGTGGACCATGAAATCTAAACAATAAACAAACTGTTTCCTGCGGGAAAATATACACAGATTGCAGCTTTGCAGAAAATAAACGTCTTTTACACACTATAAAGGGTGGGGATTTGTGTGATGAAGAATGAAAATGATTGCGCTTTGTTGGATAATGATATTATAGTGTACGCTATGGCTGACGTTATTGAGATAGATTTGAGTGTTTTCCGGAATTATGGTTTGTGTGCTGTAGCGGTTGGTGGAGTGTTACTTGATCTGAAGGAGATGCTGTACTTATTATCATTGTTATTATTTATTTATTTATATTTAATAAACAAGTAACAAGACTTCTTATTATCTATGTTAGTAAACTAAACCTACTTCTTATTATCTATGTTAGTAAACTAAACCTACACACTTAACCAAACACCTGCCTCATAGTTATGAGAATCCCTGCTACAAGCTCAACACCAATCTGAATGAATAATGTATGTTTTATTAATTATATTATTATATATTTTATATTAAACTTTTTTATAAGGTTAAAAACTTGTTTACTTTAAACAAAATTATTAATTTTGTTTATAAAACCCGATTGGATATTCAAAACCCGATTAGCAAGTGCATTGTATTTTTCTTCAACTAGAATTCCAATTCAATCCCAAAAGAGAATTTCTCGAATCAAAAAGCAATTACGAACTAAAAGTTCTCGAATAAAAATAGTACCACTGTAAAATCCTTCAAGAATAATTACTTCTAGACATTAAGCAACTGCTGCTTCGAACAAAGAGTAATAACCGAATCAAAAATCGAAAGATTTATCAGAAACTTCGACCTTTTCCAATAAAAATATCCGGCACAAAACAATAGTGTTTCCCCCCGATCAAGTTTGATACTTGGAATTCACAGTAGCGACAGGTGTTTTTTACGACCTTCCCGGTGATTTAGCGCTGAGGATTCGCCATTAATCCCGTTTGGATAGACACGAATAGAAACAATACAAACATTGCGTTAACAAAGTGATGTTTTGAAATAACGAATGCTACTGTGATTTATTTCAGTAAGAACAGCTCGAATATCAAAAAGCGATATTCGTTTCCAGTGTTGGTGGAACTCGCTATATTGTTTTCAATAAAATGACGGAAGTAGAAATATTTGAGAATAGTAAAGTCAATATTGCTGTCGAAGCAACTGCTACATTATAAGACTCCTGAAGACAAAGTAAACTCTTGGATCCTTCACAATACAATGTCTAAGGTAATACAGAGTCAGCAGAAAGTGCCGAAGCCGAAAAAATAAACAAAAGAAAGGCGCTGGCTAATAAAAGAAAACGGAAACTTTTACAAATGACGGAGAACTTGAATACACGTGAAGATCCACAAATTTTGAGACATAAGCGTACAATCCGGAAGGTACTGATGTTCAAAGTTCTTTTAATGCGACTTTCCTCAGGGCAAATTGGCTGTTAAAACAGAAATTCTCTCCAACAGGAATCTTAAAACCGAATTTCCAGAAAAGTCCACGTGAGTTATTCATGCCTTGACACGTTTAAGTCACTTACGATATATGAGTGGCATTATAGAATCAGCACATTTTGGCCCGACAAGACAGAAAGCACGTTTCGGCATAATTGAAAGCCAAAAGGTAAAAATGTCAATAGTGACTTAAATTTGTGTTAGAATTTGTAGCCCAATTCTGAAGCCAGTGAGGAATGTTTTACTAAGGTATTCGCTAAAAGCGT
Organism: Tiliacea aurago; assembly: GCA_948098905.1. Lineage (NCBI taxonomy): Eukaryota > Metazoa > Arthropoda > Insecta > Lepidoptera > Noctuidae > Tiliacea > Tiliacea aurago. Next base: position 17,045,560 of record OX402587.1, on the reverse strand, counting down.
TTGTTAACACGATAGCGGCATGCTTGTGATAGCAACAAAAAGCTTTAACAGCGTTCTAGTGGTTTTCAGAGATGTCTGCGAATATTTTGCGGCAGTACATGCATCGTGAATACCCCTCCAGACGTGCAGGGATCTCTAACGAGACGGTAAAAGCATATTCTAAAACGACGACGAAATATAAGTGTCTAAGATGGGGTGGGTGGGGACGGCACGTATTTTTCAAAAGTTAATATAGTATGAGTACGGAAAGTGTATTTATTTCCTGCCATATTTATTTTATGAACGTTATTGCTAAAGCAAATCTTTTAGAATATATAGAAGTTCTGTTCTTTTACTATAATATAAATGATAGCTTTTTAACTTTTTTTTTTGTTATTTTTAATTTCAGTTTCTTAAGTTTGAACATCTTAGATAGGCTATTAGAAATATTATTTATAAAGATAGTAACATTTTCATGGAAGTTATTATCAAAAGAAAAACATAGTAAGGCGAGATGCGGCGCTTTCGAAGGAAAAACTCTGTCATTTAAGATGCGGAACCCTAGAAGTTCGCAGACATGGCCCGTCGTTAGCCTGACGTTTCCTGCAAAAAACCACCCACCAACAAATAAGGAGAATTTTAATAAAAGCCGCCGATGCGAATCGAAACAGTCACACTTCGGGTTTCATTGCTATAGCGACAAAACGAACGTCAGAACAATGTGTTATGTCGCGCTATGTAACTCGTGAGCGATGTTTTTTGTTTTTATAGGCTAAAAGCATTTTGTAGATTCTATTTTTGTTTAGCTTTATACCAAAATGCATGCAAATGGGACAGCAAAGTGTTGTGTATGCGGTTTTAAAACTCAAGTATTTACGTTCGTAGTTTCTAGCTGTTGCTCTGTTTTGTGGTTCGTATATTATAAATCTCTTAAATCCACAAAAACGACTGCTGCTGTAGATCCACATCCGTGCATCATTATATTTTACGGAAGACTATGTTGAATTTTACAGTAGAGGACTTGCAAAAGTGCTTCTACTTCTTGCATTTCGCACATATACTACATGCATATAATAAGTATTTTGAAAACCAATTCAGTCAACCTTTTCGTATTCCCTAACTTTAGCCGGTAAAACATAGGACCTATCTTGACCATTTAATTATTTAGCAACTTTTTGTTACATATATGCATTGTATATATTTCAGTTAACATTTTCTACATTCGTTTTAAATCACCCACAAAAAGCTACAAAGTTTCGTAAAGGGCGACGCACACTGGAAACAAATAAAAGAAGTGCGAACCCGCGGCGACGTATAATTGTCTCGTGTCTTGTTCGTGTTGCATCCGACGCGTAGTGTCCGAGTGATTGTTGTTGCCCAATGGACGCTGATCGTTAGGCCAGCAGCCACTAGATGAAATAATGATTATGATTAATGTGTCGCCATGTAATGAAGAATGGTTAAAAAGACGGCATGAAAAGTTGTGAACAAGAGTAACTCAAAAGAAAGGTATATTCTTTGGCTGCAACGAGGAGAATAATGTTGATGTTATTAATTTTACTGCTGTCAAACGTAAGTAAAAATGGAAACAGCAACGTGACATAGAAAAGAAAAGACAATCTTGATAGAAAAAGGGTTGTACTGAAAACGTCTATTGTTATCGTAAAAACAGAGTTGAATGAACAAACAAGTTATTTTCCTGCTTTTAAATATAAAATACAGTTTTGACAGTTTTTGCCTGGATGCCAAGTCAAACACAGTGACTTTTTTTCTTCGTATACACACAATCTTACCATAAGCACCAAGGAGTGTAAGAAAAATCTCCTAATGGATGCGCGTCAATGGTTTTACATTTCAAGTTAGTAGCGACAAGAGGCAAAGCCGGAGGCATTAATAACTCAGCTGTCTTCGTATTGTGGCCAATGAAGGATTCAGTGCAAGTGTAAACTGGCCCTAAACAAAACCGTCCGATACTATGCGGTGAAGTGTCCTCTACATACAATGGGACATCGATTACTTGGCGGTGAAAGTAATTGGCATTTAAATGGTGCTGAGAAAGTGTGAGTGTACTTACCTATGGTAGTTGTGCTTGAAGAGCTTGTATGGTAATATTGATGCTCATGGTTTAATATTACCTATGCATGTCATTGTGTTTGTTGAAAGGTGGTTGTTGAAAGATTTAGGTAAAACGCTACCTTATTTTTTTTTTTGGTTGGTAAAGTATCAAATAACGTCTCTCGCTCTGGGCGGAGCGGCAGGGCGTGTCGTGTCAGACTTTTACTGACTAAACCCCACCCGTGTTCCTTCAGTTGCTTGTGTGCCAGGGCCACGATATCCCTTTCGGACAAACTCGCAACCCTGGCAGACATTGACCCTACCGGACCCCGTCAGTTGGTCATCTCTTTGGGACGCGCGTGGAACAAAACGAGCCGTCGACCCGGGCCTGGTCTTTATCGGACTGTGAGCTACCCACCGCTTACCGTCCCATAGCCCACGCCTACGGTGGCCGGGAATAGGCCTGCAACTCCCGACGACCAGGGCGTCTACTGCGGCGACTAGGGGCATGAGGGCGCGAATTTTACCTCTCCCTCAAGCGGTCCACCTCCTCCTTCACGAGAATTACTGCTTCGCAGAAAGTGGTGACGCCTCCCATGCACTCTCGCTCCGAACCATGGCCTGAACCAGGGCCGGACGCGAAAGATCGCTGCTGCCGATCACCGCCGCGAGGACATGGTGGTGCTCCGCCCAAGCGGGACAGACCTCCACCGTATGCTCCACCGTGTCCTCCGGGCGATCCACACAATGGTAACACCCGGGGGTTTGCTCCCGCCTTATCCTGTACAGGAATATCCCGAAACAACCGTGTCCGGTGAGGACCTGAGTCAGGCGGAAGGTGAGGACGCCGTGGCGCCTCTCTAGCCACTCCTCAAAGAAGGGATTTATCGCCACAACTGTGGCGTGCCCAGGTAAAACGCTACTTAAGTTCACGATGTCATTAACAATACCGATGAACTTTATAATATTTCAGTCTTCCATATATTTCAGTCTTCCATATATGTCAATCTTCCATATGTCAAAAAATCTAGAATGAACCTAGTATGTAAAAATCTAGTATGCATAAGAGATAGACTATCCAAGACCTGTTACCAAAGGGTTCTCGGTTACTTTGCTCACAGTGCCCGTCAAGAACCAGATAACCTTGAAAAATTGATAGTGATGGGCAATTTGGTAGATGGTAAAATACCTTGCAGCCGGTCACTTAACCGTTGGTCGGATGAAGTAACCTCACTACTCTCTATTACGACCGCCCGGAGAGAAGCGGAGAACCGAACGAAGTGGAAGAACATCATACATTAAGCCACGAAGACCTTTCAGGGACGAGACTTTCAGTAATGAAGTACGCGACCAAGATGATGACCCCCTTAGGCTATGTTTGCATACCATGTAATATCACATGTAATTTCCCGTGTGGTGCCGGACGTAAAGAATAGCACCATACCATTTCTTCCCATGGGTGTCGTAAAAGGCGACTAAGGGACTTACAAGAGAATGGGCAGCAGCGTTCTCTATGCATTTAAACATCATACTGCGATCACCAACCCGCATGCCATGCGTGCGTGGCGATTATGGCAAACCCCCTCCTTTGGGGGCGGCCTATGTCCAGCAATGGACGTCTTTCGGCTGAAATGATGACCATGTAATATTAAATAGTGTGACTTATAAGGTTCGTGCAGACAGGCGCAACGCGACAGCGCAACACGCGACACTAGTAGCACAATTTCTACGAAAACTTGTTCTTGGAAATTGTCGCGCTGCATGTCGCGCCTGCAATATCGTGCACGAGCCAAATCTGTGCTAAATAAATATATTTTGTTTCTTTCATTCATTTTCTAGCAAAGTAGATTTTGTCTTCTATCATACTCTATTAGCCACAAATGGTACCTAAAGTACGTACGCAAAAACAAACAGGTATATAAAACCAAAGTTTTACATGCAAAGTATTCAACCATATTATCCATTCTATGCATTTTTGAATATCGATTTGAAAATTAGAATAATTTGCGCAAAACACGGCCCGTGTATTTTTGCAAAAGGGTTCGACCCTACAATTATTATACCTACCCTGTATAATACGAAGAAGATTGTGATACATAGTTACGACTATTGAGACATTACGACTTAAATAAGAGCAACCAAACGATTGCAAAATAACGAGTCTTATTACAACACAACGTGAGAAAAAACATCATACATTACACTAATCCTAATGAATACTGCTCAACAATAGGTATGCAATTCTACAAAAGCCTCTAACCCTTCCATTTCACCACGTACTACAATGCTATAACCTAAATATTCTAATAAGCTTACGAATACAATGAGTTCACTGACAACCGTGCTACCTAACTGTATACGTAGATACACTGATTGATGGTTCTCTTGACATTCAAAACAATGCACAAAACATCAATACATCGACCGATATGACCTCCAGATCAGATGATAACTGGTAAGTCACAACATTTCAATGATAGCTCATTGAATATAATGAGAAAGAGCCAATAACCGTTAACTTCGTGCTTTGGGGCAATCAATTAACACCTACTTGTATCGACATGTTTTCTGAACTTGAATTGAGAATCGAAACACGTCGTACTGTCTAGTGTAATTTATATGTAATTTATCTTCTACAGTAACTGTTGAAAGTTGTAAAATTGATACGGAATGCACAATTTTTCAAACTGATTCTAGAGAGGGGTGACGCTTTCATAAGTTAGTAGGTTGGTTCAATCTGTGATGATTGCCTCAAATCTTTTTAATCAAAATTGTTGTTGTGAAATCTGAACATACATTATGTTGTACATTTAATATCGTAGACTTTCCTGAAACAATTTACTCAACATAAACCGATTATAGCTTCGAAGAACAAAAAATTCGGTATTTTTTAATCCTTTCGCAAAATACGGGATGCATTTGCGCATGACATCCGTTCGCGGCGGAGTCTCGTAAAAGCGGAGCTGAACAAGATATTTGCGTTTATTTGAACATGACGCGCGATGTAAAAATGGTCGAAGGCAAAAACTGGAACGTTCCTCGGATCATGATACCGCAGGAGCTCGGAGAATGTTGATGTAACGTGGTTTAAGGATCCGACAGATCTATGTAGGTAGATTGTATGTAAAGGTTGTATCTCATTTTGGTCGACCTGTATAAAGGTTTGGCCGGATGGATACAAGAAGTTGGGCAGACCAGCAACAAAATGGATAACTTTAATAAATAAATAAAAATCTGTATTGCAGACCATTATGGTCCATAAAAAAAACCGGTCAAGAGCGAGTCGGACTCGCGCACCGAGGGTTCCGTACGAATATATGATGTTGATGACTTCTGAAAAACTGTGCTATTTAGAGACATCGTTTTATTTTTCCTGTAATCTTTACAAAAGCTTCTATCGTATCGAATAATTTCAGATTTTGATTTCTGCAAACTTCGGAGATAAGGGGGGGGGGGAACGGTATTTTTTTTACATTTTTCATCAAAAGTCAGAAACTATACTGCCTAAAAAAAAAAAAAAGTTTGAGAATTTGCAAACAATGTTCTTTAATATGATACCCCACATGCCCTAGTAGCCTTACATCAAATTTTTAAGACCCTCTTTCAGTCCCTTTTGCGAAAAAGATGTATTTTTTTTATTATTTTCTTGCTTGCAAAATAGTTGGGCAAACGTCATCTAAAACTATTCTAAATTTCAAGTTGATAGCATTAGTAGTTCTTGATATATCCAGGTGTGACAGACAAACAGACAGACAGACTTAGTCTCACCATCAGGGTTTTACCATTTTGGTACGGAACCCTAATAAAATGACATACAAACATAAACTTACGCCTTTTTCATCATTTATGCGGCTATTTCCAACCACCGCTTGTAAGTCTTGGTAACATACGTCCTATAGTACTATTAGGTAACGATTTAGCTTTTTGAACAAATGACTGGAATATACAAAGGAAGACCTAATTGGGGCTTCGACACTGAAGATTTATAAATATTTCCGTTATATTATCCATCGTGGGTAAACCACACATTCGCATAAACAAAACATGGTACGCAACGTACATGAGAGAACCCAGAACAACCTTTATGATTCCCATATTATCAACATCAGTCTATTTTCGGCGAAATGCATCGTAAACGTATTGTTAGCCCAAAAATGTCTTAGTTTTCAGAAGCACAGATTCTGTATACCTACAACAATAAGCTACCGCTTGTAATAAAATTTTGATGGAATAGCTGATGGAATATACGAAAGAGCATAAAATGTACCAGAGAATTCTATTGTCTTTAGCTTATTGACACATGTTATTTTCCCTGATGCGACCATAAAACCTTCCAATTTGGTCCATCCTCGTTGGCTGTGATGATGTTTGGTTAACGTATGCTTTGAACGACGTTACCGACAGTTTGGAACTATACTTCTAAAACTGACGCACTTGGTGCAATGCAAGTTAAACTTTCACCCTTGTTATATCATATTATACTTAGCTAAAGTGAACGTTGGAATTTCGACACATTTTGTCTATTCTAGAAGAATAGTAAAAGAAAACGGAATAACAAAAGAGGTCTTAAAATTCGACATTGATGGATCTCACAAAGACGTTATCTGTACAATTTTTCACATTTTTGTGAACCCCGGCTAGAAGGATCGGTGACGGGCGGAAACAAACTATTCAGGTACTATCTACCCAAATCTCGAGATTTTATGTCAGCAATATATTACTGTCTTCACTAACGGAACCGCATTCCTGATAATATGGTGAGATTTCTTAAATATTACCTTAATTACGAGTGATATCGATCAGCGTTCGCTCCATCATTCCTTTATCTTGTACTCGTCGGAAACTATTGAAATATTCCGAACATTAACATAGAATTTCCTAAAATGTTGGTTTCAGTTTGAACGTACGCTATTGAATTTCGTGTCAAGTTGCCACAATTATAAAATTCCCTGACCGCGTAATGGTCGACATTTTATCTTAGATTATAGATTGAACTAAAAATAATGTTAGTTATTTTCCAGAACGCGTGAAGTTAAAATGAAGGGAATATTAGGAGGAAATGGTGTCAAGTGAAAAATTTAAACCTTCTATTTAATTCTAAAAAATGGTGCATTGCAAGGCAGAGAGCATCCAACGCAAAAAAACAATAAACATACATATTTTGTAAATAATTATGTCAAAGTCAAATTGTTTATTTCAAATAGGCACATATAAGGCACTTTTGATCGTCAAAATTTACAAAAAAAATAGAATTGATTCTAGTCGCCCCTTCCAAAAGGTAGTTTTGTATGGAGAAGAATGGGCAAGAAACTCCACCTATGAGAAATGTACCTTCGTCGTGGCCACTCATCCCCAATTAAAGACCAAAATTATTTCAATCATTTAACAAGAAAACATTTATTAATTGCCAGAAACAAAAATATGAAATTAACAAGAAACTGCACACGTGAAGCTGAACAGTTATATAAACCGACAAATATTTATTCGTATCAACAGAAAGACCGCAAACTGAGTGAAACAAACCACGTCTTACGTCGTAATAAAACGAAAGTAATAAATAACAGGGTCTTCCGAGTCTTCATAACTCCACTTAATTGAAGTACAAACATTTGCAAATTGGCGACTTCAAATACATAAATCAATCGTGTAAAAACAGCAGTAATTATTTCTCCCTTTCAGCTTGAAGAACGTGTAATAATTCTGGGAATTTTAAATGGAACGTTAAATTGCAGTTTGTGTTTTGGAGTTGCTACAATTACATAAAACAAACACTCCATTAAATATAGCATTAGAAAAATAACGGCAAAATAACGACAGTTATCGGGTAATTAGTTGCAGAATTTACTGCACTTTAGAGTATTTTTAGGATTCCGTACCTCAAATAGAAAAAAACGGAACGCTTATAGAATCAGTTCGTTGTCCGTCTGTCTGTCTGTCAGTCTGTCAAGACGCGGAACTTCTCAGGAACGCGTATAGGTATCAAGTTGAAATTAATATCAAATACGTAGGTCTGCGGTCTCTTGGAGCTCAATAATCAAGCTTCTGAGTCAACGCAATAAAAAAATACGGCGATTGAAGGCTTCTACATACCAGCGCGACTTGTCGCGCGACGCGACACGGCAGAAAGGCCCCGCGTGTCGCGGGACGAGCGGTGCCTTTGTGTCGCGTCGCGTCGCGCGACAAGTCGCCCCGGTATGTAGAAGCCTTTATGCGACATTATTGCGACATATTTCGACACTCGCAAATAAATCAAAACATATAGGGTACTTCCCGTTGACCTAGAATCACGCAATTTGGCAAGAAGCAAGGTCTCACAGCACAAGTAAAGGAAAAAGTCCGGAAATCGTTAATTCGTGGTTTTATCAAATTACAAAAATATGCGATTATAAACTTACATTTGCAGTTGTAAAATTGACCGTGGCGTATATCGATGTATGGGAGAACACGTTTTTTCAACTACAATGTTAAGTTTATTTTTGGGATTCATTCATCCCAACTACGGAACCCTTCATTTTGCGTAGTCTGACACGCAGTTGGCCGGTTTTTTAAATGTAAATGGTAAATAGATTACATTGCTTTGTATTTATCGTAAAATAACGGAGTTTACGTTTATATCGAAATAAGCAAAGGGTGTGTAGTGGCATCAACATCGCCACATGTGAACGACGCGTCACATTAACGTCACGCAATATCCTGCATCGCGCAAGCAGAGTTTACCGCGCAACTAGCATATATACAACATCCCGACATCCACCGTCGGTCAGTTGCCCACCAGACACAACACCCGTCTGGTCGGAGGATCCTCCCTTTTCTATAGAGGATGAGTGAACTTTACACCCTGTTCCTCATGCGTGTTGGTTTTTAACCGTTATTTTTCTAACTTTGGTGAGTTTATCTGCATACATACATTATCGTAGAATAGGGAAAAGGTAGTGGTAGGACACCACGCGAACGAATTCGCGCCGGGCATCAAGTGTAATAATAAATGGAGTATAGTTAGTAGACTAAAATAAAACATTATAAATAACATTTCAATACTGAAAATTGATTTACTATATTATTATAATGTTTTATTTTAGTCTAGTTAGTAGATACCTAGGTATGCCTAGGTACCTAGTTTAATATGACTGATATTTCAACAATTTGAAATAAAAACAAGGTCTATTTGGTCTGAAAACGTAGTCAAAGATATCTAGTCTAACTTAAAACTGTGCATCAGGCAGTTTAGGGGGATGCAATTGTCAATTAGACGATCTTTACTAGTGTTGTATTTATTTTAACTGTAGCTGTAGGATATTACCATTGATTAACTATAAGTGGCAGTGCTGACGAATACGAAAAAGCCAAAGTGGCTAGCTCTCAACTTTGAAGCAAGGCACAAGTTTGCATATGTGTAACGTCTATGCATGTAAAGAAATTCACTATACATAAGAAATGCAAATACAAGACACAGAAACTTCCAACCCCTTGGGCCAAACTACCCACTTATGTATCAACACAACCTAGGGGCCTAAAATGAACGCTTTGGCAGAATCATAATATCATCTGCGTACAATTCATAGATCCCGCTATTCTGCTATTTGTCATTAGACTTCTCTATAGCAATTCATTTCCGTTTGGTGCCGGACGTAAAGAATAGCACCATCCTATTTCTTCCCGTGGGTGTCGTAAAAGGCGACTAAGGGACCTACTAAAGAATGGGCAGCAGCGTTCTCTATGCATTTTTAAAACCATACTGCGATCGCCAACCCGCCTGCCCAGCGCAGCGTGGTGATTATGGAAAATCCCCCCCCCCCCCCTTTTGATGGAGGCCTATGTTCAGCTGTGGACGTCTTTTGGCTGAAATGATGATGATGATAGCAATTCATAATTTGTGGACCATTTTACGAAACTCCATACAAAACTGTCAAACAGATGATTTGCTGGATATGAATTGTACGCAGATCATATTATGATTCTGCCAAAGCGTCCATTTTAGGCCCCTGATATTTTCCCCATCACAAATAAAAACTCACTTTAAAATAAATGCGTAATACGCAAGCAAACTGCTATTTTTAGTGCTCGCTTCGAATAAACGCAATACTAATTGCAAAGATACATCGTTTAATTTTTCATTGCTGAAGTTAAATCGCTCGGTGAACGGTTATTTATTGGTGCCCAGTAAGGGTTGCTGGTTCTCTCATTAGTGGGACCATTTTTTATCATCGTCCTCGGCTATACGAGCTTCTGTGGTGTTTTGAATGTTAAAAAATAATAAATAACGTTAACACTTTAGTTCGAGTGGGCTTTAGTTTTATTTTACGCCTTTTACGTATAATTAAGGCAGAAACCTTGTTCAAGTATTTCTGCTCTTGGTTGGGTTCGTGTTTTTGTTTTAATGGGATATCTTTATTTAAAGATCTTCTTATAATTATGTCGACTATTTTGAATATAACTAACATTTTCCAAATAACAACAAATAATCTACTATTAAATGTCGCAGCAGGCATACAAATATCTACGCGTGCAATAGTTACATTAGTACCCAACTAGAGCCGCAATCATCATTTGCTAATAGCATTTTAAAATGTAAGGCTATCAATTTTCTGCAATTGACTCTAGCACCTTGCACGACAGGATACACACCTGATATCCGTTGTTTTTTTATTGTTATCCCTAGCAACAAAGTTAAAAGACACTTGAGCAAAACAGCACATAAATAAGGTAACCACTTCCTTTCCGGCACTGAGAATGCGATTGTGTAAAACACTTTTGTAACTCAAAATGCTAGCTTTGTAAAATGCTGAGCTATAATTTTCCCTATCCAAAACTTCATAGATGCAGTTTAGCCTCCAAACTATATTACCGTCCATGTGTTTGCCCTTGGCTAAATGGTATCTCGTTTACGGCAACGCGATTGCGAATCTTGAATCCTTTCAAGCGCACTCAGAGGCCTTTGATCGAAACGTTAGGCATTAAACACACAGTGCGCTACGTGTTGAAAGAAACGCGCGCAGAGCCGCAAGGCATCTCAAACTAGCATACGTCCTACACCACTTATTACCATTTTATCCGTTCCGAGTCGAAACACTGTTATTATAAACAGGCAAAGGCGAGCAATGATCGCGTCTTCAAGATGTGATTATCATGTTTTTTGTTTCAGTTTTGACTGGTGTTGAACAAACCGACGGATTGCTACTACAACTTGTTATTTGTGTTGACCGAGTTCAAATATTTTTATTTGGGTGTACAATGGTAATGATGTTCAGTTGTAAGAACTTTAATATGTAATTAGGATAACATATTATGGTCATGCAAAGGTTCTTCAATTACGCCCATCTTTCATCATTTGTACAGGGAGATAGACATATCATAAAATCATAAAGGTACTCTTGTACTCGCTATTTACTAGTAGTTCTACGAATGGTAGACCTCGCGAGTACAAACTTTTTTGCAACGATTAATAAACAGCGAGCCGGGGTACAGTGGCGACATTAATTTAACACACGTATACATTTTCGCCTTTACGTTTTATGAAAATATTTTAATTTCATTATTGACTTATTTACAATTTTCTAAAATAGCATCTTGGAGCAACCTGTACTTAAAGAACTATAGCACAGAGGTAATTAGCCGGGGCCATGGATCATTAACATAGAGTCAATGAAATTAAAGAGTAGGCGAATTGAAGGAAAGAGAGAACTTTATTATTGTTTTTTTTTTTTAGTTTATAATTATTTATCTTTTAGTACCTATATTTTTTTTTCATAAAAAAAAAATAAACGATTACTGGCCACTAGCCCTACCAGTATGTCGAATTAATGTCACCACTGTACCGGCACGCTGTATATCAGCCGATTCCATTGGTAGAAATCTAAAAGTAAAGTAAATAAGTAGTAAGTAAAGAAATCGGAAAGTAAGTAAGTGTTTTGCTCATCACGCCCAAGGTCCTCATCAGATCTTCACCAAATTTCTATGAGACTAAACAAAAAAGAACCATCGAAATCAGATCTCATAAAGCGGAGATATCCAGTAGCCCCCTTTTTGCCCCTTTTTGGAGGAAGTACATACCCCTCCAATCAAAAATCGCCGACGACTAAAAAATCTATAAAGTCGTAAAACCTGGGGGTCTACTCCGAACATAAATCTGAAGTATCGGCCGAATGTTCGGCCGTTGCTTGACTACGGCTAATTATGACCGACCGACAACGGCGAAAAAAAAAAAACAATCAAAGAGTCTGCCAAAGTCAAAAATGTGACTTTAATTCGAGTAAGGATTCAAAGTCAAAAAAGGAAACTATGGAAGTTACCTATAAAACGGCTAAACATTCGGCCGATAGTTCGGATTAACGCTTCGGAGTAGACCCCCAGTATACCAAGTTTCGTCCAGATCGGTTGTAAAAAAAAATAAACATTTTTATTTTATTTATTATTATTAAAATACGACCTGTGGAGGAGTACCAACAAACTGAGAGAGAAAAGCAAATTTTGCCAGACTTGAAGCAGAGACGCTTCGCTCGCTCGGTCAAGTATCCCCAATGGTTAGCTTTCGGTAAGTTAACCCAAAATATTATTCCTCCATTGACATACCCAACAAATAATTTTATTGGGTCATTAGAATGGCAAAATACACTTACCGTAAGTAATACAGCAGTTCCCGGTATTTGTAAAACTAACTATATATTTTGGCGAATTGTCAGGGAAGCCCGTAGTCGCATAGCGAAAGCAGGCTAGTAGTTCATTAAAAAGATAAATGTGGTCATTACGAGGACGTACTGACTGCGTATCATGCTAATACCCGGTTCGTGGTAACTTATCGGATTATTATATATCAACGATGCTTTTAGATCATTTTAGAAAGGATTTACGTAGTGTTTTGATGCTGGTCTAGAAAAATATAGTAAGGAAAATATACAAAATGGTTTTATTCGAGTACCCAGTAAGATAATGTTTACATAGTATACAGTGTGGCAATTAGAATAAGAATAATTAATTTGTTCAAAAACATACAGACATTTAAATAATATATACAAATACAAATTGTTTATTTCTGTACCAATCGTTTGATTTAGTTGTGATTGGAGCCTCCTTTTAAGCATGATGACGCCTGTGTTACGAGACTCCGCACTTCCATCGTTTTGGCTGATTGTACAATTTACAAAAAATATTAAATAAATTTTTAGTTCTAAGTATATATTAATATAATATGGTGATACACTACAATACAATACACTTTATTCTATGATCAGATATTAGATTATCACTTTAATTGAAACCACATATTCTACATTACGTATTTAAACATACACAATTATAATAATTAATAACAAATATTAACATTCTAGTTGTGGGACCTTTTTTTTTGTTTTAGAATCTAACAGCATTAAACTTAATTTGTGATTTTTGGGTAACAATACCATAAACCTTGGGTTGAATTGTTGATTCCAGCGCCCCGCGTGTCTAGTGCCTTAGTGCCAATTTTTACGCTAGGTATTTATTTTGTTAGCAAAATGTAATTATCTATTTTTAGTAAAATTGTTTATTTTATTATTTTAACAGACTGATAACAACTTGTAATAACCGTTGTACTATATTTAATGTGATAACCTAATCGCCACTCTGTATAACTAACGGTCTTATAATATAGAAAAGGAGGGGAAGAAGCATAGGGCATAAAAAAATTCGTCCGCATCGCTGTCTACAGGAAAAGTGCGCAAAAGGCTAGCAGCATTGCCACGCATTGCTATGGCATTAATGCTGAATCGTTGGCCAAAAAATAGGCCAGCCCTTTGGTCACGTGGGCACTCGGACCGCATGAAAATAGCTTTATTTTAGTAGAACTATGACAAATATAATTCTGATGAACCTAAGATATCATTCATCATCATTCAGACGAAAGAAGTCCACTACTGGACATAAGACTTATCAGTGTTGCTATAATAAACCAGAGCAAGATTGAGAAAATGCTCATTTACAGCAGAAATATGAAAATTCCGTTTCCCTAAATGGATAATAGAATATAGACATTACCGAGGAACTTTCAGAGGTGGAAAGTAAAGAAAAAATAGCAGCCTTAATAAAATGTAGCCAATTTAAAAACACTTGAATTCTCTTTAAGGTCAAGGCTTAAAATCAACTATTTCTTTTGGACCAAAGCCAAAGTCCTTTAGATCTAGGCAAGGAGCCAGGTAATAGGAGCTACGTTATGACATCAGCATTTTTCAAATATCAAGGTAAGTTTGTGGAAAATTCCAATGTAATAGAGAATGGTCTTATGGCACCTCTCTTCGTTCTGAAGTAATATCATTAAATCTTTTGAACGTAACCAACTCGAATGTATTTTCCAATTGTGCTGGAAGTGTACCTATGTCGTGAATCTTACGTGTTTAAGAGGTCTGCTTTAAAGTAGAATGTTACCATAAGAACCAAATACTAAACCATATTATTATGGTAGATGTACATACCAAGTCCCCTCAGTGCCTCGGAAAGCACGTTAAGCCGTTGATCCGGCTGTCATTTTTAGATCTTTGACAGTTGTTACGGGTCGTCAGAAGCCCGAGAGTCTGGCAACCAGTCTTACCAAGGGGTATCGTGTTACCGTGGGTTGTGGAAGTCAGATAGGCAGTCGCTCCAAGTAAAATACTGGTATTCAGCTGAATCCCGGTAAGACTGGAAGCCGACCCCAACATAGTTGGAAAAAGGCTGGCAGATGATGATGTTACCTTAAGTATTTAGATATTCGTTTTTGTTGTCAATAAAATTAAACATTACATTTTATCCTGCTACTCTTCTGACTACACTACTGTAGGCCACGTGGTATAATTTTGTCTGTACTTACATGAACAGACTTATCTCTATAGTAAAGAAAAATACTACTAATCTATTTTTGGCATGGGTTTGCTCTTGACCTTAGTTTAGGGCAGAAGTGACAGAGACAAAGTCGACGATGGAGTCAGCTTACCCAGAAGATCCCTGTTTACTCTAACTTTGAAGACATTAGGGTTGTATGCATTCGGAAACACAGACGCAGGTAGAGAGTTCCACTCTTTTGCTGTGCGCATTATTCTTTCTAAAGCCAAAAATCTAATGTTATAACATAATAATATTAAACCATAGTTGCGGGAAAAATGTGAGTGTAAAGTTTTCTCTATCCTTATTTACATACAAAAATTTTCCGATGTACCGTTCTTTTTATGATAAAATATTTAAAAACAACGTCGTACAGACATCAGCGACTGAACCAAGTATTCCTTGAGGGAGGCGTGTGTAAGAAAGAAAACTGCAAGCTACTTGAGTTTTAACAGTGCTTTGACTCGATACCTACGTTATTTTTAAAAGAGCTCTGAAGATTCACCCGCATTTTACTCTAAATGTATGTAAAATTATGGTAATAAAATATGATATAAATTTCTTTTAAAATGTGTTTGTTCTCGTGTTTCTTTTTGTGGTTTAGGTATTGTATCTGAATAATATAATTACTTGATTTAAATTTAAAAAAATACAATTAACGAAGAGACAGGCTATTGCTACTATACCTCATCACCCTCTTGCTCTAATTCCAAATTTATTTGCCAGTTTACTATACAGCGTGCCGCTACAGTGGCGACATTAATTTGACACACTGGTTGGGCTAGTGGCCAGTAATCATAAAAAAAAATAAAAAAAAATTATATTAAGATATACATAAATTGAAAAATAAAAAAAAACAATAAAATCCTAACTAATATTATAAATGCGAAAGTAAGTTTGTTTGATTGTTTGTTACCTTTTCACGCCTAAACCACTGAACCGATCATCCTGAAATTTTGCTAGGTTTTGTCAGGTGTACAGAAACGGACATAAGGTACCTTTCATCCCGAAAAAAGTACTGTTCCCGAGGAAAACAACAATAACGTTCTTAGGATAATAGATGGCGCCACGTGTCTTTCGAATCATCTCTGCTTGTCCCATAATATAATTCAATAATTATATTAGAGGACAAGCAGAGTACAACCGGAAATGATTGTGTAATTCTAAATTAACGCGAGCGAAGCCGCGAGCAAAAGCTAGTTATAGTTATAATAAAGCTCTCTCTTTCTTTCAATTCGCCTACTCCGTGCACGTTATTTGTTTTAATTTCATTGATTCGATGTTATGATCCATGACCCCGGCTAATTACCTCTGTGCTACAGTTCTTTAAGTACAGGTTGCTCCTACATCCTATTTTAGAAAATTATAAATAAGTCAATACATAATAATGTTTAATGAAATTAAAATATTTTCATAAAACGTAAAGGCGAAACTGTATACGTGTGTTTAATTAATGTCGCCACTGTAGCGGCACGCTGTATACCCATACTATGATCAAATATTACCTCTTCAAAGCCATTCCAGACATTCTACGCTTTGAAAATAGGCACACACGTACGTAATATTCAACATAATCTCTCCCCCGGTTCAACATAAAAATCCTAGCAATAATTTTGCTGCTGTACTGAATAATCATATTACAGAATTCCAAGAACAATATGTTTTTACAAATAGAGTATTATACGAGTATCTACGTGCTGCTGTAATGTTAGGGAAATCAGTTGTTTATCAAATTGGCACACTACGCCAATTGTCTGTGTTACAGCCATTTCATACAACTTTCAAAGAATTATGGTTGTGATTTGAATATACAGGCACAATATATGGGTTGACAATTTGATTATCAATTAATTTCCCTGACTGTATGTATCTATGCAGCTTCAATGTAACTGTCGGTTTGCAAGGGTCGGCACTCAAACCTTACCTCTTCGTGGTGAGAATGGACGCTTTTACGTCGGATATCCAGGAAGAAGCTCCCTTGTGTATGGTGTCCGCCGATGACATTGTGCTGGTTGCCAAGAGTAGCTTAGAGGTGCAAAGCAGATTGGAGTTGTCGTGAGAAAGACTGGAGACCGTTGACCTGAGATTAATTCGGACCAAAACAGAGTATTAGTTTTGTGATTTTTACGATTTCTCCAGTCCTGTGCCCATATCTCTCGCCGGAACGACCTTACCGATCTGCTCCGACTTTCGCCACCTTGTCCAAGGGGATGGCAAAGTAGACCGAGAGGTACCGCACCGGATCATCTTAGCGATGAACTCACCGATGAAATGGCGACAGGTCACAGTAACAATTTGCATTCCACGGATGTCCCTCAAGTTAAAGACGAAAATTTACAAGTCCGTGATAAGGCCTGTTCAACCCTGCCTGGTCTGCCGGGCCTGTGTATGGACCGTAATGCCCAATTGGGCCAATTGGGTCCTCAAGAAGATGGATGAAAAAATATTGCATGCATCGGAGATGAGAATGTTGAGATTGATGTGTGGAGTGACGAGAATGGATAAAGTAAGAAATGAGTCATTATCATCATTTCAGCCGAAAGACGTCCACTGCTGGACATAGGCCTCTCCCCCAAAAAGGGGGGGTTGCCATAATCGCCACACTTGGCAGGCGGGTTGGCGATCGCAGTATGGTGTTAAAATGCATAGAGAACGCTGCTGTCACTACTAGAGAATGCTACTAATACTGCTACTAGAGAATGGGCAAGAAATGAGTATATAAGGGGAAATTGGAAAGTGGCGCCAGTGACAGAAAAGTTGAAAGGAAATCGTTTGGCGTAGTATGGGCATGAATGGGCTCAATCGGGACTTTAAATAAAAGAATAGTGGACTGTATATAAATAGGTATAATGCCACAACCAACATGTACAACGTATGTAGAAACCTATAACAAAGCAATGCCCGTAGTGAAGCGAGTCTGTGAGCTGAGTGGTGTGGAGGTCGCGCAGCCTGCCGTCGCGTACGGGCTCTGTACCCCGACACCCCGCGTAGTCCCCGCGGTCAATCACGCGCATATATGATGCGCCGACAGAGCATGTGATGAGGAGGGAGGAATCGCATGTGACTAAAAGAGTGATGAGTATAAATGTTGATGTATGGAGAGGGAGAGGAAGGCCGAAAGATGGATTGCATGAGCAATGATATGTAAGAGAAGGAAGTGATGGTTGACAGGGGAAAATGGAAAGAGAAAACGTATTGCGCCGACCCCGAATATCATGGGACAAGGGCAGGAATATGATGATATATCTATAATGCTGTATAATGCTTGGGGGCGGCCTATGTCCAGCAGTGGACGTCTTTCGGCTGAAATGATGATGAATGATGGGATTGCTCTCATAAGGACAGATTCTCATAAAGAAAGATTCTCAAAAAGACAGATTCTTCTAAAGACAGATTCTCAAGTAATCTAAAATGGTACAGATGCACACACAAATTACATACATACATAAACTCACGCCTTCTTCCCATGGGGGTAGGCAGAAACTATAGAACGCCACTTGCTACGCTCCTTACACACTCCTTTTGCTTTGCCTACGTTCATAAAAAGGAGTATGTAAAAGGAAGGAAATATCTTGGACACTGTTTCCACAGTATAAATAAGTACTTTTCCTAAACTTATCTACTAGCTTGTACCTACTATCGATAACTGATAGAATACATTAATAGTTTTTTATAATTACATTGACTTAAAACCTACAACCAACCAACCAACCTACTAAAGTATTTTTTTTCTATATATTCTAGTCGTTTCTAGCACTTGCCGCCGGCCGCTGCCGCGGCACCGCTCGCTACACTCGCTCGGCTCGTGCGTGGTGACGGTTTTATCCTGACCTAACCATTTTTTTTTTAAATACTTAACGTACCATCCGTAAAACAAATGTTGAATCCCAAAATGTTGACCATATGGGTTAGGTTAGGTTAGAACTGTGACAAACCCCGCGCGAGCCGAGCGAGCGCTACATCCAAGTTGGTCGCAGTTACTCGGCTATTTAGTAAGAATTATATTTTTGTACTTTCCAAATTCAACATTTTGGTATTCAACATTTCGCGAATTCAACATTTTGCAAATTCAACATTGTAGTCCAGAAAGCTTAATGTAATCGTAACTAGTTCGGTTCCGGATACCCTACTAAAAATAATGAATACAATTTATTAGACTAAATTTGTATGTCTAAAAATTGTTTGCTGTACATAAATCATTTGTCATTTATCTGATTACGTGTAGGTACTCCTGTCCTTTTGAGAATCTATCTTTTTGAGAATTATTCCCTATGAGAATCAAGCGTATGATGATGCATCTATGTGTTCGAGTATGTTTATTACAATCAATCTATCCATACCATTGACTAACCGACTAGACCACAGTACGGTAATCGAAACAAAACTTTTCAAATCAACTATTCCATGCAGGCTCAGAATGCACCCGAATGTTAAATTGAACTCCGATACAAATATCCAGATCAGCGGTTCAGAGTTTTAGTACAGGCGAGCCCACAAATGTTTCCACCAGATGAAATCCTTCAAAGGGATGCATTCACAACCGTGAAATTCAATTAGATTATGGGTACCTACGGACTCTAGGGCTAGCCCCTCTTATCTCGACTGCTTTCTTCAAAGTATTCCCAAGTCGCCGTCTGCTTTTTAAGTTGAACGCAATAAATATGGAAGTTATGTCAGTTGGAATTTCTTGCTTAAAAATATGGAAGTAAGACTAATACTTGAAATATAATTTGATAACATAATAATTAACTTTATAAATAACCATTTTGGTTCAGAAATACCTACTCGTAGCATACAAGCATCCAAACCAAGGGGGTAAAATTAATAACGTACGCCCGGGATCTGGATCTGTGCCCGGTTGATGGCATGGGATTACATGGGACCTAAACAAAACTGTCGAAATGTCAGTATACTATTGATTCTGCCTAATCCTTCGGGGCAAACATGCGCGATGTTATTATTGTAAAACAGAAAATTATAAAAAATACAATAAAATAATTTAAAATATATTTTACTAAAACAAAGTTAAATAAAAATAAAGTTAAAACAAATGTTGGTAGAAAAACAAAATTATGGCTGAAATACTTAAATTATGAAGTCGTGGAGGGTAACCAGGGTATCATAATTGCAAAGATCACGATCGCACACTGCCCACCAATGGTTGTAAAGTGGGGATTTGACACAACCTCGCCAGATATAACCGTCTGCTCTAAGCGCTTTTACTGCACAGATTTCATCAAGATTACAGTCTTCAACTGGTAAGCTACCACTGAAAAGAAGATGACATTATATTACTTATCTGCAAGTTTCACAATCTGCAGTATCAAAGCTTCTTGTCATAATTATAGAAATGTCCGTCAAAGCTGGTCCTGCTCCACAAAGGCGCAAAAACGAATTGATTAACATTTGAAAATACTGTTGGAGCTGCTGAAGATTTCAAAAACTATCTTTGCATTGTATATTCAATCTCTTAGTAACAATACACCGTGGCATTTTAATCGTCTTAAAAATAATAATAATTAATCTTCTTCTTCTTCGTCTTTCTTATTTTAAACGGCAGCCCACTTCTTGTATCCAATGACTACTAATCATTCATAAAAGATTTTTTTTAATGTTAATTTTAATTATCATTTGAATAATTAATAAAATAAGTATCTTGACTTAGCACACGAGGTTATCGACATGTGGGATGTGGACTCTGCAATCATTGTACCGATAATCATTACGGTCAATGGCCTAATAGCGAAGAGCCTCGACCAACACCTCAGCAGGCTCTCATTACGTGACTGGGTCAAGGGCTTGATTCAGAAAGCAATACTCCCCGACACGGCATGTATAGTGAGGAGGTTCCTCTCTCTAGAGCCCTAACCACCGGCAGCTTGTTAAATGTTTTTTTTTTAATGTTTAAAAATATAATCAATATGTATGTATAAGTAATAAAAGAAAATAAAATAAAAATATTGTTTATTATGACGCATGATGTAGTTTTAAATTTTAAACATCCTGTTAGCAGCGCGGGGCGAGCCTTGCACTCCATTCCGCGCCGCCCTAGGAACGCAAGGCTCGTAACAGGCTGTTTCAAACTACGTCATGCGTCATATTTTATTTATTTTGTTTTTCAAATGTTAATACTTTTTTTTTAATGATTACAAAAAAAAAAAAAGAAAGAAAGAACAATAATTTGATGACAGGTGATGTTTGATGTTTTGATTAGTAGTCATTGGATACATGAAGTGGGCTGCCGTTGTAGACTACTAAAATGCCACGGTGTATAATTGCATAGCACATGACTGTGTGAGTTGTGAGTACTATGTACTTACTATGAAGCTACCATTTACTGGGTACGTCTTTCATTGACTGGAATGTGCCTTGGCGGCTGAGAGTATGTCATGCTCACTGTAATGTCTCGCTGATGGTGGCGCGTGTGTTGGATCATTTAGCCCCCTGAATGGTTGAGCTGTGAGTGATAATCCATGCGTCATGTTCGTGAACGGGCGCCATCAGTAGGGACTGGTATATGCTGCCATGACTTATATTTTTAATTTACTTTTTCTTTTTTTTCTTCTTTTTATTACGGACAATTTTGACGTCCTGCATCGTTCTCACATGTATAATTTCAACATGAATGATGTAACCAATTATTTTGTAACCACTTGTTAATATAAAAGAGTGTCCGTGGAGTTTCTTGCCCGTTCTTCTCCATAGGTACCTACTAAGCTTTGGAATAGGCAACTAGCTTCATCATAAACAAGACAAGTAAGGTAAGGTAAGTCATAAACTTGACAATTCAAAAGTGCCTGTCATTGGTTTATTTGAGTTATATGCTTTGAGTTTGAGTTTGAGTCCAAGATTTTTCAACACGTGGTAACCAAATTGCAAATACTCATAAAATAATCTCTAGTCAATCTGCTAGTTGTTACTGAATCTCTAACTATTTATTAAAAAAATACTAATTGGCATGTCATAAAACGTCAAGCTAAAATATTTTCACAATTTGGAAACGAAATGGAAAGAACTACACAAACTACTACTAGTTACTATAACTTACATATTTCCTTCTAAACAGTTTGCACTATCGAGCATATCTCCAGTTCTGGTGGTCGTGTTAACTTCGCATCTCAAGCAAGACATATCCTTAAACACAGATTTTCTAAAATGCTTTGTACGTGAGAGCTCAATAACATTATCGACCCAATCTCGCTTCTTAGCGAACATAAACGGCATCTCAGAAATGGATATGTAGTTGCACAGATTGCAGGAACATACGTAGGTGGTGAGATTGTGATTTACGTTGATGCATCCACGATCGACTATTCCAAAAGGCGTGTGCAGCGAATAACACAAATCATCGTCACGTTCGCACATTACGGACGTTATTCTGAAAATTCAATAATGACAAGAGAAAGCAAATTGCAAATTAAAAGAGTAAACTTTGAACGTGTCTGGTGGTAAGTATTCCGTTTTTATTATGTTTGTTTTCAAGATGAACAAGTCATGTGGCTTTAGTGGGATGAGAATAATAAACTATCCTAGATTGAGATAATTTTTCAAATTTATTACAGACACTATTTACTGCATACTCACAATTTATTTCGGGGGTCATTACAATCTTCGGATGCGACATTGTTGCACATTATACACGATCGCCTCGGATCACTCAACTCTAGATCAGCGTCCGTGGTATTACCACGGCTTGTAGTAATATCCCGTTCCTTTTTATCAGATTTATTAAATTTAAATTCTTTTGCAAGCTGCATAAATTCGCTCCTTGTACTCATCTCATTATTTTCGGTACGTGATTGTTTCTCATCTAGTAAAGTAGTAAGAGATAAGTTTTCATTTAGCATCAGATCTTTTGTATGCGTAGAAGTAGGAATACTACTACTACTCATAATATCTTCAGCAGTAAAAAAATCGAGTATTGGTTTAATTTGTACTGTAGGTTTGGAACTATGGGGCGCTGTACTCGTATTAGATATAAATAATATCGGTGGTCTTTTTTTCAAGGTGATAACATTTTCTTTATCTATTGCTTCTGGAGTATCAACTATGTCATCGAAAATTTCTTTCACATTTTTTACCAAAAATGACACTAAATTATGGGGATCATCAGTTTCAGTCTTGAAAAAATCTGCATCACCAAGTTCTTCTACTTTTCGTCTAAAGTATGGTAGAGTGGGAAGTTTCTTACTTTTAAGGGCTTCTTTTTGTTCGCATTTTACGTATATTATACATATAAATAAAAATGAATATAAAATTATTTTTCTGTTCATTTTTGTGCTACCAAAACCACTGACAAGAATCATAAACTTGTCACGTCAAATTAATGATGAAATAGGTAATTCATAGACGAACTCTTTTGAAGAATATTTAATCCACAGTTTTAAACATAATTATTTCAGGCAAGCTTCATTTTGTAAGCATTCAAATATCATGATGGGTAACAATTATGAAATCAAATACAAATCGATCAATCGATATTATGATCAGGAACATTGAATAGAAATCAGTAGTGCATGTTTTTGAACCAAAACTCGTTAGCACTTTTTTACCCTTCATTACACGATCATCCTTTAATTGTATTGCTTTGGTACGTAGCCTTATTTTTTGTGTAGGGTTAGGGAATTCCGCACTATTGCATGCGGTATTATTACAAAAGAAATAAATTGAATTAAACAGTGGTTTATTCGTACATCCTCTTGACACAAAATCGGTCTCATCATCAATATTTGTGTAACAAAGTTGTGTACGTGCACACACCATGTAATCAGCACTGTAAAAATTAATGCAAAATTATGAATCTAATAAATCAGTCTTATTATTTAATTACTATATTTACATGAAGAAAATATTCTAAAAAATATAGTTACTTTTTGCCAGACCTACAATTTTTGTCAGACGTTGGATTTGTCCCTTTCGTTTCACAAACTTTACACATTAGATCCATTTCTACCAAAGGTGTTTGAAGGCGAGTGTTATCATATTCCCAATCGTTGAGTTGCTTATACTCATAATTGTTGATGTCAAAGGAAGGTTTGTCATTACAGAGGGGACATTTGCATATAAATGTTCTATTTACCCTTCCAGGTAATATACAACCCCTTTTTATGTATTGAGGATTAAGTTCTATGTAACAGTGCTCAGCGTCAGAACATTTCATTGATGGCACACTGAAAAATGCAAAGTGTATACAGTCATGTAAGTATTCAATATATAAATAATTTTAATAGTGGTTATGAACTTATGAGGTTGACATTTACCGTAGAAATCGTACCTCGGACTTTAAAAGAGGATAATTTCAAGAAACTAAGTTAAAGCAATTTCCTTGCCAGCAGAAACCATTTTTTTGCATTTCAGTCCTACCAACAACCATTCCAACCAGAGGTAGAAGTTTAAATTCTTTCAAGTTTAAGTAATGTAGAAGCTGCGATTATGGATGCATTCGCAAATTTAACAAAAATTTCGGTACATTTTGCGGCAAAATTAAACTAAACAAAATGTAACTAATAATTGCCACCGATAAATTACTCCTTCATCTCCAAATGTAGCATTTTTTTATTCGAAAATATTGGTTCTTATTATTGTAAAAAATAATTTCCGTTGCCCCTTCACACAAAATTGACGATATCGTGTTGAATTTAGGAACATTTTCCTTTAATATAATGACATAAATTTAGTTTTTTTAAATATTTTATGTAAGCAGATGTTCAACTCAAAAAGGTAGTAAAAAGAACTATCAAAATTTTACAAATAGTCTCAGAAAATAATGATAAAAAATTCTATTTTTTTTTAAACACTGTCGGTAATGTTTTTTTTTTTATTATTTAACAAACCTTATCAAGAAATTTAAAAAGCTTCAGCTATCCGTGTGATAAAATCAAAATTTTATTTTTTGAATAAACAATATCTTCATTAAGTAAATCAACGGCGAAGCTATATACGTACTTTCGAGAGCGCAAAAGTGATGAAACTATTAACAGGTGCTGAGACTGACCCGAATAGTTTATCACCACGAAAACTGTACTTTTAAAGTTACACAAACTTAATGTTTCAATTATTTCAAACTTTCTCACAATTAGATATGAAAATGACGAAAAACGTTTTTTTTATGATAGCACCCATTTTGATGAATTATTACCTAACTATTTTAATGGAAACAAGTTTATGATCTTCACGTAATAATATTATATCACATGAAGACCTCATTTTGACAAAAAACTTACGAACGGCCTGCATAACAATTCCAGCTATATGAACTAGAATTTGCGAAGCACGAGAGACATTCCACTCCGTAACTAAGCGTACCATTTACCAAAGTTCTTGCCTTTCTCTGAGGCACTTCAATTCCATATTTGTCATTTTCTAAAGTTTTATTGAAATTAAAATTTCTCATTATGTGTTTCTTTATTTCATAATTATGAGATTTTTCATTGACCACTGAAGATGTAGGAGCTGTTGTATTGAGGTCCTGCCCCACAGTTTCTTCAAAACTATTTTTTAATATTTCTTCTTTATCATCATCGCTGTCGGTTCTGACTGATTGAAATAATGAATATAATACAAGGAAACTGAAAAGAAATTGAACGTACGACATTTTGTGGTTATTGAGTAGCTGCTACTCTTTGTTATTGAGTAGTCTGGTAATGTCATTCAGTGAATGTCATTGGCCTTTTTAACCAGGTTTTCAATCTACGTGACAGATTTACGGTAAAAAGTATTTGCTTTTGATTTTAAAGGAGTTTTTATTTCACTAAAAGTTACAGTTATTATTTTACAGAATATGATTTCCTTAATAGAATTTTGTAGTTAAAGAAAGCATTAACGTTGCATAAACATTGGAACGCTCAGGAATGAAGCAGTCCGAAAATTGCTCAAGGAAATTATATGTTGTAAGTTCGAGACCATAAAACAATAAACAGCAGAACGGACTATTAAGTAAATTGCTAAATTTCTTCGGCCTACAGCTCCGGCCAACAATTTTACACTTTACTACACTTGTTTCATTAACATTCTGAATATACAAAAATTAACTAAATTGATCTCACTTTGGGAGCTTTTGAGATGTGAAATAATATTTGATAAAATTTTATACTCACCATATATTTATTCAGAAACATGAAGTTATGCTGAAAAATTAAACCACAAACGAACATCAGCAACTTTGATGCCAGTTCTTTATCCCACACTTGACGACATTATAATAATTCTTATAACCAGAAACTCGGTGTGTGTATCAGTACCTATACATTCAGTTCCTCAATGATGCATAGGTAGGTACTATAATCCGTATGGGAACGCAAATGTTCGTTACTGTTACAATGCACGGTCAAGCACGATATGTAAGGACTAACCAGCGTTGGAACCAGCAAGGAAACTTGATAACACCTCTATGCGTTATTGATGCGCTCTAAACACTGAGCTAGAAAATGCTGGATACGGCAATAGGTAGTGGTATCGTATTATATAATATCTGTAGGTATAATTATGTAGAAGTTTGTTTAAGGTCACGTTGACTAATTTATTAGTTGTTGCCCTTTGACTCATTTATTGTACCTGTGTAAATACTAAATCATTGATGTTTAAATATTAAATGATTGAGTTTGTAAGTTCCATTAAATTATTTTGTTAAGAATATCTAAGAGATTATAAAATCTTATCAATTATATTTTTGTAAAGGCATTGTTACAATTTTTAGTTTAAAAGTATTTGTTTTGTAGTAGTAGTACAGTTTATTATCTGTTGCAATATTCATGTTAGTTAAGTAGTAAGGGTAGACAACTGTCATTTGAAAAGTTATAAAAGATCGTGTAACTTTATTATTGGTTTCTTTTCTGTACGTGTTGCTGGACTGGTAACAATATACAACATTGTAAGTAATTGATTATTATTTATCATCAACCTTCTTCTCAACACCTGCAACAATAGGTACATTTTATGAACACCATTAAAGATGACATTATAGAAAGAAAGTAATAAGAAGCATATACAATTCACGAGTCACACGAATGTAGGTTTGGGCCTTTATAAATTCCGCCTAGAAAAGAATATCATTGTTTTAACAGTAGCCGCTTATTCATCAGAGCACATACACAAAGCTCTGAAGGCTGTGGTGGCCCAGTGATAACGGCCGCAACTTACGAGTTTTAGGTTACAGGTTCGAACCTGTAACCTACACTGTGATGAAATGATTTACACAAAGTAAACCGTGCCTGTCAAGGCACGGTTTATTTTGTGTAAATCATTTCATCACAGTGCAGAAGATGAAATCATTTACACAAAGTAAAGCGCAGCAGAGCAGTGCAGTGAGTGTGCAGTGTTTTGAGAGCAGTGGCTCTCAAAACGGTGAAGGAAAACATCGTGAGGAAATCGACATGTCCCAGAACCCAAAGATCGAAGACAATGTGGCATCTACCAACCCGCAATGGGCCCGCGTGAAGGATTACGGCCCACTCCCTTTTAACGAGAGGAGGCCTTTGTCCTAGCAGTGGGAACATTATAGGCTAAAGTTGTCAAAAAATAATAGGCCTGTTTTGACATTTTACTTGATTCGATTTATCGTGAGTATCGAGTACGGTTACTTATGTTTACTTCACTAGTTACGTCGCGATGGTCAATCGATTCAATTTAAATGTCAAAACGGGCCTATTATTTTTTGACAAGTATAATTATGTTGTATTCATCAGTATCTGTGGCTACAGACTAAGATAACTATACCCAGTTCATGATCATAATTATTTCAGCCGAAAGACGTTCACTGCTAGACGTAGGCCTCCCCCAAAGGGGGGGTTTGCCATAATCGCCACGCTTGATAGGTGTGTTGTCGATCGCAGTATTGTGTTAAAAATGCATAGAGAACGCTGCTGTCCATTCTCTATTAAGTCCCTTGGTCGCCTTTTACGACACCCACGAAAAGAAATAGGGTGGTGCTATTCTTTACGTACAGCACCACACAGAAAACCACCTAGTTAGATAGTCTGTTTTGGCTTACAATCAAAACATTCTGGCAAATACCAAAGTAGACATGGTATAAACAACACCTACAGCGTCCAGATCAGCAAAGCGAGTTCAAGGCGCTACGTTTAAAAATAAGCACACGCACCTCCAGTGCAGAATGCAAACACTTAAAACATAATTATCCTTTCTCGTCAAAAGTGCAAATTGGGAGCCATACACACAGCTCTACACCAAGGTGAAAGGCTAATAGTAACAATTCAGTAATCACGCATCTCCGGGAATAACGTCTTCTCACGTCCATGAGCGGCGGTCCCTCGGCACGACGCCACGCTATAATTCAACCCAATAATGATTCATATAAATTTGCGAAACGACCGAGAGGTGCAAACTGTAAGAGTGAGCGATGCAGTGTATAATTTGGTCGACTACAGGCCGCGGGCGGATTATGTAGTGTTGCCAACACGTATGTGAGCCGTATCGATACAATTTAAACGGTTTGCCGCAACGTGTATGTATTTTTATGTGCGACGTGAGTTTATGAGCGATCGTGACGATACTAGCTATGAAACTATGTATTTAGTGGGAATGCTGAGATATGTCAACGCAAAGGCAAAAGACACACGGGATATAATTGTGATATGATCAAACTAAAGCGCGTTATAAATATGCAATATTATACTAAACAAGCTTATATAATTTTCCATTATCATAAAACGTAAACGTGAAAATCGAAACCTGAACAATCTGTTTTGTCCAAACAATCGAGCATTAGCTGGATTATGTAAACATGATTCATATTTCAAATTCAATAGACACATAATTAACATTTAATTTGATAGGCATTGCAATCTATTACAGTATGCTAAACTTAGCTGTGTAATGTATCGATAAAATTGTAATATCCATTGTTTACAACACTAGTAAAGCGTGTCATTTGGTTTTTATCATCGTGATTAAGTTTCGCTTATTGAAGCATCACCTTGCATGGTGGATACATGCAAGAAGTAATCGCTAAAAGGAAAAATGAAGTATATCGATGTATTACTGACATCGATCAACTATGTATCAAGGTTATTTTTAAAACAACCAAGACCTTGACGAGTTAATAAGGGCTTTTATACTACATCCTAGGAATATCTCGCTATAACGTACCGCCTTTTAATAATATACCGTCTGGGTCACGGAAACGAGACACACGGTTGGTTCTATATTAATAGTAAGTTTTCTTTAATACACTTATGGGCACATTTAACCGTCCACCCATCTCGAATTGCATATCGTTTGTTTATTTTAACTTACGCTTTGAATACTAGGCGTAACTTCATAAGTGGGTATATCTGAAATAAATAAAACAATCATACCCGCATTTTGTTTAACTTTGTGGTTTTTATTCAACAATAATCAGTTTAGTCGAAATTTGTTAGTCTCGCCCCTCGTTTTGTGTGACAGATACATTTGATTTAAAACGTTGTGACACCATTTCATCGAAAAAGCCGAGGTGTTGGAGTGCCGTGATTACATTTACACCAAAAATAATGCCACTGGACGCAGCTGGAGCAGCTAGGGCTGTAGCACTTGCAGACGCTGGGTTTAGCCAGCGTCGGATTGGACGGATGCTTGGATATCCACGAACCACTATTCAAGATGCTATCCGGCGTTACAGAGAGACTGGTTCCTATACAAGAAGGCCAGGGCAAGGTCGTAGAAGGTGTACATAAGAGAGAGAGATGATCGTTACATCGTCTCGAACGTTCTTCGAAATCGGTTTACAACGGCTTCTGAGGCTCGTAACCGCTTGTTTGAGGTACGAAATTTAAGTGTGAGCCTAAGAACAATAAGAAGAAGGTTAGCTGAGAGAGATTTGAGAGCATTTAGACCAGTTCGAGTCCCAGAGCTGACTGCAACTCACAGAAGAGCGAGACTTGCATTTGCTCGAGAACATTTAAATTGGACTTCGGAACAATGGAAGGCAGTTCTCTTCTCTGATGAATCAAGAATCGCTTTACGAGGTCCAGATGGACGTCAGCGCGTGTATAGACGCCGCGGTGAAAGGTTTGCTGAATGTGCTGTGGTTGGAACAGTGGGCTACGAGGGAGGCTCGATAATGGTGTGGGGTGGCATTTGTTACGACGCCCGTACGGAGTTGGTCATCTTCGATAAAGGCAGCGTTAATGCTCACAGGTGCGTGACAGAAGTCCTAGAACCACATGTGATTCCGTTTGCGCCATTCATTGGCGATCATTTTGTTTTAATGCACGACAACGCTCGTGCACACACCGCGAGAATTGTCACCGATTACTTGGACGCCGTTAATATTCAGCGATTACCATGGCCAGCTCGCAGTCCTGACCTGAACCCAATAGAACATGTATGGGACAACCTAAAAAGACGGATTCGGAGTCGTACACCCGCTCCTACGACCATCAGTGAGCTAAAAACTGCAGCTGCAGCAGTGGTAGAACATTCCCCAAAGCGACATCCAAGACATAATGGACGGGCTTTCTAATCGGTTGCAAGAGGTAATTAGGGCCAGAGGAGGAAATACACATTATTAATCCGATATTTTAGAGCCCAGTTTTTATTAAATTAACATTTTGATCATTTTTAACTTTTGGAAGAAAACCGCATATTCGTTATTTTTTTAATTTTGTCTTAATTAAACCATTTCACAATATACACATATTTCATTTGTTTTCGTAAAGGTTCACCCAATGTAATATTATAACAAGATAAATTAAATTGCCCTAGAATTTTGAAGAAATCGACAAAATGTTGTTGGCCGGTTAAATGTGCCGTTGAGTGTAGTAAAGACATTAATGTCAGACCTCTGAAGGTTTAGCAGTGTTGACCCAGTGGTAACGGTCCCAACTTACGACTTTTAGGTCGTAAGTTCAAACCCAGGCAGGGCTTTCGCTTTGTGTAATTTACTTCATCACCACTGCTCTCAAAACGGTGAAGGAAAACATCGTGAGGAAATCGGCATGTCCCTAGAACTATAAATTCAAAGACATCTTCCAATCCGCACTGAGCCCGTGTCGTGGATTACCGCCCACTCCCTCTCACAAAGAGAAGTCCTATGCCCCAGCAGTGGGAACGTGATAGGTTGATTATGCTTATGCTGAAGGTTTTTCAAACTCAAAACTCAAACTCAATACCCCTTATTACAAAAAAAGGTTTATCTTCAGACTCAGGTTTAAAACATGGAGCCATTATTACATTTCGAACTTTATTCCGACTATGGTAAAGTTCCTAAACACAAAACTGACAACTTAGTACCGAACTAAGTTTTCAGTTTTGTATAAAGAACGGTATTTCAATCACTGTTACGTTCTTATTACAAAAACTGGCTCCATGGTTTAAGCCATGTCAAAATATAAATCTTGTTTTGTAATAGAATGGAGTGTGTCTAGTGACTACGGCCACCGCTTTACGATATTAAGCAAATTCGTGAACTATGTTGAAGTTTATTTTTAAACTTAGAGAATTATATACTACAATGAATACGTACTCGTAGTATTGTATACGACCCAGGAAGTGGGAGCTCTTAGTGTAAGTCGACCGTACGTCAGTATTTTCAATTAAATGCTTCTTAGCCAGTTCTGGATTACCAGTGTTTACACCTTTACTGTTGTCAAACTTTTAAGCAAAAATGGTAGCAATGTCTATAGGATTACAAATTATTTTATTATTATTTTTAAGTATTATATTATCATTTTCAAAATTATTGTCAATATTTTTCCGAGTTTTGTTGACTATTTTCCAAATTTCTTTGCTAGAGTTAGATGCTTTATTAATTTGATTGGTGACTTCCTTTTTTTTAGCGTTACTAATCACCTTTTTATAAATTCTAAGATACTGTTCACGATATTCCAATAACGATTTGTCACACGTAGGTTTATTTATAAAATTTAGAAATCTCTTCATTTTGCTGGATATCCTTATTCCTTTCGTTAGCCATTTAGATCGGCCAATTCTTTTTATGTTGATTTTAACTTTTCTTTTTTTTAAAGTACTAGAATGTAGTTCCTTGATTTTTCGAATATACGTGTTTGTACCTAAATTCCAGTCATGCTCTAGTAGTTTCTGTCTAAATGCATTATTATTCTTCTCGTTATATAATCTTCTCTCTATGTATTTAAAACTAACGCATTGTGTAGTAGTAACTTTTTCCAAATATGCTGTACAGAAGAGGGCTGCATGCCCATCCGCTAATCGATTATGGTCAATGTCTGTACTGCCAATATTTCTATCACAGGTGTTGGTCAATATATTATCTATACACGATTCGGAGTTATTTCGCACAAATGTAATTGAATCAAACAAATATCTAAAATTATAGCATTTCAACAGTGATGTAAACGAACTTCTTTTATTGTCCTGTTTTGTCAAATCAATATTAAAATCTCCGCAGATAAAGCATATTTTATTGAAAAAGTACTGCAATAATTGTTCCAATCTATCTAGAAAATCGTCAAAGTTTTTATTTACTGGTGTTCTATAGCAACAGATTATGTAAGAGTTTGTTTCAATGTCCCTTACTCCACATACCTCAAAGCTATCTGCTTTATTCAGCCTTTTACAAATGTCCAAGTCCTCAACTTGTCTGTTTATGTGTGTTAATACTAAAGTACCACCTCTTTTTTTATTTAACCTTGTGTTGTAAGAGCTTACAATATAATTAGGGAAATCAAATTGTGATACCATTATTTGGTTTAAAAAATGTTCACTTATACAAATAAAGCTTATTTCATTTGGTAATTCAGTTACATACATTTCGAGTTCATCCCTCTTATTATTTATTCCGCATAAGTTTTGGTGAAAAATAGTTACATGTGAGTGACTATCCTTAAATATAGCCAAGTTGTTCAAACCACCAGCCAAGGCACTAATCTCGAAAAAGCTGACTGTGTTGTTCAACTTCCTCAAAGTAAGGATTTGAATATTCAGAATATGTGTCAATTTCTAATATAAGTTGCTGTATTTGATTAAATATATTAAACATATCTCTAATATTTACATTTCCACGTTTATTATAAGACATGTAGTCATAAGTCAGGTTTAAGTTTGAGTCAATTAAATAGATATAATTATGAGTTAAATTGTCATTATAAATTATATTATTAAATGCTTCTAGTCGCCAGTTATACATCTCTTTATGATAATGATTTTTAAAAGTAGGCACGCAAAGTATTATATTTGTATGCTTAATAGGCATTACTTTACCCCGTATTAGTTTTACCAGCTTAGTGTAGTCGCATGAGGTCTTAAAATCTTCGCTTCCCATTTGGATGACACAGTAATCTTGACAGGTTAATTCACTTAGTTTATCCTCCAATCCGTATATTAATTGTTCTACGCCACAGTTTGTTTTTATATAATGGCATATTTAAAAAGTATCGCCAAATAATCTGGTAGCAATTGGAAGTATTTTGCTGGTTGAGTTGCTACTAAGGATCACAAGCTTCTTGTCCTTTTCATTCCTAGAATAATTACTATTTCTAACTTTCGTTTACTCTCTACTTCTCTCTACTACTGTCTCTTCTACCCTATTGTGCCCGTCTGCGACAGCACACGTCTGAGCTCTGCTTACGTCCACAGTATCTCTCTTTAGTTCATGACGAATGGCAGGTTCACAGACATTGCAATTACTTTTCATTAATGCTGCAGAGTAGTAGGTTCCTATGGAGAAGATCAAACAATTCAAAACTCAAACAAGAAAACCGGCATTCTTTCATCAATTTTCGCCATACCACGATATTCGAAATCAGGTATGTTTTTTATATTTTTATTTTAATGATATGAGTATTTGAAACACATAATTTCATCTTTTTGTTTTTACAAGCTGTAGTTATTTTTATATATTTTTTTAAAGTATTGTTCGTACTGACGTCTCTAGTAGCTGAATAGCTTAGGATCTTTGCCACGTTTAACACTTATTTAAAACCAAAATTCAGTAAAGTCAAATTGTCAAATTTGACAATTAACTTGTTTACATTTCATACTTTAGCGATTTCCGTACTTTAGTTATGGCTTATTAATAAAATGAATGGATTCAAAGACTACTTCTGCTAAGTGCTTCATACCGTCAAGTATAAACACAACAACAAATAGCCGACACAAATTGATTGTTAGTAAAAGAAACCTTAAAAAGGAAATGGAGCGAAGAAGTAAATGTTGAGTACAAGTCTTATTGTGAAGATCATTTGAACGTAAGTTAAGTTTGCCTGAGGCGATACATCGATGTGATTCGACTTGTACTGTCCGCCGCTGGTGAAAAACTACACTATTTACATAACTGAATAGAATAATAATAAATGCTTCATGTAAATTTGACGTTGACATGACACTTGACACATAAAGAACAACTTAATTACAAGAGGCACTGAAAGTTTCCAATTCAGGCTGCTTTGTGACGTCATTTAGAGGTCAAATAAAAGTCAAGTGATTTTAAGTATTTTTGTGAAAATAAATACGATCTTATAATTTTAAGACCTATTAATAGAAAAATAAGTCTAAGAAGCTTAAAATCTCGAAATGGTTTTGGAATCGGCATAGGTTAATTTTTACTTTACATACCCAATTAATAACCATTTGAGACAGCTTCTTGCACGTTCCGATATTTCAGACCAGGATGTATGGCTTTACAGGAGTTAATGATTGGTCGCCTGTCGGTGTCTCCAGCTAACCACTTCGTCACAGTCATCATGTAACCTTACCGATATTCATTTGATATTCACTAACGACTATCACTAGCGTATGCTCCTTGTTAAGGCGCAGCCACAACTTCATCGGTGGGAAAATACATACAGGGTTATTTTTAAAACGTCAATAACCTCTTAAGGGGTCATTGTACTCATTATTATGAACAACTTTTACTATGGGACCAAACCTGAAATCGCGAAAAAAATATCAGCTGTTCCCTACATTTTAACGAATTATTCGATAAATGTCTATGGGAACAGCTGGTTTTTTTTTCGCGATTTCAGGTTTGGTCCCATAGTAAAAGTTGTTCATAATGCTGAGTACAATGATCCCTTAAGAGGTTATTGACGTTTTAAAAATAACCTTGTATATTAGCTGGTAGGTATTTTTTAATCATAGTTGATTCGTAATATCTGTGATTACAAAATAGCTATCAGTTAGTCACCAACCGTTTTGTTTTAGGGTGTGTTGGTGGCCAGCCGTAATTTTAAAATATTTTATCTCATTTCACGTTAAAAACAGGGTGTTCCGAGCGTACATTTTAAGTATTGCAACTCGTGGAGGCTATTTTATCGTGACCCACCCACATTCATTCTTTGGATTACATTAGGGTTTCAATGAAAATAATCTTAAAACAGATCACATCATTGAAAATACTAAACAGACGAAAGGGTGCAGTAGCAGAGCCTCCAGAAACCAACCCTGATGTCAAAATTGCTGGAGAGTTAACATTTTTTCATCATTACTGTTCAGACATGAGTGAGAAGGATTCCGCACTAGATGTAATATTAATGAAACCCACTGTTATAGACATGGTTCCCTACCCTTTACCGTAAAATTACGCAAACGTTATAAATCGTACTCATGTAAAATTGTATGTAACTAATTCGAAATTAGTATTCGTGTAACGTATAACGCGCAGAGTAATATCTATGAACCTACGCGAAGTAATAACTGTTCCACAAAGAAAAGTATAATATAACCCGAAATAACATTCTTATATTATATAAAATTCTCGAATGGGTAACGACTTGCCTTTTTATTTCGTTCCGTTCATTTCCTCGGAGTGAAATTGTCAGCGACAAGGGGATTTCATACGGCATTGAAATATTTGCGCTAAAGTTGCGCGATTCAACATACAAACTTAACCAATCCTCATTGGTCGTATTATTATATAATATTATTACGAGACCCAGTCTAATCAAAAGGATTAGCAACAGCCTCAGTTTGCTCATCTTACTTGCCATCATCAATCCATATGCCAAGGATATAGTTCAGTTTTCGGCTATAATTAAAAAATAAAAATATTTAAAAAAAAACCATATGCAACCTGTTTTTTTTTATATCCCAAAACTCTAGGGTTATATTCTGTAGGTAAAAATAATACTAAAACTCCTAGAATAGGTGGTCCAAAAATGCATCGTTTCGGAGATATCATCAATCATAATTAAATTAGGTCAAAAATTGTCACCAGTATGACGAATCTTTACTTTTGCGAGGTTGCCAAACTTTGCAGTAGTGTAGTAAAATAAATAGTAAAATAAAATATGTAGGTATGTTGGTATCGGGGCTTCCCGGCGGCAGCTAGTGAAGGGAAAGCTACCTTGTCGACATGTAATATTTCACATAAGGGTGTTTTACATTAATAATCGTGACTTTGCCGGATTATTTTGTATGAAAAATGAAAAAAAAAAATAACGAAGGATTGGAACATAACTCATATGCCAGTTGATTCTTTGATATGGCCTCAATCATACCCTAGAGTTATGGGATATCAAAAAAAACACGTTGTATAATATATTATTATTATTTAATAATAAAATAAATAAAATTATGAACAATTGAAGTCTTCTCTTAACTGTCTATAAAATTGTTGCGGTTTACCTACCTAGTTTCAGATCGAGATAAAGACAGGTACTTCTTTACAAAATATTGTTTTGATTTGTTTAAAACTTGCTTTTGTAAGCAGCACTCCAGTTCTGCTGCCGGCTTAATATTGTCAGCATCCTCATCTTCATACAAAAAACGTTTTGCTCGTCTTTTCTAAGTTTCAAACTCTATTCCCTTTTCAACAATTAAGCTAGGGTTAATTTTGTTACTTAAGTTATTTGTTTTCATTGAATTTATTGCTGGTGCGGAGTCAAGAACAGTTGAAGAATTCCACTTTAGGTGTATAATTTGATCTAATTTAGAAACTTATGTAATGAAAAGAGTTTGATCTTTGGCATGTATACGAGTTTTAAGAAAGTTTTTAATTGCTATTTTAAAATCTACTTTTCTTGAAGAAAGTTATAAACTGGTAAATGGGAATTATAGGTGCATCTGGAGACGATTTATTTCAAAAAGTTAAACACAATATCAAAAATTGGTTGAATTCTTTTGCCGTTTTCATCAAATACCTTCCAATGGCATTTGACTAGTGAGCAGCTGGTCTACAAATTGATCTTTTTCAGCTTCTACCTAGCTTTTGAAAAATAAATCTTAAAAATTGATTTGTGTCAGTGCTGAGTTATTTTCTTCATCGTTGTGGTTTTGTAAATTCTAATAAGATGAGATGCACATTTGAAACTTTTTGTACAACCTGATAAAAAACATTAGTATGTCAGTAATAAACATTTCAACATGTTTGAATATTACATAGACTTTACACAACTACTTTATTATGACCAAATTCGTTTATAGTAAATATATAATATTTCGTCCAAAAACATGGCTTTCAAAACGAACGCCATATAATATTTTTGCCTTATAAGTAACAGCGTATATCGTGAGTTTTTGAGTCTGCTTATGTACGTGTTACTATGATTTTTACATAAAGAAATTAGGTTACTCGAGGAACCAGTGAAGTGGAGAAGTCGATAAGCTTCATGAGTGTGCCTTTGAAGATATTTTTACTTTTACATCGGCGTCGTACTTAAGGATTATAAGAGCAATATTTTCTTGCGCATTATATAATGTCAAGGAAGTACATGCGTACTTTCATATCGTGGCAATTTGAACTCCCCAATATTTCGTTTAATTTCCACATCAATTAATATAACTTTACTATACTTTGTAATGAAAATGATCGTAGGATACCATATAGGTACTTATAGGTAAATAATGTTTACTTTCGCAACTAATTAAAAATGAAACCCTATGAAATCTTTAAACAAGATTTGGCAAACCACCTTACCCTTACGCTAAAGTTGTTACATGAAATTTAAAGCGTAAGGAGGTTAACTATCGAAGTAAGAACCATAATACATAATAATATGTCAACTGTCAGATAACTTAACAAATATAAATAGAGCGGTATTACATAATTTCTATAGAAAAGCAGACAAACTGTCATATTTATTCCTCAGGAAAAAGAATCTCTAAATAGCACAGTTTTTCAGAAATCATCAACATCATATATCTTACGATAAAAAAACCGGTCAAGAGCGAGTCGTACGTATATAGAGGGTTCCGTAAGTATATATGATGTTGATGATTTCTGAAAAACTGTGCTATTTAGAGACATCATTTAATTTTTCCTGTAATCTTTACATAAACTTCTATCACATAGTATAATTTCAGATTTTTATCTATGCAAACTTCGGAGTTTTTGGGGGGGGGGAACGGTATCAAAAGTCGGAAAAATGCTGCCTAAAAAATTAAAAAAA
Source organism: Tiliacea aurago (assembly GCA_948098905.1). Taxonomy (NCBI): domain Eukaryota; kingdom Metazoa; phylum Arthropoda; class Insecta; order Lepidoptera; family Noctuidae; genus Tiliacea; species Tiliacea aurago. Next base: position 17,007,395 of record OX402587.1, on the reverse strand, counting down.
AAATTGAGAATGTGCAGACAGCGCTCTTTCATATGATACCCCACCGAGTAGTCCCACTTCAAATTTTTAAGACGCCCTTTTAGTCCCTTTTGCAAAAAAGATATATTTTTTTAAACTTCTTTCTTGTTTGCAAAATAGTTGGACAAACGTCATCGAAAACTATTTTAAATTTCAAGTTGATAGCATTAGTAGTTCTTGAGATATCCAGGTGTGACAGACAGACAGACAGACAAGCAGACTTAGTCTCACCATAAGGGTTCCTTTTTACCATTTTGGTACGGAACCCTAAAAATAAGCCCTTAGTTGAACAAAAAAAGACCTGGCGCTATCTGCTTCCTTGTAGAAATAACAATCATTGAATGAATGTATGCAATATCGTTACAATGTTATCATATAATGCGGTAATAGCTAACCTCTTCAGAACCCTTCAATGTGCGCCAAGCCGTTGGTCACACCGACTAAGGTGTTGCATAAATCCTCTTCCTTAATTTAATGTCGCATAAAATCACAGGCCGGTGCAGGCAAGCGTGAATCCCTCACAGGCTCGCCAGTGCACCGCCAGTGTGTACCTTTTTACCACCCATTGTAAAGTTTTTTATTACCTGTAATTTAATATACTTCACTGAATCACCGTGCAATAGACTGCAGTGCAGTTTATGGTTTCATGAAGCGCACTGTTTTGCATGTTCAAGTGCGCATCAAATTCTGTCTTTTGTGACGTTCTTGTTATATTATTTCATGAGTTTTCAAGGAGTGAAAAGAAATATTTATCAAAATATTATGATACTTACTCTCTTATTTACTTACTTTGTCCGTTTGGTGCCGGACGTAAAGAATAGCACCAACCCATTTCTTCCCGTGGGTGTCGTAAAAGGCGACTAAGGGACTTACTAGAGAATGGGCAGCAGCGTTCTCTATGCATTTTAACACCATACTGCGATCGCCAACCCGCCTGCCAAGCGTGGCGATTATGGCGAACCCCCCATTTGGGGGTGGCCTATGTCCAGCAGTGGACGTCTTTCGGCTGAAATGATGATGATAATGATACTTACTCAGAAGGTAAGAAAGTTAAGTGCGGATGTGAAAAACGCTTCTTTAATCTAAATTCATACTTTTTATAGCATTATTTTGCCCGTGAGTTAAAAATGTTAATTCCATTCCGCGCTCTAGATTTTTGAATCAGGTAAGCCTTTTGTAATGAAGTACACGCGTAACGCCTACTCGTGTTTTTGTTTCGGTGGAATCCAAGCAAACATCCATTATACTAAATTGTTGGTTGAGCTAATATTGTAAAAGGACCGCGAACTTCGTTATTTCCGGTGTACTTTCAGAGAAAAGTTGCTCCACATTAAGTAACATATGAGTTGTTCAAGTTAAATTTAATTTTGAATTTACTTTCTTCACTAGAGTTGTTCTACACGAAAAGTAATGACGCAAGCGTCTCGGAGGTACTCTAGTGGAATACACACGAGATTTCGCATATAACCTAGTAAAGTTTTCATTTCAGCTAAGAGGCATAACATATTTTTTACGAGATTTGCTGCCACGGTATTTTTCTTTAGCAAGCCGCTTTTGATGGTAGATTTTTATCATAGCTTATTGATTTTGCGTCGCTCTTAAACCGCTAGACGTACTTATATACTATATACCAACAACGTACAATAATTTAACCATGTTGATAATAATTGGATCGACTCTCTAATGTGCTTAAACGTTCCGCGTCGTTAGGTGATATTAGCTGGTATTAACAATTTAATGTAATTTATGAACTATGCAGCGGGATACGCGTTCGAACAAAGGCATATTAGGTATGGCACAATATCCCGCGTGAGAAGACTTCAAACGTATCTGATATTAGGTGCATTAGTTACACTCCAATTTCTGTACAGCGATGTAATCCACTAACTTGCTACCTTATATAAAGTCAGCGTTTATTGTTAAGCAAATTGACTTCCAACTTAAATTGTCCGTATAATCAAATCATAACTGTCATTTAACAGGCGAAATGTGGGTGTACTATACTATAGGTACACCGGTGGCAGCGGGCAAGGCACATTGCTCGTAGAACTGATGGCCGATGGGGCCGAAAGGTTCTGTAGTGGCGACCGCGTACCGGAAGACGTAGCGTTGGTTCCTACAAGGTGGACCGATGACCTTGTGAAGGCCGCAGGTATCCGCTGGATGCGGGAAGTACAGAACCGGTCCATGCAGTCCAGCAGTGGACGTCTTAAGGCTAAAATGATGATGACGATGATAGTTGGGGAAACAAGGCGTGATATTATGTTACAACAGTCATTCTTTAACAGTTGTATGAAATGGCTATAACACGGGAAATTGACAAAGGGTGTCAATTTGCTTGACAATAAATTTCTCTATGTTACATATTGGAACTGTCAAAGAAGAGTCACCTTACCTGTGGGTATCAGGATTGAATCAAGATGATGAGGTGATGCGTCTTTTCGGCTGCTACTACCAACAAACTGCTATCAGCAATCCGTCTGAAAAAAGGAAAATATAATATTTGTCACAGAAAAACGTCTGCTAGGCCTGACGATGATACTAAATACTATGCAGGACAATGACGTATTATAAATAAACGCGTCATATACGAACATTAGTGTACTCAAAAACAGCGCAAGCCATGATTGTAGCTAATACTTGCATACAATCATACAGCGCGTGAAGAAAAGGAAAGACCTATACCGATATCTGTTGTTAGAAAGAGAACATACATATTTAGTTACGTCACTAGCTGCTGCATGTTCATTGGCGCGTACGTAATATTAATTATTATTATTGTACATGTCAGGCCATTGCCTGGCATCTACTTTGCCATTATTGAGCGCAGTTAACGCATCTAAAGGTAAATACATCATTGATGCAGGACAGTAAACGAACCCAAAGCAGAAATTTGATTGGTATCGTCTATTTTTTAAAGGCAAGTGGACATGTCTTGCAAAACTAAGCTCACAGTTACAATATTTACATACGATAAAGCAGTAAAGGACGATCTCATCCAAAATGACGTCAGCCCCTTTGTCCAGTTTTAGGGCAGTAGGTACAGCGTCATTCAATAACAACGTTTCCATGTCAAGTCATTTTATTATGCCTTCCCTTGAACCTTTATAGTCATACACTTTTGAATAAACTTGTCTGCTTGGTTGACTTCAGAATTATTTTTCGTTATGGTCCAGTACATACAAATTATTTGATAGCAGTGCCTTTATAACTTAATCTTTATCATAAAAAAAATTACAGACCGAATTTTTTCATATATTTTAACTAGGTGTTCAAAACGCAAAGTTTTATATCGAGATATCTTTTGACATCTACAATACCGTTGAATCAAATTAATACGTATGGACCTAAGAGAACCAGAATTTCTACATTCATCATCCTTTAGTCTCCATCTATGAACTACAACATCTCAGGAGACACACTAAAACCACAACATTCCTAGCAAGTACAGATTCCCCATCTCTAATTATCGTATTTCTCAATCACAACCGCTCTATACAATTTGCAGATCCCGGAGCCTTTAAGGCGAATTTCCGAATAAATTAATAGCATCTGAGAGTCACAAGATAATTATTATTTACATACACAAGTAATTACAATAGGCGGTCCCCTTTATAATCGATAACGGAGGTGTAAATAGACTTGTTATGATAATTATTATGTTTCTATCTGTAACTAGGGGTTGACACTAGCTCCTGTAATACAGTGTATACTAGCGCAGGAGTTAGGGAATTCACAAAATTGTATGCATAACTTATGTCAATAAAGATTATTATTATTCTTTGACGATGTTTGTTTCTGTACATAACAAGGCCCTTCCGTGTCTCGGAAGGCACGTTAAGCTGTAGCCCTGGCACATAGGCAACGGAAGGAACACGGGTGGGTTTTAGGCAGTAAAAGTCTGACACGCTTCTCCCGCTCCGCCCAGAGCGGGAGAAGTTATTTGATAATTTCCCACGCAAAAAAAAGCTGTTAGTTCCGGCTGCCATTCGTGAATCTTTGACAGTCGTTATAAGTCGTCCGAAGCCCGAAAGTCTGACCCAATGTTACCCAGTAACTGGGATGTGGAGGTAAGGTATACAATCGCTCCATGTAACATACTGGTTTTCATCTGCATCCAGTTAGTCTATAAGCTGACCACAAAAACTTTTGTAAAAGGCTCGGCAGATGAGGATCTTTGATGCGGAATAGGATCTTTGAGTCTTATTGATAGAATATAGGTGATGCCAAAAATACACAGAGAAGAATAGAACAAACATTTTATCAAAACAAAAATAAACGTTCAGAAAACTAGCCTTATCTCAGCTTTGAGACAACATAATGTTAGTTTTGAGGTTAGTTTTCAATATGACCATTTCCTGCAAAATTAATAATAGTCTTATCTTAGGAATTGCACAGGCATAAGTTTCTATGGTAGTGTATGATGCTATTAATAACAATTTCAGAAATCCTCGTACATAAAAATGTTTACTTTAATACACAAGGATTAGGTATTAATACGTTTTGTGAGTACTTATTGTTTCTATGAAGAGCAATCCTAAACCTGCTCTATAGACGTAAAGCGTCTATAGAGCAGGTTTAGGATTGCAATTTTTAATATAAACACTGCTTTTCGAACAGTTCACCGATTCTTGGAACTACTATCAGAAACACGAAAAAAATATCTGAGCTGCACAGGAAAAACCTAAATCAGTATGGTAAAAAGAATATTTCAATCAATGTATAAATCTGGGGTCAACCCTCTCGGTGCTGACATCGATAATGAACCACGGGACCACTGTTAGTTTTGACCAAGTTTTTGCAGCAGTGGCGATAAGTTTCTCTGTAGGTTATCTATGTTATATCTAGGTACATCTTCGTTACTAACTTATTTGAAAAACTTATCTTTTACATTCAAAAGATTCGGCGTTCAAGCTAAATCTAAAAGAATAAGTAACAAAATTTGTATTTCTAATAATAAAATAACTATCTTCACTGCGTACCGCGATAGGATGCTGTCTATGTTCCAGGAACGAGAACCAAATGTCAACGCCCCGGCCCAACGACTATCGGATCTGGTGCGGGTCATCCAACGCAATCACAGGTTGGACGGTAACCAAGTCAGTCAGTCAAATCAGTTGACACTGACAGTATACTTTGCTTATTTCCACACTAATATGTGTTATGGCGTTCTGCTGTGGAGGTCGGCAGCTGACGTAGATTCAACTTTCATTTTACAGAAGAGGGCAATCCGCGTGATCTATAAAATGGGTTCTCATGAGTCCCTTAGAAACACTTTCAAAGAAATTGATATACTAACTCTGCCTTCTCTATATATCTTAAAAAGTATTTTGTATGTTCGTAAAACTTAGGGCTTTTCAAAATAAGAAGCGATTTCCATAATATAAATACACGTAGTAAACATCAAATTGTGATACCCAAATTTAGATTCGACAATCAAGTCATTTCTTATAAACAGTATCCGCTTTTATAACAAGTTTCCAAAGTCGGTTACAGAACTTAGCGATGGAAAGTTCAAAACCCACATCAAACGTGTCCTCATCAAAAAAGAATTTAAAATATTAAAGACTACGCCGAAGGCAACGAAGTTTGACAATAATTCGATTTGCACATGTGGCTTCCCTGATACCTCATTACCGGCACAATTATGTAAATGTATATTAACTGCTCCCAAATTACGATGTTTTTTTAGGACTCCGTACCTCAAAAGGAAAAAACCGAACCCATATACAATCCTTCTTTGTCCGTCTGTCTGTCAGTCTTTCAAGACACTTTTTCTCAGGAACGCTTGGAGGTATCAAGTTGAAATTAATATCAAATAAGTAGGTCTACGGTCCTTTGGAGTTCTAAAAAAATCAAGCTTCTAAGTCAACGCAATAAATATCACACATATTTTAAAACTCGCAAATAAATCAAAACCTATACCGCCTTATTACAAAACAAGATTTATATTTTGACATGGCTTAAACCATGGAGCTAGTTTTTGTAAAAAGAACGTAACATTGATTGAAATACCGTTCTTTATACAACACTGAAAACTTAGTTCGGTACTAAGTTGACAGTTTTGTGTTTAGGAACTTTACCATAGTCGGAATAAAGTTCGAAATTCAATAATGGCTCCATGTTTTAAACCTTGGTCTGAAGATAAACCTTGTTTTCTAATAATAAGCGGGATAGGGTTACTTCGCGTTGACCTAGAATCATGAAATTTGGCAAGTATGTTTTTTTTTTTACATACTTCCTTGACATAATCTTCTCATTATTTGACATGACATACCAACAATTCTAATTTCAACTCTTTAGTAGTGGCTTTTGTTGATAGGATATTAATTCAGTTTTGTTACAATTGTAATGGCAATCATGTCATTTGGTTTAAAGAGGTTTTAGTTTATATATATATTTGTCTTTTTTATGTAATTATATATATGGATAGATTATTTTATATTTTGTGAATGTAAGAACGTTGTAGGCTTTGTAAACTGTACATTAATTGTTGACCATTTTCTATTTTGTTACCTACCAGGTACTTATTGAAAACATTGGAAATATTGTAAAAGCCAATTATTTTTAAAAGAGTAACCATACAGTTTCTTGCCGGCTCTTCTCCATAGGAAACGACCAGTTGGAACCGTGCAACTAGCTTCTGACTTTTCATAAGTGCCCATGCAGGTTTATGTGCAATAAAATATTTTGATTTTGATTGACTTGCGTGTTCAGATTTGTCCAAGGCTTTTTCTTCACAAGATGTTTATCTTCAGAAGTGGATGAACAGAGTTAAAAAAAGTTTAATGGGTCTAGTATTCATATCACATATATTATGTAATTGGCCATATTTTTGTGCTCACTGTATCTGTTTATCTGTCATCATCATATTCATTTCAGCCGAAAGACGTCCACTGCTGGACAGAGGCCTCCTCCAAAGGGACAGCACGGTTGGCGCAGTTAGTTAAGCGATTGACTGCTGCGCTGCGTGTCGGGGGTTCGATTCCCACACGGAACAAATATTTGTATGACCTACAAGTAGTGTTCTGGGTCTGGCTGTTTGTGTATGTGAATTTAAATGTTTGTAAACGCACCCACAATACAGCAGAAATTCTTAGTTTGGGGCAACGTTTTTAAAAAAAGAAAAGAAACGGGGGGGTGGCCATAAACGCCACGCTTGGCAGGCTGGTTGGCAATCGCAGTATGGTGTTAAAAAGCATAGAGAACGCTGCTGCCCATTCTCATATTAGCTGTAAGTTTTCTTAAAAATAAAATAAATAAATGAATCAGTTACTTAAATTCAGTCAAATTAGATGTACTTACCTTAAACTGACTAGCCCGACTACAGTTGAATCGAATTTGGATTTTGTGCTGGCAATTAATATGAAATAAGCAAGACTATAGTCATTTAAAGACACTATTTTAGTTTCTATCGCATAATAATTTGAAACCCTAGTTAAACACATGCTAATATATAATACACTAAATGTAGGAACTAATTACATGTTACAAGGTACTTAATTAATTATAATTCAATGTTCAAATACACAATTATATAGAGCTGCTAGTTTACGATCATCCTATAAACAAGATGCTTGAATACTCAATTAAATTGATTGTGTTTATTGAAGGGAATCAGTCATTAGGCACGGCAGAATGAGTATCCATCTTGAAATGTTGATGTTATAAGTCTGTCTAATAATAACGTGTTTCATAGTTTGTGTCTATTGTTTTAACATCTTTAATTTGATAGTGCTATTTGAGTTTAATTGTTTTCTGAATCGTAAAAACGTGATTTCGTGATTGAAATGAGTGTTGGTGTCTTCATTCGGTTTAAAAATATTTTTCAAGGACAGCGATTGTTTTAGAATCGAAGCTTATTCTTTTGGTACATTACATTAATCATAGTACAAATACAAATATTTTTATTTGTTGAACATAGGTAGGTTAGGTACAGATGTTGTAATTTTTAAAGAACACTATGTCTAGCCGTCATTGGCGTACAAATATTATTTACTACTACTAGTACTAACATGCTGATTATAATAAATTATCAAACAATTAACACACATTATTAAATAATTCTAATTCAAATTGTCGATACAATAAAAACATTCCAATATAATATAATAACAACATAGACACAGTAAAAAACAGTAGTATATAATGTTCACGTGCAATACATTCACTGCGTTATAAACTTCTGAGTGTTAATACTTGTCCGCATTGTACGTATTTCCTATGCATTATTAAATCATAGTTTCTTTAACACTAAACGTACGCTAAAATGATTCATCCACCCTCAAGCTCACAAGTGTACATACTCGTACTGTCTTACAGGCGGCTACACAAACTTAACAGCCCTAATAAATCCAATGACTCAGAAAATTCCAAGTTCAACCATAAAAACTCGATCATTAGTCAAATCATCACTATGATTAGTGACGTCACAGAATTCCAGAGCCAATGACGTTGATCAGTGAACACCGCGCGGAGATCGCCACCGTAGGCACGCTGCAGCGATAGAGTTACATTGTGGGACTCCCTTGATCGTGTTACATGGAGTTTCGAAAGGAAATTATGATGCTAAAGAAGTAAAAAATAATAAAAATATAATTATTTAAAGACTGAATAAAAATAACAATAAATTAACTAAACTTAGATTGAGAGCAGCTGTATTATTCAGTTGTTTTTATACAGAGCATAATATTATATGTGCACTACCAGACTTCCTGCCCACCCTGTCTTTCCAGCTCAATCCATCCATTCTGAGGTTGTCTGTAAAATATCACTATTATCGATAGTACCGACCATTGTACAAACTATTTACTATCAAGTAGGTAATACTAATAAAAAGTTTTGTGAAAACAGTAGCGAGTTCGGATCTAATCTTGGAGATTCGCTATTAAATCTACAGGTAAACAAAAGCCTTGGACGAAGTGACTAAAGGCACTGATAGTATCCGTATTGTTGACTGTAGGAAGGAGTTGCTGGTGCTTTTCTACTAAATAAGTCTTTAACTCGAATTTAGTACACTTAACCCTATTTTACCATAATCGCCACGCTTGGCAGGCGGGTTGGCGATCGCAGAATGGTGTTAAATGCATAGAGAACGCTGCTGCCCATTCTCTAGTAAGACCCTTAGTCGCCTTTTATGACACCCACGAGAAAAAATGGGGTGGTGCTATTCTTTACGTCTTGCACCACACAGACCCCCCCCCCCTATGGGGGAGGCCTCTTTCCAGTAGTGGACGTATTTTGGCTGAAATGATGAACCCTATTTTAGTTTGCTGTAAATGTTGGTATTTAGTCGATTTTCTTTTTGATTTCTTACTTTCTGATAATAGCAACACTGTCACTCAATGTTAATATAAAACCGACAACTGCACTCAGTTCCTTTTTATATTTGCTGTGTTAAGAGACAGACAAAACCTTTCTTGTGATACGTTCAATAAAATTAACGTTATGTAATTTAAAGTACTACTTTTTAATTCACGGCCGTAACCTAATTTCCTACAGTAAAAGATTTTGTTTTCTTCAATAACTAATAACAACCTTTGAACTAGTTGCCCGCTCCACATAACAATCCCAATCCCTTTTCTACATTATATTTTTACCAGTCGATCAGGCGAGTAACTCGATACCGACTTGGATGGCCGCAGCCTATTGCTTTCCAGCCTGTCCCACCCGTTTCCCAGGCTTGTTCACACATGTAGGTACTCCGTATAAGGTCTAATATAGGTACCTACTTGTGTTGTCATCTTTACTACCGATTTTACTTCGCAGAGTCAAGTTAAATCAAGTTGTGCTTGTTTCCAATTACGTAGTTGATTTATCAATAAGTAGTAAGTAGTCTGGTTGTAATATTTACAAATAGCTTGGAGGCAAGACGATAGAAATTGGCCATTTATAATGAATTGTCGAAGATCCAGAAAATTAGAAAAAAAACCGGCCAAGTGTGTGTCGGACCACGCACAACGAAGGGTTCCGTAGTTAGGATGAATTGATCCTAAACACAAACTTAGCATTGTAGTACTGCCATACATCGATATACGCAACGGTCAATTTTTCAGCTGCAAATGTAAGTTTGTAATCTCATTTTTTTATATGTGATTAAACTACAAATTAACGATTTTCGGACTTTATCCTATACTTGTGCTGTGAGACCTTGCTTCTTGCCAAAATTCATGATTCTAGGTCAACGGGAAGTAACCTATATGGTTTTGATTTATTTGCGAGTATCAAAATATGTCGCATAAATCGCCGTATTTTTTTATTGCGTTAACTTTTAAGTTAAAGCAATCAAGCTTTTAAGCTTGATTTTTTTAGAACTTCAAGGGATTGTAGACCTATGTATTTGATATTAATTTCAACTTGATACCTCCAAGCGGTCCTGAGAAAAAGGGTCTTGACAGACAGACAGACAGACGGACAACGAAGTGATCTTATAAGGGTTCCGTATTTTCTTTTTGAGGTACGGAAATTCAAAATTCAAAACCCACATCAAACGTGTCCTTATCAAAAAAAGCATATTATAAGATTAAAGACTACGTTGAAGACAAGGAACTTTGGCATTAATTCCTTCTGCACATGTGGTTTCCCTGGTACCTCATTAACGGCAAAAATATGCAAATGTCTATTAACTGCTCCCAAGTTACGATGTTTAAGTTATTTATTTTTTTACATACTTCCTAGACATAATATTAATAATATTTTATATCATTTTTTTTTTGTAAATTTTTGTTAATGGGAGAACGTTGTAGGCTTAATTGACTAGCTTTGTAAACCATTTTCTATTTTGTTAAGTACTTGGTACTTGTTGAGGGGCCTACACTGTCCTTCCATACCTATTAACACTGTAACTTGAAAACATTGTAAAAGCCCATTATTTTTAAAAGAGTAACCGTGGAGTTTCTTGCCGGCTCTTCTCCATAGGAAACAACCACTTGGAACCGTGCACCTAGCTTCTGACGTCTCATAAGTGCCCATGTAGGTTTATGTGAAATAAAATATCTTGATTTTGATTTTGTAACCCTAAAATCCTTCTAAAGTTGACTCTTTAAGCACTGTAACATTTGTAATTCATGTGAAAACTGAAAAAATCTGTTTTCCACTTTTACATGAATTAAAGCATAGTTCCGCAAATCGCAAGTGATTTCAGGAAAAAAAAAGCATCGTGCAAATGGGATCTCTGTCACCCGCACACATATTGACACACAAGAAAGGCAATCAAAAATATAATTTACACAACACCAGCTGCCTAATGTGATAAAACAATTAATTAGTATACATTCGCCTAATCACCGGCAGTGCTTCACTAATTGTCTTTGTGAACGACCTAGCACAATTAACTGAATCGGTAGCTCTAACCAGACGAAATTGCCAATCAGTTAATTGTATGGTGAATGTAATGTATGTCTGGGGACGTTATTGTCACTGCATAAACGCATCCCAGCTTTAATTGGTAAATGAAGTGTCCAAATTGATATAGCTATAGTTTACTGGTTAGTCTAACATGTTATGGCTATTATGGAACTTAATGATCGTGTATATAATGTTAATTCAAACTTGGAATTACAGCCCATGCGTATCGGTTGTAGATAGATAATAATTAATTAATAATTTTAGCCACCTACTGAATTTGTAATTAGAGATATTGGGAGTTGGGACCTACTCTCTCAGGAGTATTACGGAATCTTAAGGGGTATGCTACGGTAGCTCGCGAAATAAAAAATTTCTTTCGTTTTTTGCATTTGCAGGTCTGTGTCAAGTTGTTATCATCATCATCATCATTTCAGCCGAAAGACGTCCACTGCTGGACATGGGCCTCCCCCAAGCACCTCCACTTCGACCGGTTCTGTGCTTCCCGCATCCAGCGGATACCTGCAGCCTTCACAAGGTCATCGGTCCACCTTGTCGGCCTTCCAACGCTACGTCTTCCGGTACGCGGTCGCCACTCCAGAACCTTTCGGCCCCATCGGCCATCAGTTCTGCGAGCAATGTGCCCTGCCCACTGCCACTTAAACTTGGCAATTCAAGTTGTATGTTGATCTAAATTATACTACGACCTGCAAATTGCAAAAAACGTAAGAAAATTTTAATTTCGCGGGCTACTTTAGCGCATCCCCCTTCAGAGCGTGAATTCTGACAGTAGGCAATGTCGCAAGGAGATCTGGCTGGCTTGGGTGAAGCACCGCCGTGTCCTCACGGAGGTGATCGGCGGCGGTGATCTCTCGCATCCGGCCCTGGTTCAGGCCATGGTTCGGAGCGAGAGTGCATGGGAGGTCATCACTTCGTTCTGCGAAGCAGTAATGCTCGTGAAGGAGGAGGCGGAACGCGTGAGGGAGAGGCAGGGTTTGCGCCCTAGCGCCCCTTGTCGCCGCAGGAGACGCCCCGGGAGCGTCGGGAGTCGCAAGCCAATTTCCAGCCACCGTAGGCGCATCCCTGCGGACGGTAAGCGATGGATAGCTCGCCGTCCGATAAGGACCAGGCTCGGGTCGACGGCGCGTTGTGTTCCACGCCCGCCTCAAAGAGATGTCAACACGAATTTACGGGGTCCATTAGGGCCAATGCCTGAAATTGTTCGAAAGGGATATCTTGGCCCTGGCACACAGGCAAATGGAACACGGGTGGGTTTTAGTCAGTAAAAGTCTGGCATGACCTCCCCCTCCGCCACGAGCGGGAGAAGTTATTTGATAATTTCCCACCCAAAAAAATAAAGCTATGTCCAAATAATAGTCAAATATTTGGCTAGTTTGATTAATTTATCAATTACTTCTAAATTAGATTATAAAATATCACTCTCTGTTGCACTAAAATATAATCCACTCCCTTCACAACAAAAACCTCTTTTATCTGTTCTGTGACAAAAACCACGCAAAAGTCTTTGGCCGTCTTTCCATAGACGGCATCAATGATCAGAGGGGTAATTGCGTAACATACTTACAATCGCAATGCCTTCAATTTTTGCAATTCAACAACATTCATTGTGTTATTGTCAGTCGAGCATACAAATTTTTCAAACATTTATGAAGAAATAGATTAGGAATTTCTTTCAAAATCCTTCAAATCGTGAAATAAATTGTGTTATGCAATTGAGGTTATTTCAAATTCTTGGTCAGAAGTGACGTTACTGTTAAGCAGTACAATGATTATGAATTTTAACTTATTGTAAGCATAACAAACAATGTATCAAATTGCATATTTGAAACTGATTGGTACACAAGTAATGTAATATTGACTAAAACAGATTCAAAACAATGTAAAATTAGAATAATTTATAACAATTTATATGTATAAAAGCAATTCACTAATCGCAAAACGTAATATCGGCTTACTGAAATCAACAATTCTGTGGCATTACAATTTCCATGTTACTATATAAGTTTCATACAATAATATAATATTCACAGACATTCAAATGAAATAGAAGCAGAAGTGAAGTGCGTACGAAAAAAATACCTATGGGAAAATTGTGATACAGATTTGGAAGCACTTTTGTTTGTTGGATAGGGTACCTACTGAAGAGGCGAAATTCAATTTGCTATATTTTTTCATAAGGATTTCTGCCTGGGTGTGTCAAGTTTTTGTCGCCTGTACAAGTATATACTGCTATAGATTTGATATATTTGTTATACCTATAAAGGAGTCACAATTTATACCTATATCTTGATATACGATTAAGTAGTCTCCCTTACTATTTCTCTACTGTAGCATCTGGACCACAATATCCGATAAACATTGAACGAATTCATGCGTTCACAGAAAAACAAATAGGAAACATAATTAATTAGTGTATGAAAATAAAGAGAGCAGGAAATAACATTTTCGTTTCTCGATCAACTTTCTTATTCGAGAACCGTGAAAATTAATCTTCATTTCGTTACTGTTTCAGGCTTTATTAGCCAAGTAAGGTAATGTATGGTCCAACTACAGACCGAGAACCCGATCAATCGGCATTTCACCATGTTCGTGTCTGAAAATCGAGGTTAATTGACGTATGTTACGAGAACGATTGACGCTTCCACGAGAGTAATCGATTTAAGAATCTATTATTTTGCGTTCGAACGTTTGGGATTAATTAATGAATGAAAGGGTCAGGCACTGTTACTCATTTCATTCGCATTGAATTGAGTTTATTCTATTGGATGGTTCCCAGGAGTTTTTTGCGTCGAGCGTAGTGGTGAACCGAATTAAACTACTGTTGTAATTTCAGTGCCATTGCACTCACATGATAAAATTTAGTTTAAGACTTGACAAAAATATATTTGAAATCGTTGATTTCGCTTAATCTCAGATTAAACCATCAAAAATAATGATTCAGGTAAGTATCCCGCTGCATTGAACAAACATAAATCAACACAGATTGTGATTTTAATTAAAACTACAGTTTCAAACAAAGTTACGTATTCCATAAAGTACACATCGTAAATACGTAAGGAAGATTGTTTATTTAAATTCCTTGTGGGCCACGACAGCGCGTGTTGAGTAGCTATTTCATTTAAGTTTTCTTTGAGGCCTTGAAACTAGCAAGAATGAAGAAGCGAAGGTGACAAATAAAATAAATGAAATTATATCAAGAGTTCCTAGAATGTCTATACGTACACATCCTTACTTATACGTATATTATAATTTATAATATTATATTTAATTAATATTATAAATGCGATGTCTGTGTGGTGCCGGACGTAAAGAATAGCACCTCCCCATTTCTTCCCGTGGGTGTCGTAAAAGGCGACTAAGGGCGACTTACTAGAGAATGGGCAGCAGCGTTCTCTATGCATTATAACCAAGGACCGTACAACCCCGGTTAAGGGTTAAGCCTTTCGAAGGGGTAACCCATTCAATGGGTAACCCATTCAATGGGTTACCTTTGTCATGATGTAACCCATTGAAAGGGTTTTATGCTAGAAACCCATTGAAAGGGTTACATGATAACCCATTGAATGGGTTTTATACTTGAAACCCAGTGAAAGGGTTACATGATAACCCATTCAATGGGTTCTATACCTACTTGAAACCCAGAAACATGAAAAATCATAATATTATGATAAATAATAAAATGATAAATGATAAATGCGAAAGTGACTTTGTTTGTTTATTGTTTGTTTGTTATGCTTTCACGGTAAAACGGCTAAACGGATTTGGATAAAATTTGGCATATTATTATGACCTAAATTAGGACATACGATACTTTTATTCCGATATTACTACGGAGTTGAGACTTACGCGGGCGAAACCACAAGGCGCAGCTATAATCATTATAAATTAAAGTCGCTTTTGATGTCTGTCTGTGTGACCGTGGTGTTCTTCTAAACTTCCTAACAGATATTGATGTGATTTTTATTATCACCTAGAGTTTTTTTTTTCTGGTTCTGGAAATTATACGTGTATAATAACATACTAAGGAAATTTTGATGTTTTGTCAAGTCGTAATACCATCCATGCGAAGCAGGGATGGGTCGCTTGTTCTAAATAAATCTCATTGAAATCTTTTTTCACAAATGAAGAGTTTACGAACCGAACTTCGAACCAAAGAGCACATTGTAAGGGTAAACCTTATAAGGAAAATCTAATTACATTTTGCTTGACCCGGGGTTGAAACCACTAGACCAATTAGGTGAATAGCTGTATACAGAATGTAGCTATTTTTATATAAAACCTTTTCGATTATTTTATGTGCCACAACTCAGTGCACAGACGCTAATCCTGACAAAACTTGCGCACCAACATTGACAAACATGTCTCCTTCTTTTGCATATTATACAAATCTCTTCCCGAAACTATAACCGTCTTATTACAAAATAAGATTTATATTTTGACATGGCTTAAACCATGGAGTCAGTTTTTGTGACAAGAACGTAACTGTGATTGAAATACCGTTCTTTATACAAAACTGAAAACTTAGTTCGGCACTAAGTTGTCAGTTTTGTATTAGGAACTTTAACGTAGATGGAAAAAAGTTCGAAATTCAATAATTGCTCCATGGTCCATCCACCTGGGTCTGCAGATAAACCTTGTTTTGTAATACGACGGTTATAATCTACAAACTTTAATCCCCTTTATTCTCCAAAGGATTCAGATTTTTTTAAGTAGAACTTCTTTACGCACGCTTAACTTGGGGTGTAAGCTGGTGAATGCGTGACTAGAGCGTTACAGAAACTGATCGGGCGATGCGAACGGAAGTTTTTTAAATTTTAAGGCGATGATAACCGAGTTTTAATGATTTTATACTGAATATCACGTCTAAAGGAGTACTGTTAATGATTTGAAAAAAAATATATGTTAAATTAGAGCACTTTCTCAATAACTTAATATGTGAATGTTTTAGATTATGTTTATATTACATAGTGAAATTAATTTGTAAAGTTATGTCTAACGCGGATAAAAAACTGAGAATGGCGCAAAATCAACCACGCGTATTTTTCTGAAATCTTCACCAATTTAAAGGTAATTTATTTATTGATCTTATAGTATACGCGTTTTATTAAAATACCTTTTGTTTTGTGTATAATAAATTAATAATGCGTCAAAATGGGACAGCGCTCCTTTATGGGCGAGTCCTATTACTGGCTGAACGTACGACGCGTTGCGTGAGCTCATTAGGTACTTCAGAACAGTGAAAAGCTCATTGTTCTGAGCTCAGTACAGTACACGCAAGCTTACCACTCAAGGTCACTGGCATATATCTGAGTCTTAAACATGGAACACACCGCGTCACCGCAGCGGGCTGTCCCGCTTAATAGGTATTTTTGTTAATTCACACTGGCTGTTTATACACTTCTGTTTTACTTCAGTAGTTTGGTCTACTGCACACACGTTTTTTTTCTTTTGTACCTAATTTCTGTCTCCGGAATTTTTAATTTTCATATTTTACGAGTAGTTAGTGCTTTAGGCCGTACACTGTCTGCCAAACGTTTCTCATTCTCAGTATGCACAACAATTAGGATCCTGATCTACCTACCAAATAAGATTTAGATAAATCAAAAGCCTATGAAGCCAGGCTAATAATTCTCGCCTTTTAAAGCCTTTCTATAACTAAGATTAGCTTCACAGTTTGTATGTTAAACTAATAATGGTCCCGCCTACTGCATGCAGCTGCGATTATCGTAAAAATTAACTACCTTACCTGTGCATAACACTGACCATTTATATTTTGTATTAGAAATTGTGTTCGCGTTCTTCTAGTGAATAAGTTTTTCAGCCTGTAAGAAAAAAGTATTTTAGAATAAGTGCCAAATACTAAAATACTTATATTGTTATTTTTAATTTTATGATTATCCACCAAACCAGGCAAAGCTGTTGATATCTTTGTTTTGTCAATAATGAATTTAATACCAAAGAAATCAACATCAAAACATATTACTTCTGACGTTTCATAGTATGGGCTATGACTTATGAAATGGGCGGTTTATGTTAAATTAAATATTATGAATTTCAATTTGACTTAAGTACACACGAGTATTATCATAATTTTCTTGCAGCAAAAGCCTTCTTACTTTGTTTTAGACATAAGGACTAAGTTTAATTTGAAAAATTATAAATAAAAAAAAAACAATTCTACACATTTACAATCAGTCTTTATCAAAGAAAATCTTAAACTCACAAACAAAACACATCCTATAACACATGCAAATCGCAGTCTAATGATCTCTTAACGCTTCCCAACCCTAATAAGGATGTCGTTATGCACCATCTAACACTGCTATCTCAAGTTCCTACCCCACAAAGTGTAAATTAAACAATTCATCTAGGCTCAAGTGTCCCGGAATTAGCTGAAAGTGCATTATCTCTGGTACGTTATTGTGGGGCTAAGTTTACTTGGGAGAAGGAAAGAGGACACGCAGTCTGCTGGTGGTTGGGTGCAAGCGGTCTTACGTTATGTTATGTAAACAAGACTGGGGTTGGTGTAAGGTGTAGGCAAAAGCGGGTAAAGGGGTAAATAGTTGAATAATGTTGAATAATAGGGAAGGTAATTGGTTACTGCCTCGTTGCTCTAGTAGTCGCAACAGCTACTGAGCATGATATCCTGGGTTCGATTCCCAGGTCGGGCAAAGTGTTATTGGGATTTTCCATTAGGAATTTCTCAGTAGCAGCCCAGAGTCTGGATTTGTGTCCGGTTGATGGCAATAGGCTCACCCCCTATTACATGGGACTTAAACATAACTGGCGAAATGTATGCCTTACCCTTCGGAGATTACAGGCGTGCTCATAGAAATATTTCTTACTAGCTGCGCCCCGCGGTTTCACCCGCGTCTCGAACCCGTAAGAATATTGGGATTCAAAGTAGCCTAGGTCTTAATCCAGGGTGTCAGCTACCTCCATACAAAATTTTATCAAAATTGGTCTAGCCGTTTGAGCGTGAAGAAGTAACAAACATACACACATACACTCAAAAACTTTCGCCTTTATAATATTAGTGTAAAGTGTGATGTGATGATGTGATGTGATGTGATGATAATGTGATGATTAGTGTGATATCTATGGGCATGCTGTTATGTTATGTAAATTGGTAAGTAGCTCATATAAGCTACATAGGTTACAGGTTTTACACAATTATCAGGTAAGATGTGCGTGACTTGGATGATGAAAATCATTACTTGAAACTGTGTGTCTTAATAACAGGTCCCTGGCACCACTGCAGCATATTTTGAACTTTTGTACAGCTCTAAGTTTACGGTTGATCGTACAAAACTACAGTAGTTAACTCATACTTGACCTACTCTATTCAAGGAAACATTACTTATATTTTTCTTTCCAGCCCAAAGGACATTATTGCACCAGAGACCTAAGATAATTAGACACTCAAGTTCTTAATAAATACCAAGCAGCACGTAAAGAGGTGCCCCTCTCTAAGCTTAGATAACTAAACGCCACCACGAGTCTAAGTTATGAGCAGATATTTTATAACTTGAACCGCATAGTTAACTGGGAATGTTCCATCAACACCAAAGGAGATTCGCAACAAAGGCTGTGTTAGGATACACTGAGCGTTAGAATACGCTTTGTCGACTTTACGTTATGTTTGCTTTGGACGCGCCTTTTCATTGTAAATGAACGCTGAGCGGTGAGCTTGCAAACAATTAGAATATTTATTTCATTAGTCATTCTGGTCCTGTTTGTAGGAAATATTCAGGAGGTGGACGAAAGCGGTGTTGGGTAACATAGAATTTGACTTGTTGTAGAGTAAGAGAAGGGATCAGGTATGTCAGCTGAATAGACAGCAGTTTCCGCCAAAGTTAGTTGGTATAAAATAAAACACTGCTATCAGTCATCTTTCTGGATCTGGAGACAAAAATGCTCGCGCAGATATTATGGGAGTGGCGCGGGGAGGCGAAACGCTGGGGGCGTAACTCCGCTGCCGCAAAAATCATGGCACAGCGGACGATGCTCATGCGGTATCTCATGGCGGCATGGAGAGTGCGATTGTCGCAACCAGCACTGGGCACGCCACAATTGTGACGATAAGTCCCCTCTTTGAGGAGTGGCTAGAGAGGCGCCATGGCGTCCTCACCTTCCGCCTCACGCAGGGCCTCACCGGACATGGTTGTTTTGGGATGTTCCTCTTCAGAGGCTGGGTGTCACTACTGTGTGGATCTCCCGGAGGACACGGTGGAGCATACGGTGGAGGTCTGCCCGGCTTGGGCGGAGCTCCGCCGTGTCCTCACGGAGGCGATCGGCGGCGGCGATCTCTCGCGTCCGGCCCTGGTTCAAGCCATGGTTCAATCCATAGTTCAGAGTGAGAGTGCATGGCAGGCCATCACCTCCTTCTGCGAAGCAGTAATGCTCGCAAAGGAGGAGGCGGAACGCGTGAGGGACAAGCAAAATTCGCGCCCTCTTGCCCCTAGAGTCGCTGCAGGAGACACCCCGGGCGTCGGGAGTCGCAGGCCGATTTCCGGCCACCGTAGGCGCGGGCTTGCGGACGGTGAGCGATGGGCAGCTCGCTGTCCAATAAGGACCAGGTCTGGGTCGATGGTGCGTTGTGTTCCACGCGCGCCTCAAAGAGATGGCAGCACCAACTGACGGGGGGACCAATGCCTGCCAGGGTTGAAAGTTTGTCCGAAAGGGATATCGTGGCCTTGGCACACAGGCAACGGAAGGAACACGGGTGGGTTTTAGTCAGTAAAAGTCTGACACGCCCTCCCGCTCCGATTTTCCATCCAAAAAAAAAAAAGTCATCTTTCTGGAGAATGACTTAAAAGTGTTTTAAGCTAGGTACCAGTCATTGGGAGGAACACAGGTAGAAGTAAACAGCCTAAACTATGAAAAAGACAAACTACAACGTTATACTTAAAATTTTAGAAAGTGGTTAGTAAAAATCCCTCCAGAGTTGTTGGTATGTACTGTATTTATTATTCTAAGAACAAAACCCTAACAGCTTACCCGTTAGTGGCTGTTAAGTGGTCATGATTGCAAATCCTGAGCCGTTGAACTATTGCAGTGAACTTCTGGTCCAGCAAATTAAGCTTAGTTAGAACTAGCAGTTCTAACTACGTGAATTTCAGTTATGTGTTGCAAATTATTTGCTGTATTAAAACTAGGGATGCATCCGATACCGATACCGATATATCGGCGATACTTCGGGTTTGCCGATGTATCTATCAGGATTCTTTTCAAATTTCGCGCTTTAAAAATGTAATGTAAACGCGCGTGTTGTCTCGTCTAGTCGAGAGATATCTAAGGGATCCTCTAATATATCGAGAGACGTAGATCTGTTTGTTTTCAAGAAGTACTTTAGTATCCAAATGAGATCCGTCGCAAATGCGACAGAAAAACCTGCAGTGGAAAATATTATAGTCTCTCAGATGAGAGACTATTTTTACTAAAACTATTAGATAACTAATCTCAACCTGTCTATATTTTTTATACCAAATAATAAAAAAAAAATAACTTGACTTGTGTTTTATATATTTTACCTTCATTTTCAAATTCAATAAGTTTATCGGTATCGGTATCGGTATCGCCGATATATTTATAAGAGTACCTATCGATATCGTATCGGCAAAAAGGCGTATCGTGGCATCCCTAATTAAAACTATTTCATTACATTTATTTATTTATTGTTAAATAAAACGGTAACACCAATTACATTAATTAACATAGAGATTGAAACAGTTAAGTATAGTAAACAAAAAACATAATGGAGGACACCCTAGCATACTTTCTTTCACCAAACATCAGACATACACGCATAATTCACACGCATACATACTCATATTAGCCATGAATAAGGTATTAAATATAACTAACAGCACCCTTAAGTTAAATCATGTAAAAGGTGTTTTTTATGTGAATGTCAAAATGTAACGGTTCCTCTACTAGTCTACTACGTATAAAATTGAATAAGCCTAAAAGAAAAATTCTTACCCTTTAAAGAAAGAATTAAGTATATATTCAAGTCAGTTCTTCGATACTAAAGATAAAATTAGGCTTTGTAACAAAGTAATGGGCTTCGAATAGAATAAGATAATAAAATAAGAAATGTACAACCGTAGACACATCCAGTGGCAGTGTAAGCATTCAACACAGTAACTGACATTCGATTAACTATCCTCGCTTACATCGCAAAGGAAAATAAAAGTAACGACAGCAATGAAGTTTAATGTAATCCAATAAAAATAAATGATATCAGTTGACGTAAAAATCTGGGTTACTAAATATCAGCAAAGCAACTGCGATCTCGAAAAACCTAGTGGTAAACATACTTATTATTGCAAATTTTCCAAAGAGGGGCCATAATGAGTGTCAACAATAAATCATTATTCTGTTAGTAGTAGTATCTACCTAAATGAAATCTGTCAGTATTCTAACTATGAACAAAATTACCCGAAATAAGAAGCAAAAACACAAACACTATATACAAATATTTGCTGGATAGCTTTTAACGTGGCTCACAATAAGGTAACCCCAGGGATAACCCCTGAATTATGTCCATTCATCTCCATACGTCCAAATACGGGTAATTTATCACGCGATGTCATGAAGACAGAACAATAAACATACTTTCGGAATCCCGACGCGAATCTACCGAAGCCACAGATGGAACCTGCTTGTCGATAAATCCATACAGAACGAAAACCTGTTCTCAAACTGGAAGGAAACTGTTAAATCTTTGCTAACCTCCCCATACATCCTCGCATCAAAACTATAATTAGAAACGATTCACATCCACACCAGACTTCATAATTCAAACCCATTTATTTCCTTATTTATACTCTTATTCCTTCTTTTACACTTGTTATACGTAGCTCACGTACAGATAATACTACAATGAGGCATACAAATTATCGCTTGTGCCGACCGACGTCTGGCGCGTTAAAGTCTAAATCGGCGAGTGTGAATAAACACTAGCAGCCAAAACCGATCTTATTGATAAGAATTGAAGGTTGAATATTAAAATTTCAAGGTCGGTTATTGAAGACCTTTTCACTTTCACCATAGGGTCAGTGGTCGGCGAATAACTCGCTAAGACATGATCATGACTTGTGAGCTTATACTCCACACCTCGTTACGTGTTAACAGGCACATTCGCTCACGACGCGATATTTATCCGAAGAACTTCAAAACACCCCGGACCAACTGCATTCATGTCGAAATGTTGTAATGGGACCTACGTGATAGGGTATGGTGAACGATTTTTTTATTATAAAAGCGGTGTATTTTGGAAAACTTTTCGCATTTCAGGTTTTAGGCCCCGTGATGGTGTTTAGCTTTGAAATTGTCAGCAAGATTTCGCTGTTTATTAATTTTGTTAAATTTTTTAAATAAAAATTAGTTTTGAATCCAAATACATTATGATTTTTTATGGCTTCTATATACAGGGTGTTTGGCAGAACGTTGAACATACGAAAATGGTGGGTAGGTGGGGTCATCTGCTACTTACTCAGCCCTAATTTATTTGGCCCTGGCCGACTGGGTATTTAAAAAAAAAAAAAAAAAGTTTTTTTCTTGTTTCACCACTTTCCTAACTTTAAAGTGTATTTTTTTTATAAAAAATGGGCAATAAAACAGGCAATTTTTTTTTTTTAATCTTTGATGTTGGCAGATTCTTATAAAATTATTGCTTTGTTCAGATGTTAGCTAGAAAAAAAGTTATGAGTCCTCAAACTTACAGAAAGATGTAAAAAATACTTGAATGTTAATTTCAACTTGCATTTAAAAAAAAAACAAAAAATGATTGAGGAGTTCCAATTCTAGCAAAACATCCCTAGTGTGTGAGCTTTCTAATGGTATGTAATTTGCTTTTATAAAAAAAAAACTTTAAGAGTTATTTCATAATTTTATCAAGTAGGAAATTTTTGACTAAACTCTACCTTTACGGAAAGTTAAATGTTTTGCGAAATTTAATACTGCAAAGTTGGTAAAAATTATGGATCGACGGCTTGCCAGTAGCAGTGGTGCAAATTGACATTCACTATTCCCTTGAGATGGTTACACAAAGCAGGTAGAAATTTTGTTTCACTCTTGCGCAGTCATAGCGTATTTTTGCTCTCTTTCGCTCTCGTGGCACCGTGACGCGTCGGAATGAATTCTTTTCTTTTATTCAGTCGAGACTTAACTGCCTCTGCGATCTCACGTGCCCGTTACGCTTACGTTTGTTTTTGTTCACTTCGTTTTCTTTTATTGTTATCACTAGTTAAGTTTAAGTTTGTTAAGTTTTTTGTTATTACTGTTACCTGTTGTTATTGGTAAAGAAATGGCTGCTTTTACCAGTGAGGAATACGCGGACATGTTGTTAGCGTATGGAAGCGCTAATACAAATTCGCGTGAAGCGCGAAGAATTTATCAAGAGCGTTATCCCAACCGCCGAGTACCCAGTCATCAGACGTTTGCGAGTACTTACCGACGTTTACGACAAACCGGTAACCTGAACTTACAAGAACCACGAGTGAACGCAGCACGACCCGATGCTACCATTGACGAACAAGTTCTTGCCGAGTTTGACGCGGATCCTACCAAAAGCATTAGACAGATAGCTTCAATACTTGGCTTAAGCATATGGAAAGTGTGGTCTGTTCTCCGGCAAGATGGTCAACGCACGATGGTTGCCCAGCTCACTTTAGTCTAGTTGTACGTGAGCATTTGGATAATTGTTTCCCAAATTCGTGGATTGGCAGGGGAGGACCAATTCCCTGGCCTCCGCGATCGCCCGACCTCACTCCGCTCGATTTTCACGTGTGGGGAAGGGCAAAGGAACTAGTTTACACTACAGAAGTAGAAAGTCGGGAAGATTTGATAAATCGAATTAATGCTGCTTTCGAAGTTATGCGACAGGAGATGCTGCTGCGCACAACAACTGTAGAAATCAGACGTAGATGCAGCACCTGTATTGCGAATGAAGGGCGTCAATTTGAACATCTAATATGATTTATTATTTAAATAAATTATTTAAAATTATTTAATTGTTTCATTAACGCACCTAACTGGTACAGCATAATTTCAATCGATCATTTAATTTTTACCAACTTTGCAGTATTAAATTTCGCAAAACATTTAACTTTCCGTAAAGGTAGAGTTTCGTCAAGAATTCATTCTGACGCGTCACGGTGCCACGAGAGCGAAAGAGAGCAAAAATACGCTATGACTGCGCAAGAGTGAAACAAAATTTCTACCTGCTTTGTGTAACCATCTCAAGGGAATAGTGAATGTCAATTTGCACCACTGCTACTGGCAAGCCGTCGATCCATAATTTTTACCAACTTTGCAGTATTAAATTTCGCAAAACATTTAACTTTCCGTAAAGGTAGAGTTTAGTCAAAAATTTCCTACTTGATAAAATTATGAAATAACTCTTAAAGTTTTTTTTTTATAAAAGCAAATTACATACCATTAGAAAGCTCACACACTAGGGATGTTTTGCTAGAATTGGAACTCCTCAATCATTTTTTGTTTTTTTTTTAAATGCAAGTTGAAATTAACATTCAAGTATTTTTTACATCTTTCTGTAAGTTTGAGGACTCATAACTTTTTTTCTAGCTAACATCTGAACAAAGCAATAATTTTATAAGAATCTGCCAACATCAAAGATTAAAAAAAAAAAAAATTGCCTGTTTTATTGCCCATTTTTAATAAAAAAAATACACTTTAAAGTTAGGAAAGTGGTGAAACAAGAAAAAAACTTTTTTTTTTTTTAAATACCCAGTCGGCCAGGGCCAAATAAATTAGGGCTGAGTAAGTAGCAGATGACCCCACCTACCCACCATTTTCGTATGTTCAACGTTCTGCCAAATATTTTATTAATACTTCATGATCATTAAATATTGCTAATAGCAAAATCTTTGATGTTATAAATTAAATATTGATAAACAATTCAAATGTTTCCGGTGCAGTAAAAATTACATCAGTTTTATAGGTGACATTAACGATAACATCAGTCACATGTTTTTCATCAAGTCATGGCATCAAAACCTTGGTTTTGAAACCCCATTTCAGAAGTAGGTTACTTCGAAGTAGATTCACTATGTGTTTTAGCTCGAACTTCGTCGAACACTGTTAGTGATAATTTATTAAGTTCACGAAATGTTTACTGTTAGATATTTCACACAGATTGATGTGTGTAAACATAGAACTTTGATAATTTGGATTTTATTGGAGAGCAAGTTTGAGCCTCGAACCTCGTTGGTCTGGTGTTCGCAAGCACTACTGCTGGGCATTAGGTCCTGGGTTCGATTCCCAGGTCGGGCAAAGTGTTATTGGGTTTTTCCTTCTGGAAGTTCTCATCTCCTTAGGAGTCCGAATTTATACCCTGTTGATAGCAATAGGCGCGCCCCCATGGGACTTATACATAACTGACGAAATGTGGGTGTACTCTGCCAAACCCTTCGGGGATTACGTTATGTTATGTTATAAGTTTATTCGTCGGGAATAATAATACCATCTTCTGTTTTCATAAACAATTTTAATAAGCTTCTCGTTTTCTTGGAACTGGCGAAGTGCGAAGAAAAGTTTAAATATGATAGCTGTTTATATTTGTTCACTGCGGCTGGAGTTTTCATTTTACTTTGTAACTCCAATATACCTACTAATGGACAACCAATGTTAGAATTCTCCATGCGCAAAAATAATGAAGTTGTTTCGATATTTTGGTGAAGGAAAATTTCATTACGGGGAACATAAAAGCAAAATATAAATCTTTATATTGGTTTCCTTAAGAGTGTGAGAAGAATTACGACTTGGAGGGCTTGTCAGCGGAGTGGTTGCTTGGCACTCGATGCTTCACGATGAAACGGTAGTCCTTGTCTGAAGCGACAAGTAGCACTACCAGTCACCTTTCCAAGGTCTGTACAAGATTATAAAGTAAGCATGCGACTTTAATTTATTTGGTTAACAAGTACAGGAGCTTTCGCGTCTGGCGATTAAAAGGAGGCAATGCAACAATGATTGATTTTAGCACGTTTTATAGTGGTGTAGTGACATTGGGCTATCAAACACTTCATTTAATGATGGAAAGCGCCTTTCATAATTTTATGTAAAAAACGCGTAGTTGAGGATCTACCTGGGTGTTAAAGGCTAGATACGATGTCATTCATGACCATGGAATCGAAACATTTTTCTTCGTTATTTTTATTCGTAGTTCCCGAGATTGACACAATGATCGACCTGTTCACAAAACATCGCTCCTCGCGAGCTTTTAACCTCGTTCATTCGTTCAGTTCCCGACTTAGAACGTTTGTTACAATACGTTCCGTTGCCCATTGTCGACTTTGATGTACTGTTATTAAATCGCATCGAATCCTGTCCAATTTGTGTACCTATTCATTTTCCTTGGCATTCCTCTGAACTCGTATAGCTATACAAACATTTTAGCTTTGTTAAAATCTATTTGATTGTATTGAAATGGTTATTAGAATTGACAGAAACTGTATTAACGAGAAGTATCTATATTACACATGTATGATATTGTGTATTGTTGTATTGTGTAGTCAATATTTCGTATACAACAATTTGTGCTATTAGGTAAGTAAATATCTACAAAGAGTAGAAAATCAACACCAAAATCAAATCGTAGGCATGAAGTGATATGGTGCTCCCACACTGCTGTTAAAAATGTTTACAAACATTAGTAAACATTTTCTAAACAAATATTTTATCACAATGTTAAGAAATGTTTTCATGTTAGGTAATGTTACAAAACATTTCTAAACAAAATTGTTAGTTTGGCGCATCCAGTTATAGCGCTTTTTCCATTTTATGGAACAAAGAATAGTATGAAAAGCTAATCCAATAAGCAAATCTTCTTCCATTTTCGTGTAGACGCCTCGGAACGTAAATCCAAACTGCCCGATGTCATGTTTTCAAATGTTATACATGTTTGTAAACATTTTCTATCAGTGTAGGAGCACTCAAAACATCTCACAATTCCTAACAGAATTTATCAATTCCTAACATTTGTTAGTAAATGTATTAGTGTTAGAAAATGTTTGTAAACGTTTTATAACAGCAGTGTGGGAGCACCAATATGAAAACATCTCAAAATGTTACTTCGCTTGTTGGTCACCGAATACCGTCGGCAGAAAAAAAACAAGTTCCGTAGCGACCTGTGTTAGACTTGCTAACCAAAAACCGGCCAAGTGCGTGTCGGACCACGCACAATGAAGGGTTCCGTAGTTGGGATGAATCTATTCCAAGAACAAACTTAACATTGTAGTTGAAAGACATGATCCCCATACATTCCAACTGCAAATGTAAGTTTGTACGCACAATATTGAGTGATTTACCATGTTATTTTAAGATCATAGACTTCTTATAAGTTTTCCTGTAATCTATAAGTAAAGAACTATTTTTTTGTATTTTTATCAAAATTTTGGGCTCAGTAGTTTCGGAAATAATTGTCATTTTTCATCTATTTTCTTAAATAATTACAAAACTATGTATTTTAAAATTATAAAAACATATTTATAAAATTCTTAAAACAAGCCTTTTCATTAGATATGTCACACGGTACGGTTAGTAAAACTTTTATTTTTAATTTTCTAATTTGCCCCCCAAAGGTGACCTCATTAATCAAAATTAATTTATTTACGTAACACTTCCGTGTTTGTGTCATAGAAGTTTATATGTGTACCAAATTTCAACTTAATCGGTACAGTAGATTCGGAGCAACTCAGCTGTGACTGACGACAGACAAACAGACATACGAGTGATCCTATAAGGGTTCCTTTTTTCCTTTTGAGGTACGGAACCCTAAAAACTATGTCAATCTAAACCTGAATAATTCATATTTCAATCTTGTGCTCCCAAAAATAGTACTGAACAATCTACTACGCCTAGACCAAAATAGTCCAAAGACTAACAAAATATTTCACGAAAAAGAGAAGTACAGGGATATCAATCTTCAATATGCTGCCTAAACCCTCCAAGAGGATGATAAACGGGCCTTTATGTATCGCGCGCGGCGTAATTTTACTGCTCTATAAATGAAGATAAGATTGCTTGGACCTTCATTTATCCGCCGACGTTCACGCCAGCACTCGTTATGTTTTTATTTTGCAGAGAT
This sequence comes from Tiliacea aurago, assembly GCA_948098905.1. Lineage (NCBI taxonomy): Eukaryota > Metazoa > Arthropoda > Insecta > Lepidoptera > Noctuidae > Tiliacea > Tiliacea aurago. The sequence continues at coordinate 16,978,900 of OX402587.1, read as the reverse complement.
TGATCACCTAAATGAAACTGTTGGTCTAGCTGAAGCTATCTTCGATACTAGCTAACGTGTTTCGATGCACTAAGTCCCGTGTGGTTGGCAATTTAGCTTAATACATCACGGAAAGTTCACGGAGTTCAACGAGTTGATGTATTGGCCCAGAGTTTTATAAATATGCTGCTTGAGAGATATAAAACTACTTGAAAACATTTTATTAGATCGTCATTTTAAAGGCATAATAAGGGAATTTCATTTGAAAAGTAGAGGACGAAATATCTGTGAAACTGACCTAATTAGTAAACACAGAAAGTAGCTAAATCTCTCCAATTCAATATAATTAAGATAGTTACAAACTCAATAAAACAGTTAGTTAGCTGATATTGTTTGAGATCAGTTTAGTTATTGAAATTGAGCAAACTAGATCTCCGAACTTAATAAATTAAGTTTCAAAAGTCAGTGATACTAGCACAAAACTAGTTGCCGTACTCATTTATGGTGTTCATAAAATTGATAATAAATCAGGGTAATTGAATTAAGAATGAGAAATGACAGTTGACGATCAAGAAGTCATGTTCGAAATTCCATGCAAAGGTATGATTTACCACGACCATAGAGAAACCTTTTACTCAAATTTCATGATTAATCTGAAGAGTGAGGCTTCAAAACCATCCTGTGGGATTAACGCATGCTGATGAAACTGAGGTCAGAAACAGTTACAACGTACGTGGAACATATGAACCGTATGTGAACATAAATCAACTCCACACTGTGAATTTATTAGGTTTGAGTGAGAAGATCTGGGCGGTAATGTTTATGTATGAAAGTAATGCAAAACCTGGTATGGATTGTGAAGTGAATAGAAGGTAGTTTATTACCATTTGCACTTTAGTTACGCACTGACATATTGCTTTAATACATTTCAGATCTAACTTGAAATCATCAATTTGGTAACTACTTTTCCAACAGCCACACACACACACACATAACACAACACACACACTACACACACATACACAGACACACACACAACAGCAAACACACATAACATAACACAACATATCCACATATATCATATCATCACCACCACCGCCGCCCGCCACCGCCGTCGTTATTTCTTATCATGTCATATTGACATTATAATAAACAAATTCGTTTATTCTTCTCATCAACAGACCAATGTATTTTATATAGCGCTTTGTGTATTTCTCTGTAATTGACTTTCGTCTTTCTGCCAAATTCTTCACCCAAATATCACTCGCCTGTTACTTGTAATCACAATGATCCTTCACTTTGCCTCCCGAGCTTGTTATCTACCGTCTTGCGGGATTCCCTCGGCCTTCATTACAATTTTCGTAAAGTATTACATACGTATAATAAACAAACTCCAATCGCTCCATGGAAACGACTCTTTAATGAGGGGTAGGATATTGCTCCAGCTAGCAGTTTCATGTTATGGATTTCTGAGGAAGAGGCCCATTATAGTGCAATATGATGCAATTTGTGTGTTGTACTAGAAGAACACCCGGATGCGCTTCGCGGGAACACAGCGAGAATACTGCATCTATCGTGTTCAATATACCTACCATATTTAGGTACTTGACTACCGTATCACCTATTTTTCTCAATACACAAAACAAGAAAAAAGTTCTCCTCGTTTTCTTAGCTTTACCATTAAGACTTTCTTTTGTTATAACATTGTTGATTGATTTTCTTTTTTTTTCGGAATTCCCTGAGCCCAAACATCTAATGTCTTTCTTTCTCATACTTAATATCAGATACAAAATTGTTTGTTCTTACCAACAAATTTCCCAACTCCCGACATAATCAGTTGCCTTTATTAATTTTCTGTGTGTACACTCATTAACCAACTCCCAGAATTTTAATTACAAGCTAATTTGCGTTTTCTCGTGTAGAAATTGTATAACATCGGCTTCCATTGAGTTGTTTGTTTTTAAAGCCTCGATTTGGTCACATTAGGAAGTGAAATTGGGAAAACTCGTAAATATTTTCAGTAAGCGATGATGATAAAGTTTTGGAGCATTAAAGTCACAATCTCCGTGTTAATTCACAAGAGATTATCTCTCTAAGTCTCTAAAGTTTAGAAATTCTCGCTTAACATGTTGCGAGGAGGAAGTTTGGTGGATTGAGGCGAATCCCCTCGTTGATGAGCAAGTACGCAACTGAATACCGACTTCCTGTTGTGAACATTGGATATGTGTAGATACGCCTTAAGTTTGTAACTCGATTTAGGATTTGCTGTCGTTCCTGTAATGGTGGTGACGTTCAATCTTAAACTGTTTTAAAGCTTTAAAATAATTCATGATAATTTTACTAATGAGGGATTTTTTGCTAACATAACCTTTATAATCGTCAACATATAGGTAATTCTGTCTTATTTATTCCAATTTTCTGAATGTATATTATGTGCAATTTAGAATTAAATTAAATGACCTTGACCCCTTTTTTTTTTGGGTGGGAAACTCATCAAATAAATTCTCCCGCTCTGGGCGGAGCGGGAGGGCGTGTCAGACTTTTACTGACTAAAATCCACCCGTGTTCCTTCCATTGCCTGTGTGCCAGGGCCACGATATCCCTTTCGGACAAACTTGCAACCTTGGCAGGCGTTGGCCCTATCGGACCCCGTCAGTTCGTGCTGACATCTCTTTGAGGCGCGATCGCTCACCATCCGCAAGCCCGCGCTTATGGTGGCCGGAAATCGGCTTGCGACTGACGACGCCCGGGGCGTCTCCTGCAGCGACTAGGGGCGTGAGGGCGCGAACATTGCCTCTCCCTCACGCGTTCCGCCTCCTTCTTCGCGAGCCGACGCCGTGGCGCCTCTCTAACCACTCCTCAAACAGGAGATTTATCGCCACAATTGTGACGTGCCCAGCGCTGGGTTGCGACAATCGCACTCTCCATGACGCCATGAGATCCCGCCGGAGCTCAGTCCGCTGTGCCGTGATTTCTCGAGGCAGCGGAGTTTCACCCCAGCGTTTCGCCTCCTCGCACCACTCCCAGATGTGCGCGAGGACTTTTGCCTCCAGATCCCATGGCGGTAGTCCGGCAAGGAGGCTCGCCGCCTCACGGGAGACCGTGCGGTATCCACTTGATGACCCCTGAGTTTGTTTCGCCATTTCTTCTCAGGGGTAGTCAGATAGGACATGTCGACTCTAGCTTATTTTTTTTTTCTAATACGACGCGACGTGTAAAAGTGATTCTGATATCCTATTTACAGAATAAACGATTTCATTTTATTTCATTTGTAATGAAATAGTTTATTCGACCCCCGAGAAGAAATGGCGAAACAAACTCAGGGGTCAGTCTCTTTTAAAGTCCAGACATAATCTTGGTCAGATCATGTGAGGGCCATGTAGATCCGTGTCTGAAATGGTCTTTTGAAGAAAGAATCACACAAATTTGAGTGTACCTGTCCAATCAGTGCAAACATATGTCAGTAATCGTGCAGCTCAACTCAAGACTTAAGGAGCTCAACGACTCGACGAACAACACCAAAGAAAGGACATTTGGGTAAGTCGCTTATAGAGCTCAAAAAGCCAGACCATCATTAAAACTGAGAAAAAAAAAGGAAATTGTTTAAAGAAAAAAAAATTACCATATTCATGTAATTTTGTATATAATATTCAATGTCAATATGTATAAAATAACACATAAACATACCTATCATTGTTTTCTATATAGTACATCATATTTATGTGTGTGGTCATACATTATGATATGAAAAACACATCAGTCTCTTTGTTAGTTGATTCAATAATTTATCTCAATACTGTAATATCGACAATGAAGTAAACATTACAGCCGCATAAAAAAATACCACAAAATTAAAAGAAAACCACGAAGAAACAGCAATACAAAAGCGTATCCACATTACTATTCATAATAAAGCAACATGATATAGCAGAGGGCAAGAAGCAACGCAAGGTGAGTTTGAAATATTGCTGAGCGAGGTAAGTACACGCTGTGTGAATACTTCATGTTTGTGCAAAAACATTTGCTTAATATCACTTTAAGAGTTATTTACGGTACCTTGAAGAACACCCCGTCTAACTGGAAACATGAAACGCGTTGTAATTATAATTATTGTAGAGACTACTGCAGTTTTCTGTACTCCGAAAACGCAAACCGTAATTACACTAAATTAATTCTACTGTTATGCACCGTGTAGTTGCCAGTTGCAGGCTTGTCTTACTCATGCTAGACTTAAATGTAATAATTATGATTGCATAATGTGCAACCGAAATTAAAATAAAAGATTCAGTTTGAATTTCCAGAAACAACTTACCCTTGACATTGTTAAATATTACGTGTTACATCATTAATAAAACGAAGTTTCAAATAATATTTCAAAAGCTGTGTCGACAGTCAAATAAATCGTAACCCAACCTTTGCTAGGGGAGCTACCAAAAGTAATATGACAGTCGTATTAATGCACCCAGTGATTTAGATATCGATAACAAGCCACAATAAAAACTTAAAACGACGCGCTAAACGAAACCTTAGAGGCAAAAGTTTAATGAGAAAAAAATAAAAGTCAACATCCGACTCTCGGACCCACACAAGACGTTTATTACGCATTTGACATAATAAAGATTAGAAGCCATATTTGTAATTAATGAAATCAGTTTCCATTTAAATAAACGTCGTGTGTAATCAAATTGGGCTCAGGCGGCGCAACCGGCGCTTTTGACATATAATAATCGAACTATAAAACCAAGTATTTATCTCGAAATTTATCTTTAAAGGCTTAGATTGACAGATGTTCTATTCGATTGATGTGTGGTAATGCAAACTGGTATTAATTTATCGCCAAGTTTAATGACCTGAGCGACGTTCTACCGATCGTAATGTTTGTATTGATCGGTAACAGTTTAAATGGCTGTAACTGTTTTACGATAGATTTACTTTGACATTGTTTAAAGGCTATATTCCAGTTTTATCGCAGCTCGTTCTGGTTAAAATCACATTAAATCCCCATTGAGAGGGCTGACTATTTTGAAGTGCCGGATATTGTTCTGCAAAGCTACTGTTTATACGACTCATGTTGTTGTTTGCTGTTTCTATTTGTAGATAAGCTATATTACTACAAAAAAAGAGACATATCATGCTCCATCTGTTAGTGTAGTCGGATAAGAAATACCGAACTCATCTTGTTTTAAATCATATTGGTGGTAACACTGTTTTTTGTAACCAATTTTCAGAACTATTATAGAACGATATTTCAAATTACAAATATTTACAGAAATTACGATGAATGATAAATTATAATTTTATGTAAATATTTCTGTAGGTCGGTAACATGAAATGGGGATCATTCGTAATTGTAAGAGATTTGTTTTCATTATTTCACACACGATCGACGACTTTCGATGTCTCCAGAATCCAAAAGCCAAGAATTTTAGGGTTTACGATGGAATATAAAAGATTTTATCTACCAAAGGATTTTTTACCTTATCCCTTTATGATACGTTCGTAAGTTCAGTGGTCGTGGACTAAAACATAAACTTTTTTATAAATCAATGGTTATTTTGTGATGTGCCGGGAGTGCCGCAGGCTTTCAGATGTTATCACTGGCCACCGGTAATGAGAGTTGGTGTTAGTCGGATGGAAACAGAGGGACATGTATTTTTAATTCCTATTTTCGAAAGTAAAAGACATGGGGAAGATCTCGAATATAATGATGCGGGGGACGATAGGGAAGTATATTTAGTAGAAGACGAAAAGTTAGTTACGACTTCCAGTCAGAATAACGTGAGAAGTTAAGATAAATCGCTTTACGCAAATGTGTACAACACATTTTCTCTTGTTATTCTTGTATTCATTCAAATCAATCAAGTACTTGAAGCGGTTCTAGCTACAAGTGTAACTATGGCGCGTGTTAACCAAACTTTTCAAAAGTTTTGTCTGACCCTTGGTTAGATACTCATCGATTTAGTACGCAGAGCGATTGGATATGCTTACGACATTAAAGTACTGAGATCATCAAAAAAGGTTGATCCAATTAGACGAGACACACATTACGTTGCATTAGCATTCGATTACATCGCACCGATTACTCTCTCCAAGTATCGATCTTGATAAGTCACTAATTAAAGAATCAGCCGTTCGTAACGCAGCCGAGTTTCGATGATACGTCATTTTGTAATCGAGAACTCGATGCTTGTGCAATCGTGTAAATGGATCGATTCGGACTACCTCTATAATTAGCTTCTTCAGAGTAGAGCACGAGCTTTCTTAAGAATTGTTTTGTTATTCGACTTTTTTTCCGACCACATCAAACCTAATGTTACAACGTGACGTTGCTCATACCTATTCTGTTTCACTTTTAAATTCAAAGAATTTCGAATGCATTTGATTTAAACTGTAATTGGAAATGGATAATGAACAGGAATGTTAGTTCAGATCCGTTGATTCGTTTTCAAGGGAATCGTATGGTTAGTCGATTACTAAAACCTAAACATTCCTTGTAGGTCATTCCTAATGGTTCAGCTAAATGTACAGAACAACGTTATATTAGTGAATGCTGCATTGTTGATCAATGCAGAACATACTTCTTTCTTTGTTTTTTATTTGTCTAAATAAATTACTTAGTTATAAGTAAAGGATATGAGCAGTGGTGGCCCAGTGGTTCGAACCCAGACGGGCGCTTTACTTTCTGTAAATTTATTCATCATTAACTGCTCTCAAAACAGTGAAGGAAAACATCGTGAGGAAACCGGCATGTCCGAAAAAATATAACACATGTGTAATCCACTAACCCACACTGGGCCCGCGTGGTAGATTATATTGCAATTAAATGAAAGATAATTTAAAACACATATTACTCGTAAAAGTACACTTTGTAAACAAGCATATTACAAGTTAGAGGATTATATTATCTAGGATATGAATGCTTGGAAACATGCTGGTCCAGCTCCATAGGACAATCTAGATTATAGAAAAAATCAAACTGGTTGCTATTTTAATTGTATTATTTGTTATTTTTCTGACATTGATTTTACATTCTGTGATTACCTAGACTCATATACTGACTTAATATTTTAAATTTTTTAGGAAAACATTTATACTTTTACGATGTTTGTAAATATGTGAGCACCATGTATCTATCTCGTAATTAAGTAATTGTTCATTGCTTCATTTTTAATTATTTTTATCTATTGTGGTATAGTAATTTTATTTTATTGAGGTGCATCGTCTTCACATAAAATCTTATAATTAATGTACATAAACAAAATATTGTAAAATATTTTTAATAGAGTAACGGTGGAGTTTTTTGCCCATTCTTATCCATACGAAACTACCTTTTGGAAGGGGCGACTAGAACCAATTCTATTTTTTTTGTAAATTTTGACGTTCAAAAGTGCCTCCTATATGCCTATTTGAAATAAATGGGTGCGTGTCATAACGTATAAACTCCTTTGATCTAATTTCATTTTATTATCGCGTAGGCGCGTAGTGGTGAGGCGGCCCGCAAGCTGAGGAGCAGGTGGTTTCAACGCTTGCCGCCGCGGCTGAGGCTGGCTGGCAGAGCCGGCCAGCAAGCCGAAGCCTCGGTGGTGAGCGTGAAACACATCTGTGACGATAAGCTCGCATGGGACCGCTGTAGCCCTGCAGCGCCGGAGCCGTGACAGAAAACATGCCTGCTGCATGTTGCATGCTTGTTGCATGCTTGCTGCATGCTTGCTTGCTTACATGCTTGCTTGCATGCTGCATGCTTGCTTGCACGTTTTATCATATTAGACTAAATAGGTTTTATGTCTTTTGAGTGGTATATCAAACGATTTTATATTCAATGTATGTTATGCTTATAAAAATTAGTTGCTTTAAAATTATATCAATCGTTTATTATATTAACTGATCATTATATCAAATAAAATTATAGGTTCAGTTGTTATATCTTGTAAATATCAGAGATTTTGTTATTATATCAAATATTACTTACCCGAAATAAATAATTTGACTTTGACTTTGATTACGGCCCACTCCCTCTCACAGAAACAGGGGGCCTGTGGCAGCAGTGGGAACATGCTAATGTAAGCTGCTTATGTAAAGGAAATTAGAACAGATAAATACATTGATAAGACAGCGAATTATACAAAATAGTCAAACTAAAAATCATTGCAACTTGAATAACAATATTTGTAACTTCTTTTTCTCCAAAATTTGCACTGAGTAGTGTTGCAGTGACAGGATTTTAAACAAAACATTCACAAATTAACAAAGGCAAGTCAAAACAAACGCAAAAACCTCTAACAAGCTGTAATGAAGAAAATAATTAATTTCAGCACTAACCTAACCTCGATACAATTAATTTAGTTTTAATTTTCCTACTGGCGCTCCTGTAGAAAACTAGCGCTGTGCCCGCAACCGTTCACAGCTGTTACTTGACGTGATTATTAAATGCTTTTCAAGAACAGGTGTTGATATTAACGAGGGTGAACGTTTAATTAATGAACACCAGAGCTAGTTTCTTGTACGGATGATAGTTTAATATTGTTGGTACCGTGTGTGATGGAGACACTGTTTTTGCATGGGTCGGCGGGTATTCTGCGCAAAGGGAGATGGGTATCTACCTACATGGTTATTTTGCTCTCCAATTAATTAAAGCATGGAGGTTTGACAAAGAGGTACGTGCAGATATTAATATGGTATCCTACAATGATTTCTGCTAAGCACTAAGAAGTGGTGAAGGGTGAGCGTTTTTGGGGGACTGTCTCATGTAATTTTTGACGTTCGAAAAGTGCTGATTCTCAGCCTAGTTTGAATAAATGACTTTTGATTTGATTTGATATGTGGACTAAGTGCATGAAGTGCCTCAATAAATAATCATCTTCATCATCATTACAGCCGAAAGACGTCCACTGCTGGACATAGGCCTCCCCCAAAGGGTGGGTTTGCCATAATCGCCATGCTTGGCAGGCGGGTTGGCGATCGCAGTATGGTATTAAAATGCATAGAGAACGCTGCTGCCCATTCTCTAGTAAGTCCCTTAGTCGCCTTTTACGAGACCCACGGGAAGAAATGGGGCGGTGCTATTCTTTACGTCCAATAAGTAGTACAGTAACTGAAAGTAAATCTAGTGCAGTCAGTCCAACCCAACGTTCTGGCTGGCAAATGTTTTCGCCAGGGCATAAAATATGTACTTAATCAAATTTAATTTGTGCCATTACTAGAAGAGGACAACTGCATGCTTGCCGTCTTATAATGATTAATCAGGTATCAATAAGAACTTTGTATGTAGCTTATTAATATTTGTCTAAGTTTTATTAGTTTTGATACTAGGTACTTAGTTCAGCAAACGCAATAATCTTATTGCATAATTTTTTTGAAGAATTAAAAACGACAAAACAAATATAAAAAGTTCTGAATCATTCTGAAATGTTGCCAATATTTTCTAATTTTCTTTGTCTATTAGTAAGTCAATAAGTCTGTCTTGAAGAGAGAAGATTGCGAAAAATAATCGTCAAAGTGATACATCAAAAGCAGTTTCGTTAGTAGATACATTTGTTAAGAATATGAAAGCACTTTTATCTTAACTATCTACTTTGTATTCTTAAAAGTAAAAAAAAATAATATGTCTGTTTTGTTATTACTGTCGATCAAGAATAACTAAAAGCTTATTTATACAGAACAAAAGCAAATAAAAACTTTTACCTACATTAGAGTGAAATTAATTTCGAGTATTATGAACATACTCGTACGTTATATGATACCACGTACACACAAAACTAAACTAATAATAAACGCTCAACTATCTACAGCAGCGTTTCCTAACCTTTTTTAGCCCCGGACCCTTGGTGGGAAATCAAGCGCAATTATAAAGGACTCCCTTACTAAAAAAACTAGCAATAAATTTCAGACCATTATATTTTAGGACTGCCAATACAAATACCAAAGTTATTTTTTATACAAAATAAGTATTTTAATTCCGTTATTATAAATGCGTTAGCATGCGATTCTTTATGTTAACGTTGGTGTTGCTATTTTGCAAATAAAACAGTGATATTCGGGTTGATATTACTACAAAGTTGTATTCTCAAATCGGATTCCGCTCGCTGCCCACGCCGCGCACGTTCGCCGTGCTAAGTAAGCGTAGCGATTACGAGACTTTTGGTGGCATTTATTTATTATTGTTAATTTAGTTTTTTGAAGTATCATGGCGGGTGACACTGTATAAAAAATAGTTGCTATATTCACATTACAATCTAGCTTATTCGCTAATAAGTAATTTAAATTTATTTATAAATATTATTGTTAAATAGTCCAGAGATGAGACTGCGAACACCCATACATATACTCGCGGTCTCCCAGGGGTCCGCAGACTACACTTTAAGAAACACTGATCTAGAGCATTACTCAACTTCTTATGTTTGAGTACCTGTCCACTGAGTAAAGATCAAGCAAAGTAACAAGAAATCGCCATGGGCTATTTTGCGTGGCCACGCTACAGTGTAAAACCAATTTTATAATGACATGTGATGGTAGGAAAAAGTAAAAATAAGTTGAAATCAACGGGCTATTAAAAAATCTTGCTACGCAAGCTTCTAAAGACTTTCAAACTGCAAAGGAGTCGACTTATTAATGAAAACGATAATAATAAAAATATAATAAATATTGTAGACATACTAGAATTGGAAATCTTCTAGCTAAACATGGCTTCAGCAATCAGATTAATTACGTTTTGAATTTAATTGGCCCAGATTAAACTTAAAACTAGTTATCAATTCTATTTAAGTACCATATTCTGAGAACTGGGGGCGTAAAGAACGTCTGCGAATTCAAAACCTAGGTGTTTGTTATTTGTTCAAAAACCTGATTTAATTCTTAATAAAATACCGTTTAAAATATTTATTGAATTGGACGCAGATTTCTTTCCTTCCCATGTGTTTCCATTTCTCTACTGTGGATATTGTCCGTATAATAAATTAATTTATAATTTAACCTGTACCTAAAAAAAATCAATAATACAATACGTACCTCGACCCTAAAGCATAAATAACCTTACATTTCCATTTTTTCCGTTTGTATGTTCCATAAATTATATCAAACATTGACCAACCACGATTCGAATATAAATATTCTCTCGTAAAACGCAAATTTCTCGGAAACCGTCGTTTCTACGAAATAAGTCACCAGAAATCATGACTGGTGTACTGGCACGTTTAAACAGGGGCCCTAACAAGCTATGTAGCCCTAATGATCAGTTGGTGAAATATCTAGATGTATTTAATTGGATTTCGTTATGTCTCAAAAGTGGCAGAATGTTCGCAGGTGTAGTCTGCACGGAATATAGATGGTTAGTGATTTATGTAAGACTTTACGGAACTGGTGGTGCTGGAAGGAGCTTTAATTTGGATTACCAAAATCTTGATGAATGTGTCGTGAAGACCAGGGACCATTTTGGTTACCCATTGAAAGGGTTTTCGATAGGGGTTTTCTAAGCGGTTAAACAAAAACCCATACGATATGGGTAACCCTTATGAACGGCTTAAATTAAATTTTGGTAACCCGTTGAAAGGGTTTTCGATAAAAACCCATACGGTGTGGGTAACCCTTTTGAACGGCTTAATTTAAGCCATTCAAAATTACCCACACCGTATGGGTTTTTGATTAACTGCTTAGAAAAACCCTATCGAAAACCCTTTCCATTGAAAGGGTTTTCGATAGGGTTTTTCTAAAATGGTAACCAAAATGGTCCCTGGGTCGAATAGAGATAGAATTGGTAATGCTACGCGTGCTGGACGGATATCGAAATAACATAATATTATGATTTTTTCATGTTACTGGGTTTCAAGTAGGTATAAAACCCATTGAATGGGTTATCATGTAACACTTTCACTGGGTTTCAAGTATAAAACCCAATCAATGGGTTACATCATGATAAAACTTTAAAAGAGACTTTGGCCCCTGAGTTTGTTTTGCCATTTCTTCTCTCTAGAAATTATGTAAAGATGGATTGAAAATATCTTGATGAATGTGTCCTGAAGACTACATCACTTTGACCTCTGAGTTTGTTACGCCATTTCTTCTAAGGGATAGTCAGATCAGAAATGTCGATTCCACCTACACTTTTTCTTTTTAATATGATTTGTAAAAGTGATTCCGCTATCCTATTTACAGAATAAACAATTTCATTTCATTTGAACAATACTTTCAGACAGTCTCAAAATTATGTAAAGATGGATTGAAAATAGGTTTCAAATAGGTACAGACCTGAAGTAAGTAGTAAGATTAATATTGATATTGTTGTAATTATACAGATTGCTTAAACAACCAATAATTTTATTGAAACGGTTTTGTTAAAAATAATGAAGATTTCAAAACACTTGTCAAACAGTGCAATATCTTTGCAGTTGAGTAAAAAAGTCTTTAGTCTCGTTAGTCAAATAATAATGGCAAAACGGAAACACTTCCAGGCAAACTGAAATCTTTGACATAAAAGAAGGAATGAGTGCATCGCAAGAGCAGATCGCGCGACGTGGGAGGCTAGGCTTAAACAACATCGTTTCAATATTCTTTATAACACCTAAACGCCCTGTTTTCCATTATTTATGGGCTAAGAAAATATGCGAACAAACGTCGTAGTGTTTGGAATAGATACCGGCTTTTCCAAAGTTTTATAATTTAGCCTTAAAGTAGACGTTGTAGAATAGAATAGAATAGCATACTCTTTATTATGTACACCATACAAATTACAAACAAACACACACAAACAACACAACAAACACACACACAAAACACACGCACAAAACACACAAACACTCATGGACACAACAACAATGCACACAACAATGTTTGTAACAAATTGCTCATGTTTTATAATAGGTAAATATATTCTATTCTATTCTTCAGATAAAAATGTTGTAATTTTACATAGGGTTGTATTTAATTTTCAGATACCTATTCGGGCTTTCATGACGGTTTCTATATACAATGGAACTAGAATTTCAATATTGGAAAATCACGCATAGAGTTAAGACGCAGATATATGCCAGTGTTCTTGAGTGGTTAGCTTGCGTGTTCTGTACTGAGCTCACGCAACGCGTCGTACGTTCAGCCAGTAATAAGACTCGCCCATCAAGAAGCGCTGTCCCCAATTTGACGCATTATTAATTTATTATACACAGAACAAAAAGTATCTTAATAAAACGCGTATACTAAAAGATTAATAATTAAATTATCTTTAAATTGGTGAAGGTTTCAGAAAAATACGCTTGGTAGATTTTGCGCCATTCTCAGATCCGCGTTAGACATAACTTTACAAATTAATTTCACTGTGTAATATAAACATAATCTAAAATATTCACACATTAAATTATTGAGAAAATGCTCAAATTTAACATATATTTTTTTCAAATCATTAATACTACTCGTTTAGACGTGATTGTCAGTATACAATCATTAAAAGTCGGTTATCGTCGCCTTGAGCTTAAGATTCACAACGTCTATAAAGCAATCTGTTGTTATTCAAAAGACGTGTATAGATCGACCTTGATCTACAAGACACAGGATTTCACCAAACGTCCGATACTGAAGACCATGACCATTCAATTGAAAACAAACTCTAAGATGTCCCGTCAGTCTGAAATGAAGTAAAAAAACCACTGCTACTTTTGCCGCCGACACAAACCTTCGTAAGACACCGCGGTGCTCGGCGACCGACGATAAATAAAAATAGCGGCCGTAGCATACTGCCTTATACGACGAAGGAGCCCTCTTGTCACTTGGCACGGTACTTAAATCAGCTGCCAATGCGCTGCCAATGCACCTGTGGAAACGTCGATTATGCAAATGGTAGGGGCTCTTTTAACTAAACACCGCGCGGTGTTGCAAAACGTTCGATTCAAAAATTCCTTTAGATTTTTTTCTCTTGGAGTTCGCTTTCTCGGTTTTTATTTTCAGTCGTTAAAATGCGTCAATTAGGCTCCGTGCAGGTAAATTGCATTTTTAATTATTTTCGGTTAAATTACCAAAAATATTACGATAATATGAGCTTGAATGGCACTCATTATTATGTTATAAAAACGTTGTTAAACTGCCAAATCTTAAAGGCAGACTTTCTCGTAAAATGACCAGAAAGGACTAATGAAAATTAAGTTAATCAAAATGAAATTACGCGCTGCAAACTCAGAATTAGGCACAAATTAACTGCCGTTCTAGTCATTCTTAAAGCTCATAATAATTAGGTATCAACTTAATTTTATTCCGGGGAAATTTTCGATAACGTAATTGGCACACAATTCGTTTGAAAACGCCAATTGAATGGCGACCGGTCCCAAAGGAACTGCAGAATCGTGGGTATATTCATTTCCCGAATTTTAGAGCACTTTTGAAGTAATGCAATAAAATGAACCATCTATAACCGTACTGCGTATCAATCAACTTAGGAAATCGATTTTTCTAAAGGAAATATAAGGTGAGATAGGTACCTACTAACTCTTTTCAAAATATATTAAATAATAATTTTGATTATTGTGATTATTGCTATTATAATGACATTTGGTTTTTATAATTTATGTTACGATATTCTACAATTTTATGTTTTTATTTGTTTTTTTATCGAACTAACATTTTATCATTTAAATTGAGTTGATGTATTTTTATATTCGTACTTTTGTTTCATGCTGGATTATATTCGAACGCAATGTGAATTGATACTGAATTAATATTTTTTGATAATTGTAATTGTTAATTTTTGTTTGTTGTAATTGAATTGAAATCATCATAAACAACATTGCAAAGACGGTTACCTACTGAGAATAATTTACTAGAAAAGTGCCTTCTATTTTTACACTTCACTAATAGAGTATCGTTTGGTGCCGGACGTAAAGAATAGCACCATCCCATTTCTTCCCGTGGGTGTCGTAAAAGGCGACTAAGGGATTTACTAGAGAATGGGCAGCAGCGTTCTCAATGCATTTTTTAAACCATACTGCGATTGCCAACCCGCCTGCCAAGCGTAGCGATTATAGCAAACCCTCCCCCCCCTTTTTGGGGGAGGCCTATGTCCAGCAGTGGACGTCTTTCGGCTGAAATGATAAATAGAGTTCTTAAAAAAAAACTCATTTTAAACGCCACTAAAACCCGCTTTCTCGCTATTATTATAATATAGCATTGCATTTATTTTACGATATCCTATACCATCTAATTCAGTCTGTTTAATAGTGCTGCTATTAGTGAAAAATAATAGCAATTGTACGGCCATTAAATTGCACGGAATGCACTGTTTAAATGGTCCAAATAAACTTTAAATGCACTGTATTTTATGACATCTATTTCTTTATTAGAATGATAATGTGTTTTATAAAGAGTTTCATCTGTGTTTACAGCCCTATCATTTAATTTATAGATGAGTGTCATTAGATTCGTCTTCAGTCAATGTTCCGTTGATTATTCTTTTTATTGGTTCATATAAAGAAGTGAGGCTTAGTGGATGTTATCGATTGTAAAGAGCGATAATACGGTTTTAAATTTTATGTGATTTGGACTTAGATTGGTAGAAATAATTAAGTATCATTCGTTGAAACTTATTCAATCTACACTCCTTATTCCACCCACTTTCTATTATACGCGTGCCGCTTTAGTGGCGACATTAATTTAATACACCTGTAGCGGCATCAACATCGCCACATGCGAACTACGCGTCACACTGATGTCACGCAAATCCTGCATCGCGCAAGCAGAGTTTACCGCGCAACTAGCATATACAACATTAGTTTTTGTTTATACTAAACCCGAAAATGGGTCATTGTACTCATCATTTTGAACAATTTTTTATATGGGACCAACCTTGAAATCGCGAAATAAAAAAGCTGTTCCATACATTTTGTCGATTTAAATGAACACAAATGTAGGGAACAGCTGATTTTTTTTTCGCTATTTTAAGGTTGGTCCCATAGAAAAAGTTGTTCAAAATGATGAGTGCAATGACCCCTTTTCGGGTTTAATATAAACAAAAACTAATGTTGTATACAACGTCCCGACATCAACCGTCGCGTTTAGTTATAATATATATTTTACGCCCTGGCTGGAGGCTTTAAGTTCACACTTTAAGGCAGTCACAGGAAAGTCCAGTTAAGTAGTCACGGCCTCTCAAGGCCACCTACGAGATGCTAAACACAAAAAAAAAAAAACCGTCGGGCAGTTGCCCACCAGACACAACACCCGTCTGGTCGGAGGATCCTCCCTTTTCTATAGAGGATGAGTGAACATTACACCCTGTTCCTCATCCCTCTAAACACATATACGGATTCGCGTTTTCTGTTTATGAAGATATTTTAATTTTATTATACGTTATTATTTTTTGATTTCTTAACAATTTTCTAAAATATAATTTTGGAGGAACCTGTACTTAAAGAACTGTAGGGCAGAGGTCACTTGCCGGGGATCGGATCATAACATCGCAACAATGAAATTAAAACGAATAACGTGCAAAGAGTAGGCGATTTAAAGGAAAGAGAGAGCTTTATTATTTATTTTGTTTAAAAATTTAATTTTTTCTATAAACGAATTATTTTATCTAAAATAAAATTGAATTATTTTATTTACATTTATTTTGATTACTGGTTACTAGCCCTACCCGTGTGTTAAATTAATGTCGCCATTGTAGCGGCACGTTGTATAAGTCATCTTTGTCGGTTTCTTTGCAATTTGATACAATTCTTAACAATTACATATTCCAAATAATAAATTGTTCGTATAGGCCTATTACAATGAACATCTTTTGGCTGAAATCGTGGAGATTCATATAACGACAATGTTTTTTTTTTAAGTTCAAAATCCATGTCACAATTTTCACCAACATAACGATCTTATTTGTTTATCCAATCTTGTCTACGTTTTAACTTAACAAGAGGCAGATTAGATTAAGCATTCCATTACGCAGTTGGTCCACAATCTCCGTCGCTACCCTATACAAATAACGCAGTGTAGAATTCTGAACTTTTGATCCCGCTCCTTCGTACTCAGTTGCGAGTTACGAGTTAGATTTGGCTCTCGTACAAAATGCAAACAAAAGAGATTAGTTTCAGGATTGCGTTGTAGGCTACATTCACGTTATTGCTTTTAATGAAGTCTGAGTGGAACGTTCATTGCGGATACTGGGTAATCCTGGACGTATGAAATGGTCTTTCGGGGGTGGAACTTACTAAAAATGGGCACTTTGGGTGATTCAAACGTGGAGCGGATTACGATGATCCTGTATTATAATGGTGTATCTTAAGCGTTCGAGGATCCTACTTCGGTATTCTGAGCACGTAATGTGTAAGGAAGATAAGTTGGTGAACTATTTGTATTGTACGGTATAAGTGAGATGGAAATTATTGTGTGGTTAGACAAAGGTCTTGTGTGATGTTCAGTAACTGAAGTTAGATTTTTTTATGGAATTCTTTACATACTGCCAAACTATCTTCTTCATGGTTTTCCAAATGGTGTAAGGATCAGCTTTCCTCGTCAGCTTTTTTTTAACCACTGATTATTTTATTGACCACGTGCGTCTCATTAACTAGTTATTTAATACTAGCGACGCGGTCCTGCTTTGCACAGTTGTTACGACTTGGCAAAACGTTGATGAGATTTCATTAATATACAGCGTGTTATGGAAAGGGTATATCCATACAAAAAGGGTGAAGAGTGCAGCTGGTTCAGGATCTTTATACAAAATTTCAGCACAAAAAGAATGACTTTGAAAATGTTTGATGTTTTTTGTTACCTATTTCTATAGTTTATTAAATTGAAATCGTAACAAACGTGTCACCGCACTACGAGGGTCATTATCCATTATCTGTGTATGTGGACCTAGTACACACACACACACCTGCCACAGCTCTGCGACACGGCGTCGCACCCACATGCGGCGACGCGGGCGGCACGAGTGACGGCGGGATCAAACGAATGGATTATAATGTGTACCGATCAACTGACTTGGTCTAGTGATGTGTAGAATTAAATTGGAAACATTTGATTTTTATTAGTTTAATGTTTCATAACTTTATAATTATGTAGGTATTATTAAACAAATGTTGCCATTTAGTTTGTAATCACCAAAATAATCCGTGCCTTTAATATGTATAAATACCATTTTCAATACACGCTGTATTCAAGTATATTATTTACACATAAGCCTTTTGGAATAAATTCTTCAAATAAAGGAGAAACTGCATCAAAATCCATGGTGCAGTTCAAAAGAAAACAGATAAACACAAAAGGCGACTTTAATTTATAATATTACTTATGTATGTATAGGTTAACTCTTCCAATACAAAATTATCTAACAGAAGATAAGTTACATATGTACATATTCACGATTATTTATCATTTCAAAAAGACGTCCACTGCCAGACATAGGCCTCCCCTAAACGGAGGGGGGGTTGATGAAATCACCACGGTTGGCAGGCGGGTTAGCGATCGCAAAAAGGTGTTAAAATGCATAGAGAACGCTGCTGCCCATTCTCTAGTAAGTCCCTTTAGTCGCCTTTTACAACACCCACGGGAAGAAATAGGATGGTGCTATTCTTTACGTCCGGCTCCAAACGGAACAAAATTATCTAACAGAAGATAAATTACATACATATTCACGCATGAGTGCGTATATTCTTTTATGTTTGATTCACCCAATACTGTCCCAACATTAATCTCTATTAAGATAGACTAATTTAAATCACTCTTGTTCTAAACACGCCCATCGCCAGTTATCTACCGGCAAACAAAATGCGGGAACCAACAATTCATCAATCAAGACAAGGATATCTACTTAAAAACACATTAACTCACTTCCTTAAATACACAAACGTGACCAACAGGTGCCTAGGTTACTCTCTCAGAACTTATCTTCATTCCACCATAATTGTTATTAACGAATTTCAACATACGATAAGACGCCGCAGCATTAAATTGTCAAGAAATCATTTAACTATCATTTATAACTTTAGATGTACTCAAAACTTATTTCAACAAAGTTCTAAGTGGTAGACCGAAATGTACAATTAGAACCTTGTCTCAATTAGTAGGGTTAAACAAACGATATCTGATTGTGCGTTGGTATATCTGGATTTTGGGCGGATGTACACGTGATGTGGGCTTGACACGGTGACGTCGTAATAATAGTTCGTAGGCTCGTTATAGAATAAAAACGGCATAGGTTATGGTTCGTTTACACCGGCCCCTGCCATGTAGACAACGCCCTTTTTAACGATATATAGAGGATGTATAATAAAGCCCGATATTGTCTCACGGTTCGTAGATCTTGGCGGGTAATGATCTCCATATAACGAGCTCTTGAAAGTAATCGACACTGACTTTTTTTGTCTAGGTACGGCCCAAATTATTTAGCGAATAACAAAACTTAAAAAAAGTCCGCTCATTATTATTGTCCTCCTTTTAATTTACGCAAAAAACCTTTGAAATAAAACTCTTATAAGAAACTGTTTTGTAAAGCAAAGTCCAGACACCACTTAACTGAAAGTTAGGACCAAAAGGCACTAAAAACAACCGTAAAATTCTAATCTCACTTTTATTTCCATTGTATAAAAGTAAGCACTTATTTAAAACCAATATAACAAGAAATAAGTACAAAATTAAGTTACCATTATAACCGTTCTTGAATGTAAATCGACGGCAAAGCGATCAAACTGAATATCTTATTCGCTCTTAAAGTCAATTTAAATATTTTATACCGAAGTTACGTTTCGGCCCGCCTAATGTCGGACGAGAGACGAAGAAAATTAAACTTATTACTACATTACTGTAAGAACAGGTAACTTTTTAATTCCCCTAACAAAATTGTCATATTTTCCTTTGAGCGGCTGTAATGAAATAAACGGAAGAAGTGAACAGAATAGACTGTCGTAGCATTTTTATAAGCACTTAATATTCACGACAGTCAACATCATGCAGTTTTGTGAATGTTTACAATACGGTCGTTACTCCAGAGACGTCCTATTTATTACGGCTAACTTAATAACACTGGAATCTTTTGAAGTCGACGAAAGATCCGTAAAACAAAGAGGTGGGCCCTTTACGATGCTCCTCACTGAGTACGTCAGATAATTAACAACTCTCAGATTTATTACAAGTTAAATTAGCTTTCAACGTTTCATATCATAATCCGAAGCGTTTTATTGTCCCGAGAGCGGTGGATTCTTCGACGATGGTAATTAATTACACGTAACACGGCTTAACGACAATTTTGAAGGAACTCTCAGTTGAGTACTTTGTGTAATAAAGACAGGTATTAAGCAGGGCGTTTTGAAGTTTGTATTACATTGTGAGCCAATTTTGAGAGTAAATATTTTTAAAGCGTCAAGAATGATCAAATTAGATACGGAAATAAGTTCTGAGCTCTCTCTCTAAGGGCCTTACTCATCATACTAGCGGTTTGTGAACGGCTGCGGGGCGAGGCGGGCGCGCAGCGAATGCGTCGCGAACATGCCGTGGCTGCACAGCGAGGACGTCGCGGATGTGAGGAAGAAGAAGTGAGGCGGGGCGGACGGGCTGGCGTTTGTACGAGACAGTATAAATGGCGCCCACGCTGCTATTCGTGGTGATCTTGTTGCGCGTCCACAACGAATTCGCTGCGCATGCACGGCGAGTTCGTTGCGCGCCCGTAACCTATATATTCGTTGTGCGCCCGCTCCGCTTTGAGGATATGATAAGGCTCTAAGGGTTTAGAAAGACACGTCTTTCGATAAATATGTGTTCGATAGATTGAGTTTCCGAAAATAGGTTAGACTTGAGCTTTATAAAATCTAGCTTATTATACAAGCTGACTTTGTGCACGACTTTGTGTACAAGCTGCTGAGTGTTCTACCCATCAATATGAACAACTTTTACTAAGGGACCAAATTCGAATTCGAAATTGCGAATTCTAATTTTGTCCCATAATAAAAGTTGTTCATATTGATGTGTAGAACACACCCTTAAATTTTGTCGCATGTTTTCAAAGTCAGCCTGTATAACTAGGAAAACAAAAAATATAGAACATGGTCTTCAGGTTATTATTACCTACTTTACACATAACTAGTACCGTCCTTAAAGCACATTTCTGCTTACCAAGACCACTGTTTTACGACCCAGAAGCTGGTCGTTGAGAAGACTTGATTACGCACAAACATCCCGCAAGAACAATTCGGTGAAGTAATAATTGTTCCCTTCTTCATTACGACACAGAGTCCGGCCGAAAGATATAAAAACCGGCCTAATGCGTGTCGGACCTCGCACAGTGAAGGGTTCCGTAGTTGGGATGAATTTATCCCAAAAACAAACTTAAAATTGTAGTTGAAAATCATGTTCTCCCATATCGATGTATGCAATGATATATACAATATACGTCACGGTAAAATCTTCAACTGCAAATTTAAGTTGTAGTCAAGTTATACATACATTTATTTATTTATTTAAAAAGCACAGCCACATCACATACATTAAACTTATGCCAACCAACAACCAACCAACTTAAATATGCAGTTGAAGATTTTAGCTGTGATAGTTTTCCTTTTCTGCCCTACATTTTTTCACTTTATTGGGGGAAAGGAACTTGACTCTAACAAAAAAATTGTACTTTAAAGCTTAATATTACGCAAACGGGTCCCTGAATCGAAAAATGGCTTGCACAGACCCGTAATTGTTTTGAACGGCCAATCCAAGGACAATGTATATATTTTGTAGAACAATATATATTTTTTTCGTCTATCCCATGATGTGGTACCCCACATCATGGGATAGACGAAAAAAATATATATTATCCCCACTTTACGTGAAAGAGTAGGTACCTCACTCAAAAAAATTAATAAAAAATATTAATATGTACACCCATACCAAATTACAGCTTTCTAGTAATAAGAGTCTTTAAGCTAAGCCGGGGACAGACAGACAAACAGACGGACATGGCAAAACTATAAGGGTTCCTGGTTGACTACGGAACCCTAAAAAGTAAACGTATTGCATGAAGGTCCTTCGCACAATGTGTCAAAAGTAGCCCGTCATTGTTCTTCTGGTGTATACGGGGCCAGTAATTGTGCCAGTGACAAAATGGCCTCAGCCAAAAACTCCAAAAACTGGTTGGCCATAAAAGTCACATGTTCGTTGGAGGCTTATTACTGCAATAACAATTTAAGGAAGCCGAAAGGGTGGCGCGGAATTCTACGGAAACTTTTGTTTGTGTCTCAGTCGCCCGAATTGTTTTATAAACAATGTTTACAACAGTAACTTTATGGTCCACTTGTTTTATCTCAGTTTTTCATTGCGACACTATTCTCTAAAGTTATTGTTTGAACAATTTTGTTTTGTTGTTATGACTCAGAAGCTTAAAAGTTTCACTTTTAGCGATCCATTTTGTGATTGGATACAAATGATTTTGTTTTCATTTACGGTTTTACGATACTGGTGTTTCGCTTTTAAAATATTTTTGGCATAATAAAAATAAATGTTGTGTAGCCCATCTGTTGTTTAAGACTCAGATATATGCCAGTGACCTTGTTGGTTTTTGTGATCTGTACTGAGCTCACGCAACGCGTTGTACGTTCAGCCAGTAATAAGACATGCCCATCAAGGAGCGCTGTCCCAAATTTGACGCATTATTAATTTATTATACACAAAAAAAAAAGGTATTTTAATAAAACGCGTATACTAAAAAATCAATAATTAAATTATCTTTAAATTGGTGGTCCCAGAAAAATACGCTTGGTAGATTTTGCGCCATTCTCAGTTTTTTATCCGCGTTAGACATAACTTAACAATTTAATTTCACTATGTAATATACACATAATCTAAAATATTCACATATTAAGATATTGAGAAAATGCTCTTATTTAACATATATTTTTTCAAATCATTAACACTACTGGTTTAGACGTGATCTTCAGTATAAAATCATTAAAAGTCAGTTATCGTCGCCTTAAGAGTGAAATTCGTTGACTCAAAGCTCAACCCAATCTTCGTTAAGCGGAACACAAACGTTATTGCAATTGGCATAGCTATAGATTTAATGGGAATTGTAATAAAAAATTTACGATATTGGTGGAGCAATTTGTAGCAGCTATTATTATATGTGAGAATATATTCATAAAATAGCCATCCTATTTATCAATACATTCCTACTTAAGGTATTGAATACTTTTATGAAGGCATAAAATGGAAATTGATATGACAGATGGGATGCTGAACACTTACCACTAACACTATTAAATGTCAGCTTAACGTGTAAGTTATAATTTACGATATGCGTATCGGTACAATCATCAGGTTTACGACGATACCTCAAATCTATATAAACTTAGGCGCTAAGCTTATGATAATGATTTCAATAAAACGATATTACAGCTCGTTTACGTAATAATCAACTTGTTTGTGGGATTACTTACAAAAGTGTTGGTTACTTGATTTTTTGTGAAGTCTAGTTTTTATTTTTCCGTATTCGAGGGTCGTTATAAGAAAATTGTACATTCTAGCCAATTACTGCTACATGCTCATAAGTTCGTAAAACGTTAGTGCGCAACCATTTTACCAGGTGGTTCTTAGCTTGGCAAAGCTCAGAAACGTGGTATTTTATTCAGAAAACAGAAAGTTTTGCAGTTGTAAATATCATATTTTCCTTCTTTTACTAGCTAAAAATCTTCCAAATATTATGATTGCCTATGAGCATAGCCTAAACACACAGAGGTACCAGGGACTCCAAAGTCGGAAGAGCATCGTGTGTCGTGACTGACTTTTGCCCTGAATATTTTACTTGGTGTGCCTGGCGGCGCCATCTCACCACACGAGACTCATGTCTGAAATCGTTGACGTTGTTGTGCTATGCGAAAAGAATTCATCGTTTTGCAACGCCATGTCTTGCGAGAAAAGCTTTTTAGTAAATATCACTCGAGGTTGAATAAAATAGGAGCTAGGAACCTAGGATTATCTGACCGCAAAAATGTTGAAAATATAAAGAAATTCTATTGACGATTCGTGGTTTTGTACGATCGAACTATAACTATTATTAGGTATAGGTAGATACCTATTCGGGGATAAGCTTTACTAACATGCGTCAGAAATGTAAAAAACTTTCTATAATATTTCAAATCTGTAATAAATCCAGTTAGATATTCCACCGCAACTCATAAAAAGCTGAAGCGAAAAACGATAAAAAGAATATCAAAATTCATACCAAAAAGGAAAATTTTGTAGAAAATTTTAAATAAATCCAGAAATAGAAGTACCTAAGCTTACTGGATTTATTTCTTAAATCACACCTCTAGTTTAAATTTCAGTAGAATTTATTCATGAAATTGATACCAAAGCTTTTGATCCGTTTTTACACAAGGACATCTTTTCTCTTTTACTTGAAAAATATTTATTTAAAAATTAGAGTAGGTAGTCCGACGATGAACGTTGCCTAAGATCGCGTTTCATTTAAAATGAAAGTATTTTTTTAAGCGATAGGCAGTCTTAAGTCTCCATTTTACAAGCCATATATCGATATAAGCGTATTATCCTACTTAAATCATCGATTCTAATCTATAAGGAACATCACTAAATAACAGCTAATGAAAGGCCAATTTCAAAGCATTTACGATGCCCAGACCCGTTTTTAATTTACAAATTACGGTTGTATCGATTCAATATAACCTTGTTAGTCAGTGCCGACGAATAGACCCACGAAAAAAAGTTCCCTGACTGTTATTTTAATGTGAAAATTGTTACATCAACTTCGCGGCAAAGCAGCTGTACGCTTTAAAAATGTCGGATTCCCATCCCAAATTGTATGATGACGGCTTGTTAACTGTCCGAAAGAATTGTAGTGAAAAAATCTTGATACTGTCTGTGCTCGCCCTTGTAAATTAGGGGTCCGTTGAGCATAAAGTGGGGCCCAATTAAGAAATTTATAGTCCGAACGCGCTGTAAAACAATAAATTGTACAATGGCCCTCGACGGCATGGCCTATTAATTACGTGCACCAGTTTCTAGGGTCATTATGAGGGTAGGCTTGCAGCCGTTTATTGATAAAGCCTACGCAATATTATATGGAGCTGATGTTTATTATTCGAATTACCGGGAAAGGAAGCGCCTGAAGAGGTATATTGTTATTAGCAAAGTTTTGCTATTTATTTAGCTAATTTAATTCGTTCTTGTCTTTATTTTTAGAAATTGATTAGTAGTCCTGTGTACTGTGAGAATACTTTACCGGATCGAACTGACATTCTCAATTAGGTAGATATAAATGTGAGTAATACACCGAATTAATGTTTTTGGTAAATATTTTTGATCACCTCACTTATTGATTGAGTCTGCTTCAACACAATTAAATTTAGTTACAATATTAAGCATTTATATATTATGCAACGCTAGTCTTCTGGGCACATTTTCGGATACGATTACTTCGACGCCTAAGTGTCCTTTTGTTTTTGTTAATTAGTCATTTAATTAAAAAAAAAATAAAAAAAATAGTACCAAGTGTAAATAGTAGGTATGTTGTGTTATCTTTATACAAGGTGTAACATAAATAACGCACAACCTTTTAAGGGGTCATTGTACTCATCATTATGAACAACTTTTACTATAGGACCAAACCTGAAATCGCAAAAAGAATCTGCTGTTCCCTACATTTTGGAGAGTTATGAGAACACAAATGTATGGAACTGCAGATTTTTTTTCGCGATTTTAGGTTTGGTCCCATAGTAAAAGTTGTGTACAATATACAGTGACCCCTTAAGAGGTTGTGAGTTATTTATGTTACATCTTGTATAAGCATTTTAATGTAAAGATATTCATATGTCTATGTACGTATCTATTTGTCATTTGCCGTACGTAATGCAGTAGATAAAATATTAAATTGAAATAACTTATGTACTAAGTAATGAGAAAACTTTGTAACATTTTACATTGTGTAAGTAGTGAACTTTAAAATGGATATTGCTGGTACACGACCGAGCTTTGTATTTTACGAGGTTTCAACACAATCCGTGCCTGCTTATCTCGTAAATTATAACAACAATATTAGTTGTATGATTTTATTGATTTGTACATGTACGTAGTATAGGTAACTTTTCTAACTTCTCTAAAATTAACTTATCTAATCATTTTGATAAAAGAACCGCTAACTAGTCTCCATAATTATAGTAATTTTCAGATATATTTATAAACGAGTCGTGGTAGACTGGAGTGGTCAAGTCTATAACATTACGGATTGTAGACCTAACTTGTGCAATAATTTACAGACTCCATATTAATTACAATAAAAAAGCTGCGAATTATGAAATACATCTAAACGAAGGGGATCAGAAAGAAAGACTGATCTAGGAGTTACCATAAGTGACACATAGCATACTTAATCAGTCTATAATGTTCTCCCTGCTACGCCATTTGGGGCATTATAGGCTTAAGAGAGGAGGAGGCCTCAAAGAGGAGGCCTGTGTATGGACTGCGCTGTAAATGCTGTAATCCACCACGCTGTCGCTGCGCTGGCCCGATGTGAATTGGTAGATGTCACGTGTCTGCAATTAAGGTGGTACGTAAAAAAATAATCATAGCGAACTGGGCGGGCATAAGAAGGTGACTGAGTCAATTACTTCCCCATGTGAAAAAAGAGAGTGCAACAACGAGCTGGAACTGAGGCTGGAACCAAAATAAAACAACGTAAGTTTTTTTTTTTTAACAAATTAAGCTATGTATCAAATTTATGTTCAGCCAGAGTTTTCAATGACCTAACGCACATTTTGAATGCAATTTTGCAATGAAATTACTTAGGATTTTGGAATTACAGAAAAAAATATAAAAAGAGGTCTTTGCGGAATTACGAGTAAATTCTATCGAGGAAATTCAACAAATTGCGTTTTCCTTCAGTCAGAGTATTAATCAAATAGTCAATAAACATATAATTATCCAAAAATTAAATCCATACATGCGTGTGAAATAAATGGTTACGAAAAAGTCCCCAATTTACTTTGGTATCGCCTTAATTCTGGTTCCAGAACATGGCGGTTTCCCCACGTCAGCAGGGCAGGCATGGCAAAACAAAACTCTAACCAAATGGTTATAGCTTTGTTTTGCCATGCCTGCACTGCTAGAAATCTACCACCTGGAGAATTTTAAACCCATCATAAGACAGCTAACCTCTGCAATTGGTGTTGTAGCGACACTAAGAAGAAGTGGTCAAACAAAAAACCATTTTACAAAAAAATAATAACCGACTACCAAAAATAACACTGCAAAGTGAAAAATAACTTTAATTTCGGAATTCGGTGTCTTTGGATCTGACCCATCATAAGACAGCTAACCTCTGCAATTGGTGTTGTAGCGACACTAATAAGAAGTGGTCAAACAAAAAACCATTTTACAAAAAAATAATAACCGACTACCAAAAATAACACTGCAAAGTGAAAAATAACTTTAATTTCGGAATTCGGTGTCTTTGGATCTGTATTTGAGTTTTTTGCCACCGACTTCCGAAATTAAAGTTATTTTTCACTTTGCAGTGTTATTTTTGGTAGTCGGTTATTATTTTTTTGTAAAATGTTTTTTATTTTTCACTTTTTAGTGGGTCAGTTTTGAATTTATCTAAGTTACAATAGCCTAATGTTAACTGCTTATCACCTTTTACGAAATATTGCTTTTCACGATGCCGGGACGTTGATTGTTGAGGAGTTCTCCTGGTAAGCACCAGGAGAACTGCCACTCACCATATACATAGTGACGAGCATAAATTGCTTAATCGCAACCCGTTAAATAGGTACCTACTCATTATTATATTGTTCCGGTGGCCATCTGTGGTCTCCATCATCAGTTCCACTTTACCAAATGGTGCTTTTGGAGAGCAAATGCACGAGTTACTATAAAAAATACCCAAATCGCTATAGGTTTGCATATAAAATTTGAGGGTTTCCTTCGATTTCCATGAGATCCCCTCATCAGATTCGGATTTGGTGGCAATGGGACCACCTCGAGAGTATACCCTTTCAAACAAAAAAAGAATTTTCCAAATCGGTTCATAATTGACGGAGTAATCGCGTAACAAACATACAAAAAAAAAAAAAATAAAAAAAAAAAAAACATACAGCCGAATTGAGAACCTCCTCCTTTTTGGAAGTTGGTTAAAAATTTAAATTTAAATTAACATTTCCAATAGCCTGTAATAACAACCTTAAAAATAGTTTGAAAATTTATATAATTTAAAGGTTTGGACATCAGAAATCTCCAGATTGTTTTGCTATTTAGCATAGGCCTGCTCAGACTTTTCCATAGCTCACAATCGTGAGTTTTTTCCATGTGCCTCCTGCAGTAGTTTTCAAGTAGTCTTCCCATCTTTGAAATAGTCAAATGAAGTTATCGCGCGATAATTTGCCGATATTAGTCACTACCAGGGCCCCCAAGTCTGCTATTTTCATAAATTCAGTTATTCCAACACGATCCCATTGTCATTTTGCTAAAAGTTCGTAATCTGCTAAATTCATAATGGTCGATCATTGGTCGGTCAATGTTCTCGTAATAGAATTGTGTTACATATAATGGCATTGTCGTATTGCCATTATTATAAAACCCATTAAAAGAAATGTCATTCATTGGTCATTATGTAAAAGATTACCAATAAATGCATTTTCTTTCAATGTAGTGCCATTGGAAAGTCATAATGACGCCATTACAATAGTAGATTACCAAACTTGTCAAAATCAACAATTATGAAATCAATGATCGACCATTCTGACACTATTGTAATAGCAGACTTGAGGCGCAGGTGTAGTGGCTCAGTGGTAACGGCCCCAACTTCCGTGTCGTAAGTCGTGGGTTTAAACCTAGGCAGGCACTTTTATGTGTAATTTTATAATATATTTCATCACCGCTGCTCTCAAAACGGTGAAGGAAAACATCGTGAAGAAACATATCATAGAATCAAAAATTCGAAAACGTGTGACATTTACCAACACGTACTGGGCCCGCGTGTTGGATTATGGCCCAGTCCCTCTCACAGAGTGCCTGTGTCCAAGCAGTGAGAACGTTGTAGGATGATTATGCTACTCAGTATCTGTGTGTATGCTAGTCAGTATCTATGACACCAACTTTTCCAAAGACTAATTTAGCAGCTCCTACGACTCACAATCTATTCACTAAATATTGGTTTATTTGAAAAATTGATTTGCCAATGTCTGGAAAAATCTAACCAGCACAAATTGTCCTATAACAATATTTGAAAATGTCGGTAGGTAGTTACTAGTGCCAATAATAACATATTAAATGTTTTCTTGGGACCATCGCCCGCGGCTATATCCTTAACAAGCAAATATTTTCTCATATTTGTAAAGGATTTTGGTAGTCGATTAAAAAGATGTATCAAAACAACAATACTTTTAATCGATTATCAAAATCCATTTTTAATAGGAGTCTGTCCAAACGTGTTTTATGAGGTCAATAAAGGGTAAACTTACATGATCTATTACTATTTAACCGTATAAAATCATGGCCCTAAATTAGGTTATTATTAATTTAGTAACAAATTAATTTTTAATTTAATAAAATTATTTATTTTAACATTTCTAAAAAAAATATCCGACCGCTTACCACAATCCTTTCATTTGATAAGTCAAACGGTTTGCAAAAAAGAAAAAAACTAATTTGCCCCCCAAAAATGACCCCTATATACAATATTATTTTATTTACGTAATTCATACGTGTACCAAATTTATATATTTTATTTTAATTACCGACATACCTTGCAGATTAAGCAAGCGATGGCCGATGGAGGAGACGAGTCCTGAAGTGGAGACCGCGTATCGGCACGTGGATTGGGGGGGTGCGCCCCAAAGGTGGCTGGGACAGACTGGATTCGGAAGAGAGTGTTGTGGCGCAGCATGGGAGAGACCTATGTCCAGCAGTGGACTGTGATAAGCTGAGTTGATTGAAGTCGCGGACAGACGCTAGTAAATAATATAAAAAGAAGTTAAATATTTTCTCTAAAGTAACATTTTCAGATAGAATATAAGATATATCATACAAAGGTACTACTAGCTCTACTAGATTTACATCAACTCCAAAACAAAATACCGCAAATGGAACAACTAAAGAACTTTTATGAGTATGCAACCGGTTCTATCTGTCGTTTCAGCGCCATGTTTTACATGATAACAATCACATTTATATCTCGGACAATCAAAATGACATCGCAATCGCGCTCCGATTGTTAAACGAAACTGGCGGTAGGCTGCTATAAGGCACATAAATCTGTTTAATTTATATACCAAAACATAATAAGGGTAAAATGTTATTCACAGCACTAGTGTCATTTGGCCATCTCACCAAGCCAGACATAATTTATTACTTAGACTTTCACGTCTATAAAAGTAAATAAAACTCATGAAATAGCTATAAATCGCCTTACAAAGAACGGCGATACATACTGCGTGTCCCGGTAAAGTCTCTTTTGGTAAGATACGCTGAGACACGACCTTTGAATTATGTGTTTTTACAGCGATGTAGTGCTAAACGGTTACATAAATTACTGCAATGATTTGTGGTTAAGCCGTTTATGTGTCTAGTTTAGTCTATAAAGTGAAAAGAATGGGAACGAATTTTAAGACGTCAAACTTTATTTTGATAGCGGTATGTTGTGAAATGTTAAGGTAATTAAGGTGCCGGGCGTAAAGAATTGCACCATAACATTTCTTCCCGTGGGTGTCGTAAAAGGCGACTAAGGGACTTACTAGGGAATGGGCAGCAGCGTTCTCTATGCATTTTAACACAATACTGCGATCGCCAATCCGCCTGCCAAGCGTGGCGATTATGGCAAACCTCCCCTTTAGGGGAGGCCTATGTCCAGCAGAGGACGTCTTTCGGCTGAAATGATGATTAAGGTCATTAAACATTGTTTTCAGGAAGAAAAAATACTCTTTCAACATACATACATATATACATAAACTCACGCCTTCTTCTCATGGGGGTGGGTAGAAACTACAGCACACCACCTGCTGCGATCCTTACAATCTCTTCAACTAACCTCAAAAATCTTAAGGGAGATGCGCTAAGGTAGCCCGCAAAATTCGAATTTTCATACGTTTTTTGCAATTTGCAGGTCAGTAACAGGTTGTATGTTCAGAAATCAGAAATCAGTACTTTATTTGCTAGAATGTAGGTACAGGTATATGATGTTGTGCATAAATGAATGATATCGGCTACAGTCTACCTTACGGCGTGCAAATTATTACATAAATTAAAATATTAATACAAACAAAATAATGTCAACAAAACAAAACAGAAATTAAAATGAAGTCAATTAATAATAATATAGCCAGGTACTTAAGTCATGGTCAAATTTGCAATTAATTATAATAATCACAATCTGGACAAACTCATATCATTTAAAATGTGTATGAAAATGTTGATCTAAATATGATTCACGGACGTAACAAATATGGCTTGACATAATTATTTTCATTAAAACCAGCAATGCAACTAACTCTTCAACGAACTTGGAGAGTTGAAAGTAAGAAAATTTGATTTTCACGTGCTACCTGAGCGCTTCCCCCTTAAATACTCACACGTCATCCCTACCATTAACGCGCCCTTCGGTCTACTCTTTAATATACAATGGAGAGACCATTGTAGTCCTATGAAACTTTGGGTTTATTCGAGTAATCGAGTCTGGTTCAACCACGCTGGGGTCGGTGCATTTCATTCATTCATTCATTCATTCATCAGCATCAACCCAGCCGAAACATTTCCAACGCTGGACACAGCATCAATCCGACTCATCAACCTACCTATCAATCATTTTGATTTTCAATTAAACAAAAAATTATTATGTATTAGGTACATAAAGGTAATAACCACATAATCACATGACTTCAATGTTAACTAATGGCATTCGAAAATTACATCAAATTGGATAATTAAATAACATAATTCCCTGTTTTCCAATAACATTAACTTTATTTTACCAAAACTGTTAATGAATCAGTCGCTTCTAGCGAATGAATCAATTATTTATTAGCTCTCAATGAAAACAACGTAATTATTTCAATGTAATAACTCCAAATTTTAATTAATTATGATAGTCGCGCATCAAAAGCTAATTAACACTAAATATTTGTCAAGCACTTAATATGGGTTGACGAGTTGTGCAAAAATATTTGTATAAACATTAATTAATTACTGGTACATTTTCCTTTGACCGTTTTTTATCGATTATTATTTGCAAGTGAACTCCAATTTTGCTGTAGAGTATACTTAGTGGCGATCAAAGCATTATTAAATTCGATGTCCGTCATTATGACGCCAAGTGATTACGTGTTACAAGTAATCACTGAACGACAACTCCGAGAAAAACAAAATAGTCGTCGTTAAAAAAATTAATCACCCGCACAGCCGATTTTAAATGATTACTTAACACTTCCCGACGGCACAGAAATCACACCTTTGAAGTTCAAATTAAGAGTTTCGTTTCCCTTACGACGGCACCTCAGCGGTAAGGAATGACTAACAGACGCTAACAAGGTATCATTATAAGGATGTTCACCCCACAATCTTTCGTATCGATAGTTTTTTGCTCATTGTTTTTATTAAGCGGTGTTGTACGATATAAAAACGATATGAATTGTTCGTAATGGTCAATCTACATGATAGCTCCGCCCACTAGATTAGAACAATAATAATTGCTGTTTTTAAATTATCGTTAGCATTTAGCAGTTCGCGAAGAAATAGTAGGTACTTGTATGTTTGGTAGTTAACAACAACATTTTGGGCCATTACTTTTCCAACACGATTTAATTTAGTCAAGAGCTTATTTAGAGTTATTGTGCTCCTACAACTTAATTAAACGTCAGGAACACAGAATGGATTTTTTGCGTGTATTTTATTTCATAAGCGATTCAAGCCTGATTTAATAAAAAAACCGGCCAAGTGCGTGTCGGACCACGCACAATGAAGGGTTCCGTAGTTGGGATGAATTTATCCCAAGAACAAACATAACATTGTAGTTGAAAAATATGATCCCCATACATTCCAACTGCAAATGTAAGTTTGTACGCACAATATTGAATGATATATGAGTACCATGTTATTTTAAGATCACAGATTTTTTATAGGTGTTCCAGTAATCTATAAGTAAAGAACTATATTTTGTATTTTTATTAAAAATTTAGGCTCAGTAGTTTCGGAGATAAGAGGGGGGAATGGTAATTTTTCATCAATTTTCTTAAATAATTTCAAAAGTATGTATTTTAAAAGTATAAAAAAAATATATATAAAATCCTTAAAACAAGCCCTTTCATTTGATACAATCACATGGTACAGTCAGCAATTTTTTTTTTAAATTTTCTAAATTGCCCCCTAAAGTGACCTCCATATTCAAAATTTATTTATTTACGTAACTCGTCCGTGTTTGGGTCACAGAAGTTCATATGTGTACCAAAGATGAACTTAATCGGTCCAGTAGATTCGGAGCAAATCAGCTGTGACAGACGGACAGACAAACAGACAGATACACGAGTGATCCTATAAGGGTTCCTTTTTTCCTTTTGAGGTACGGAGCCCTAAAAACCACTGAATTATTCGGAACTCCCTTATTTCACACAATGATCGTAAAGACACGTAAATACTTCAGTTCGCGTATCACTGGTCAGTTTTCCTCAGTGGTCAGTTTATTTAATTCGCCAGTTTCGTTGATTAGTCAGTTTATCGCAGGCAAATTATTATGTTCTATCGATTCCTATATCGATACTTTTTCCAACACTTGCAGTGTTTGGGCAGGTGGCGAAACACCCAGACAAAAGGCGGTCGTATCATTATGTTGTCTTGTTACGTTCGCGCATCCCAACCGGGCAGCGATATAATTCAAACACCGTAATTACTTCGTGCGTATTCCACCAAGAAAACCTCCCATGACTATCTAAAGTTAGACAACTTACGAACGACTGTTATATAATTATGTATCTTAGAATTTTAATATCAATAATTCTGGCGTCTAGTGTTCCAGACCTCTTGTCAAAGTCAGCCTTGGGTTATTTCAATGTGAATGGAATCGATATAACTAAGTAGATTAACTTCAGAGCAGATTAGATTAATGCATTAGGTGATGATCTTATGACCTTAAAAAAACCTTAAATATTCAAGTTAATAGGTATATTATAATAAACATACTAACTTGTTTGCATTTCGCACGCAACATTGCTTAGAGAATTACTTTATAAGAAAACTTTTGTTTTGTCTCCAGGCAGCGTATGTTTTTGTGAGTATGACTTTTATTTAACTATGGCAGATATTAGAAATGTTAAAAATGCAAGAATGTTTACCGCATTTTCTGAAATGTTCGCCTACACTCGGTAATCTCGACAGCATTTATCATTGCAACGATCAGAGGAGCTCTTTGATCAGCCGTGGAAATATAAGAACTGTTAACAATGACTCTATATCTTTAAACATTATTCTATGCAAGCCACTAAACATTATTCATTATACGAGTATAGGTACGTAGCAGGTCAGCTAAATTTATATATAGTATTATTGTACCTAGTACTAATTTAAACTCCTTACGTGGAACATGGTGGGCGCATCCCCTAACACATTGGCTTCAGATACCGTTACTGGCGAACTATTCCTATACGATAGTTGGTCTCGGTTTTTTGGAGGTATTGGGCGTGATAGCTATGTTACGCTCAAGAGCATCTTATTAAGCACGTTATCAAATTATATAAAATTGGCAGTTCATACTTAGTATAGGTATTATGTTTTTAAGCTGCAATCTTCTAAATTAGTACTGATTAAATTATTTTTGTAAACATATATTTCCACATAATAGGTCGTAATATCTAGATTAGACGCGATTATAAAACGACGAAATTACCATAAAAAAAAAACAAATGAATGACCGGGAAATGTATACCTTGGTTATCGTTACGATGAACTCATCAAAACAGAACATTTAAAGATTATCACATTAGTGAAGTCAGTCGATAATTACCATCTTCATCCATGGGCGTTCACATATACATCATTTGTGTTAAGATGTTACTTCGAATTACTGAGTTTAAAACACATCTATGTTAATCTACTATAAGTCTCGAACTGTTAATTTAGAAGATCTGTTATCCGTAATAGATGTTCGTGAGATTTTGTTTTTGTAGAATGAATTTATTGTGAAATTACGCCCTGGTGAGGAATTCAGAGGTGTCAAAGGGCAATCACATATTGCTATTTTGTGTCATCTTAAATGTTGGATAGAATAACTGGCAAAATACAGATGTATATTATTCCTTCACCTACGCCTTTGACTCCGCGTTTTCACTCATATACATAGAATCCAAGTTTTCGACAAAGCTTGGAAAAGATTCGTCAAAAATAGTAATCATATACCTACGTAAAATTGTCGTTGTTCCAGACATTTGTGAACTTGTTTGACATTTTTGACAAGTTTTTTACAAGTCGACACCTCACCCCCCCCCAGACTTGAGGTGGCCCGCTGAGGCGGGCCGGCACTAGCCGGGGATCGCGGAAGTAATAATAGATCCCAAGATCCCCAGTGCAAGTGTGGGAGGGGAACACTGGGGTGGTTTTTAGTCAGTAAGAGTCTGACATACCCCTCCGCCCGCCCCAGAGCGGAGGACATCCATGTGGATTTTCCACCCCTTGAACAAAAAAAAAAAAGGTGTTCGTTCGTTAAACGAACACCGTAGACACGATATGTATAGAATACACTTTTTATATCTTGGTGTTATTGGGGGTGAGGAATACTGATCCGGTGTTATGTTTATGCAACAGAGCAAATGTAAACCAGACATGTCGTCAGTTCTGTCACACACAGCAATTCAAAGGATTTCTACAACATTGCTAGAATTGGCGTAGTGCGGTTGCACCTACCTTTGATACAATCTAATGTCAGACCGTATGGCTTTAGATGTCGTTTTCCTAGTAAATCTGGTATCCTCTATTTAGACATAGTAATCTCTGCATTTACTTCAGTGACTACGCAAGACGGAGATTCATTGGAAACAGGCTTATTCAAATGTGGTACTGTAATTTTGGCGGATTTAGAGGGCTTCAATAAATGGAAATCAGAGAATAAATTGCTCATTCATTCAGTATTAACGATTGAAGTATCCTAAAAATCGCTACTTGCTATATATAGTAATCAGATCATTTTCCAATCATCCTTTTAAAAATTTGATTGGAACAAACATATTCCACCTACAAGCCTACAACAAAACTGAAATAGTGTTGACACAATATTGATGAATTAATAAAACAGAATCGTTTTCCAATTACCGTTAATTTGACGATATATGACTCACATTTAAATAGTCTGCCCTCCATGATTTAGTCTACCAATTATTATTTTTATTACTCGCACAATACAATTTATTACGACATTCAATATTTACAAACAAACTTAAGAGAAATATTTCGATAGAACCAGTTCTGTGGCTGAACTCGTTTTACCGAATCGTTCTAGCTCACGATTATTTAAAAACAACCTTACTGTAATTCGATATTTTGTATTCGATATTAAAGATACGATTAAATAGTGACTCGAGTAATTGATGCTACTCGAATAACGTTATTCGATAAGTGATCAGTATATAAAGTCGAGTAATATGTTTTCTATTATATCAATTTCTGTCAATATATTGGATGCGTATGAGGCAAGTAAATGAATAATAGTATGATTTAGCTGAAGAGAGATAAAATCTATATTTATACGCCATAATTTTATGGCTTGTATCGTCGTTTGCTTCTTCATAATCTCCATTCTTAAGGGGACGATAACCGACTTTTAATGATTTTATACACACGGGTTTCAAGGTCACTGGCATCTGCGCACATGCCAGTGACCTTGAGTGGTTAGCTTGCGTGTTCTGTACTGAGCTCACGCAACGCGTCGTACGTTCAGCCAGTAATAGGACTCGCCCATCAAG
Organism: Tiliacea aurago; assembly: GCA_948098905.1. NCBI lineage: Eukaryota > Metazoa > Arthropoda > Insecta > Lepidoptera > Noctuidae > Tiliacea > Tiliacea aurago. The sequence continues at coordinate 16,942,025 of OX402587.1, read as the reverse complement.
GAGCGCTGTCCTCAATAATTTATTATACACAAAACAAAAGGTATTTTAATAAAACGCATAAATTAAATATCAATAATTAAATTATCTTTAAATTGGTGAATGTTTTAAATACGCTTGGTAGATTTTGCGCCATTCTCAGTTTTTTATCCGCGTTAGACATAACTTTACAAATTAATTTCACTATGAAATAGAAACATAATCTTAAATATTCACATATGAGAAAATGCTCTAATTTATTTATTCATTATTGAGAAAATGCTCTAATTTATCATATTTTTTTTTCAAATCATTAACACTACTTTTTAGACGTGATATTCAGTATAAAATCATTAAAAGTCGGTTATCGTCCCCTTAACAGCTGGTAAGCTGGCCAGTCAGTTAATACGTATAGAACAGTATTTATTTCATCAAACTTTTACTTTTTGATTATTTACATGTCTAGGTAGAGTGTTGCACTGCAAAGGAACTAAAACAACCAGGCCAACTTTGTTATGCTGGTGTGCGTGACAGCTACGTCTTATACTCGCGCCACGTCTCTTTGTACTGTCATTGTGTTAAGGCTTCTACATACTGGCGCGACACAAAGGCCCCGCGTGTCACGCGACGAGCGGTGCCCTTGTGTCGCGTCGTGAGTCGCGCTGGTCTGTAGAAGCCTTGATTCTCTTATGCCTGCATTTTGCGGCCAACAGTTGACTGACTAAAACCCACGCGTGTTCCTTCCGCTGCCTGCTATGCCAGGGCCACGATATCCCTTTCGGACAAACCCGCAACCATCTCTTTGAGGCGCGCGTGAAACACAGCGCGCCGTCGACCCGGGCCTGGTTCTAATCGGACGGCGAGCTACCCATCGCTCACCGTCCGCAAGCCCGCGCCTACGGTGGCCGGGAATCGGCTAACAACTCCCGACGCCCGGGGCGTCTCCTGCAGCGACTAGGGGCGCGAGGGCGCGAACCTTGCCTCTCCTTCACGCGTTCCGCCTCCTCCTTCGCTAGCATTACTACTTCACAGAAGGAGGTGACTGCCTCCCATGCACTCTCGCTCCGAAGCATGACCTGAATCAGGGCCGGACGCGAACAGATCGCCGCTGTGGTTGGGTGCCCTGGCTTAGTTACTGGTTTTAATCACAATTTTACGGGTGATAAAATCGGATAGATTATGAACCCTGTCTGCAATAAGTGCAGGTTAATTCACAGTTTGACGATTTGAAATTGATAGATTATAAACTGCCGAAAATTAATGCGTTATTGTCACAGTTAACTTACGAGTTTTAGGTCGTAGTTTCAAACCACTCGAACCCACGTAGACGCTTTACTTTGTGTTAATTATTTCATCACTATTGCTCTCAAAATGGCAAAGGAAAACATCGTAAGGAAACCGGCATGTCCTAGAACAAAAAAAATCGAAGACATGTGTCATCTACCAACCCGCACTGGGCTCGCGTGGTGGATTACAGCCCACTCCCTCTCACAGAGAGAAGGCCTTTGTCCCAGCAGTGGGAACATTGTAGGCTAATGAATGCATCATTATTATAGTGAATGCATATTGTAACAGTTCACAGTTTTTCCATAGTTTATAATCTAGCTAGATATAATAAAAACTAACGGTGCTCACAATCTTACGGTGACATAATATAATATAAAAAACCGGTCAACTGCGAGTCGGACTTGCACACGAAGGGTTCCGTACCACCATACAATATGAAGCAAAAAATGCTGAAAATAAACACGTTTCTTGTATGGGGACTCCCCTTATTTTTTTTACTTTATTTTATTTTTATTATTTGTTGTTATAGCGGCATTAATAAATACACAATTTTTGAAAAAAATTAAATGTCTCCCTATTACGATTCATTAGATAGAACAAAATAGAATATAATACTCTTTATCCTTTTTTTTCTCTTTTAAGGGTTCCGTAGTAAACAAGGAACCCTTATAGTTTCGCCATGTCCGTCTGTCTGTCTGTCCGTCCGTCCGTCTGTCCCCGGCTTAGCTCAGAGACGCTAAGTTCTAGAAAGCTGTAATTTGGCATGGGTGTACATATTAATCACGCCAAGAAAATCGTAAAATGAAAACATTTTTTTTAGGGCACGTTAAACGGGGATGATATTTTTTTTCTCGTCTAATACATCGTGTGGGGTATCGTTGGATAGGCCGTTCAGAAATATTGTGGGTCTGTGATAAACATTTTTCAATTCTGAGATCTGTTTGCGTAATATTAAGCTATAAAGTTTTATTTTTTGTTAGAGTCAAGTGTCCCCCCCCCCCTGCCAGCTAAATGGTTGGTTTTGGGTATGTGAAAAAATTCATGGCAGTAGTATATATAACGAAATTAAAAGGAAAACTATTACAGCTAAGTAGGGTTTACCAGTTAACTAGTAATCGTCGACCAACTTAAATTTGCAGTTGAAGAATTGACCGTAACGTATATAGATGTATGGGAGAGCATGTTTTTCAACTACAATGTTAAGTTTGTTTTTGGGATGAATTCTAACTACGGAACCCTTCATTGTGCGTGGTCCCACACGTACTTGGCCGGTTTTTTTTTCTTTGCTGACAGACAGACGGACGGATGGACGGACAGACAGCGGAGGCTTAGTAATAGGGTTCCGTTTGGCACCCTTCGGGTACGGAACCCTACAAATACCGTAAAACCCAGGCAATTTGACCTGAAAACTTAACAGTTTTTGTAGCCTCTTGTATTGATTGGAAAAATAATCAACTTTCGATTGTTTCAGCAAACAATTGAGTGTCGATTGGTAAAAGAATTTCCGAATCGTATCACTGTTTTATTTTGTTAACACTACATTTGCATATCTGTGTTAAGGCTTCTACATACTGGCGCGACTTGTCGCGCGACGCGACTCCGGTAAAACAATTTTCTTGAATTTATGTTCTACCGGTGTCGCGTCGCGCGATAAGTCGCGCCAGTATGTAGAAGCCTTTAAGGTGGATCCGCAGTAGAAGCCCGTGAAATTAATTTTTCTTACGTTTTTTTTGCAATTTGTAGGTCAGTGTCAGGTTGTATCTTGATCAAAATATGATTCGCGACCTTATCAAATATGTGTTTACAGAATAATAATCATTAGAATCATTAATACATCTCTCCAAGTTAGATTTATTCCATTGAATGACTTTTTCATGAAATCATGACAGAAACATGATTATTATTTAACTTGGAAAGATGTATTCTAATGAGAATTAATCTGTAAATACATATTTGTTATGGTCGCGATCGACAAGGACAGGTACTTGACTATGTCACAGGGCTCAGTCACAGGGCTCAATCGGTTAATCAAGATACGACCTAACACTAATTTGCAAATTGCAAAAAACGTAAGAGAATTTGAATATCTATGTATCTATCTATGTATTTGTATTTATGCTTGTATTTTATAGTTATTTCCGAACTATCTATCCCGTACGTTGCTCCTACCATGTTTTGTCTCTGCATCACCCTAAGGTTGACTGGTAGAAAATGCCTCAGGCATTAAGTCCGCCTTTGTACATTGTATTTTTTTACTTGTGCATAAAGTTTTAATAAATAAATAAATATCGCGGGCTATAGTTGCGGATTCACCTTAAGTTTTTTTGTTTTTTTTGTTTTATACTTTGCCGAATTTCTATAATTATTACCTCTCTGACAAAACGCATAATTATTTATTACCATGCTATAAACTATATGGTTGAAGTGTGAATATTTTATCGTCATTTTTATCTGTCGTTTATCGTAGTTTTTTTGCGAGATTATGAAGCTGTATATTTTTTAAGTTTATATCTGTCTATAATAATATATAGAGATTCGTTTTAGTGTTTTATAGTCGTATAAAGCTATTGAATGGATACATAGTATCCAATAACTCTTGTTTTTTCTGTGTATGGCTTTTCATTCGTTACAAAACCTGATTGAAGACACTATTGACCATTGAGGTTGTGTTTTATCGATAAGTTTAATCTTGAAAATCATTCCACGTACTGACTTATTGCCATACAACGTGGCAAAGCCGCCAGTCTCTTGGGTACATTACCAGTCGACAGTGATGTGGATGAATTTTAAGACGTCATATTTTAGTTTGAGAATAGGTTTAGTTAAGTTGGGATATAATTTTGTTATTTTTATTAATTAATTAGGTATAAGTTGTTATAGTACATAATTATTATTATAATTCTAAATAAATTAACTCACTTATTATTTATTTTACTTTATTGAGACGTAAAACAGTTACACATTACAATTTAAGTGTGACAGAATAAATGAACGTTAGGTTAAAGGCTTCTACATACTGGCGCGACACGCGACGCGACACAAAATCCCCGCGTGTCGCGCGACGAGCGGTGCCTTTGTCGCGAAATAATGGTTTATCTGTAGTTTATACAATATTATTTTTAGTATATGCGAAACCGGAATATAGTTTGTTCAGAATAAGGAACTGAATCGATTCCAATAATTTTTACACCATGTTATATTTTGTTCCAAAAATATTTAAGTGTGATGGAAAATGTTATCACCGTTTAATTACTTACAATACAATCGCCATACGGTTAGGTACCTACTGCCAAATAATTATCAATGAGTGCAAGACGACCCTGGAGGCACGGGGGCGTCGTTAGCATGTTTTTGTACGGACAACCCGGTAACTTCATCATAATCAGCCTATAATGTTCCCACTGCTGGGACACAGGCCTCCTCTCTATGAGAGGGAGTGGGCTGTAATCCACCACGCGGGCCCAGTGCGGGACCAACAATTCGAAGACATGTGACATCTACCAGATGTCACATGTCTTCGAATTGTTGGTTCTAGGACATGCCGGTTTCCTCACGATGTTTTCCTTCACCGTTTTGAGAGCAGTAGTGATGAAATTATTAACACAAAGTAAAGCGCCGGGCGGCGAGCGGGTTTGAACCCACGACCTACAACTCGTAAGTCGGGGCCGTTACCACTGGACCACCACTGCTCACTTAACTACCTTATTTATAAGTTTGTGATTTTTCATGATACAGTTTTGAAATTTTGTACATAGATTCTTTACATAAGAATACTATACACGTTTTTCGGGTTTCGCATATACTAAAACTAATATTGTATAGTAGACTTGAGAGAAAACACGATTCTCTCTGAAATACCTACGGCAGACAGCAGAATTTGTATTTTGTATGATCTCAAAACCAAATTAAGAAGCACGCACAACTAAAGCAGCAACTTAAAACATTACTAGAGTAATAGACCCTTTACATAGCAACAGAAATTAAAGTTCACAAACAGAACGCCTCAAAATATAATTCCCGCGTAACAAAATAGGCGCGCTCAGACGATTATATTAAGAACTTAATTTCATCCCAGCACCTCAAGTTTTCCATAACGGGGGATTTACACGAGTCGATTTCGCCGCACGACTAAGCCGCACGGAAAAATTGACAACGTAGGTAAATAATAGCAAATTGATTGGACAATGGCCGGTATATTCCGTAAAAATCTTACCGTAACAACTTAAGGGGGATGCGCTAAGGTAGCCCGCGAAATACAAATTTTATTACGTTTTTTGCAATTTGCAGATTAGTAACAGTTTGTATGTTGATTTAAATATGATTCGCGGACGTAAAAAATATGGATTTCCAAATTATTATCTTTGAAATTAGCAACACAACTAACTCTCTTTGTAGAATTCTATTCAATGACTATTTCGTGAATAAGTCATTCTACGAACTTAGAGAGTTGTATTGCTGATTCTAATGATAATAATTCTATAAAGTCATATTTTTACGTCCGCGAATCATATTTAGATCAACATACAAACCGTTACTGACCTGCAAATTGCAAAAAACGTAAAAAAAATTGAATTTTGCGGGCTACCTTACCGCATCCCCCTTTAAGTTGTTACGGTAAGAGATTGACACTTGACAGTTCACTGCTCACTTTACCTAAGTTTTCACTGAGAGATTTTTACAGAATAGACCGGCGAGTGTGTCTTCAAAATAAAAATAACAAAAATTGTAAAGACCCTTATCATAGGTTTCAGCTTACGTCGCGCGATCACAAGTCACTGACGGCGAGTGACTAAAATTGACCGTGTAAATGCGCAGTCTTGGGCGTTCGTTCGCCATTAAAAAGTTTTTTCTATTCACTTGTGATTTCAGTCTAATGTGTAAATAAAGTAGCTTTGCGGCTTTGTGAGGCGATATGGTAAGCCGCACGGAGAAAATCGACGCGTGTAAATCCTCCATAACACGTATGTATGAGAAGGCAATTAAGAGAAAGTACTGTACCTTGTTAGAATTATTATGGTGAAGGTAATCTTATACGTGCATTGTATACTATGAGTTCTTGAAATATACATCTCGCGTAATTATCTCATTTGTATTTCTTGGGGCAAGGTTTCGTGTCGAATGAGTTATTTGCAATCTTACAGATACCGTGCCTATTGCTTTATACCTAATTAATTATGATTTCTGAGCATTTGAAAGATTCTAAGAAAACGTTCTTAGGTGTCACAAATTTAATGAACATTTTCTTTCAAAAACCAATTAAACGTATAGTATTTCAACTTGTAGCGAAATAAAAATGAAAATTCACCACTTCAACACGTGTTAACCATTTATTAAGAATTAAAAATATATAAATTTTAAGCTAAATATGATTAAAACAATATTGTAAAGTATTGCTCAAAATCAAATCATGGAATGTTAATTAGAACATTCATGATTTACCTATTTGTATTTCAAATTAAAAATCTACCGAATGAATGACACGTCCAGTAACAGTGTATGTTCGATTTGATTGAGGTTTTGTGTTTCTTGAGCTTAATAATAGTTCTAACGCAGATAAAGGGAGAATGTTTATTTTAATTTCTTATACCTGCTTAATGATTTTTACTTTTAAACAGAATAACAATTACATCTTATAAAGGGTTTTTTTTTTTTTTTTTACGTCAATAACCTCTTAAGGGGTCATTGTACTCATCATTATAAACAACTTTTACTATGGGACAAAACCAGAAATCGCGATAAAAAAATCAGCTGTTCCCTACATTTTAACGAATTATTCGAACATAAATGTAGGGAACCGCTGTTGTTTTTACGCGATTTCAGTTTTGGTCCCATAGTATAAGTTGTTCATAATGATGAGCACAATGACCCCTTAAGAGGTTATTGACGTTTTCAAAATAACCCTGTGGTAAGCTAACAGCCTTAAAATAATAATAATAATATCTACATGTATATAAAAAAGGAGGGAAAGAATCATAAAAAAACTCGTCCACGTTGCTGTCAACAAGAAAAGTGCCGAAAAGGCTGGCAGCATTGCCACATTACAATTCTGATTCTTTAGCCTACCTGTATTTGCCATAATAAAGTTAATTCATTATCTTAGATAAGCGACATTATAAATCAATGAGTTAACTTCTAAAATGTTCCACCGTTCGCCATTTTAGGCCTACGTTTGTAGCAAAAGGAAGTCGTAAAGGTAAATTTATTTATGTAGGTGTACATAAAATACACAGTGTCTTATTTAATTAAAAGTTATTTCTGTCAAATTAATGGCCCATGTCATTTAAAAATAATTTAAAATATTCTTTTAAAATTACTAAATGTCGTAATAGCCAAGTAGTTAAGACCTTGCCTATCCGGGCAATTATCAATGTGACTTTTTCAATTCATAATCAGACGCCAGCACATCAAGCTACTACAATATGTCAAATTTCTTTAAAAGATTTTCAACTTTATTGTTAAAGCTTAAGGTTCAAGGTTGATTGGGAAAATTTGACAGTTTCGGGTAGCTTGACCTGCTGGCGTCTGTACTTTCTGAGTTTATTTTGGACATTACTAATACTCGTGAAGGAAAATCATTGTAAGGAATCTCGGACTTATAGTTATTAAAATCTGCCCAGCCTTTTCCCAACTATGTGTAAACGGATGCAGCTGAATACCAGTACTTTACATGGACCGACTGCCTATCTGACCTCCACAACCCAGTTACTGGGTAACACGATACCCCTTGGTGAGATTGGTTGTCAGGCTTTCGGGCTTCTGACTTCCCCTAACGACTGTCAAAGATTAAAATTAAAAAAAAAATATTATCTTCCATTGTACATAAACACTTAACTAAACACTATGCAGCGTAACAACTAAAATACAGAGTATTTTCGATGAACTCTGGAACCCAGAGTAAGATTTAACTTGTGTTTAGGGTGCCAGCGTCCTCGCCTATAATTTGAACATATAACAGTAGTTGTATGACGAGCACAGTATATTATCATTAAGAAAAACTACTTACTACTAGAAAATGCATGTTATGATGTGTCTGTTAAAGTAGCTATGTGGGGGAATGTGTTTGTGTATGTATTGAGAGAGAGATAAAATGTGGTGAAAACTTGTGTGTATATAAGTCTGTGTAAATGTAATTATAAATATATGAATTAATTAACTACTTAAAGATTAAGCGATTGATACATGTAGTAAATCTTCAGTCTTATCGTAACTCATTGTCAGTAGCCACTTTGTGACCTTGGTCTTACATCTATTATGGCACATGGGAGCTATGGTGCATACTTTGTTTATTTTATTATATAAATGGTTGGACAGAATATCATAATGATGCTGAGCAAAGATCCACGAATGACAGTCAGCCTAATGGCTTAACGTGCTTTTCGAGGCACGGAGGAGTTTTGGTATGTAAAGATGGTCATCCATACACGGACTAACCCCGCCAAACGTAGCTTAACCTGATGGATCGACCCGTGTGACTGTTATTACTTAGCCACGAGCTCCTCCTGAACTTATCATCACACTAATATTATAAAGGCGAAAGTTTGTGAGTGTGTGTTTGTTACTTCTTCATGCTGAAACGGCTGGACCAATTTTGATAAAATTTTGTATGGAGGTAGCTGACACCCTGTATTAAGATATAGGCTACTTTTTATCCCGATATTCTTATAGGATAGAGACTTACGCGGGTGAAACCGCGGGACGCAGTTAGTAGTTATTATAAGTCCGAAATGGCCAACCCGTTTCAGCAAGTGTGCTGATCAATCCTCATGCCTTCTATGTATGACAAGAAGCCTTTGCCCTGACAATAATAGGCTTTTATTATTATATAAATTAAACGAGTGGATAGCAATTACTGAAATCATTGATATTTTAAATAGGAAGATAGGCCACTCTCTAACATCACGTAAATATTAAATGAACCCGTTGTCGTGCGTCATGTGCTTGACAATCGAAATAGAGAGACATATTACGCGGGCTATAGTGGGAACGAGATAGCAATCATTGTTGCTGTTACGTACCCATAACAACTCGGAAACAAACTACCCTTCAGGTATTCCCCGCAAACCGAGAGTAATGTACGTCGATTGTGTTCTTTCCCCTAATTTATGCGGTCCACGTCGAGGAGCGCGTACCATATCTTCCTATTTAATACATCAATGACTAAAATGTATGCGTTTAAAGTGGTACAACTTTCACTCAAACTACGTGTACCAAAGTCTCCATTATAGCCAATAGGTAATATTTACTAAAGTTCAGTGTTCGTATAAAAGTTTAGATGACATCATTCAAAACATGCATTAAACTGATACTTATACTAAAACTGACAAACGTGATCTATCGCTAAAACTTTGTTGCGGCTAAAACTTATTCACTATAACTTTAGCTAAACGACAGTCGAAACATCTATGCGCGAAAACACTATATTTTGATGTTGCATCGTAATATAGAAGTTACAGCGTGTAAGTGGCACCTTAAAAAATAGTTAATTCCAGCCCTTACACTGGAGGACAGAAAAACTCATTAATTTTGTTCACACGGATATTAATTAGTGTCATAGTAACACACAAAAAATACAAGAGAAAATTTAAAAAAACAACCTATGTTGTCCAAGAGAGAAAAAAAAAATAATGAAACAAACAACCACTTTCAAGGAATACAGCTAGGTCAAAGGGCGAACCATACACTGTGATGTTTTAACTTGCAAAAACACAGTGTGCATATTTATATTTACATATGAAGGTACTGACACATGACAATTTCCACACTGATTTGTAAAACAGATTCTTAATTTCCCCGATATTTTAAACCAATTTCTTCACCTCAATATTGACGGCAATATTGAGGTGAAGAATTTGGCTTAATAAAAGAGGGCTTTGATCTGTAGCCCTCTTTTCCGTAAAAATATTCAAGTATTTGTACATGTTTCGGGTTGCCATAATTATGTGTGAACCTGGGCTTTTTACAAACACTTCTTGTTATATAAAACGAGCTGTTTTACAAGCTTGTTATAGTGTTATTAAAATAGTTCTTTATGGACGTGTAGGCGGAATGGATTATTCGTGTAAACTAGTTATGGGCCGTGGTGTCGTTCGAACGAATTATATTTTTTAAATAGCACCTTAGGTAATAAGGTATAGTGATCTGGTTAAATTATGGTTATGTGTGTAGTTATTGATACAGAGATAAACTTATTCATGACACTCTCTGTCACTGGTTCGGGCAGACGTTTTCCAACAGTGTAATTAGGTACTACGAAAATACGAACAGTTTTTCATTTACCATCTATGGCAATTTAGGTTATCATTTCACGATTGATTTGTGCAAAAGGAGTTGATCTTATCTTACCCGCCTGTTATGAAGAAATGAATTAAAAATAATTACTTAACTCTTACTGTAAGAAACACAAATAAGTAAATGAATAATTAAGTATTTTTTAAACGGACGGATAGATTGTCCTTCTCGTTTACAACAATTATAAATTATTACCTTCCATATATCAATTTTCAACCAAATACATAGGTTTTCAATATAAATAATTATAGAAAACAAATTATATCGGTAGTGTTTCTAATTTATGATCCAATTATTTGTATAAAAACTTACAAGGAGAACGATATTATAATAGAACATCAATCACAGATTGAATCGGCATGCCTAATTTGGAATGTTCTGATATCATTAAAAAACGTTTCACAGAGCTATGATAAATAAGGATTTACTTGTTATATTATTTTATAACGGCATCTATTTGATTGTTATGTGAAATAATACTATAATGTGGTGTTTTAATTATTAATTTTCAATTAAATTGTTTTGATTTACTATTTTAAGGCTTTACGCATAAAAATAATATCGGACCTTGGAATGCAGAGTGATGAGTAGATTTTCATTTAAAATATTATGAGCCTCTGAAAAATTATTTTCCATCGTGTAATAATTTTATATTCAGTAGGTAATACCTCCTACCTACTTCACTGTTTTAAATAAAGTGTTTCAGTATTTTTTTATAATGGTCGTTTTTTCGGAATGCTAATTAAAGAATTGAATACTCTTGACAGTTTGTAGCTATGATGTATTTTGTATTCAATTAAACATAAACATTTATCATCTCCCATCCTAGTTGATTACATCTTTTACAACAGTGATTATAAATCAATAAAGTGGAAGATTTAGACCTCGTTAGCAGACAAAAAATTAAGAATTAATTAAGTAATCATAGTTTTGACACCACATTAAAATAAATCGAATCGCTACTTGAATACATGACTTTTTGTGTGCCCATATTTTTTGCATTGACTTGTAAATGACTTTAGAATTCCTAATCTATTTTTATCATCGATATAATTATAAATGACTTGAAAAAAAAACCTTAGCTCTCTCTCTCTCTTTCAGCCTAGCCTTTTCCCAACTATTTATTTATTTTATTATTTATGTACACACAGTAAAAGTAAAGTAAACTTACTTTACTTTACCTACCTACCTACCTTACCTACCTTTACTATACCTTTTGACGTAATTATAATTTTAGTGCAAAGGTATTGCTTATTTCTTAAGAAATTTCTTCCAGCAGAACTGCGAAAGGAGAAATAAAAAATAATTGAAAGAACTATGTTGGGGTCGGTTATCAGTCTAACCGGATGTAGCTGAATACCAGAATTTTATATAGAGCGACTGCCTATCTGACCTCCATAACCCAGTAACTGGTAAACATGATATCCCTTGATAAACTGGTTGTCAGACTTTTGGGCTTCTGACTACCCGTAACGACTGTCAAAGATCTACAAACGACAGGCGGGACCGACGGCTTAGCATGCTTTCTGAGGCACGGAGGGCTCGAAATATAATGGATGGTCACCCATCCACGAAATGACCCCGGGAAGTGTACGAGCTCCTTTAAAAAATCCTTAGCTACGAATGAATGAATGAAATGCACCGACCCCAGCGTGGTTGTCTGGACTTTAAAAGAGACGTTTCGTATCTGACTACTCTGAAGAGAGCAAAAAGGCCGAAGCCTTTCTATTCAGACTAGTCAAATACGAAACGCCGACCTCATCTAGTTTTTTTTTTAATATGATTGACGTGTAAAAGTGTTTGTTCAAACCTACTTACAGAAATAAATCATTTATCATAATTGAAGCTTCACTGTAAGCCCATATTTTGTTTGCCTGTATAACTTCCAGGAACTGAAGTAGATTACAAGCTAGCAATATACCTGCCAGGGTTGCGAGTTTTTCCGAAAGGGATATCGTGGCCCTGGCACACAGGCAACGGAAGGAACACGGGTGGGTTTTAGTTAGTAACAGTCTGACAGACCCTCCCGCTCCGCCCAGAGCGGGAGAAATTGTTTGATAATTTTCCACCCAAAAAAAATAATGCGTGGTTGTACCAGACTTGATTGCTTGAATGAACCCAAAGATTCACCCTAGCCCCTGAAACCTCATGTTTCATGAGACTACAGAGACCATTGTATATCAAAGAGTAGACTGTGGGTGCGATATTGGTAGGAAAAACGTGCCCTTGGGATATGGAAGGATTATTAGAGCCTACCGGAACAAGTATGGTATAGTGGAGAGACGGGTGTATAAATTTAAAATTCTTTCTACGAGAACTGCAGAAATACAGACATCTCACAGAATACACAAAGCAGCTTCACCTAGCTACATTACCTATGCAATGTGCTCATAAACTTTTATTTCAATTGCAAACCGCTGAAAAGTGTTTCGACGTAAACGCTAGCTGTTTGGAGAGGTACTTTAGAAAAAAAAGTGTAGTTCAGAATTCGCGACTGCGTTATCTTCAACGAAAGTCTTAGAACTGATATGACTTTTCAATTTCGATAAAATAATAAAAGGTGTGTTTTAGAGCCATATTACACTATCATAGAAATATTTTCAGAGATGTATGAGTAAATGAAGAAAAAGAAAGATAGAAAATACGTTTTGTTTTTCGTTTTTTCGTATCATAGAATTTGACAGTTATGAAATCATATATGATAAATATATGATTGGTAATGGGGCCTTATTGGAAGATATTGGTAGTTTGACTAGAGGTTAATCTTTAATGTAATTGAGAGAAAAAGCTTTAGGTATGCATAAAATCAATCAGTTTTTAGGGTTCTGTACCCAAAGGGTAAAACGGAAACCCTAATAACTAAGACTCCGCTGTCCGTCTGTCTGTCTGTCCATCTGTCACCAGGCTGTATCTCATGAGCCGTGATAGTTAGACAGTTGAAATTTTCATAGATGATGCATTTATGTTGCCGCTATAACAAAAAATACTAAAATAATTGATTAAAATAAACATTTAAGGTAGCTCCAATACAACAAACGTGATTTTTTTGCCGTATTTATAGAAAATGGTACGGAACCCTTCGTGCGCGAGTCCGACTCGCACTTGGCCTGTTTTTACAAAAACGGTCTTAGGTTCATCAAAATGAGCAGCTGTATATCTTCTTATACATACATAGCAATATACATATAACGTAGTATCGTCTAGACATCAGTCTGTTATACAACAATAATGACTAGGGGCTAGGGGTAATCCCAAAGTTCTTCGTTAGCTACGCTTTGATAGGAGCACCCTGTAAAACTGTAGATACAATGTTACGGATTACATAACATACATACATAATCAGCCTATAATGTTCCCACTGCTGGGACAGGCCTCCTCTTTTTAAGAGAGGGAGTGGGCCGTAATCCACCACGTGGGCCCAATGCGGGTTGGTGGAAATCACATGTCTTCGAATTTTTAGTTCTAGGACATGCCGGTTTCCTCACGATGTTTTCCTTCACCGTTTTGAGAGCACTGGTGATGAAATAATTTACACAAAGTAAAGCAGGAGGGTTGAACTTACGGCCACAACTCGCAAGTCGAAGCCGTTACCACTGCTGTTACGGAATAAAACCAACAACATTTGTGCATTCATAATTTCTAACGTAACGATATTATCGTGGACGTCCACGTCGACCTCACGGCAACACGATAAAGCTCAACACACACAGGCAGCGGGTGCGGGTTGAGCGCGGGTCGGGACGGCAGTACGGTGGGCTGAATTCTCTGTATTTATATGAATGACACCACATGAAACGCGTGTGTGGGTCGTGCGCACAGCGGGTCGGAGGCGAGAGCCGCGCATACGTTTCGTGTGGTGTTTTCAGCCCACCGTACTGCCGACCCGATCCGCGCCCGACCTGCACCCGCTGCCTGTGTGTGTTGAGCTTAAAACAGGGAAGCAATATCACAGGTGTGAGTACTATGTACAATAGAGCTACCATTTACCGGGTAATTATGTCTTTAATTGACTTAAATGTACCCTGGCGGCTGAGAGTATGTCATGCTCACTCAGATGTCTCGCTGATGGTGGCGTGTGTGTTGGATCATTTAGCTCCCTTCAAAATGGTTGAGCTGAATGGTGCTGATCCATGCGTCATGTTCGTGAACGGGCGCTGTCAGTTGGGGCTGGTCATCTCTTAGCTGCCACGGCTTATTTTTAATTATTTTAGTTTTGAATTGTTATCTTTTTATCACGGACGCTTTTGACGTATTGCATCGTTCTCACATGTTTAACTTCAATATGAATGATGTAACCAATATTTTGTACCAATATTTTAATTTAAAAGAGTGTCCGTGGAGTTTCTTGCCCGTTCTTCTCCATAGGAACCTACTATTTGGAATGGGCAACTAGCTTCATATTTGTAACTGACCGACTTCTTGACAATTCAAAAGTGCCTGTCAATGGTTTAATTGAAATAAATGCTTTGAGTTTGAGTTTGAGTTTTTGCAAAAATGTATGGAAATTTAAATGAAGATGCTATTAAATTTCCGTCCATGATAACGTTTATGGACGTGGACCTGGATCCACGTTAGAAATTATAAAAGCGCACAATGTGCGCTTACCGTGGTACTAATTTTCATACGATTTACAACTCAGAAGTCTACCTTGTTGGTCTAGTGGTCGCAAACGCTACTGTTGAGTATGAGATCCTAGGTTTGATTTCCGCGTTGGGCAAAGTGATATTGGGTTTTTCTTTTGGAATTTCTCAGTAGCAGCCCAGACTCTGGATTTGTGCCAGGTCGATGGCAATAGGCTCGCCCCCTATTACATGGGCCGTACACATAACTGGCGAAATGTGGGTGTACTACAGGTACACCTCTGCCCAACCCTTCGGGGAAACAAGGCGTGATGTTATGTTACAATTCAGAAGTTCACTGAAAATTTTCAATTCCTTATATTGAGATTGCAACCAAAACTATATTGTCATATCCAATGACAATATAGTTTTACTTACATACTTCAAACTGAAAGCGAGAAACGCATAAATAACGTCTCGTTGCACGTCGCATCTCATGCACGTAGGTATAACTCATAACATTCATAAAATGATTACGTGAGAAGAACTAACTTGGTTGCGATAGTCCTGCATTCCAGTTAGAAGACACAGTGCCCTCTCGTGCTGCTTTTGATAAGGAATTTGGGCTATTTGGTAAATTTATGAGACAATCTGTTTTTATTCGAAGATGTTGATGGATCGAGGTGTATAATGAGTATTTAAAAACAAATGAACACATATATCAAGGAAGCAGAGTTTAAGGGCCCGAACACACGTACCACACCACAACCACTCCACAACGCAAACACATTCACACGGAACACATATGGCCGTCAAAATCAACTGAGTGGGCAATTCCTACCACATCAATGCCACGTCGCAGCCACAACTCAACCACTAGTGAGACTGCAGACTAGGCTAAATAGGGAGTTGAAACTGTCTCTCCTAAATACAGATTACTTAGTAATCTAGCTAGGAGAGCAGCGATTCACCCAACGATTATATGTACCTACACCATCTTGCATACTTTTTAAGTCTCTCATGTCATGAAATCTTTATGTACCTCATTATATTATCCTATCTTATCTAGACTAGCGGCCGGCCACATCGCAAACACAATGACTTGTCTGTCTGCCAACACTAGCCACAACGTAACCACATCGCAACTACTAGCGACCACGCAACCACATCGTAACTGCTTGCCCACATTTCGTCGCTGCGATGTGGTGTCATTGGTGTGGTTGTCGAACATGTGAACGGGCCCTTATGAACATAACGCATTTCAGGCATGCATTGCTTGGCCGTACATATCATTTTTAAAATCCGGAATGCATTTATTAAGCTTCTGCTGCTCTTACTGCCTTCATAAAGCTCATTTAAGTTGGAGGTCACTATTGATGAACATTATTGTTAATTTTATTTATAATTGACTAGCTTCTGCCCTCGACTTCGTCCGCGTGAAAATTCTTGTTTCAACATAACATTATACAACATGTCCCAGAATTAACGCACAACCTCTCAAGGGGTAATTTTACTAATCATTATGAACAACTTTTACAATGGGACCAAACTTGAACTCGCGAAAAAAAAACAGCTGTTCCCTACATTTATGTTCGAATAACTCGTCAAAATGTAGAGAACAGCTGATTTTTATTCTCGATTTCAGGTTTGGTCCCATAGTAAAAGTTGTTCATAATGATGAGTACAATGACACCTTAAGAGGTTGTGCGTTAATTCTGGGACATGTTGTATATCCTATGACACTTGGCAATACTATAGCTTCTTATTAGTGAAAGAATTTTCGGAATAGGATCAGTAGTTCCGAACATTACCCCCTGCATATCAACTCACACTGTATATTATTAATTATAGACAGCAAAATGTCAAAATCTCACATAAACCGCGGAAAATAACAGACGAAACTTCACACAAAACAGGAGATTAAAGAACTCATCAATACTTCCCTTTCCCACAGTAAAATGTGACTCGAATTTTATTCGATTAGCTGGTTATCGAAAAAACATATATTAAAGAAACTTTTATCTCATCCAATACCAATAACATAATGCCGGATATTTCGATATGGGACGTATGTATGGCTCAGGATGTATTGGTATTCGCCAATACCCTTCAATTGCACTTACCATAAATTAATTGTCGTTCCAACGTTAATTTAATTTAAACAGACTATTCAGTATTAATCGTCGGTAGTGGTCAAATTTGTTCGATAGTGTCGCACGCGATTTTACACCTTACTTTTCGGAGTTAAGATTGATTTTAGGATATTTTGAAACAGGAAACGAAGTCCCATTAATGTTTGCGTGTCCACCCTTTCTGGCCTCATAACTGATATGTAAATAACAACAAATTACACCTCATTAAAACTCATTTTATTGTATATTCGGTAATTTAATTAATTAATTATTCGTATTTCCTACAACTATAGCAAGCTTTGCCTGAAATAATACATAAATTGTAACGGTATCAAAGCATAAAGATAACATAATGTTATCAGAATTAGAATTGTGCAGTAATGTACTTTTTATGATAATTTCATTGCTCGATGAAAAGTACGATTAGGACTTTAATTAATGGCACATTTTTAATTGCTCAAAAGTTATCTTTCGGCGTAACATCTGGTACGTGTATAAAGAACCTATATTCAAGTCACCGTTTCAAGTAACAAAATTAAAATGTCTGATGCCGCCGACATTTTGTTAATTATAATAATACAACCACACAACGCATTTTTCTTTCTTCAAGAGTACTTTTTTAACAAACCATTATGCTTTACATTCTAAAGGCACCAGATATCGTTTATGAATAAAAGAAAACAATTTTGTCGTTATTATGCAACACAGGACCGCTAAAATCCTTTGTTTCGTCCCTTTATTTAGCAACAGTAGCCGAACCGAGCGCACACTGTCAACTTTAATAAGAAAAAAAATATATATAAAAAAAGAAATAAAAAAAGAAATTAAAAACCGAGACTAGCGTCCCAGCCATTCAAGCGCGAATAAAAGTGTTTCATTAAAGTGTTGTTATTGATGGGGACCCGCGAGATGGCGTTTAATCAACAGCTGTACTGTTCGGACTCCTTTCGACTTTATTTTTAATTCGACTTAATTGCGAGAGTTACGACGCCGTTCGGTTGAAGGACGAGAATGTTTTACGCTCCAAATCTTTATTGGAGTGAAAGGTTCGATCTTAATTACTAGAATATATACAACCTCTATGTTGCTGTTTGTGCAGCCGAGACAATAGTTGCACAAGAATGTAATTGAAAGTTCCACCTTATTTTGTAACTACAATTTCATTCTGTCTGGAGCCAAAACTGAGGATGTTCCCGATTAATTACAATGATTTCTTTCGGCACAATTTGTTGAGATTTTTGTCTCAATTAACACATTGCGTTCGATTTGAAACGTGACTTGTGCTGGTAATGTAATTAAGGAAAGCTTACGGTACATTTTTTGATGTATGATCTACTGACGAGCAATTAGCCCCAAAGTTAATTGTAGGACTGTCTCGCGCACTTAAAACACTGGTGTGCAATTATATTTTAAACATTAATTCTTAGTTACTGGTGCCGAAGATTTATGACGGATTTTGTTTGTATAAAATTCAGTTTATTTTAACGTTTTATTTAGCGTGAATTTATGGCTAACTTTAAATTTGACGAATAAAGTAGGGTGCAAGCAATGACGTATTATAAATAGACGCGTCATACACGAACATTAGTGCACTCAAAAACAGCGTAAGCCATGATTGTAGCTACATACTTGCGTACAATCATACAGCGCGTGAAGAAAAGGAAAGACCTATACCGATATCAGTTGTTAGAAAGAGATGAACATACATATATAGTTACGTCATTAGCTGCTGCATGTTCATTGGCGCGTACGTAATAACTATTATTCTTATTGTAAATGCCAGGCAATTACTTTGCCATTATTGAGCGCAGGTAACGCATTAATACATCATTTTGGTGCAAGTTGTAGAACTAAAGGCCTTATATCTTTATCGAATGCTAATTCTTCGTCATGACAACAGCTGACAACCGACATCAAGAGAAGGAGTTTTACATAAAACATTCCAACAGAAAGTCCATTCTTTTTTCAAAAAGCGGTCCCTGTTTCGTCAGCACCAAATCCGATCCCGATTTCAATCATTAAAAACTGTACTATAGCCATAATACTTCATGTTTCGCGGTCCCGTGTTCTGCTACAGTGCGGTACGTATGCAGGGGCATTAAACAAGCTCTGTGGGCAAGCCGTGCATTCAGACATTAATTACGTAATTAAGTGTACGATTAAATCGATTGTTTAATTCGTTTTGCGGCCGCTCGATTCGATAATTCGATTGTTCGGGCCATCTTTGGAATAGGCTCTCGTATTAAGCGAAGAGGTTGCAACAATTAGTAGATTTTGCTTCTAGCTAATTGTATTGGGATCGTAAGATAAGATTTTATCTGAAGGTTATTTTATCGGACTACTTGAGATAAATTATAGCAATGTTGGTCTTGGTGTGTTTGAAATGACAAACAAAAACATATAGTTAGAAGTTTATTTATTTATCTAACCATTTATGTACACACATTATATACAACATTAGTTTTTGTTTATACTAAACCTCTTAAGGGGTCATTGTATTCATCATTATGAACAACTTTTACTATGAGACCAACCTTGAAATCGCGAAAAAATAATCAGCTGTTCCCTACATTTAAGTTCGCTGAACTCGTCAAAATGTAGGGAACAGCTGATATTTTTTTCGCGATTTCAACTTTGGTCCCATAGTAAAAGTTGTTCATAATGATGAATACAATGACCCCTCAAGAGGTTTAGTATAAACAAAAACTAATTTTGTATATATAAACATACAAGAAAAAAGGAAGAGAAAAATACGTACAAAGGGAAAGTAGAGAAAGATATGTAGACACCGTGTGTAAGAGTAAAAGATAAAATAGAATACATCAAATAAAAACAATTCACTTAACAAAAAAAAAAAAACAAATAATAAAGCACACCACACAGCAACACGATGCAAGACACACTTAAACTAACGTAAATGCGTAGTTTTTAAAAAATCAGACCTAATGTAACGTTCTATAATAATTATGTATGTAGTTGTTAAAAATTACTGTAAACATAGTGGGTAAACATGGCACAAAGAAGAATCTTCGATGTTACTAAACTGACCTTTATGTATAAAAGTCAAATTATAAACATATGAAATGAGATTAGAAAGTGTTATTAACTTTGATTTCCACAATAACACATATTAACAGTCGAATGTAACATGCAAATGTATGGACGATCCACGATCTCGTATTAAGTTTTGATAGAGACAACGTTACACTTGCAGATTACAAACAGCAATAAAAGTATTATAGACTTTAAGGCTTATTATATAAGGTTGCCTTCCTATGATAATTGGAAGATCGACGGCAGACTACCATGGTTATAATAGATGTAATATAATAAGTACGTACGCATGCACTTGCTCGGGCGTCGACCAAAATGATACACCATTACAAACTAAAAACTTAAGATGCCAAAATAGTACGATAATGTACGAAAATCTGGCACAATTCCGTCAGTAATTGTACAGACCTTTGATCTTGGATTTGGGATATTTTTAGGGTTCCGTACCTCAAAAGGGAAAACGAAACCTAAGGGTTCCGAGGATCACTCGTGTGTTGTCTGTCTATCTGGCTGGCTGTCTGTCTGTCTGTCCGTCTGTGTGACAGACGGCCAATTTGCTCCGAATCTACTGGATCGATTAAGTTGTAATTTGTTACATATGTGAATTTCTGTGACCCAAACATGGGCGCTTTACTTATTAATTTTGAATATGAGAGTTACATTTGAAAAAGAAAAGCTTTGCAAACTGTGATATAATTATCAAATGAAAGGGCTTGTTGTGAGAGTTTATAATATTTATTTTTTATAATTTTAAAATAATGAAAAATTTAAAAATATTTTTAGGTTATTTAAGAAAATAGATGAAAATAGACTCCCGAAACTTCTGAGCCTAAAATTCTAAAACATTATAGTAAATAGTTCTTTACTTATAGATTACAGGAAAACCCAAAATAAGTCTCAAAAATAACATGGTAAATCTCTCATTATTGTGCGTACAAACTCACATTAGCAGTTGGAATGTATGGGAGAACATGTTTTTCAACTACAATGTTAAGTTGGTTCTTGGGATAAATTATCTTAGGATAAAAACATGGTTGATTCCATATTCATTGTACGGAACCCTCACTACGCGAGTTCAACTCGCACTTTTTCGGTTTTTTACTTAATTTAATGTGCCAATGAAATGGACATAATTGTGATGATAATGTCTATGTGTGAGGCCAATAGTGCTATGTGTCCGTTGTTCGCCTTAGGCATTTTCATCACTTACTGATAGTAGGTACTAGACTAGTTAACAGCTCCCTCGGGCAAACAATAATTTCGTACCCATACTATACAAATATGGCTCGAGAGATATATTATACTGGAATTATATTCGACGAAACATTTAGTGTGTACTCGTAGGTGTCATGAAATAAATTTTAGTTAATAAGGTACACGATAACTCATATTACGCCTAATCATGTACGAATCACTCCTGTTGATTCAGGTGAGCTGTATTTTTTGTTTTTTTTAACTGAAAAAGCTGACAACCTTCACGAATGAATAGACTTATTATTGCAGGTTTTTTTTTTTTACTTTTGTCTATATAGACAGAAAACAAAAGTAAAAAAAAAAACAAAAAAAAAACCGTTAAATTAATTTACACAGAGATCGGAATAGGTAGAGTATATTTACCCAAACTACGACGGAGTAAGCAACATAGAGTGCATAACACCTCCTATAAAATCCCGGAACCATAAACAGAAAGATTAAGACCCGGTATTGAAGGAATTGAAAATTATTGATTGCACTTTCAACACATTCATAACAAATTATTATTTCGAAGAATTACGGTTTTAGGGTTCCGTGTTAAAACTGTATTATTATTGCGATGAAAACTTAATTTTATTTTCCCTCCTGAAAAAAAAAACATTTGACACAATTTTAGTACGGAACCTTGAAAAATGTAAGTACCTACTTAATCAAATTTTTCAAATCAATAATTTGTGACTATGAAGTCACAAATTACTCTCTTGTTTATACAAGATGTAACATGAATAACGCAGAACGACTTAAGGGGTGAAAGTTGTTCATAATGATGAGTACAATGACCCCTTAAGAGGTTGTGCGTTACTTATTACATCTTGTATATGGTCCAATAATTCGTGATTTTTAAATCCCTGGATTAAAACGTCATTATCATCATTCCGGGATTTCAGAGGAGGTATTATCCACTTTATGTTACTCGTACTTACTCGCTCGAAGTTTATCTCTGAATTAGTGATTGCAAGATTGAACAATGTAGGTAACACTATTTGCCTAAAACCTACCTAAATGAAGCAGCAAAATTAAAGTGTAATAATTCATCCAACCAACCTGAAAATCATGCCAAAGAAAACGTGAATATCATTTTTAATATCCCAAAGGTATTTGTACAATTTCTGTATCCATATCTCTCATAATCACTCTATTATAGTTGTAAAGTTAAGAGAGCAAAAACAGGTTGGTCCCGCGATGGTCGCAGCTTTAACAGCTTGTTTTACGACAGTTAGCGACAACACTAGTTATGCACTGTTATTAAATTAACACTTTACTGCCGTAGTTAATGGGTTCGATGGGCGTGCTAAAACACCTGTCACTGAATAAATGAGAATAGGCGGATTCTATTACATGGCTGAAATCTGACGGAAATTAAAGTCAGGTCGGCATCAGATAAATCTGTCAATGATGGTCGTTAACCACCTATATTTGTATCAGTTATTCGAGAACTAACCGACATAGCCCGAAGAATTTCCAAGCTTAAGTGGCAGTGGGCAGGGCACGCAGGGCATGCTCGCAGAACTGATGGCCGATGGAGCCGAAAGGTTCTGGAGTGGCGACCGCGTACCGGAAGACGTAGCGTTGGAAGGCCTCCTACAAGGTGAACCGATGACCTTATGAAGGCCGCAGGTATCCACTGGATGCGGGAAGCACAGAACCGGTAGAAGTGGCGGTATTTAGGGGTGGCCTATATCCAGCTTTCGGCTGAAATGATGATGATGATTCGAGGACTATAAAAATCTTCTGTTTTCAAATTAATAATAAATTCCTTTTAATACGCTTTCGACTTTGGCGTCTAGTAAGACACGCAGCACAAGCACAACACATCGACATTTTCAACTTTTGTTTTCGATATTTAATCCGACCACCTCTGAGAATTTCGTAGCTCCATATCGAATGACCATAATAGACCTACATTTAGCTTAACAGGCCTTAAGCCTAGTGCACACGTGTGCAGTGCCAGCACAGGCGGTGTAACGTTGCATGGCGACAATAATTTAACGTCAACGGCACTTGCATTGAAACCGCACTACAATTTAAGAGCTGAGCAATAAGGGAGCCAGCATTGTCTGCCAAGTCTCAGGTTACCAGCATTCATGCACTACGCTTTATGCGCGTCTTAATCTAGTTTCTGGAAGGTTCTATTTGATTCCTTAGTTCTTGGACGGAGACCTACCGCGTGATGTATGGGGGTGTACGTAATTTGTTTTTGAGTACAAAAGGTTGGAAGAACTTAAATCAATTTTGCGAACACTGTGTGGGAGCGGTCTATTTACATTATGATTATGTTCCGTTTAAGTGAAGCATGTAATTTATTTGAGATCTTTATTTACTTTATCTTCGTTTACGACTTACGGCATTTCATACAAACTTTCAATTTCAAGCCCTTGTTTTTCTAAATGACTGACCCGATTTTAATGAAACTTCATACGCATAAGCACGATATAAAGGTCTAAAAAGTTAGTCAAGAACATTTTCGAAAAATAGTGTAACAGCCAAATTAGACCGATTTTAAATTTTCCATAGAAACAGAGATTTCCAGTTATCTGTTTTTAAATAAGACATTTCAAAAATGTTCTTATCTAACTTTTTAGACCTTTGTATCCTGCTTATGCGTATGAAGTTTCATTAAAATCGGTTCAGTCATTTCGAAAAACAAGGGCTTGAAAGTTTGTATGAAATGCCGTACGTCGTAAACGCTCTTAAATTAGTTTAATTATACATTCTAGGAAATTGGTTTATCTGTTATTGGTTTATGCCTTTATTTACTGTAGTATCTTTACTCTTACGGGATCTGTGCAAAAGTAAGAGTGGTAACCGCATAATTTCTCTTTCTTTTGACTGTCAGCTTCGCAAATCTGTGGCAAATAGTCACCCACCATTTCCAATTCAATACGAGCTTTCTAGGTAAGATTGCAGCATTGCTATTGGCACAATATATTCTTATTCCTTCATCTACTCTTCTCGTACCGTGACATAGTTATGTGTTATTAGTTGACTGTACCATTTTCGTTCTTTTGTTTTACGGACTATTTGCTCGTGTTCTCGAGCATTTGCAATTTTTTCCATTCGCTAAAGAATTGTTTTGACTATAATTTTATGTCGTTTCGATAATAGGACTATTTGCTGGACGTTTTTATACTGAGAGAGTCCAATGGCATGACATATTTGGCAAGCAATAGGTAACTACAATACAAGTCCACTTCATTTACATAAAATAAAATTACTGGCACGAAATCAACAAAAAGGCACGCAGAAGGAAAGAAATGAAAGAAAATTACTATATGACATCACTCAAGCAAATAATTGTTGAGATATAGGTTACATTCCCAAACATGGGTAATTGAACCTTCACTGTCAACGGCAATATAAGATAATTATGCAATTAGTAGCAGTTGTGTTACGTAATCGGAGAAGCGACGATGGCCATGGCTAAATGGGGCGCAGACAACCGACTATTAATCGGACCGACAAGACTCAGTCGGACCGATAAAACTCGACGAAAGCATACCCATAGTTGTTCAAAATAAGCGTCGATAAAAAAGTCTTTTAAATGCAAAAAAATTGAATAATAGGTAATCTCTGCTAATATTATAAATCTGATAGTAACTCTTTTTGCATGTCTGTTGACGCCTTTTTTTTTTTTTTTTTTTTTTTTTTTTTTTTTTTTTTTTTTTGGTGGGAAATCATCAAATAACTTCTCCCGCTCTGGGCGGAGCGAGAGGGAGTGTCAGACTTTTACTGACTAAAACCCACCGTGTTCCTTCAGATGCCTGTGTGCCAGAGTCACGATATCCCTTTCGGACAGGCTCGTAACCCTGGCAGGCATTGGCCCTTTCGGACCCCGTCAATTGGTGCTGA
The DNA here is from genome assembly GCA_948098905.1 of Tiliacea aurago. NCBI lineage: Eukaryota > Metazoa > Arthropoda > Insecta > Lepidoptera > Noctuidae > Tiliacea > Tiliacea aurago. Next base: position 16,916,626 of record OX402587.1, on the reverse strand, counting down.
CGTCTCTTTGAGGCGCGCGTGGAACACAACGCGCCGTCGACCCGGGCCTGGTCCTTATCGGACGGCGAGCTACCCATCGCTCACCGTCCGCAAGCCCGCGCCTACGGTGGCCGGGAATCGGCCTGCGATTCCCGACGCCCAGGGCGTCTCCTGCGGCGACTTAGGGCGGAAGGGCGGGCACCCTGCCTCACCCTCATGCGCTCCGCCTCCTCCTTCGCGAGCATTACTGTTTCGCAGAAGGAGGTGACGGCCTCCCATGCACTCTCGCTCCGAACCATGGCCTGAACCAGGGCCGGACGCGAGAGATCGTCGCCGCCGATCGCCTCCGTGAGGACACGGCGGTGCTCCGCCCAAGCAGGGCATACCTCCACCGTATGCTCCACCGTGTCCTCCGGGCGATCCACACAGTGGTGACACCCGGGCGTTTCCTCCCGCTTTATCCTGAACAGGAACCTCCCGAAACAACCGTGTCCGGTGAGGACCTGCGTCAGGCGGAAGGTGAGGACGCCGTGGCGCCTCTCTAGCCACTCCTCAAAGAGGGGACTTACCGCCGCAATTGTGGCGTGCCCAGCACTGGGTTGCGACAATCGCACTTTCCATGTCGCCATGAGATCCTGCCGGAGCTCCGTCCGCTGTGCCGCGATTTGTTGCGGCAGCGGAGTTTCACCCCGGCGTTTCGCCTCTTCGCGCCACACCCACATGTGCGCGAGGACTTTCGCCTCCAGATCCCATGGCGGCAGTCCGGCAAGGAGGCTCGCCGCCTCACGGGAGACCGTGCGGTAACCCCGTACCAGCCTGATGGCCATGACCCTTTGGGACGCGTTCAACCGCTGGGCTGGTCGCAGCCTCAGTGAACGCGCCCACACCGGTGCCCCGTAAAGGGCCATGGACCGCACGATCCCCGCGTAGAGCCTCCGGCAGGAGGCGTTTGGACCCCCCAGATTGGGCAGGAGCCGCTTCAAGGCAGCCCCGGCCCGCTCCAGTCTGGGAGCCAAACGTCGGAAGTGCTCGACGAAGTTCCACCGGCTGTCGAGGACGAGTCCCAGGTACTTCATTGTCACCTCGACGCCGATGTGAACCCCTCCCGCCGTTATCTGGGAACCCGACAGTGGCGCGTTCCGAGGACCATAAAAACACATGGCCTCGGACTTGTGCAATGCCACCTCGAGTCCCAATTGCCGGATCCTATCGACGATTGTCGCAACCCCACGTTCCGCCAGTTCGGCCGCCGCCTGATGTGAGCTCCCCTGTGCCAGGACCAGCGTGTCGTCAGCGTAGCAGACTACGCTGACGCCACTGGGGAGGTCAGCGCGCAGCACCCAGTCGTACCCGATGTCCCACAGATGCGGCCCCAGAACCGATCCCTGTGGGACACCGCACGACATCTCTCGCCGGTTCCACTCTCCTTGGTGACCGGGGTAGATGACGGCCCTGTCCGTCAAATAGGCCTCGACCACGCGACAGAGGTAGGTCGGCATCCGGTGATACCGAAGTGCCTCCCTGATGCAGCTCCAGGGCAGGGTGTTAAACGCATTGGCGATGTCAAGAGACACCGCCAAGACGACCCCACCCCGGGCCACAGCATCCCCCGTCGTGAGGGCTCGAACGCGCATGATGGCATCCACCGTAGAGCGCCCCTTGCGGAAACCAAACTGGCTCTCCGCCAAATCCGGCCCCACCCGTACCAGCCGCCCGACAAGGCGGTCTGCAATGACTCTTTCAAAGAGCTTGCCCACCTCGTCGAGCAGCACGATGGGCCGGTAAGCGGACGGAGAGTCCGCTGGGCGCCCCGGCTTCTTAATGAGGACCAGTTTCCCCGTCTTCCAACGAAGTGGGAACTGGCCCCTCTCCATGCATGCGCTTAGGAGCCCCCTTAGTCGAGGCCCGAGAGCCTCTGAGGCCAGAACCCAGGCTTTTCCAGGCAAGCCGTCGGGTCCTGGGGCGGTATTCTTGGCATTCAGCCTACGTACCGCCACTCTCAAATCTACCTCGGTCACCTCCGAAGCATCGTCGTCGTCGTCGGCGGTGTGGTCCGCATTGGGCACCGCAGGAGGCGGAGCCATGGGCGGGGGAGTATGTTCCCCTCGCGAAGGGAACAGAGCGCTCACCACGTCCTCCACGAGCTGGGGCCGGAGACTCTGCGTCAGCGGGGGAGCCCATGGGCGGAGTTTATCCCGCACCATATTATAGGGGCGTCCCCACGGGTCTCCGTCGATGATCTCCAGCGACTGCTCGCGGGAGAGACCTCTGGCCCGCTGGATCTCCTCTTGGAGGGCGTTCTTCGCCGCTCTGTAACCCTCGTACAGCTCCGCCTGAATGGCTACCGTATCCGGAGGGCGGATACGGAGCCTGCGGTGCCTGGCATACCGGCGTCGCGCAGCAACGCACGCCTCGCGTAAAGCGGTCAGCTCGCGCGACCACCAGCACACCTGGCGCCGGGCACGTCCGGGCTGGACCCGGGGCATTGCCACGTCACAGATGTTGGACATGGCCTCCCGGAACCACTCCGCCTCGTCGTTGATGTCGGCAGGCCTGTCCGATGATGACACCCAGGCCTGCACGATCGAGGCTTCCAGGAGGAGCTCCCGGTCCAGCTGCTTCAGCGCCCACCGCGGACCACTCGGGGCCTGTCGGACCGGCGCGCTCGAGGTCGGGGCGGAGACGTCAAACCGGATGTACCGGTGATCGGAGTATGTCTCCACCCTCTCCATGACGCGCCAGTCGATGACACGCGGCGACAGAGCGGGGCTGGCGAACGAGATGTCCACCACAGATTCACCCCGCATCCGCACACACGTGGGGACAGAACCCCGGTTTAGGACGACCAGGCCTGTCTCCAGAGCCCAGTCCTCCACCATCCTGCCCCGTGTGTCCGTATACCGGGAACCCCAAGCCACGTTTTTGGCATTGAAGTCCCCGAGGACGAACACGGGGAGGGGATGGTACCCGACGACGACGACTCTCAGCTCCCGAAGGGAGTTGTGGAACTCGGCGAGAGTTCGGTTCGGGGAGAAGTATACTCCTACCACGACAATCTCCCCGAACCGTGCTGCTACGCAACCCTGTCCCCTCTTGACGGCCTCGAGGGACAGGGTACCGGCGGCGGCCGACGAAATTAGGGTCACTGAGCCGCTCAGGTCCTCCACCCAGTCATCCCTGGGCGGAACATAGTACGGCTCAGCGACCACGGCGATGTTAATCGACCACTGCGCCATGCTCTGGAGCAACAGATCCTGAGCGGCGGCGCAGTGGTTGATGTTCGCCTGGAGGAGGCGTAATGGGGCCATTTATTGGCAATCCATTTGAGCTTCCTCCCGGGCCCCCTGAGATGGCCCTGCCGCGGTGTTAGCGGCGGTGACGACGGTAGAGGCGGCAACGGCGGCTGCAATGGTGGCGGCTGCGGCGGTGACGACGGTTGTTGAGGGCTTGCCCCTTCCCTTGGGTTTGGGGGGGGGAGCGCAGGCCTTACCTCCAGCCCGGTGATCGGCCGGCTTGCCAGCCGCCGCACATGCAAAACAGTGCGGCGTGGCATCACAAGAGGCGGCCTTGTGACCGGGCTGACCACAGCGGAAGCAGTGGTCGCTGCGGTCCACCTCTGAGGTGCAGCATACTCCCACGTGGTGACCCACCCGGCAGCGGAAACACCTCAGAGGTCTGGGTTCCAGCAGTTTCACCTGCGCGGATACCCAGCCCACCCGGAGCCTTCGGCCCTCCCCGGCTATTTTTTGGGCCACCGACACGGGGCAGCTCACCGTTATGGTTTGCATGCCCGTGGTGTCAGGACGGATGGTGCCTGCCCGCACCTGCTCGGCAGAGCACCCCCCAGTCCTAGCCACGGCGGCCACAACGTCGTCCGCCGTCACGCAGTCGTCCAGGCCCAGGATGCGCATTTCAGCGGACTTAGTTGGTCTGGACACTCGGACCTCCTCCGCATCGAGGGACGCCCTAAGTCTTTCGGCCAGGGCGTCAGCGGTCGGGCCGCTGGCCGCACCGGGGATCTCGAGCATCCGGGCCCCCGTTGCCGTCACCTTCATTCTGAAGCCCTCGGTGACACCGATCTCCTCGAGGTTGACCGCCTTCCACGCCTTGGTGAGCACTTCGCGGTACGACACGCCCCTCTTTTCCGCTTCCGGCTGTAGTGTTATCACTACGGCTGCGGACTTCGGGGCGCGGAGCCTACCTGCGGCGCTACGCTTCTTGCGTTGCTGCCGCCTCTCCTTCTTTTTGGCCGCCCTAGCTGTCTTTCCCGCCTTCCTGCTCTCCCCAGCTACCTGCCATTCGGCATCGGCCGTAGAGGAATTTGGGGGCGGAGGCGGGGGCGACCCTCCTGCCGCGACGGCGGGGACCTTCACCTTCTGCGCAGCCGTCCCACCCTTCTTGGGCTTGGGCGGCGCCTCTTTCGCCGGAGGCGCGGGTTTGGCCGCGGCCTTGGCCGCAGGCTTAGCTGCAGGCTTAGCCGCGGGCGTGACCGAGGCAGCCACTGTGGCGGCAAAAGTGGCCGGCCTGCTCGCCGCTAGCGGTGGGCGAAGAACAATTCCCTCCAGTACAGAGAACCGGCTGCTGAGTGCAGCCAGCTCCTGCCGCACCAGGGTCAGAACCCGGTCCTCCGCCGGCAAGGGCAGGCCTTGCCCATGCTGCGCTCCCCCCTGGGGCACCTCCCGGGGTCCAGCTCCTCGGAGCTGGGCCAGGTCCGCTCGGAGCTCCTCATTCTCCTTTCGGAGAAGCTCCATGGCGGCTGTCAAGCGGCCAAACTCGTCTGACGAAGGCCCGGCTTGAAGGGCTTTCGCTGCCGTCAAAATGGAGGCCGTGGCAGTGGGTACGATCTTGTCCTTGGAGGACTGTATCCTCTTCAAGGCCACACCCCTGATCGCGGCTACCACGACCTCCTCGAAGCTACTGGCCGCTCCCTTCACCTTGGAGCTGCCAGCGGCTTCCGGCTCACCACCCGAGGACTCGGAGAGGGCCGCCTTGCGGCTGGTCTCTCCGAGTTGAACCTCCTGTTCCATCGGTTCTTGGGTGGTGAGCCCTCTGCCTACCCCCCGTTTCCGAGCTCCGCCCCGGCTGCTGATTTTTTTGCGAGCCGTGTTTGGTCCATCTTCAGAGGACGACCCCTGGCCGTCCCCTGGTTTAGAGCGCTTGAAGAATTTACTCTTCCCTGCAGCCCCCTCATCAACGCGCGCCAGGCTCTTAAAAGAGCCCTTCGCGCCCTTCGCGCCAGATGCGGCGTCGGACTCCGACTCCGCATCACTCCACTCCTCTCCTACGTCTTCTGGTTTTTGGTTTTTTTGTGTTTCATTTTCCATACTTATTCCCACGAGTGTGGGGGATCTAAAAAGTCATTCCTAGGGTTACCCCCTGTGCCTAGGTAAGTGTGACATTTGTAACCCAACCCAGGGATTCCACTGGTCCCTGGCTGGGGGTGCGCTAACGACTGATGCGCCACCTATAACTACAAGTTACAGATGACACTACTCCTCAGCCATTCGTACCCTCGCCGCGCACCAAAACTTGGTATTAGAGGAATTTTTTATAGAGGTTTACATCCTCGCGATCCGGGCGACCAAGCCAAGATCCTCGTCCCGTTCCGAGTCACAAAACATGACCGTGATCTCTTTCCGGATTACGATTTCGACGCTGCTAGCTCGTTGGCAGGGTGAGTGCACAACGAGCACCGCCCCAGCTTCTCCTAAATGGAGAAACGTCCTCCTGTTTTGGCCGATATTGGGCCCGTCCTTCGCGGACTATCCCGTCCCCGACTAACCTAACTTACCCTAACCTAATTATATGTGCATTTTTATTCTAACTCTAAACTTATAATATTTAACCTATCTTAATTATATTTACATAATATATATACAATATATATAAATATCTATCCTAACTTAACCTAACCAGTGGGCTCATCCACCGCGGACTGTACCGTCCGCCTTCCCACTCTGGGTCCGCTCGACCTCCCTCTGTTAACAGAGGGGGGAGTGGACGACCGCCGATTGGCCTCACGAGACCCAAGAGCCCTAGGCTCTCCCCCCCACGCAGAAATCCGCCGCAGTCAATACCCTCTCCGACATGGAGAGACTATTGGCCGCGCCCAGGGTGCACCGGCCCGACGACTGCTCTTTCCCCCGAACGTGTTCGCAAGGAACGAGCAACAGTCAGGCACACGAGGAGGTTTTCTGCACGCACCCCATGTCTGTTGACGCCTAAATCACTGAATCATCCGATCGATATGGAAGGTAGATAGATAGCATGGGAGTTGAAAATGTTGGCTACCTTTCATCCTGGTTCGCAGACTATGTAGCGGGTAACAGCTGTTTATACGAAAATAAAAATGTCCTGCCGGTGTGTGATACAGAGTTGGTGGGAATTCGAGCGCTGACTCTGACGGAATTTTGTTGACGGTCGTATTCAAATCGGTGACCGATAAAAATCGGTTGTCTACTCTAAAAGCTAAGAGAAATGCGGTCAAGTACAAATTGTCTTTTCTTAATCGAATGCCTTAGAATTAGAACAGTTTAATTGCTCTAGATGGGATTAATGTGTTCGAAGTGAATTCTTTGTTCCGTACCGAGCGATAAGCCAATCGATTAATCTCATACCGTCATGAAGCCAAATTGGGTAGAACATTTGTTTTCATTTGGTTTTTGTTTTAAGATAAATATATTCTGTTAATTCTGTTTCTTGAAAACTTTCCAACACTATTATTTTCTAAGAAGAAAGGAGTAAAGAAGCAAGTAATAAAAGAGACTTTACTGGGAAAATATCTTACGGATCTGTAGTTGGTTAAAAAAGAAGTAATTTCAGTAAGCAATTGAATTGATTCATAGTAAGCAATTGAATTTAGTAGCCTTCTACAAACTGCAATAAGTAAATATTGCATTTCAAACTCGATATCAACAATCATTCTTTAACAACAAAATAATTTACCAATTCGTTTCTCTCGTCTTTCCTTCTATAATCAAAATACGCTAAACAAAAAACTGCATCCGTTTCCTACATCCACGTCATTTGAAACCGTCTTATTAAGATAAACTTCAAGTCCGGCGCAGGGTGAACGTAGAACTTTTGCTCTCTACAAGGTAGTCATTAGAGGCCTGTAATGCTCTCTCCTTGGTTAGATACATTCTTGCATTCACCGTCTGTATTTTTAGTGGCAACTTTTCCTGCTGTCTGAGTTTGCAATGCTGTTATGTGTTATCCAGCTGTATTTTGGGTTAGTTATGAAGATATTTGATAACCGCTCTATGTAATTTTATGTGATTGGAATTGGAATTTCATCACTATGACTTTAAAAAATGATATTTAAGAGCTTTTTACGAATGTCAATAATTGCCAATTTCTCCTGTAATGAAACTAAAATATCGAGTACTGTGATTATGCTTTTATTTCCTTACAACCCTTTATCGTAGAGGTCAATCTGAAGTTCCATTCTCAGCATGTTAAAGATTAATTTGTGCTGCAAAATAAAAAGTCTCCTCAGAAAATTAATTATCCTCCAAAACGATATCCAGAGCACAATAGCCAAATATGAATATTTATGTACTTCCTGATAGTAAGTCCTGTACCACGAGTGTAAGTTTGCAAACGTAAGTGAGTAAACGTAACTAGCGCATTTGCGTTAAGATTTTTATTCTCACTCTTATACTTTTAACATTATGATCTCCAATTGAGTAACCTTTGACCTGACACCTGAGATACAGGATAAGTCCTAGTTTGGGTGTCAGGAGTTTCACAAAATCGAGCATGTGTAGTCTAATTACTATAAGGATCTAAGTTACATAATATTAAAGGAATTCATTGTTAACCCTTTTTCTCTTCATAAGTATTAGGCATAAATGAAATAAATTTAATTGAATCTATCGGTCAAATTTTAACGCAAACGAAATAGTTACGTTTACTCTCTTGCAAACTTGGGGTACACTTGGGGTACTGATAAATTGTAAGCCAATTGTATTAGAGAACCGATATACAAAAGATCAGTGGGGTAATGCGTGACACAATTATAGTAGCAATGGCTGTCATTTTGACGTTGGACATTGCGTTATTGACATTGTTGTGCAGACAAAATTTTCGAACATAAGAAGCAATGGAATAACATAACAATATCCTTCCAAACCATACAGATTCTGATTGACGCAATTAGGGTGCAGGATAGTATAACAAGCTACTCCATGTTCCATAACACACAAGGATTACCTCGCAACTCCCAATAAGGATATCGGAACAAATTGTCCGTAATTTTGTTTTTTCTTCTCACGAGCAAAAATCTGAATAAAACTCGCGGTAACTTTAGGATTCAGCCGCGGTTTACTGCTCACGATATCAGGACTTGTTCGAGAAAATTGCTTATTTGAACTTATTTGAATCCATACCTCTATTTCCTGTTACCTCAGCGCTTTCACGGTTCATATTCTTAGGATGTAAAAGCTGTTTTACGTTCATACGTTTGGGAAAACGATTTTATATAGTTTACTTGGTACTGAAAATGTTTAAGATGTTTCGTTTTAAATTTTTATGTAAACATTATATCGAAAATAGAGCTTTTAAAAAGGTCTTTATTTTCGTGAATACCATTTAAACTAAATCTTTAAAGAGTACATTAAAAGATCTTCAGAGAGTTTTTGTCCTAATTTGAATGACTTGAAAGTGCCTAATTATAATAACTTTAATACTCTTTATCTTTAGTCAGATTCTTTCGCTATTTTATCAAACGACAAACAATGCAATAAGAATCCATTTTTTTTTCTCATATCCATTATAATTTACCTTACAAATAACAATCGTAAAACTAAGGTTAAACAAACAAACAAAAGTTTTGTCTCTAGGCAAAGTGAAATTTAATAACGACCAGTTAGTAAATCATACATTATCTAACAATAAAATTGCAACTTATATTAAATTATAGGTGTCTATCTACTATTCAGTATTACTAAACTGAACTATAGTATGTTTAAATTATTAGGTATGTTCATTTGAAAATGAAAGTTTTGAATCCAATTTCAGAGCAGTCAGTTTTAAAAATATTAAAATGTGTGAAATGAAAATTCAGAAATCGTAAGTTGATGGAAAATGAAACTTTAAACAGAAATGTCTGGTATAATATAATTATATAATTTTTAAGTATTGGTAATAAAATATCATAATTTATAATATAATTATATAATTTTTAAGTATTGGTAATATTAAAATATCAGTGAGAATTCAATTGGACAAGCTATTTAATTTTTTGCTTTTTTTTAAGCACTACACACTGGTCCATAACGGACGGCGAGCTACCCAACGGTCACCGTCCGCAGGCCCGCGCCTACGGTGGCCGGAAATCGGCTTGCGATTCCCGACGCCCCCCGGGGCGTCTCCTGCGGCGACTAGGGGCGCGACGGCGCGAACCTTGCCTCTCCGTCACACGTTCCGCCTCCTCCTTCGCAAGCATTACTGCTTCGCAGAAGGAGGTGAAGGCCTCCCATGCACTCTCGCTCCGAACCATGCCCTGAACCAGGGCCGGACGCGAGAGATCGCCGCCACCGATCACCTCCGTGATGACACGGCGGTGCTCCGCCCAAGCCGGGCAGCTTGCTCGCTTTATCCTGAACAAGAACCTCCCGAAACAACCGTGTCCGGTGAGGACCTGCGTTAGGCGGAAGGTGAGGACGCCGTGGCGCCTCTTTAGCCACTCCTAAAAGAGGAGACTTATCACCACAATTGTAGCGTGTCCAGCACTGGGTTGCGACAATCGCACTCTCCATGCCACCATGAGATCCCGCTGGAGCTCTGTCCGCTGAGCCGTGATTTTCACCCCGGCGTTTCGTCTCCTCGCGCAACTCCCAGATGTGCGCGAGGTCTTTTGCCTCTAGATCCCATGGCGGTAGTCCAGCAAGGAGGCTCGCCGCCTCACGGGAGACCGTGTGGTAACCCCGTACCAGCCTGATGGCCATGACCGTTTGGGACGCGTTCAACCGCTAGGCTGGTCGCAGCCTTAGAGAACAAACTGGCTCTCCACCAAATCCGGCCCCACCCGCACCAGCCGCTCGACAAGGCGGTCTGCAATTAGTCTTTCAAAGAGCTTGCCCACCTCGTTGAGCAGCACGATGGGCCGGTAAGCGGACGGAGAGTCTGCCGGGCGCTTTGGCTTCTTAATATGGACCAGTTTCCCCGTCTTCCAACGAATTGGGAACTGGCCCCTCTCCATGCATGAGCTTAGGAGCCTCCTTAGTCGAGGCCCGAGAGACTCCAAGGCCAGGACCTAGGCCTTTCCAGGCAAGCCGTCGGGTCCTGGGGAACCCAAGAACAAACTTAACATTGTAGTTGAAAAACATGTTCCCTCATAAATTCCAACTGCAAATGTAAGTTTGTACGCACAATATTGAGAGATTTACCATGTTGTTTTAAGACCATAGACTTCTTATAAATGTTCCTGTAATCTATAAATAAAGAACTAAATTCTGTATATTTTTCAAAATTTTAAGCTCAGTAGTTTCGGAGATAAGGGAGAGAATGGTCAATTTTACTTTATTTATTTATTTAAATACTTTAATCACACGAATGTACAAAGGCGGACGCCTTTTCTACCAGTCAAACTTTGGGTGATTTTATGATTTTCGTCTTTTTAAACAACTTCAAAAGTTTTTATTTAAAAAAATAATTTAAAAAATATCTGAAGTTCTTACAATAAGCCCTTTTATTTGATATGCCACACGGCACAGTTTTCGAACCTTTTTTTAATTTTCTAATTCATAGTAAAAAACCAAAGGGAGAGCAACATACTTTAAAATTATTTAATCAAAATATCCAAGGCTGCTCTTCGAAGTTACTGGAAATAGAATTGTTTTTAGAAAATACCAAGTTTGATGTCATTTGTTTAACAGAACATTGGTTAAAAGATCATCAAGTGATGTCAATTAATTTTGAAAATTATTGTGTAGTTAGCCATTTTAGCCGAAAACGTATGATAAACACACTATTGAATTGTCCTGTGTTGATCTTGATAAGCATGTTATAGTATGTGTACTCGTATACAGACCTCCAAGTTACCAGAATCTATCCGTGTTTGATCCTGTAATGGAAGATGTATTAAAAAAACTTAGTACAAATAGTAAGTCAATAATCATATGTGGTGATTTTAATATTAACTTATTAGAAAATAACGCGAATACTATCAGATTATTAAGTCTTTTTAGGTCATTTTATTTGTCAAACGTTTTTGCTGAACCAACCCGAGTGACGGCTTCTTTTGCCACTAGTATAGATAACATTTTTTGTAATTGTGATTACTTACACAAACTAATTGTAAATAAGTTGCCATCTGATCACAGTGGACAAACAATAACATTTTGCTCCTCTATTCCTTTACAAAAAAATTAAAAATAAGTTTTAGGGCAATCACAAGTAAAAATTTAGAGAAATTAAATAATTCTGTGGCCAGTAAATTATGTGTTCAGAGTTTTAATCATATTTGTGACCCAAATGAGTTCTGCGCCGAGTTCTTTTCACTATTAAAGACGCAATTTAATGACACTTTTCCACTAAAGACTAAAAGCATTTACACAAAGTTCTTATTTAGTGATTGGGCGACTCCAGGTATTCGTAAAAGCAGGGAAAATCTTTTTGAACTTTATGGCCTAAAGCGACATATGAATAATACTAGCTTTCATCAGCATGTTGCAAAATATTCTAAAACTTTTAAAAGTATGTGCAAGTTAGCTAAAGCTCTTTATATTAGCAATAAAATAAAATCTGCTGATGATAAAATAAAAACTACCTGGCAAATAATAAATAATGAAACAGGTAGGAAAAACAGCGTAATACTGAATTTAATTTAGAGACTGCACATGGGCCCATCACTTTAGACGTAGAAATAGCTCAGGAATTCGAAAACTGTTTTGCTTATATTCCCCTTAAAACTACTGAAACTTTAAGTTCCTCACCCGCGCTTTCTGCTGCCTTACTTAAAAAGAATGTAAAGGCTTGCCCTATGGAGTTTAGGTTTTAGCTTACAAACCCCGAGGCTGTTATAAAAGCTTTTAAAGATCTTAAAATTAAATCAACAGAAGATCTCTGGGGGATGTCTGTAAAAGTCTGTAGATCTATCATAGAAACTATTGCGCCCTATTTAGCTTTCATATTTAACACCAGTGTGGACCAAGGACTCTTTCCGGATCTCATGAAACACAGTAAAGTAGTTCCTTTGTTCAAATCCGGAGATAGTAAAGAACCCGACAATTATAGGCCTGTGTCAGTTCTGCCAGTTCTCAGTAAGGTGTTTGAAACGTTGATGCTCAATCAAATGTTACGTCACTTTAATAAAAATTCCATCTTTCAAATTTCATGAACAACAGTACGGTTTCACCAAAGGGCGTTGTACCACCGACGCCGGTGTCTCCCTAATAAAGGACATTTTTAACGCCTGGGAGGAAGCAAAAGATGCCATTGGAATCTTTTGCGACCTCTCTAAGGCGTTCGATTGCGTAAACCATGAGACACTTTTGCTGAAACTTGAGCACTATGGGATTAGGTATACAACTCTTGATTTACTAAGATCATACCTGAAAGATAGAAAGGTTAAAGTTAAAGTGAACGGCGTAAACTTATTAGGGTTTGAAATGGCAATGGGCGTTCTTCAAGGTTCAATATTGGGTCCATTCCTCTTTTTAGTTTATATTAACGATTTACCCCAATTATTTCAAAATCAACCGAAGATGGTGTTATTTGCAGATGACACATCATTGATATTTAAAATAGACTGACGGTCACAAAATCTTGACGACGTGAATAACTATATTTTTCAGGTCCAAAATTGGTTTACGGTAAATTATTTGGTACTAAATAAAGCAAAAACCAAATGCATTCGATTTAAATTACCTAATGTTAGAAGTAGTGAATGTAATATCATATTGAATGGAGCAAAACTGGAATTTATTAATCAAACGGTTTTCCTAGGAATCACTCTAGACGAGAAATTACAATGGGGACCACATATAATATCTCTTGCGGGGTGGTTAAGCTCGGCGGCTTATGCTGTTAGAAAGATAAGACAGTTAACAGATGTAGAAACCGCGCGGTTGGTCTATTTTAGCTTCTTCCACAGCATTATGTTGTACGGCATTTTACTGTGGGGTCGGGCTGCTGACATTGAGTCCATATTTATTTTGCAAAAGAGAACTGTCAGAGCAATTTATAATCTAAGTCGCCGCGAATCTCTTAGGGAACTATTTAAAAATATTAATATCATGACGGTACCTTGCCAATTCATTTATGAAAATATTATGTATGTAAGGAATCTACATCTTTTTAATAAAATAAGTGATAGACATAATTTTAATACTAGAAATAAAGACAAAATAAATCAACCATTTTTCAGGTTATCTAAAGTACATACATCTTTTATGGGGTACTGTGTTAAATGTTACAACAAAATACCTTGTGATATATTGCAACTAAATGAAAGAAAATTTTAAACTCATATTAAAAGAACACTTTGTAAACCAGCATATTACAAATTATAGGATTATATACAAGATAAGAATGCTTGGAAACATGCTGGTCCTGCTCCATAGGACAATCTAGAGTCTAGAAAAAATCATACAGGTTGCTATTTTAATTGTATAATTTATTATTTTTATGACATTTATTTTAAATTCTCTGATTACCTTAACTCACACTGATATTGTTATTTTTTAGGAAATCATATATATTTTTTACAATTTTTGTAAATATGTGAGCACCATGTATCTATCACATAATTAATTTATCTGGCATTGCTTCATTCTTAACTCTTTTTATTACCTATTGTGGTATAGTAATTTTATTCTAGGTGCATCGTCTTCACACATAATTATATAATTAATGTACCTATAAAAATATTGTACAAAATTTTAACAGAGTACCGGTGGAGTTTCTTGTCCATTCATACGAAACTACCTTTTGGAAGGGGCGACTAGAATCAATTCTATTTTTTTGAAGTGCCTTTTATGTGCCTATTTGAAATAAACAATTTGACTTTGACTTTGACTTGACTAATATTCCCCCAAAAGTGATCCCCCATATTCAAAATTATTTCATTTTATTTTATATTATTTACTTTATACGTCCATGTTTGTGTCACAGACATTCATACGTGTATCAAATGTCAACTTAATCGGTCCAGTAGATTCGGAGCAAATTGACTGTGATAGACGAACAGACAAACAGACATGAGTGATCCTATAAGGGTATAGAGGTATGAGGATCAGAGTGTAAAGTTCACTCATCCTCGACAGAAAGGGAGGTTCCTCCGATCAGACGGGTGTTATGTCTGGTGGGCTACTGCCCGACGATTAATGTCGGGACGCTAGTCACGCGGTAAACTCTGCTTGCGCGATGCAGGATTTTGCGTGATGTCAGGGTGAGGCGTAGTTTACATGTGGCGATGTAGATACTGCCACAATGGACCTTTTTTCCGTTTAAGGTACGAAACCCTAAAAAGTAAAAAGGTTTAAAAGAATTTGACGGTTGACTGCATCAGATTTGAAACCCGCACCTTATTCCTTCCTGATAATTTCTACGCCGGAAATTAAATGTTGCAAACCACAGCTAAACAGGAAACTTTAAAATTAAAACTGTATACACCTAGGAGTATGAATAAGACCAACTGTTAGAGTAATTTCCTAGTCCTATAGAAAATCCGGGGCTGATTTGACAAAAACTATGACAACTCACAAACATTGGTAGGATAAGTGTTTTAAAAAGTTGTAGAATCGTAAGGTCTTGTTCAATTGTGTAAGCATTTGCCAGGCTTGGTGATGACAAGCATAGATCTATGATGAGATGACAAGAATCTTCCCTCATGTCTATAGGTTGGTACGCACATGTACAGTACTTAGTTTAAACGACTTTAACGACTGATATTTCGATTGCATACAGATACTTCTGTTAATGAGTTAAAGTTTTCCAGGGATATTCGTTCATTCATTCATTTCAGCCGAAAGACGTCCACTGCTGGACATAGGCCTCCCCCAAGCACCGCCACTTCGACCGGTTCTGTGCTTCCCGCATCCAGCGGATACCTGCGGCCTTCACAAGGTCATCGGTCCACCTTGTAGGAGGCCTTCCAACGCTACGTCTTCCGGTACGCGGTCGCCACTCCAGGACCTTTCGGCCCCATCGGCCATCAGTTCTGCGAGCAATGTGCCCTGCCCACTGCCACTTAAGCTTGGCAATTCTTCGGGCTATGTCGGTTACCTTGGTTCGCCTGCGGATCTCTTCATTCCTGATTCGATCACGTAGGGAAACTCTAAGCATAGCCCTCTCCATTGCCCTTTGGGTGACTTTTAGCCTTCTGATAAGGCCCATTGTAAGCGACCACGTTTCAGTGCCATAGGTCATCACTGGCAACACGCACTGGTCAAAGACTTTCGTCTTGAGACACTGCGGTATGTGGGACGAGAAGATATTGCGAAGCTTCCCGAACGCTGCCCAGCCGAGTCGGACTCGACGATTGACCTCTTTCTTGAAGTTGGACCTACCTAACTGGACAGTTTGTCCGAGGTAAACATACTCGTCCACAACTTCGAGTGTAGCGCCTCCGATCTTCATGGGAGTGGGTGTTACATGGGCATTTGACATGACCTTTGTCTTATCCATGTTCATTTTCAGACCCACTCTTTCGGAAGCTCTACTGAGGTCATCGAGCATTACACTGAGGTCCTCCATAGTCTCAGCCATGACAACTATATCGTCGGCAAACCGAAGGTGAGCGATGTACTCGCCATTGATGTTGATGCCTAGCCCTTTCCAGTCCAGAACCTTGAAGACATCCTCCAGTGCAGCGGTGAACAGTTTCGGAGAGATAACGTCTCCCTGCCTCACACCTCGCTGCAGAAGGATAGGTTTCGAGGTCTGGTCCTGGAGTCGGACCGACATAGTGGCGTTTTTGTACAGACACTTCAGCACCTCGATGTACCGATAGTCGATCTGGCACCGTTGAAGAGACTGCAGTACAGCCCATGTCTCGATCGAATCAAAGGCTTTCTCGTAGTCCACAAACGCTAAGCAGAGAGGCAGGTTATACTCTTCGGTCTTCTGTATAACCTGCCGCAGCGTATGTATGTGGTCTACTGTGCTAAAGCCTTTACGGAATCCGGCTTGTTCGGGAGGCTGGAAGTCGTCAAACCTGCGCGCGAGACGGTTCGTAATGACTCTTGAAAACAGCTTGTAGACATGGCTCAGAAGTGAGATGGGCCTATAATTCTTAAGGAGGGTATTGTCACCCTTCTTAAAGAAAAGGATCACCACACCTCTGTTCCATGCCTGTGGCGTTTTGCCCTCGAGTATGACGGAATCAAAGAGCTTCTGGAGGACCTTGAGAACGGGTTTTCCGCCGGCCTTCAGGAGCTCGGCCGTAATTCCATCATCACCCGGCCGCCTTGTTGTTTTTAAGCTGCTTCAGAGCCATCCTAATCTCGTACAAGCTGACGTCCGGGATTTCTTCAGTGTAATGTCGGGTCAATCTAGCTCTTGGGTCATTTGCCAGATTCGTACCGGGGTTATATGTTGATGTGTATAACTGCCCATAGAACCTCTCGATCTCTCCCAACAGCTCAGGTTTGGCGGATACGATCCTGCCGTCATCGGTCTTCAGTTTTGCAAGCTGCCTCTGCCCAATAGACAGATCTCTTGAAAAGACCTTGGAGCCCTTATTTCGCTCTATCGCGTCCTTAATGCGGTCTGCATCAAAGCGGCGAAGGTCGCTTTTCAAGGACTTAGAGATCTGTTTATTGAGCTGGTGGTACTTAAGCGCATCATCTGAAGACTGCAGTATCAACTCGCGCCTCTCCTCCATGAGCTTTATAGTAGGATCAGAGAGCTTCTTGTTTTTATTTGTACGACGGGTCTTAAAGATCTTAGACCCGACCGTATGGACAGTTTCCACGAACCCATCGTTATAATCGTCCACGGAGCTCCCTAGGCACTCGAAACGATTCTGAAGTTCGAGCTGAAAGTTCTCGAGGTTTTGGACTTGGATCGGTGCTGGGCGGAGCGTAGACTTCACCAGTCGAGATCTTTCCAGCTTGATATTTAAGTTCAATGTGCCTCTTACCATGCGGTGATCACTTCCGGTTTTCACCGCGTTGATCACAGAGACATCATTGAATACTTGCTTCTTCGTCGACATGATGAAGTCAATCTCGTTTTTTGTTGCACCATCAGGGCTCTGCCAGGTCCACTTTCTGTGCTCACGTTTTCTGAAGAAGGAATTCATCATAAAGAGGCCTTCCTTCTCCATAAAACTGGCCAGTGCATGACCTCGGTGGTTCCGACGCCCAACTCCAAATTGCCCCACTCGCAGCTCATCATCGTTTCGTTTGCCCAGTTTTGCATTGAAGTCCCCCATAACAACGGTGAAGTGAGTTTTAGAGCCATGCATGGCTCTTGAAATATCCTCATACATGGTCTCCACCTCATCGTCAGGGTGTGAAGAAGTCGGGGCGTAAACCTGTACGACCTTCAGCGAATATCGTGCGGATATTCTGAGTATAAGGTACGCCACCCTGGTCGACACACTCTCGATCTTCACCACGTTGCTCACAAGGGACTTATGGACGATAAACCCGACACCACCTTGGGACTGCTGGTCGCCCTCCCGGAAATAGAGCAAGTTCCCAGATTTCAGGATTATCGAGTCCTCCCCCTGTCTTCGGACTTCAGATAACCCTATTATACCCCATCGTAACCTGCTCAATTCTTCCTCGAGTTCAATAATCTTCTCGTCGGTCCGGAGTGTACGCGTGTTGTATATTGCCAGGTCCAGTTTTCGGTGATTTTGGTAGCTGGATCTCGTCCGGGGATTCTTAGCACCCCTTGCCTCACCGTTGCCTTGACCGCTACCGTAGCCAAGGGTAGGCGGGCCGCCGGGTACTAGGGGCCGTTTTTTATTAGTGCTTGTCATTTATGGGGGGGGATTGCCATAATCGCCACGCTTGGCAGGCGGGTTGGCGATCGCAGTATGGTGTTAAAAAAAAAAGCGTAGAGAACGCTGCTGCCCATTCTCTAGTAAGTCCCTTAGTCGCCTTCTACGACACCCACGGGAAGAAATGGGAAGATGCTATTCTTTACATCCGGCACCGCACGGAACAGGGATATTAAATATAAATTATTCCCTTTCGTTTTCTGTCAATCATGTACTCACTTCATATCCTTTAGCGCTTTATAGCCTTATATATACTCCAAGGTACTACCCCTTCCTTTCTTGACGAATTCCACGTTTATCTTGTAATCTTCAATGGGGCTGCAACCCTTTTCCCGATTGTACTTTTTACAGGAGTTCTGTACAAGCTTCGTTCGTTTGTACGGTACGAATTAGCAGACGCTCCCCTTTTAGCTTCGGGCTGAATATACAAAAGAGGAATATAGGCATAGATTATGGGGTGATTTGAACCCAATAGAGTTATAACGAGGTTATTGAACTCATTTTAGGGGAATATTTGATACTTCATGTATGTCACCGATATAAAAAAGAATAACCATTGATATAATTTCAAAAAGATCTAAGTACCTACATATTTCAGCAAAAATTACGCCCATGTTTGCGTGTGTACTCCTTTGGAATATAAAACAGTTCGAGAACGTTACTTAATCAAAAATACATTTATATCCAAATAAGTTTATCAATAGATCAGAGAGAAATGTATCAAATGTCAGACATTCATTAACATTGTTTGTCATTGTGTGACCTTATTTTGGTAGAGTAGAACTAAAAACTAAGTAATAATTGATGGTTTGTGTTTTGAAAACATTATTCATAAAAGGCACAATGCGAAACTTTGTATGAAACAAATAACATTTTTATGATATGTCTGCGACCTACATAGGCCAAACAAATAAATACATAAATATTATTTCAGTTTAAATATCTCAAAAAAAGTTGTAGACATACTTTCAAGGCTTAAACAACTAGGTAAAGTAGTATTCTTATGAGTTGCCATATAAAGTGTCTAAATAATGTTATTGAAACTTCCAAAACCTGCGTTAGAACACACCGAGCACAAACCTTTATGTAAAGAGATACACAAGCAACTATTCATTCAATAATAGAATCCAAGCCATTAATCCATTATCCTATTCCAATAATAAACTAGCAATATCAAACAAATCACTGGTAAGAACAGTCGAATACCAAACTAAATACCCCATACATTGCGAACCAACATCTGGATATGCCGCACAATACCCAGTTACATGTGAGTTGAGTAATTGGCGTCATAGTAATGCACAATAAACTTGCCAGGGTACACTGCACGCAATAAATTCCAGTTTTACGTCTTTGATTAGCCCGGACTCAGGTTACGCCATGACCCTGCGTTCTGCATTCAAACAGTAAAGAGTACTTACACTCGGAATGCCTTTACATAATGTTAGACCACCCTTTAAAGCAGATGTTTGTTTTACGATTTGTGTTTCAAGCTCCTGCATTAAAGCGGGGCTTACATTATGAAACTAGTGTCGTGAAACAGTAGCTTGACAGATCTGTTTGAGGCTATAGCTAACTAACACCCGGTTTTTGAAAAGCTGATAAATTCAACTAACACGCTGTCTTAACAAATTTTTCGAGACATCTACAGCTAACATATACAGTGTTCGAAAAGAAAAGTTCGGTACAAAATACCTATAACATAAATAAGGAAATAAATAGTACACGATCGACTATTAAAAAAAGGGGATTTATAAAATGAACGAATTTATAAAAAAAACTTAGCGACTGATAATGAGATACTTACTGTTTTAATTAATTTATTTTTACTTTACCATAAAACGGCCAAAGGCCAATTACATTAGTTAAAGACACAACACATTATATAAGTACAAAAACAAAAGAATACAGCTACTCGACTGCAGTCATAAGCTCATCTCACAATACTCCAGACATGTTGACAAAATCTTCTTCCATTCATCCGCGAACACATCACAGTGAGGCTTAGCGTCCAAGAGAGCATTGAGCGCAGAGAGTGTGCGAGTTACAGAAGACTGGGCTCGAGCGACGGTTCGACTCCAAGGCACGGCGAACAATCTGTACCTCCTGTTACGGTTATTACTTAACTTTAACTAAAAGTGGGTTGTGATTAATCTATTTCAGATATTCATTTTAGCCGTGCGACTAAATGACTAAGTGAGCGACTAGAAATACAAAGAGGGTGCTGTTATTGAATCATTTGGGTTAGGTTAGGTTAGAACAGTGACCAATACCGCGCGAAGGCGAGCGAGCGAAGCGAACGCGCCGCGGCAGCTGCCGTCGAGCGCCAGATTCCCTCTATTCTTGGTGAATCATTTGGGTTAGATGAGGTTGTAATTTGAAAATTAGGTCAACTGAACGTTATAAATATAAATAATTGTAATAATTGTAATTGTAAATTAATATTTTTGTCACTTAAAACTTTTAATAAAAAAACAAACTAAAAATCGTTTAGACGCAAACAATAACTTTTCCGTAAAGAAGGCTATTGAATATAGGTATCCAAATCAGCGGGGTAATTGCGTAACACACTATAAGTAGTAATGGGTTTCATTTTGACAGTTCAACAACATACATTGCGTTATTTACGTTGTTGAGCGGACAAATTTTTTGAACATAAGAAGCAATATACATCAAAATCATTCAGATTGTGATTGACTGTGTGTTACGCAATTAGGGTGCTGGTCTCTCTCTGTGTCAGGTTAGTTGGCTGAAATAATTGTTATCATTTCTCTCTATATGACAGCGTGTTAGTTGAACGTATAACTTCAGCCAATAGAGGTCCACTGCTGGACATAGGCCTCCTCCAAAGGAGGGCATGTTTTCCATAATCCCCAACCAAGATATACTGCGATCACCATACGTTGGATCATCATCATCATCATTATTTCAAGGAGAAGGGGGGGTGCCATAACCGCCACACTTGGCAGGCGGGTTGGCAATCGCAGTATGGTCTTAAAATGCATAGAGAACGCTGCTGCCTATTCTGTTACTACAGAATAGGCAGCAGCGTTCTCTATGCATTTTCCCTTAGTCCCTTAGTCGCCCTTAACGACACCAACGGGAAGAAATAGGATGGTGATATTCTTTACGTCCGGCACCACACGGTACCACAAGGCGGTTGAACGTTTTCGAACCAGCTTTTCAAAAACCGAGTGTTAGTTAGCTATAGCCCGAAACAGATCAGTCAAGCTACTGTTTCACGAAACTAGTATCTTAATGTAAACCCCGCTTAAAGCCTTTAAATGCATTGCTATTAATACGAATTTTGAAACAAATATTTGTAATAATTTTAGTTTTAACGTTGTTGGTTTTGTTGTGTTAATGAGGTCATTATAATTACCATGAATGGGTATTCAATGCGTATTTTACAATGCAGTACAATCGAATAATATTATTAGACTACATAAAATAAAGCTATTTAATTGTAATGGCACAATTATTTTGTAAGTGGTCGATAAATATTTTGAAGTACAGTTGGAATAACTCTTTAAATGACCCCTTTGTTAGTTTTAAACTACAATTTATAAAATTGAGAATTTATAAATTTTGTGATTTATTTTGTTGAATTCTAGAATTTTGGTTACTAATTATTATCTATACATATATTATATAGGGTTATATCTAAAACGTCAATAACCTCTTAAGGGTATAGTAAAAGTAAAAGTTGTTCATAATAATGATTACAATGACCGCTTAAGAGGTTATTGAAGTTTTAAAAATAACCCTGTAGAGCAGTGGTGGCCCAGTGGTAACGGCCGCGACTGACGAGTTGTAGGTCGTAGGTTTGAACCCAGACAGGCGCTTTACTTTGTGTAAATAATTTCATCACTACTGCTCTCAAAACGGTGAAGGAAAAACATCGTGAGGGAACCGGCATGTCCTAGAACAAAAATTCGAAGACATTGTGACATCTACCAACCCGCACTGGGCCCGCGTGGTGGATTACGGTCCACTCCCTCTCACAGAGAGGAGGTCTGTGTCCCAGCAGTGGGAACATTAAAGACTGATTATGTATACATATTATAAAATTTTTAAAACTAAACTATAATATATTTTATTTTAAAGTCGCTTTTTGTATCTGTATGACTGCGTTATTGTTCTAAACTACGCAACAGATTTTGATGCGGGTTTTCACAATAATTTAGAAAAAAAAATCCTGTATGTGTAATATTAACTTACAAATACCTAATAATAAATTTGGATGTTCTGTGAAGTCGTAAAAACCATGCAAAGCAGCGGCGGGTCACTAGTTTGAAATTAAAACATTTTTTTTACTTAACACGAATTAATTTACTTACAATAGTCCGCTGTTCCTTAAAAAAGTGTATCGGACGAAATGATTCCACAGAATTCGTTTCGCTTCTACTCTTGACATCTCGCAGTCAACTTTAATAAATGATCTAAAAATATTCCAGCACAATTCGACACCGCCTTTTGTATTAACACTATTATCAATTTGGCAAGCTTTAATATGGTGATTACAGCTATAATTTGTATTCTTGTCTGTAGGTTTCTATATGCTCTTTTATTTGATAAAATAATAATCATTTTTTAATCAAATTATTTGAAAATGTGAATGTGAATTTATCGTGGTATGTTTTTATTATAAAATTTATAAATTTTTGATTAATATTTTTTTTGAACATTGTTTTTTTTTACTATTTTACTTATTTATGTTAATCAAACCCTCCACAGTCACTAAATGAATGAGTAAGAAGTTAAGAACATAAAACATTCATAAGCTTGAATGAAATCTTACTAATACAGTTTAAAAGATGCTTTAAAATCAACATTGTTTAAATTGCATTAATTTAACTAGACTATTAAGATTGTAGTTGACTAAATGCAGACTAGGTATTAATTAAATCTGTTCTTGACAAAAGTGAAATTGCTTGAAGCAAATGCACCACCTAACCAAGCTAATTATATACATTTCTAATTAAAAAAATGATGCAGTACTCAGATTATTATTATTGTGCATCAAACATAAACAAATATTAAACAAATTGACAAACAAAACAATTAACAACAATAACTTAATTTATTTTAATTTAAACTTAAAGCTTTTCCTAACTACAGTCGGCAACTCTAACTAGGTATCAACAAAATGAGTAGCGACGTACAATCACACCCTCCCATACGTTTAACCGCGCGAAATAAAAAAAAAGTAAAAGAGGTACAATAAATTCGTCTGGCGTGTTTTCGGCCTGACCGGTGCGCCGGATGACATTGCTATACTGTGATTAATTGTCGCAACGATTGAAACGGTCTAACCCCCCACTGGCAAACGAAATGGAATACTGTGAGCCGAATAGGACCTTTTTAATAACGAACGCCAAAGAGAAACTAATTTATATGTAGGTATGTCCAATAATACATTAATGTTACAGTTAGTAAACGGTGGCGTAATAATGGGAATTGGATATGTTGGAGCGATGATAAGGAAAATTGTTCACATTTAGCTTAGTCTGCTTCGTAGTAAGACCATTATGACGCTACTTGATATGCAAGAGAAATTTCTAGTATCGTAGTTTAAAAGAAAATTGCAATCCCTAATTGGACATTGAATTAAACAGAGGACACGGCCTTGGAACCAAATAAATTTATGGAGAAAACAAAAATCAAATTAACGAACTATCCCATTCAATACGAATGTTTAATGAACACAAACGTATAAAATGCTAATAAGCTATTCGATGCAATTTTACACTCGGGTTAATTAGTCGTAACAGTCACCAACTCTAAAAGGGAGAATTAATATATATAGCGGTGATAATAAATGCAATATGACAAGCGAATATTTTAAACTCAGCATGTAATCTCGCAAACAAGCGGGGAATTGGCACATTCGAACTTTATTTGCCATGTTAACATCTCTTTAAACCGCGGTGCCGTCTGTTTTATCGAATAAAAATATTAAATGCTTTCAATAACATTGCGCCGTCGCCGTCGGCGCCGAGCGAACTTAGGGTTCAATACGAAACGGCCTGAGAAGCGCTAAGTCATCGGAATTCCCTTTTTATTCCAACTTTTGTTAAACTTTTAAAGGTTAAAAAATGTTTGTGACAATTTGTCCATTCTCCAGTGTTGTTTTCTTATTTATTTCTTTTTGAGTTTAATCACATCTATTTATCCAATAAATTTAAGATTATTTGTTGTATTATTATTTCCCTATTCTCCTATCTATCTTATCACCATAATTTACATAGAGTTGCAATACAAAATTTGAATATCGAATATATAAAAGTCGAATCTTTTCACACAAAACGATATTTTAAAAAAGAAATACGGAACTTGTAAAGCGTGGTATGATTCACACTCGGACCATTTCATTGTAATTTATGATACAGGTGAGTATAAATTAGTTCACTTAACAGAAACCCGCTCTTTAGGGGTCCTTACAAAACAGGTCCAATCGGTTAATTTGTATCATTTTTTTCATCTCATTGTGTACGGAATGAGTTTGAAGTCCTTGACTCAACGAGGTGTAACTAAAGAATCGTATTTGTAACGAATCGATGTCCGGCGTTTCTCATGATCTTTGATGGTTACCTACACCTGCCTGGTTATCGTCCAAATCTCTAATTAAGTAATTGTAGCTTTTTAAGTATTGAGTTTTTGAGTTTTTTTCTTGAATGTGAACTGATGTTATTGTGAATTGTGACCTCGTTAATTTTAAGTTTATTTTCCTTGTTGCGTTTTTTGTTCGATTTGATGAGCTTTGTAATATTGAATGAGCTTTTAAAGGTTTGAATTTTGCTGTTTTGATGGGTAGGTACATTATAATTGGTTCGTTTTGAAGGCTTTAAATGCTTTTAATGATTTTATAATGTCGATCACGTCTAAACGAGTAGTGTTAATGATTTGAAAAAAATATATGTTAAATTAGAGCATTTTCTCAATAACTTAGCATGTGAATATTTTAGATTAATATCTTTTTATTACTTACATAGTGAAATTAATTTGTAAACTTATGTCTAACGCGGATAAAAAACTGAGAATGGCGCAAAATCTACCTAACGTATTTTTCTGAAACCTTCACCAATTTTATGATAGTTTAATTATTGATATTTTAGTATACGCGTTTTATTAAAATACCTTTTGTTTTGAGTATAATAAATTAATAATGCGTCAAATTGGGGACAGCTCCTTGATGAGCGAGTCCTATTACTGATTGAACGTACGACGCGTTGAGTGAGCTCAGTACAGAACACGCAAGCTAACCACTAAGGTCACTGGCATATATCTGCGTCTTAAGTAGACTATGGAAATGGCTTAGAAATGGGCCAGTCAAATTTATCAGTACAATATACCTACACGAAGAAGAAGTTTAGGAGACATTGTAATACTGAATAATATTTTGGTACACCAAACTATTGGTCTACCCTTAGTCTAGATGGACAAGACACTTATAGTTCATTATTTATCTGAACATACTGGATGTATTCAATGTACCTATGTAACCTTAGAAATTCCTTAAGACGAAGATATATGCTAGTGACCTTGAATAGTTAGTTTGCGTGTTCTGTACTGAGCTCACGCAATGCGTCGTACGTTTAGCCAGTAATAGGACTCGCCCATCAAGGAGCGCTGTCCCCAATTTTACGCATTATTAATTTATTATACACAAAACAAAAGGTATTTTAATAAAACGCGTATACTAAAATATCAATAATTAAATTATCTTTAAATAGGTGAAGGTTTCAGATAAATTATATTCTATAATAAATTTCAGTTTTTTATCAGCATTAGACATAACTTTACAAATTAATTTCACTATGTAATATAAACATAATTTAAAACATTCACATGTTATGTTATTGAGAAAATGCTCTAATTCAACATATATTTTTTTCAAACCATTAACACTACTCGTTTAGACGTGATCTTTAGTATAAAATCATTAAAAGTCGGTTATCGTCGCCTTAAACCAATCTTAATATGCGTTTAAAACAGCACATTCCAAACATGTCAAAATTAACACCCAATACGTGTATATAAACAGCATACAATCTAAATTATCTTGCCCAGCCAACAATTCACATAGGTCTATAAACCCATCAAAGGTCATACTGCCAATCAAAATACCTTCAGAACTTTCATTCCACGTCGAAAACCGTTCACTAATAGAAAATATTTAATAGAAACTTTATTTTAATTACACTTAGAACTGGTTCCCATTTAAAACAAGCGCTGACCGTGTTTTGTGTGAAGTTATCAAATAATCGACCTTATTGATGTATGGGCTACCGTCTAGCAATGATTTATAATGGCTTCCGACTAGGACATCATTCCTTTGCGATGATTTTCAATCACATCCGACGGTTCGTTAGCTCTCGTATCTATGATCGGTCGTGCTCGGCCGTATGTTGTGATGGATGAGGCAGTTTTTTATCGGCGAAACAAAAATAGCAATGGATATGTGTAGGGACAATGTCCATGTGTATTGGTACTTTTATAACTATTTGTAATATTTTCTGGAATTAGGAAACCATATTTCGGCAATGATATTAAATTAAACAGATATGTTATATACACTCACAAAACAACAGAAAAAAGTGTTCCGCGCAGCAACGGCAGCACACATACCCACTTTTCATTAATTTTATATTTCAAAACAACAATAAAAAAAGAGACAACTAGCGTTGTCAATTGCGCGTGAATATAAACAAACATTATTCTGGCCACCAATCACCGAATGTTGGCATCACAGACTAACAAATACGTCCCAATTATGACGTTTTCGATTCTTCACGATTGCGCGCTCATAACATATCTGTTTAATTTAATATCATTGTATTTCGGAAAGCGAAACTCGGTTCCGACAGTAATATACAATGTTCTTTTCCTTCTTTGTTTGATAATTTTGTACAGCTTCGTTTGTAACTAATTCTAGCGCTCACAAGAGTGACTCAAGGACATAATAGTCGCGTGCAAAAATGTATCAAAGTCAGTTCATTAATACATCAAGATAGTTACTGGTTGATTAAGAGCTTCGGCAAAACAAAAACACGAATCTTATTGATATTATTCTGCAATTCCTTTGTCTGTCTGTCCGTTTGTTAAGTGTGCTTGCAATTTAACAAGAACATATTAGATAAAAAAATATATATAAAAAAAGAGTTCTTTACATCTATTTCCACGAAGAGTGTCGTCTTCTTAGAGGTCGTATCCAATTATTTATTTAATTTTAACTTTAATTATTTCTATTCTTTTTATTTTTATTATTTCTTTTTTTATATTATAATTTATATACCAACTTAAAAAGAGGCACGTCAAAACTTGGCTATATAGCCAAGTTACATAATATCGTCTTGTCACTTTTTCGTTCCCGATAATTTATATATCTACTTAATTATTTTGTTTTTCATATTCTATAATATATTGTCTTACACCACCCGAGAGGTTGTCCTTGGGTAAAGCGAATACAGGGATAATCATCGGTTGGTGTTTCATTTCCTTTACTTATAGAATAGAACGGGCCTGTGCGAGTTGGCTTCGGCCCCTCGTATGCCTACTAAAGATCCGGGACCTTATGATCCCGAGATATAAACATAAACAAAAAAAAATACGACGTGTCGTTCACGTGACCTAAGACACTGTACCGTTTTCGAAAATCGAATATTAGGTAGGTTATCTATCTACCACTTTTAACTTATAATATAATTAGTCCTATCCAATTCGTTCTAATTCCATGCATTCAAAACTATCTTTTACCGTTGGCAACATCAACAAGTGATACAAACACATGTAAATAAATTGAGATGAGCATTCCCGCGGTTGGCAGCACAATCTATCAGTAATTCACGTTGCATTATCAATCAACCGTTCTATGATTGATGAAATATTTTCATCGGTAGCCAGATAACTTGTCCGTTCCGAAGTTAATTAAGACTTCTATGTACCGAGTTCCTTAGAATGTTTATTTTTTTCTTGAGTAGTAAGAATGGCGTCATATCTGATTGATAGAATTATGTTCGTAATAAACAAAGAGTCTGTTGAATAATAGATATTGTTTTTTTAAATAAATTCGGGACTAATTAAAAATTTCGGTGGAATTTTCGAATGTATAATATTACGTTACGTAAATAACAGGTATTCGAACTACAGTTGGGTCGTGAATTGTGAATTTGTGAAAATTCATGAAGAATTTCGTACAGATCATTGCTATGATAATAATTCGGCTTCAATAACATTTATGAATCGGCGCTGAAATAACGTTTTACAGTTTTCAAATAAGATTTTAATAAAATTATCAGAAAATCTGATTTGAGTCTGTAAATACTATTAATTTGTAATTGGGTTTGCCAATTCCATTCCATGAAAATGAAACTGTAAAACACGATTCTGTTGGACTATACAGACAGCAGAAGGTTGTTTAGATAATACCAAAACTATAACCAACTAGATTGTTTATTATAGCGAAGTTTCCACCATAATTGATATGATTTCCCTAGGAAATTACAGTACTTACTTCGAAGCATGCAAAACCTTAACCCATCGTTATTACAGTAGGTTTCAATTTAGGTAAACATTATTTAAGTAACATCGCCCACAATACACAGAGGTGTATTTGTGCATAGAAGTTACACAAACATTTTGCCAGTAAAGTTTCTAGTACCATTAGTAATAGGGAACGACGAAATATATATAAAAATCTCTATGAGCTATTAGTAAATAAGTGCTACTACTCTATAAAAGTCTTCTTATCGGACAAATCACTTCTACATTACAGTCCCCCTCAGTCATGACGCGTTCAGTGTCCCGCTGATGTGTACTTACCTTAATTCGTTCCGTTTTATAATTATCTTTTTTTTATTATAAGTGAAATCTTAATAATTTGTTAAAGTAATAATGTAAATTTAATTTGTATGCTCTAAGGGCGGGACATAGCTGATCACAATTTATTTATTTTTTAAGACCTGTATTATGTACTTACCTATGATCCACAATAAATATATTGATTGATTGATTGATAGGTCTTTGGTAGACGGTGAGGGTTATCAGAAGCTTGAAATCATATGTAAAATACTGGTATTCAGCTGCATTCATTGGGATGGGAACTGGGAAGCCGACCCCCGCATAGTTGGGAAAAGACTAGGTAGATAAGTATGTAATAGGGGCGAATCTTTTATCTTAATTCAGGATTCAGAGCTTTTCTAATGAAAACCCTTTCATGAAACTACACATGACTAAACTATAACGCAATCGCGCTTGCAACCACAAGACCAACGAGGGAGTATAAATTTAAATGACAATAAAACTTAACTTTTTTTTCTTTCACAGTTTTTATAACCTTGCACGTGTCTCTAAGATAATATCTGTTATCGGCCACAGCGAGTTTCAAGATCACGCTCAAAAGAATGTAGTTCTATTAATGAATTTAATTCGGACCAACAATATTTTGATCGTATCACTGTCCGCGAATTAGAGAAATTAACGTATTCTAATTTGATCTTTATCTACTTCATTATGGCTACTGTAATTTGGGGGAACTTTTGGGTGTAAGGGAGGCAGGGGTTAAAAAGGGGAGGCAGGGTCTGGCAACAAATGCAGCAGTGACCCTTTCTCCCCGTTTCGTACACACCTACAAAGCCCGTTTTTTTTAATTAGACGTGCTGATATATTTTTTGTTTTGCGGTATCAAAAAGTGTTTTGGAGTCTCTGCAGCGATGCCAAGGCGACTGACAACGCGACTATGACCGTCCAAACTCAGGATCGGCGAACTGAGCATATCCCCCTGCGTCCAGGGGTGAGACAAGGGGACGTAATTTCCCCGAAATTGTTCTCTAACGCATTGGAGGATGTGTTTAAGACGCTAAACTGGGAAGGACGGGGCATCAACATCAACGGCGAGTACATCTCACACTTGAGATTTGCAGATGACATCGTCATAATGGCTGAATCGCTGCACGACTTGCAGCAGATGCTGGACGGCCTAGTTGATTCTTCTGTACGCATTGGTCTCCGGATGAACTTGGACAAAACCAAGGTTATGTTCAACGAACACGTAACTCCGGGACCGATTGCTGTTAATGGCGGTGCTCTCGAGGTTGTTCGAGAATACGTTTACCTCGGGCAAACTTTGCAATTTGGTAAAAACAACTTTGAGAGGGAGGTTAGCAGAAGAATTCAGCTGGGCTGGGCAGCATTTGGGAAGCTTCGTCGAGTCTTCTCGTTGCGTATTCCACAGAGCCTAAAGACGAAGGTCTTCAATCAGTGCGTCCTACCTGTTATGACTTACGGAGCCGAAACGTGGACACTCACGGTACGGATGGTCCATAAATTCAAGGTCGAGCTATAAAACGGGCTATGCTTGGAGTCTCTCTGAGGGATCGAAGGCAAACGTAAGGTAGGACGCCCTCAGGCTAGGTGGAGTGACGATCTTTGCAGGGTGGCTGGTGGCAGCTGGATGAGAGTTGCCGATAATCGAGCTGAATGGCGTGCAATTGGAGAGGCCTATGTCCAGCAGTGGACTGCTATGGGCTGATGATGATGATGATGATGGTATCAAAAAGGTTCTAATAATGAATCGTAATGTTGACAGGATCGAGAAGTTATTTTCAATAAGTCTGTATAGACTTTTTCAGTTAGATTAGTTGCTAACTTTTATAATTTGTTATATAATACATTTTAATACTATTCACAAGAAAAATAAAAACTAGGTAGTTTCCCTTTTCATAAAATAGCTAGCAAAAGTTCACAGAAAATTTAATAATGTCTCATTCGGAAAGTTCTGTTAGGTAAGTATGTTTTTACTGACAAAAAAAGAATTCTGAATAAACATTCCACAAACTCAAATGAATATTAAAAAACTGTCTTTTTCGCAAAATTATGAATGTTCTAAAAGCTATATTTTTTCGAGAAAACTGATATGAATTTAACTGAACATCAGAAAATGAAATACTGGCTGAGATAGCAAATATTTATTTAGCAATACGAAGAAAGCATTAGTTGCTATATTTAACCGCTTGTTTGGGAAAGAGATTTATACAAAAAATATAAATAATTATCATTATTTAATATTTGTTGTTCCTCCGTCAAAGTATCGTCAAGTTCGTGAACGGGCGCCGCCGCCGTCAGTTGAGACTGGTCATCTTTTAACCGCAAGGGATTATTTTTAATCTTATATTTTTAATTGTTTTTAATTGATTTGTTTTTTTTCTTTTTCCTTACACATAGAAGTAACAAAAATAATGTACCCAGGATTTTGTAATCATCATCATCATCATTTCAGCCTAAATACGTCTACAATTACAAAATTTTGTATTATAATGTGTGTAAATTATATTGTGTCCTTGGAGTTTCTTGCCTATTCTTCTACATAGAGATCTACATTTTGGAATGGGCAAATAGCTTCATATTTCTAACTAACTGACCGACTCTTTGATAATTCAAAAGTACCTGTAATTGGTGTAATTGAAATAAATGCTTTGAGTTTTAAGTTTATATCTCACCGAAAAAAAAACACAAATTGTCAGTTGAAATATTGTGATATTAAACAAAGACATATTGTCCACTTACAATGTATGCTTCATTTACAAACAAAAGTGTTAGCAAGATAAAACCAGCTACAAATATTTTATTATTATTTGAAATAGAAAAACAAAATCAGACCATTTAATCACACATCACGCATCGATTCGTAGTTTTCGATTGAAAAAAAGTAACCGACCGAAACGATGACTAGCATCGAGTTCCCGTCTCGATCGTACAAAAGGTCCGAATCGAATCGAACTGTTAGGCATTGTACTGACAATATCTACTCACTATTTGTATTCGGATTCTTTCGTAACATTCCATCACCAATTTCGCTGTTGACTGTTAAACTAATACCGCTAGTTCGAAGCAAAAAGTTCAAATAGTAGTACCTAAAGCGTAGTGATCTAATGACATTGACGACGCCAGAGCAATAACGATTGTTGAAGAAAAAAACACGTGTACCTAGTGTAAGAAAACTCCTCGTGTAGATAATAACATTCTTTAATTCCTCCAATACAACAATCTATTACAGTCAACCAGCTACAACCATTATTTTTATCGACAGTTATTCTAGTTTGTCCGACCCGTAGCTCCCTCCAAAACCAAGTGAACGAATCGATTGCCGGATCGCGCCTTGCTTCACCACTTTTCAACCGTCACCGATATAGTTATATGCTCTGTGGTCACCGCTTGATGTGGCCACATAAAATAATCGTTCTGAATAATCGATATGTCAATTTTAAAAATACATATAAATGAACCTAACACTCGTCCATCCTGACCTTGTGTATGTCCTCATACACATAAGTCAGGAGGAACCTAACACTCAGGCAATCGATCCGTTTTACAAAATAAGTAAGAAAAAAAAACAATTTGTATCTAGAAAACAAAATATTGCAAAATTATCTTTAGAATACATATTTCAATATCATAATTTTATCTAAAATGATTGAACTAGTCATTGAGGTAATACAAACACTAAACTATTTATTTCAATTGCTTATTATTTACGTTTTAACAACTTTAACAAATCAATCTCATTATTCCATTAGCACACTGGCAAACCAATCACATGGCTGCTAAACTGGGAAACCAATCACATTGCTGCTAAACTGGCAAACCAATCACATGGTTGCTAAACTGGCAAACCAATCACATGGTTGCTAAACTGGCAAACCAATCACATGGTTGCTAAGCTGGCAAACCAATCACATGGTTGCTAAACTGGCAAACCAATCACATGGTTGCTAAACTGGCAAACCAATCACATGGTTGCTAAACTGGCAAGCCAATCACATGGTTGCTAACCTGGAAAACCAATCACATGGTTGCTAAACTGGCAAACCAATCACATGGTTGCTAAACTGGCAAACCAATCACATGGCTGCCTAACTGGAAAACTAATCACATGGTTGCTATATTATTTATATATTATTTACCATACACGTAAAATCAAAAATAAAGAATTCTACTAAAAGTAACAATTGATCAGTACAAACATTTTAACTAAAGCTTAAAGTATACTTGGTATATTTTAACCAACTGTAAATTAAAATAATAAATCTAAAATTGAAACTAAAGCTTAACTTATTACTTCATGATAATGGTACGTTTTATCGAACTGTAAATTGAAAATAATAAATCTAATAATTTTAATTAAAGCTTAACAAAACACTTCATAATATTAACTTATATTTAATCCAACAGTATATTATAAATAATAAATCATAAAATTTAAACTAAAGCTTAACCTAATAATGGTATATTTTAGCAAATAATTGCAAATCGTAAATATTAAATATGTTCTAAACTGGCAGCAGTAATTAGTGTAGATGCTTTGCTTTTCGCATACTACGGCTTGGTGGAGTCCATTTTAAGATATGGTGTTATCTTTTGGGGTAATTCGACTGACCGGGAACTTACATTCAAAACTCAAAAGCGTTGCATTAGGTCGATGTTCAAACTTGAAACCACTGAGAGTTGTAAGCCTTATTTTCAAAAATACAAAATCTTGACATTACCTTCGCTTTATATATTAGAAAATACAATGTTCTTAAGATCCAACCCTCATCTCTTTCCTCGCAATAGACGTGATAATAGTCAAATTTGCCTACATCAATATAGAACGGCACTTATGCGGAAAAGTGTCTTTTGCATGGCTCCAAAAATTTATAATAAACTACCTAAAAGCTGGAAGCAGTTAAGTGGCGTAGCGTTCAAAAAGAAAGTAAAAACATTTCTAGCAGATAAAGCTTATTATGATTTAAATGAGTTTTTAAATGAGATATTTTGATTATGTCTTGCTAATTTATTATTTTTAATGATCTCTTTATAATACCATGACATTTTTTTAAATTAGATTTGAAATGACATTTTACTTAATTTTATTAATATTTGCATGCCATTGTTTAAGGCAAACGTGATGATCTGTTTTATTCCTGTACTTTTCACATCTCTCTTGCATGGTGACAATTTGTGTTGTATGTATTGTACTCATGTTTATGCAAATAAATGATTATCTTATCTTAACAAAAATATGGGCCGTCCTTGCACCCGGCAATATGCTTCATACAATAATAATTATGAATTTAAATCATGTCACGTAGTGTACTTACTTTTTATCATCACAATATCGTCTCAATATAAGATTTTACCTTAATTACAAAAGAATATTGACTGCAATAATCTATATGAAGGCTAAAATACTGTTATTGCTATGCCTAAATTACTGAAAAGTAACCGCCAAATTCAAATTTCAACGGACGTGTAAAACCAAGAATATGCATGTGTCGGTTACGGATGGAATATCAAAGCTATAATTAGGATTTATAGTAATCACCTTAATATATTTTTTAACCACCGTTATAATTTAAACCAACTTATCAAACATAACAACTAACTAAAACAAAACTGTAACACTCTAAAATTGTATTTAAATAACGCCAATAAACTTTTAATGTGAGCATATGTGTACATCCCACTTCTGAAATGTAAGAAAACTCCTCGTGTAGATAATAACATTCTTTAATTCCTCCAATACAACAATCTATTACAGTCAACCAGCTACAACCATTATTTTTATCGACAGTTATTCTAGTTTGTCCGACCCGTAGCTCCCTCCAAAACCAAGTGAACGAATCGATTGCCGGATCGCGCCTTGCTTCACCACTTTTCAACCGTCACCGATATAGTTATATGCTCTGTGGTCACCGCTTGATGTGGCCACATAAAATAATCGTTCTGAATAATCGATATGTCAATTTTAAAAATACATATAAATGAACCTAACACTAGTAATAAGATTAGTGTGCTAATTGTTTTCTTAATCGAAATTCTGCTTTAGCTATGTCAATGTAAGATAGTTTTGTTTGTTTTTTAGGAACACTTTTGATGCTAAGTACATAGAATGCATACTAATTAGCATGTGATATAATGTGTTATGTAAATCTATAACAACAAGTCAGTACAGTACAACACAGAAGTCATCTATAGCTTTGTATAATAATAATTAATACGACTCGTGGAGCGGGTTGTGGGCACATGAACGAATTATCTTTCAACCTATATGCAGGGTGCTTGGCATCAAAAGTGTATATATTTAATGGTGGCTTCATGTCAACCATCCTACTCTGCATAAAATTCCTGTTTGCAGTGTGACTGTCATTTCACCTACTCTTCGGAAGTCTATGAAAACAAATAGGAAAGTTTCAGTAAAACATTACGATTTGTTTTAAAATCAATTAACTATGTAATAAATTGAGAACTTCCCATTTCTCATACTTATATAGTTACTTCACACATTTCATCATAACAGTTACCGGGCACTCGCTTATCATCAAACATAATAAATTCGTTCCCTAACTAACAGACTTCTGCAATTACAAACTGCTAGACGGTACAGTTGGGCAAATATATTTTAGAACAAGCGGTGTGTGCGGTCACTGCGACTTGTGTATACGAGTCGGTCCGAGGACGCTTCATCGCAACCGCTCCCCACAACTTTCTGAAGTGATCTCAACTTGTAACCATTAGAAGACCTGTTAAATGCTGAGGGTACGATTATGCAAACTGCTATGTACCGTTGATATTTAGTTCGGAACATAATAGCCATTAAGTTAGATGTTAATATGTTATTTTGATTAAGTTACCCTATTGTGAGGATCCCTCATATTAAGTGATGGTCGCGTCAACGGAGATAATGCAGTAACGGTCGGCCACGCTTCAGTGGCGTCAAGTTTGAGTTTCATCCTTATTGCTAATGTGGATGATCATGATTGTTTAATAGTTGGATGATACACGCTGTGTACTGACTTACTGGGACCACATGCAAACGATAAACTGAGCGAAGTTAAGGCAAGTTGGGCAATAAAAACGTAATATACGTATGGAGTTTTGAAAACACAGATTTTAATATGATGTTTGCGAATGCATTTTTTTTTTTTAAATCTTTTATTAAAAAGAACCAGGTTCTTAATAATTAATTACAATCTAGCCTATAAGACTAATAAGTAATTTGAATCTAACTTAATTTGCTATGTGATAATTATTATAAAACTTAGAATAGTGCTGATTGTACTTTACACAAGTCCGTTCCACTTTCTTAGAGTCTAATATATTATTATAAACACTTTCTTTATGTGTTTTAAGTGTGTCATTGTCACTATTATGTCTACACTTTTTACACTACACTAACTCAAAAGGTTTTGTTCGTTTTAGTCTTCGCACTATATTTGTTTGGTCTAACAGCTGAATTGCCTCGATGTTCACATGTTGTTGGAGTCGGTGTTCATGGGCCTCGGCAAATTTTTGGCGTTGTACGAGACAGTGGCGGCGATCTTGTTGCGCGTCCGCAACGAATTCGCTGCGCAGCCGGGCGTGTTCGTTGCGCGCCCGTAACCTATTCGTTGCGCGCCCGCTCCGCTTTGAGGACGCTCGCAATTCGCTAGTATGATAACGCTCTTATTGTAAGAAAATCCTACACAACGCGAGATCAGCCTGAACTGGATTTGTATAGCTTGATGTGTAGCAGTGTGTACCAAATTTCAACATCATCGGTCCAGTTGATTCGGAGCAAATCGGCTGTGACAGACGGACAGACAGACAGACACACGAGTGATCATATAAGCGTTCCAATTTTTTCCTTTTGAGGTACGGAACCCTAAAAAATTACAAAACTAAAAAATTCAAGTAAATTAATCTAGATCACTTAAAGGCTTCTACATACCAGCGCGAATTGTCGCGTCGCGTCGCGCGACAAGTCGCCCCGGTATGTAGAAGCCTTTATCCATTAGAACATACCTACTACAACTAAAGAAATTGTGAATGATGCGAGAAATAAAGGCTTTTTTTATTTTGTATTATACACAAAACGTGTAATTGTAACGTAGATATTTTTGTTTTAATTATAAGTTTAAACTTCACATGTGAATGAAGCTTAGCAGATTATTTAGTCTAAGAAACAGAACAAAATTTTCTTGTAATCATTAAATTTTCATCTTCATTAAAACTAATTAACTATTTAATATTTATGCAAAGCACGAATATGTTCAAACTCATATTTGGTTACTGCAATTTCCAAGTCTTAAGTTTTTGCCTCAAGTTTTTTAATTATGCGCTAATTCCATGGCGGGGCTTCTAAATTAATATCCAATAAGCTAAAAGTTTTTACAAGTCTAGAAAGTTCGTGATGTATTAAATTTTCGGATTAGGCTGTAACTGATATTGATAAAGATACCTATTATAAATTCATAAATTAAATTGAAGTTTCGCTGAATTTGTGTGAAAAGACATCGATTGATGGTTAAAGAATGATTTAAATACCTATTTAGATTTCATATTTAAGGCTTGTGCAGACTGGCGCAATATCGCAGGCGCAACAGGCAGCGCGACATTGTCCATGAAGATTTCATAGAAATTGTGCTACTAGTATTGCGTGCGTCGCGAATGTTTGCTTTGAATTGGATTTTCTTTAAACCAATTTATTTATTGTATCTGATACACTTTGCTTCTATAGTATGTTT
Organism: Tiliacea aurago; assembly: GCA_948098905.1. Taxonomy (NCBI): domain Eukaryota; kingdom Metazoa; phylum Arthropoda; class Insecta; order Lepidoptera; family Noctuidae; genus Tiliacea; species Tiliacea aurago. Next base: position 16,879,144 of record OX402587.1, on the reverse strand, counting down.
TTATCTGCCTCGTCAAACACATTCTTTTGTAGATAATAAAATGATCTTTCTCATATTAATTCGCATGAATTCATTACATTGTTACATAAAAATCGTTTTTATTTAAGCTCTTTAGCCATTGAAATGTCTTTGTAATCTTGTAATGCTAATTCAATCTTTGTCGGCCCTCAGTATTGTCTTTTATCTTAACTGAGATTATCTCTGTTTCGGAAGATGGGTTCCGTACTTTACCTGTTTACTCTACCTTTTGTTATTTTAACGAGTTTATTTGTAACAAAAGTAACGTTAAATAACTTTGTGTTAACGGTTGTCGAAATCTCCTTTCAGTCTTTGGATCGGACTTTTATTTGATTTGTTCTAACTTTGCCCAAGGACACTTGAGTGGAAAATCTTGGTTACCTTTACCCGCTTCAAAAATCTCAAATATTTGTCACTGTAGGCTATTCATTAAAATTTCTTTATCGCGTTTTCATTGCTTTGATAATCAAAAGCTATAAAATTGATCAATAAAGATACTGATAAGATAAATAATTGGGTGCTTACATGTAATAACACATGGGATCGCCACCTAAAGCCCACTGAAGTATTCTACTAATTAGAATTAATACAGATTTTATATCTGTCTGCGTTATCTTGTAGCAACTTACAAACAACTTTTAAATAAAACTGTCGTTAAAGTCTCTGAATTTGTAAGGTTACGAAAGAACATAAATGTGTGTCAAAGAAGCAAGAGAGCAAGTCAAAGTAAATGGAAAACAAAATAATTAAAGAATAAATTGATTTCAGCAGCTTTTTTGTAGAAATAGGTAGACGCACCTGCCCAACAATGTTTCATAGATTTAAACAAGGAAAAAAGGTAATCATTCGACAGATTCCAATAAATCGTTATGCTAGTGAGAGATATTCTACATATCGCGCTAAGCGAGTCTTGTGTCCCGCTGAGTGTGGTATAATTTGCCTTCACGGCACTGTCCGTACGGACGGCGCCGAGTAAATAGATCTACCACGAAACGAGAAAACTTTAGTCCCAACCACATTATTCGCTAAACATTGCTCTGGCTCTACAATCTTCATGCTAAAAGTAAGGAGCTGCGGTCAAAAAACCGCAATGAAGCTAAAATCCAATATCGGAACTCGGTATTTATATTCACATAGTACGACCTCTGGCTAAAGCCGCATGAGGTTAGGGCAACCGTGCACTAAATGAAATTCCATAGCCCCCGTCACACGCAAGATAGACAAAAGCAAAGGGAACTGCAATTGAAAAATGCCTTTGTCTCAAATTCAATAAAAATTGTATGTAACTAGTCTGTACCTACCTGTAATAAAGAGTATAACTTTTCTGTTTCGTTTTTAAAATACTTTGTTACGCTCCGCTTGTTTCGGTAGAAGTTTGCCTGTGTTTTAGTTGGAAAAACTTGAAAGCACACGTACAGTAACAGTATCTTTTTCAGAGTTAGGGCTTAAAGTTACAGCCATTACAGAAGTTATGGAAAAATTATAAAGCAGTCTATAAGTAATTCCAATAATAATACAAGTGTGTGTGTGATTGTAGAACACACACAGTGTTCTACAATCAACCAAGATAAACTGCGATCACCATACGTTGGATCATCATCATTATCATTTCAGCCAAAAGACGTCGACTGCTGGACATAGTCCTCCCCCAAAGGTGGGGGGTGGGGGGTGCCATAACCGCCACACTTGGCAGGCGGGTTGGCGCATTATGGTGTGAAAATGCATAGAGAAGGCTGATGCCCATTCTCTAGTAAGAATAGATCCATGTCATACGTTGGACACTGACATTTGTCCTGGTCCGCAAATTCTAGGTCGCTCAGCGCGCTTTGGAGCGGGTTATGCATAAAATCAGGAAGGAAATTATCCCGAAAAGAACCGGAGTTACCGACATAGCTTGCAGAGTAATCAAACTAAAGTGGCAGTGAGCCGGCCATGTTTATCGAAGGTCCGATGGCCGATGGAGCAGACGATACCTGGAGTGGAGACCGCGCATCGGTAAGCGTAGTGTAAGGCGCCCCCCAGCTAGATGGACCGACGACCTTAAGAAGTCAAAGTGGCTGGGTCAGACTGGATGCGGAAGGCGGAGGACAGGGTGTGGTGGCGCAGCCAGAGAGGCCTATGTCCAGCAGTAGACTGCGATAGGCTGAGTTGATTGAATCCGAATCTTATTATCTCACATTTTTGACTCTTAGGCATGTTTTTGCATTACAGTGCTGAAAACAAGGTCAACCAAATAACCCCTTGTGTCTGAGGGCACGTGTAAAATGGAGTGGCTTAACCCTATCAAGTGAGGTGTCACTGGATAGGTTTTTATCAAAGTGGACGCTTTTATGTTCATGAGTTAATTGAGATTTATAAGTCCTTAGAGTCATTAGCAATTCGTCACCACTCATTGACTTTTAATTATTCGATCTGAAAAACTGAAAAGTTTATGAACACTTATGATGGAACGTGTGAAATTTTTTAATTTGTGTGCTGATTTTCTATTCTATGTACGAGTAGAATGGCCCATTTTCATTAGTCGATAACTCGGTCGATATTACAGCGTGCGGCGTCTCCCTGCAGGTTGGCTACTGACTAATGAAAGTCATCAGTCGATAACGTGGTCAGCAGATCGTCTGCGGGGAATCCCCATAGCGGGCGTAGCGACCAATGAAAGTCATCGGTCGGTAAAGCGTGCGGTGACTATGAAAATTACCAATGAAAAGGAGCCTTCAAAACTACTGCCCAACGCGCGGCGAAGGTTCTCCATATACCGCAATAGTTCCCTATCGACTAATGAAAATGGGTCCTCGAATACGGGCCCTATGACATGCTTTACAGAAATCTCCAGCAACCCACATGCAGGCCCTATCGACTTATGAAAACGGTTCCCTGCATGTGAGCCCTATGGCATACGTTACATCAATCTACCGCACCCCGCATACGAGCACTATCGACCAATGAAAATGAGCCGTAAAGGATTTTGTGAAACAAATCAAAAGAAAAGAAAAGACAGTCTCTAGACTAAAATATAACTATGTGAATAGGACAGACTTTGTGTAAATGAATCAAGCTTTAGATATTATTCTTCAGAAATTTGTGATATCCGAAGCGATACCTAAACACAAAGTGATTTCCAATTGCTCCAAAAAAATAATAAAATAGTGCTAATTTATGTGACGTTTATTCATTTTTGTATCAATCTAAAAAATAAGAATATTCCTATAATAAAATTTACATATAAATTGTGATCACATTATGTCAGTCATCGTTAGAAACTTTGCGTTTTATGATATCAATGACTTGCTCTGATATTTTTTTACAAATTGTTGGTGTAAATCTTTTTTATATTAATTCATGTGAATTAATTTATCCAAGTCCTACTCACTTCATTATGTTAAATTAGATATTTATTTTTGCATAAAATTAAATCAACGTCACTCTTATTTTTAATTATTTCAAAAAGCATCTTAATTTGATTGATTTCTTCTGATTCGCAAATAAGACTGCTCCTGGTACCTACAATGTTTTATTCCCAGGTTGAGTTTAGTTTTCAGTTTTTTTTTTGGTTTTTTGGGTTCTAATGTTAGGAAATAAAACGTAGTAACATTATTGACATACTTTGGTACGAATGTCAATATACGGTGATTCAACTCACTATCCTTGATTTAACAAAATCAGAGGTCTAATTAGTTAGGAAAAAGCACGTAGACACGGCTACATCATTCATATAAATATCCAGTTTAGGCGGTGATCTCGCATTGTATAGGATTTCCGTACAATGAGAGGTCAGCTTGTATATGCGTTACTCTTGGGAGTATTGAATGGCAAAAATAAAATCGTAAAGGAACGTGGACTTTCAAAACCCCATTGCTTTATCTAATGTACTGAATTTCTTACAGCAACTCGTTACAAGAATCATGTCTAGAACAATTTATTTATTTTCATATGTATGGCTCGTAGAATAAAAAAAGCCGTAAGAACATCTGTTTTACTCTACACGAGTAGTACTTTTAAATTATTCTGAACACGTGTCGACACAAATTTTCTGAATGTCAGAGCTCTATATATATTTACATAAAACTGAAGACTTTTCTAGAATATTTTGTAAAGACTATGTCTAAAAGTAGGGGTAGGTACCTACTGATCGTGAGCATTATATTATGATACTAACTGCGCCCCGCAGTTTCACCCGCATAAGTCGCGATGCCGTAGGAATATCGGAATAAAAATTATCATATGGCCTAACCCAGGTCATTGTCTACCCATGTGGCACATTTGATCCAAATCCGTTTAGCCGTTTTAGCGTGAAAGCGTAACAAACAAACAAAGTCACTTTCGCATTCATAATTTATTATAAAGGTTGAATTAAAACTACTACTTTTATTTATGTTCAGAATAATAGCAACCATAATTTGAATTTGTTACAAAATTTCGAAAGGATTGATTCTATTCCACGGTCAAGAAAATTATTACAAAACATTTATATATAAAATTAATTCACTATGTACAGATGTGAATAGCACCTATCGTTTTTGTAGCTTAAAACATATAAGATTTATATTTCATAAACAACAAAAAAAATACGATTTTTTTTTTAAATTATGAAAGTTGGTGTTTTTGCATCGTTATCTACTTAAACCACACAGTGTGGTGAAGATCCAAATTGTCATGGCTGGCGGCTTGTTGAAAACACGCGTGTGTGAGCCTATATAGTAACTAGTACGGTCGTAAGCTAAATAATTGTTTCGCACGAACTAATTCACGCTGTGACGCTTTTCATCAAAGTTTCGAAAATTCATATCTGCATGATATTAGCCAATATTTTCAGTTCACTGCACCATATAAAAGCGATCTATAAGATTCACCAGGTGAGCTTTTTAAGACTTCTGAAGTCTCGAGACTTCGGCCGTTTAGTCTACAATCTACGTTTTAGTTCCATTACTTTTTGAGTATTATATTTTTGAGTATTATATTTTAGGGTTAATTATACAGGGTCAATTTAAATTAACTAGCGAAACTCAGCAGACCCTATTGGGTATCTAAACATCATCAAATAAAAAATAAATTAGTTTGATGACTTTTTTTGGGGTCTTCACCCTTAGTGTAGTCATGTTTTTTTTGGTACACTTCACAGACGTGATGGGTACGTACCAATATCTAAACATGATAAACCAAAATAAAACACATTCTCTCAACTCATACATACTTCAAGTAACAACCCCAAAAGCGATCCGCTGACCCAAAAAAAAAAATCATTAAATCTTTTTGTATTTTATTTTGTCTGATACCCATCACGTCTGCGGAGTTTCGCTAGCTAATTTAATTTGACCCTATATAAGTAACTGACCAATAAAAAAAAACAGAATCCCTTAAATCTTAATTCCTTTGTTTATTTTTGTGAAAAGTAAAAACCTAAAGTTAATCCTAATTTTGCAAACAGCTTAAACGATTATATTTAATTGCATTATTTGTATCTTATAGGATAATCTATCTTGAAAACACGTGCCTTTGTTTGAATGATAAGAAAAGAAAAATAAGGAACTGCAGCTTTGGTAGCCATTGGCATAAAAGACACCTTGTAACTAGACTCGTCCACAAATTCCCACCCACCGTTGACATTTTTAAAAAGAGAACAAAAAAGATCAAAAACTGCCTCATAATTGGCACAAAAGATGGCGTATCGCAGAAAAGATCGTCCGAACACAGAGCTCTTTATCTTTTTTCGAGATTAATATTTTTGTTAGTCATTTTTTATTCGCAGTTCGAAGTTTATTTTTTTATCTCTCTCATAGTTTCGTCGGGAATTGGGAATAGGAAATGCATGGAAACGGTTGGTTTATTTACAATTCTTATGGCACTTAGGAAACGGTCGGCTGATTTAGAATGATATAATAATAGCATTTCTGTATTTCGTTTTTTTTTCAGCTACGTGTTTATTATTAATCATATTTAAAATATTTTTAATTTTTATAGATACAGGCTACGAAAAAGCTCCTTCCTCCAAATTGAATTCCACTAAGTTCAGTATACGTATTAATTTAGGTGCTGTTAAATAATTACGCACGGCAACGCAAATATTTTACACGACATCGACTCCACTCTCTGTCTTTTCCAAAAAAAGGTTCCTTTTTTTAGTTATGAACACCGCTTATAGTGATAATGTTTGCTACCTGAGCGTGGCCTGGGTGCGTTTTAGATCCCGGCACGTGAAATATTGCAAGACATCACATGTCACATATCTGCCTTATAAACTCGAAAAAATATACCCAAGAAGAAGACACAGCATACAAAAATAGACAAGAAAGAAAGGGACATAAATAGCCCGCGGTACGAAAGAAGCGTTGTTAATTGCTTTGATTAGATTTCAAGGATTTTAATATAGTGATTCACGCGCTTTGTCAAGTTTCATATATTTTGATTTCGTACGGTGTCAGTTTGATAAAATACGGTTTTTCTTATTCAATGGCCATGTTTACCCTTCCCGGGTTTGGGTCATTGTGTATTATAGCCGATGTAGTATTGTTGGTAGCCGTGACTGTCAACACTGAGGTCAAATAATAAAATGTTAAGACGGAAATATTTCGCACCTACCAAGCTTCCTTCAGGAAGTTTACTTTGTCACTTTTTAACACTGCATACGTTTTTTTTTGTATGTTCGGATTTATGAGACATTTTAGCTACCGTTAAGAATATTTTGATCCGAAACAAATCGGGATTAAGTTTTTTTATTCCGTAGATTTTTGATGAAAAATTGTTTCCTACTTTTGTTAAAGCCCCGTGAAATAAACGGATGTCATGCATTTTAAACTTTTGGATACCTATAATCACATTGTCGGTTTAGCCTTATATGGTCTCCATCTCCTGTGAGTGATCACACTTTCATGTTTTTGAACATTCCATCCATATCCGAGGCAAATATACGGTCCACGAAAACAACATCTGTCTTTAAAGGCATTGCTCTTAAAAAAATGTTACTACAGTATCCAAGAATTTATAGAAGATAAAATGTTAAAATAGTGTTCAAATATATATCTGTGTTTTAATTATAGCTAGATATAATTTAAGTTAAATTAATATAATATTTTAAATTGCAAAAGTTCCTAACCTACATGATACTCACTACTGGTTGTGTACATTATGCATTAAAGAAATAAATAAGCAAATAAAGTATATAGGTGTCATATTCCATCTGTAGTAACTTCATTATTTGCAGAGCAGCAGCGCTACCTGAAACAAAAATGTGAATAGCCCAATTATAGCATGTTTATAACATGCTATAATTTAATCATTCATCTCTAAAAAATCCAAGACGAAATTACATTAACAACTATAATAGCGTAAATACTCATAAATACACGAGCACGTAGCTCAAACGCAATTTCTATGCTAACAAGGATACGCGCGTTATCGTATTTGTACCGCTATCTGGGTGCAAAACACACGGGGTGAATATTTTACACATTTTGTTTTACGTCTCTCTACGTATTCACGGTAAATAAACATTTCCTGGAGATTTTTATTTGCTATATTTTTTTTCGCGGTGTGACGAAACACGCTCTTGAAATCTCGAGTGCTCTAACAAGGCACTTGAGGTTTGGTTCATAGTTTTCGATAAGGGATCGTGATAATGTCAGGGTATTTTGGGATGAAATGTGTTTCTAGAGATATGGAAAAATTTATGACGTAGTTACTTTTTGAGTTGTTTAGATCACTAATCAATTATCATCCGTCACTTGTTTAGGTTAGTTCATCGTTTGTCGCAACGAAATTTAAACATAGATGACGCGTATTACCTACTAGCTTTTTCCCGCGGCTTCGCCCGCTTGGATGTCGTAAAATATCCCACGGGAAAATACCACCGGGATTAAAAGTACCCTATGTGTTCATCCAAGTTATAAACTATAATCCGTTCAGCCATTTTTGCGCCAATCCGGAATATTCAGCGTGCTGCTACAGGTGGCGACATTAATTAAACACACTACGCTACGTCTACGTGTCTACGCTACACGACGCGACACAAAGGCACCGCTCGTCCCGTGACACGCGGGGCCTTTGTGCGTGTCGCGTCGCGCGACAAGTCGCGCTGGTATGTAGAAGCCTTTATGAAAATATTATAATTTCATTAAACATTATTATTTATTGATTTATTTTCAATTTTCTAAAATAGCATCTTTGAGGAACTTGTACTTAAAGAACTGTAGCACAGAGGTAATTAGCCGGGGTCATGGTTTATAACATTGAATCAATGAAATTAAAACAAATAACGTACAAGGAGTAGGCGAATTGAAGGAAAGAGAGAGCTTTATTTTTATTTTTTTATTTTTCATTTTGTGATTATTTATGTTAATATAATATATTTAAAAAAATATTTACAAAATAAAGTAAAATAATTATATTTTTTTACTTATGCATAAAATATTTATAAAAAAATATGTTTTCATGATTACTGGCCACTAGCCCTACCAGTTTGTCAAATTAATGTCGCCACTGTGGCGGCACGCTGTATGTATTATATCCATACAAACAGACAAACGAACAATATTCTTATAACTATATTTTCGGAATCACGTTCGGCCCACACTTCTTAGCAATATTTTTTTTTAAATATTATTTTTGCAAATGTCTAATAGATACAATAATCTAGAATTATGTCACTGTAATTTATTATAACCTTGACTTAAAATAAAGATTATTTCAGTTGAAGCATGGCTGTTATTGCAGGGAGCAGTAGTGGCTCAGTAGTAACGACCATGACTTACGAGTTGTATATCGTAGGTTCGAACCCAGACAAGCGCTTTACTTTATGTCAATTATTTCATGACTGCTCTCAAAACGGTGAATGAAAACATCGTGAGGAAACCGACATGTCCTAGAATCAAAAATTCGAAGACATGTGACATCTACCAACCCGCACTGGGCCCGCGTGGTGGATTACCCACTCCCTCTTACCGAGAGGAGGCTGTGTCCCAGCAGTGGGAACAATATACCTATGCTATGCTATGGCTGTTTTTACCTATGTATTTTTCATGTAGGCACCTAGTAGTTACTTATATTGTTTATTATGGCTTCTGTTAAGACGCAGATATATGCCAGTGACATTGAGTAGTTAGCTTGCGTGTTCTGTACTGAGCTCACGCAACGCGTTGTACGTTCAGCCAATTTGACGCATTAAATTTATTATACACAAAATAAAAGGTATTTTAATAAAACGCGTATACTAAAAGATTATTAATTAAATTATCTTTAAATTGGTGAAGGTTTCAGAAAAATACGCTTGGTAGTTTTTGCGCCATTCTCAGTTTTTTATCCGCGTTAGACATAACTTTACAAATTAATTTCATTAGGTAATGAAAAATGCTCTAATTTAACATATTTTTTTCAAATCATTAAACACTACTCTTTTAGACGTTATCTTCAGTATAAAATCATTAAAAGTCGGTTATCGTCGCCTTAATCATCATCATCATTTCAGCCCAAAGACGTCCACTGCTGGACATGAACAAGGGTTTGCCATAATCACCACGCTTGGCAGGCGGGTTGGCGATTGCAGTATGGTGTTAAAATGCATAAAGAACGTTGCTGCTCATTCTCTAGTAAGTCCCTTAGTCGCTTTTTACGACACTCACGGGAAGAAATGGGGTGGTGCTATTCTTTACGTCCGGCACCACACGGACTGTTACTACTTATCTTGACGTCTGTTAATACTTATCTTGAAACTGTAGATATTCTAACAAGAAGATATTCTTGCCCAATGTACACACGGCTACACATCAAGCTATTCCAGTATAAGCTGATCTCGAATTGTGTAGGATTTCCGTACAATGAGAGATCAGCGTAAACTAGATATGTATAGCTTGATGTGTAGCCGTGTGTACCTACCACTAACATTTTCTATCTTGGTACGTCTTTTATCCACAAAGGTTTTCAGTTCAAATCCGATAGGTTATTTCTTGCCTTGCGTATTCTAAGTACTTACAGCCTTTATAACTCGTCCCTTTATCTTATACTTACAGAGTTTTCTGATAAGAAAATGTATGTTTCAAATGTTATCGGATTTATAATATAAAGCATTTAAATTATGTAAAGTTTCCAACAAATCGTACACAATCTTGAAATGTACTGTATCTTTATGTTTTCAAACTCTGTTTGTGATCTCGTATTTTATTTTCAGTTGGAGCTGGTACATCATGCCTTTACGGAATTGGTGAAACTTGTTCACCAATTCAAAATTGAGGATTTGAGAAATTACGCTTAAAGTTTTCAGAAGTTTTCAATGTGTCATTTTAGATTCACATAATCAGCCTATAATGTTCCCACTGCAGGCACACAGGCGTCCTATCTATCAGAGGTAGTGGGCCGTAATCCACGCGGAGCCAGTGCGTGTTGGTAGATGTCACATGTCTTCGAATTTTTGGTTCTCAAACATGCCGGTTACCTCACGATGTTTTCCTTCACCGTTTTGACAGCAGTGGTGATGAAATAATTGACACAAATTAAACCGCCTGTCAGGGTTCGAACCTCATGACCTACAACTCGAAACAAATCGATACAAATCAATCGTACAAATTTTAGATTAAGCTTTTCTAAAGTGTCTAAGCAGCACAAAACCAGGGACCGTACAACCCCAGTTAAGTCAAGCCTTTCGAAGGGGTAACCCTTTCAATGGGCTACCTTTATCATGATGTAACCCATTGCAATAGTTTTATACTAGAAACCCATTAAAAGGGTTACATGATAACCCATTGAATGGGTTTTATACTTGAAACCCAGTGAAAGGGTTACACGATAACCCATTAAATGGGTTTTATACCTACTTGAAACCCAGTAACATGAAAAAATCATAATATTATGTTATTTCGATAACCGCCCAGCACGCGTGACCAATTCTATCTCTATTCTACCCAGGGACCATTTTGGTTACCATTATAGAAAAACCCTATCGCAAACCCTTTCAATGGAAAGGGGTTTCATAGGGTATTTCTAAGCAGTTAATCAAAAACCCATACAGTGTGGGTAATTTTGAATGGCTTAAATTAAGCCGTTCAAAAGGGGTTGGGGGTATGGTTTTTATCGAAAACCCTTTCAATGGGTTACCACAATTTTATTTAAGCCGTTCATAAGGGTTACCAATATCGTATGGGTTGTTGTTTAACCACTTAGAAAAACCCTATCGAAAACCCTTTCATGGGTAACCAAAATGGTCTCTGCACAGAACACGATCACAGCGATGTTTTTTTTTTTTTTTATCATCATCATCATTTCAGCCGAAATACGTCCACTGCAGGCTGGACATAGGCCTCCCCAAAGGGGGGGTTTGCCATAATCGCCACGGTTGGCAGGTGGGTTGGCGATCGCAGTATGGTGTTAAAATGCATAGAGAACGCTGCTGTCCATTCTCTGGTAAGTCCCTTATTCGCCTTTTACGACACCCACGGGAAGAAATAGAACTGCTATTCTTAACGTCCGGCACCACACAGACAAAATTTTTATACTTCCGACCAATTTAAAGAGTTTTATCGAATTACCTTCAGCATATTAGGTAGGAGCAAATTCGTCAAATTGAATCGATACTATGCAATAATAGCAGCTGGTTTCAGTATGAAAGTGGGTAACAACAAAGACGCCACAATAAAACTGATAGCCTCTCCACCTAAACAACAGTTCTCGACCATGGGATACAGGTAAACAAAAAAATCAGTTGGCTATTTATAAGAAAAATAGACACACTGAACCGTTCGGCCGATCGTAAAATTGATCGGGACAAACAATTTTCATCGTATATCGACGCATTCATCAAAAAACATAAATACCTACCGTGGGTAAGGAGATACCCCTACGGCGAATATAAGCGAAAACGATTCATCATTATTCATTCCTCCAGCTGACAGATTGTGATGTGAAACACTTCGGAGTAATAACTTTAACACGCTTCGGCGTCTCCTTGATAGATGTTTTTTGAAATAACGAAACGTTAACATGTGTTTTTTTAGATACACGCGGTAATTACGTCATCGCTACGTATGAGCTTTTGTCTCAGATCGTGATGAATGATATTCCTGTTGTGACAGCCACCGGACAAACACACGAACATTGTTTTACGATTGTGTTGTTCAGCGCTGTGTTGTGGGTCCCCCATAGCACAGCATCATGCTGAGTGCAAGCCTTTTTGTCACAGTCATGACGTGCAGTTGCCGACTATTTGTTATTTTTGTGCTCGTGATTATAATGTAGATAGGTTTTTTTTTTTTTTTTATGTTTACTTGCTCGAGTTTGTGTTTTCCTAGGCACGTGTTTCTGTGACGAATAAAATTATTTATCTTTCTTTCTTTCTTTTCTATTTACGCAGTTAGGGATCGTAAAGTGTTGGTTTACAGAGGTATTGTTTTTAAATTAATCATAAATTATTACGTACAGCTCGTTTAGAGGCTGAAAAGTGATTTGATATTAAATAGGACTTATAAACGTTTGTTGATAAAAGTCTTTTGTTGTAAAATATTAGAAACAAAGAGTCTTTGATGGACACTTTTCAAGTAGGTGACCTTTGACCTCTATACAAAGTTTTGAATAATAAAATATAAGCTTAATGTATACATATAAGTAGTTGCATGGTCGAGAACTACCAGGGCCTAATAGAGGTTTAAATAACCTTTTGTGCAAGAAGTATGCGTAAATTAATTCGTTTATATGAACAACGAGCTTCTTTTGGTTTTGAAAAAAGTAGAACAAAAAAGAAAAGAAAGAATGTAGAACTAAACATAAAAGACAAGAAAGCAATTAGAACTAAATAAAAAAGAAAATATGTTTATCTACGGTAAACATAATGCAAAGAAAAAAAAAGTAAATTAAATAAATCTAAAAACCCGACTGCCTAAAAAGTGAACTTACAAAAATAATAGTTAAAAAAAAACTAAAAAACTCGCTTTTATAGAAAACCAAACAAAAAAATGGAAAATAAATAATTTAATTGTATAAAAAGCTTTTTTTACAATATTTTTTTTTTATCTAACTGCGTGTTTTTTAGTTTTTTTTAACTATTATTTATTAAATATGGCCACTTTTAGGAAAACCAAAAAATCGCTAATCCTGATTTTCCTAGTAAGGATAACGGGTCCAACTGTTCAACATATTGAATTTTAATCGATCCTTGTTATCGAAACGTACGGCGGATTAACTCGAAATTTGGCACTTATGTATGCCAAATTTCGAGTTAATCAGTACATAGTTACATACTAACATACTTAAGAAGCTAATAAAAGCGTATTAAAAACGTTCAAATACGAAAGAACAAGTCGAACTAGACTAGAATAGTGATGCAAATTCAACGTAAAGGGAAGAATGTCTTACAAAGAAGGGAATGTGGCTGCACAAGCATAGCATAATCAGCCTATAACTTTCCGACTGCTGGGACACAGGCCTCCGCTCTTCGAGAGGGAGCGGGCTGTAATCTACCACGCGGGTCCAGTGCGGGTTGGTAGATGTCACATGTCTTCGACTTTTTTGGTTCTAGGACATGCCGGTTTCTTCACGATGTTTTCTTCACCGTTTTGAGAGCAGTGGTGATATAATTATTTACGCAAATTAAAATGCCTGTCTCGGTTCGAACCTACGACGGTAAGTCAGGGTCGTTACCACTGGGCCACCACTGCTCACGGCAATGGGCCTGATGTCCCTGATGTCCCTGCAATACCAACCCTAACCACATTATGATGTTATTAGTACACATGATATCACCCCCTTAGGTCTTAACGGAGGAAACGGGTTCGGTTATTCTAAGTCGGGAACCATGTGCTTGGTCTGTGGGATACAGTTTGTCCCTAACCCTATAGCATTACCAGTAGTGAATTATGTTTATTGCCCAATTCTCATACTAGAAGAAGTTCAAATTCAAGTCACAATCTCATCTCGGTGACCACCAAGGTGAAAAACTTTTCAAAAATAATATTTTGAAAAGATTTTTTGATAGATTGAGAATGAGTTTAAAATGGGTGGGAAAATTCTTAAAAATACGGATAGTACTCCTCAGGTTCTGCCGCTGTTTGCTGTACTATGAATGTGTTTTTTTTTTACATCGTTTTAACATTTAGTTACAAATTCAACATTAAAGACGTAACAATATTTTTGTAACATTATAATAATATAAAAAACTTTTTACAAAAAAAAAATAACCGACTCCCAAAAACAACACTACTAAGTGAAAAATAAATTTAATTTCGGAAGTCGGAGTCTTTGGATCTGTATTTTAGTTTATTGCCACCGACATCCGAAATTAAATTTATTTTTGCCTTTGTAGTGTTATTTTTGGGAGCCGTTTATTTTTTTTTGTAAAAAGTATTTTATTTTTCACTTTTTAGTGGGTCAGTTTTTAATTTATCTAAGTTACAATAGCCTAATGTTAACTAGTTATCACCTTTTACAAAATATCCCGATGCTGGGACGTTGATTGTTGAGGAGTTCTCCTGGTAAGAACCAGGAGAACTGCCACTCACCATATGCATAGTGACGAGCATAAATTGCTTAGCAACCACATTAAAGTACCTAATCGAATCGCAACCCGTTAAATACTTATTATTATATTGTTCTGATGGCCATCTGTGGTCTCCAAAAATCAGTTCCACATCACCAAACAGTGCTTTCCGAGAGCAAATGCACGAGTTCCTATAAACAATATCCAAATCGCTATAGGTTTGCCTATAAAATTTGAGGGTTTCCCTCGATTTCCATGGGATCCTCTAATCAGATTCTAATTTCGTGGCAATGGGACCACCTCGGGAGTATACCCTTTCAAACAAAAAAAATATTTTCAAAATCGGTCTATAATTGACGGAGAAATCGGTGAACAAACATAAAAAAAAAAACAAACATACAGCCGAACATATAAGCTCCTCCTTTTTGGAAGTCGGCTAATAAAAGAGTGTCCAAAGAGTATCTTGCCTGTTCTTACTACGCTTTGGAATGGGCTACTAGCTTCATATTTCTAACTGACCGACTCCTTGCAAAAATGCTTTGAATTTGAGTTTGAGCTCAGGTATGTTTGCAATTTAAATAGAAACTGACCTATCATTCGACGTTACTCATCACAAATTTAGATACTTTATCGCACCAAAATAACGTCATCAACACTAAAATCCATATCTCCTAAAACTTTTATCTTAAAAAGAATAAGCCCGCCCTCCGCTATCAAAATTAATCACAAACTATTAATTTATCTCACGTCAACTATAAGGAGTCAGCTAAGTGACAAAAGAAAAACACGGATGCCGCGCAAGGCATCTGTCTTTTCATAGTCAACTTAACTAAAAGGATTAAAATGATATCTTCCGTCGTCTGACAGCCAGTGTGGTCTGCCAAGCGTTAACAGAAAACCTCTTTTGTTAAAGAATTTTGTTACCTTAAGCTTTTAATACCTTTATGCTATTGCTTTTTAATTTTAGCATTCCATAAAAGGGTTGGTTTTAATCCCGATTACGTGTACTTTGAAAACGTTTTCGATGTCTTTTGTTAGATTTTTAGTTCCTATTCTTATTGCGGTAAGTTAATTTCGATTTCTTTGAGAAATTAAATGGAGTTTTATATTTATAATGGAATTAAAAAAGGTTATGTGCATCTTTGAAATCCTATTAAATTATATAACGTTATGATTTTTGTCGTAGGTGGGCTGACACAAAAATAATAATATTGAAACTTTAAAGGGAGAGCTTACGTTGTCACTTCCGCTGCGACTTTAAAAACAAAAAAAAATATATATAGCTAAAGTGATATGTGACTCATACTCATAAGATTCTTCAACCTGGTGAATTAATCAGAAATGGCACACTATAAACCACAACATCCTAAAACTAGGCTTCCTCAGGTATCTCACAATTTCTGGGAAGTCTTAATAGGGTATTAAATCGATCGCGTTAAGGCACGCGAATTATTCCATAACTTAGAAGGTTTCGGCTGTTAACGCACCGAATTTCTCACAGTGACCGGAATTTTGAGCAAAAAGTTGTGGTGTTAAATTATTGAGCATTTTTAGGGCCACAGCAGATATTAATAACAATATTTTTATAATCGAAGTAATTGAAAACTTACAAGTAACTACAAATTCCTACCTACATTCATATTTACAACCTCTGGAGCCAGTAACAAATTACAGTAGGTATGATAAATATAAAATCCAGTTCAAGTTTAAAAAGCAGCTGATGCCTGTATTCATTTAAAGTTTGCGGTTTCAGAGACGCACAGTCGATCGCTTAAAGCTCCGAAAAAAATAATTTATTGTAATAAGTCGTCGTGAACACTCGCCACCGCTCGGCTCATCTCGCCCGCTCCGCACCCCTCTCCCGAACGTATACTCGACTCGACTGCAATGGCTCTACCGAAATTCAGTCGACTGGTAGCAGCGTCTGGGCACGGTCGCGCCACACGACGCTCTGATCGGACTTACGTTACGGTGAAAACACGCTTATCACTTACGCGATACGAAATTGAGTTACGGACATTACTGAATACAACCAATTAGATTGGATTCAGAAAACATTTCGAATATAACTACAGTGAATATTGGACGTTTTGTTAAAACTGATGTGGACAGTTTATGTGAAAATTTTGTTTACGTTTCGAAGGACGCTTAATCACCGGATTGTGAATTGATATTGACGCATCATGAGCATTATCTCAACAAGGACTATTTGTTAAATTGAAGCCGAAATAGTGTTCATAAATTGATGGATACTACACATCCGACAAGGGGACGCAATACGCGAACGCCGACGGAAAAAACATGACACTGAGCCTATCGTGTCTTGTTTTCTTTCTTCCTTGATATTTGATTTTCCCCATGATGGCTCAACAGAAAACTTTTTCAAGAAATCGTCTTTGCCAAATACTGTTTTGGTTCGTCATCGGCCTGAATGTGGCTGACCAAAGCTCCCTGCCACTGAAGTATGAAGCACCTGATGACTGCCAGTGGTGGCTGAGAGGCCCCAATGATGCACATGAAGTTTCCCTCACGTGTAAACTACGCACAATAAACAGTGAATTCGACACAACTAACTTCAGTGTTATTCCTTCAGAACATACCACCTCCTTAAGAATAGAGTGCAATGAAGAAATGATGTACAAAAGCTCCCTTGATGATCGGAGTTTTGCACATCTAGTGAAACTACGTGAACTTGTTTTAGATAACTGTAAAATTGGAAGATGGCCGCCTGGCGTACTCTCCGGCTTGAGAGACCTCCGAAATTTAACGATTCGAACGAAAAATACAGAGTGGGCAGCTATGAGTTTGGAGATAGCATCAGAAAGCTTTACGGCTGTTCGACAGTTGGAAAAGTTGGATCTCAGTTTTAATAACATCTGGTCGTTTCCCGAAAACTTGTTCTGCCCGTTAACTAACTTAGTGTATTTGAATGTGTCTTCGAATCGTTTACAAGATGTAAGTGACTTAGGATTCAGAGAGCGAGCAATGCATCAAGCATTGATAAGTGAACAGGATGGGCTAGCTCCCTCGGCGCCTTCTATGTCCCATGCAACCTGCTCATTAGATATTGAGGTACTAGACGCTTCCAGCAATCACTTCGTGCTAATGCCAGAAAACGGATTTATGGCTCTTCGTAGACTCAAAGAATTGCACATTCACGACAACGAAATATCAATGGTTGCTGACAAAGCCTTATCTGGATTGAAACAGCTGCAGATAATTGATCTTTCAAATAATAAAATAGTCGCTCTTCCGCAAGATCTGTTCAAAGATAGCAGACCGGTCATCAAAGAAATATACTTACAAAACAATTCTATAAGTGTGCTTTCACCAAGCCTGTTCGCCAACCTAGATCAGCTGTTGGCATTGGATTTATCTAATAACCATTTAACAAGTACTTGGATTAATGAGAATACTTTCACCGGTCTTATAAGAATGGTTCTGTTGAACTTATCTAACAACAGATTAACGAAGCTGGATCCCAAGATTTTCAAAGATTTATACACTTTACAAATACTTAACGTTCAGCATAACATGTTGGAGAGCATTGCTGCTGACACGTTTGCACCAATGAATAATCTGCACACGTTGATCCTATCATACAATAAGATATCCCATATCGATGCCTACGCACTGAATGGTCTGTATGTGTTGTCTCTACTATCTATAGACAATAATCATCTCGAAGAACTCCATCCAGAAGCATTCAGGAATACATCCTCCCTACAGGATTTGAATTTAAATGGAAATCGTTTAAAGAGAGTACCAATAGCGCTAAGAAATATGCGTTTGCTAAGGACTCTTGATCTGGGAGAGAATCAGATAACATCACTGGAGGAACCCGGCTTCGTCGGTTTACATAACGTATATGGCCTTCGTCTCATCGGAAATAAGATAGAAAACATAAGTAAAGATGTGTTTACAGATTTACCGTCCCTACAAATTTTAAATCTGGCACGTAATAAATTGAAGCACATCGATATGAATGCATTCGAAACGTTATCAACTCTACAAGCTATAAGGTTGGATGCCAACCAACTCACGGAAATCCAAGGCCTGTTTGTAAATATCCCATCTCTATTGTGGCTAAATGTATCAGATAACCAAATAGAATGGTTTGATTACACTGTTATCCCTTCGGGACTTCAGTGGTTGGATCTTCATAGTAATAATATTAAAGAACTGGGAAATAACTATCGCATGGATAAAGAATTGCGCTTACAAACACTAGACGCAAGTTTCAACAAAATGACAAAAATCTCGGCTTTCTCAATTCCCAGCAGTGTAGAGTTGCTGTTCCTGAATGATAATCAAATTACACAAGTTGAAGCTCAAACTTTTGTTGGAAAAACCAATTTAACGAGAGTCGATTTGTATGCAAATCAGATAACTAGTATGGATCTAAATGCGCTTCGTCTAACTCCGGTCGATCCGGGACGGCCGCTACCCGAATTTTATATCGGTGGAAACCCGTTTCAGTGCGACTGTACTATGGAGTGGCTACAACGCATAAACAAACTGGACCATCTCAGACAACATCCACGTGTTATGGACTTGGAGAGCATATATTGTAAATTATTATACAATCGTGAAAGGACTTATATTCCACTTATCGAAGCGGAATCATCTCAGTTTTTGTGTACATATAAAACGCACTGTTTTACGCTGTGTCATTGTTGTGATTTTGACGCCTGTGATTGTGAAATGACGTGCCCATCGAACTGTACGTGTTATCATGACCAACCGTGGTCAGCGAATATTGTGGACTGTTCTGCTGCTGGATATTCGGAAATACCCAGTAGTATACCTATGGACGCTACTGAACTATATTTAGACGGTAATAACTTTGGTGGTTTAACGAGTCATGCTTTTATTGGACGTAAGAACTTAAAAATATTGTACGCTAATAATTCTAACATTGACGCTCTGTATAATAATACGTTTAGTGGACTAAAACGCTTAACAACATTGCATTTAGAAAAGAACAATATAAAAGAGTTGTTAGGTTTTGAATTGTCGCCTCTGGAGAATTTGCGCGAGTTGCATCTACAAGACAATAAAATACACTATATTGATAATCGAACCTTCATGGAGTTGAGGCATTTAGAAGTGTTGCGCTTGGAAGGAAATAACATTTACGGCTTCGCGGTGTGGCAGTTCACGATGAATCCATATTTGGTAGAGATAAGTCTCTCGCGGAACCTTTGGTCGTGCGATTGTCAGTACATGCATAAATTTCGCACTTGGTTCAAAAATAACCTAGGAAAAGTGGAAGATGCTCTTAAGATCACGTGTGTATTCGATAACGTAACAAATGCTGTGGGTCCACTGATGGCTGATTTTAATTCAACAATATGCACAAGCCATGTGGGAGGAAGCTCATCCATAATCGAGAACCAAGTAATTAATGATTATCTGCCTCTCCTGCTAATATCTCTATGCGTGTTCATTACTAGCTCGGCATTAATATGTGGCGTATTTTATTGGCGGCGCGAGCTTCGAGTCTGGATTTACTACCACTGTGGATTCAGGATGTGCTACAAAAGCACAGCTTTCGATGATGAAGCCGACAAAGATCGCCTCTTTGACGCCTACATAAGTTACAGCGTGAAAGACGAGGCATTCGTCGCTCAAATGTTAGCGCCCGGCCTAGAATCCACCGACCCAAGTTTCCGGCTCTGTCTACATTACCGGGACTTTAACGCTTCGGCATATGTGGCGGATACAATAATAGAGGCCGTAGAGTCATCTAAAAGGACGATAATAGTCCTGTCAAAAAATTTCATCAACAACGAATGGTGTCGTTTCGAATTTAAGACGGCACTCCACGAAGTACTGAAAGAGAGACGAAGAAGACTGATAATAATATTGCTAGGCGAGCTACCGAATAGGGACATCGATCCAGAGCTAAGGTTGTGTTTGAAAGCGAACACCTGTATAGAGTGGGGTGATCGACAATTTTGGCAAAAGTTGAGGTTCGCGATGCCGGACCTGCGGAAGTGTCAGTATCACCGGTCGACAGTGAATATTTACGCTTCGGTGTCTCCGGTGGGGGCCGGGCGGGCGCCGGCGCCGCCCCCTCCGCCACCGCCGGGGAAGCTCCCCCCCCTGCTCGGTGACGGGCTGGCCCTGCCGACCAGCGTGCACACGCGCGACGTGCACCCCCACTGCATGCCGCCGCAAGCGCAGCTCTGGGCGTAGCGTATGCTCCAACGCAGGTAAACAGACACTGACTTTACTTGCAACGCTTAAGCGTGTTAGTCCAATAAAATGGTGATAATTAATCTTAGGTTGTTCCACATTATATTTATTGTATAGCATAAGAATTACGAAGCCTGACACGACTTGCATTTATTTGTATAGAGTAGGCCGCTAGTTTTAGTTTATGTTGTTACGGAGTAATTTCCTTATTTCTGCGATAGTAATTTATAGATTACGGAAAATCCGATGTAAATATTGATACCTATTTGTTAAAAAATATTTCAGTGACTATAAATAATACTCGGATCGCTTAAATATTATACTATAATGCCAAAGTTTAAAACTTATAGCCATGTACAGATGCATTTATTATTATAGTTTTTTTAGAACAATCATTGTCAATAAAGAGTCTGTAAATATTATGATTTTGTATATAAAAATGTAAATACTCAAAACAATTATGATATAAAAAAACGAAAACAAGAAATACACATTTTTAAAATTTTATTTCCTTTTGTTTCATTTATTGTGTTACCTTATAATTATGTTCAAAACATTTAATTTTGGGTTTTATTGGTTTAGTACAATGAATATCAAGATTCTTCAAGTACCGATGAGTATACACAGTTGCATAGCTTGCCAAATGTAAAGTACTCATCGGCATGTTAAAATGGAATTAGGTTCGAACACTAACTCAGGCAATATGCAAACATATTGAAAATTGAAAGTCACTCTAGCAAAGTTTAGTGCGGGCAAATGGTACCCCGAGTTCTACGCTCCGCATATTCACTTCGCCGCTGAAGTTCAGTACATTCATGAATAGGTTCGAGTGCTTACTCAACTAGTAAAATTAACACAGAATAATTCACACAGTTTAAGTTTAGGTTCTCAATAATATAACTTATTTTACACATAGTTCCAAGAGAGAACTAATATGAAATGTAGCACAATACGTTTGTAAGTATAGATTGCTAATAAAAAAATGGATTTAGGATAATTTTTAGTTACATTCATTTACACTCGTAAAACCTAACAAAGGAGAACTAAATGATAACAATACTGATAAATAGAAAAAATCTGTATTATTTTTTCTTACCGCGTCTGGAAATCATGAAGGCATTACATAAATTACACCTTTTAGCCCCTCGAAGTTATTCAATAAAGAAATGTCTTGTTTGCAAGGCAAAAAGTCCACTTAAAGAAAAAACGACGAAAGAACTTGTCTTAAAAGTAGATAGGAATTATTTTAGAACTTCCTACCTTAACTAATTCAATTTGACTCTCAAGTTGAGCAAAAAAGGGAATAAGAAAGTTGGGGATGTCGAATTTATCGGACCTAATAAGTAATGTAGAAAGAAAAAAATAATGTATGTGGGTAATAAAGAAGCTATGTGGCTAATGACCGACATACATTTTGCTATATTTATTGCGTTAGTAAGTAACCGCAGACTAAAATGACGTAATGTTTATTTTAGAAACAATAACGCATCGTGAAATGTGTATATCACTTACATTCAATTTGTGCTCTGCACTTGTTCAGTACAAACAACTCTGACAGAGGAGCACTTACTCGAATATAATACAGATTTTTTATTTGTTCTAACACATTTATATTATTTTGTAGATTCATACATAATCTTCTAGCTAGATGAATCACCAACGTACTATACCAAGCTATGACAAGATGAAGTGATGACGTATTATAATCCGATAATCCCTGACCACATAAGTAGACATCTAGCGATATCAACCTGCTATTGAGTCGAAGTATAGCAATAATGCATTAACATTGACAAATTGTTCGCCTAAGGGGATAATAGAAAACCGTTTATCTGATTTAGCTGACCCACCGTTAACTGTACACAATCTCAAAGCAGGTCAGTATAGCGAAGGAAGAAACTGTGATCGAACTATCAACACTTATTACCATTACTTCATGATTGTTAAAATACCAATTATTGAATAGCACTCATACATAATGTAATAAGACTAAGTAAGTTGACTTGGAATGGTCCTCAAAATACTATAACTTGAATATCACTTCGTAGTTATAGATAATATAATCTTTCAATCGTAAAATTATTAGCACCTACAAATTATGAACATCTCTGTCTTCAAAACATATTTCTTTAAATATATTCTCCACAGAGCATAAAAGACTGTCTTTTTCTGATCTGTGATATTCTCTATAAAAAAGTTTCAGAACACACTTTCCATCATAAAACACTTACCTACCGAAAATTCATACAAAGTTGCACATATTCTCTTGTAGGAGCATCTCACAATATGTCTCCATTATCTACACAATCTCCATACATTACCCATCGTCGCCATCATTGTACACTATAAGTAGCAATTCGCCCTTTGACTCGTCAGACCATTCTCTTCGCATTATGAACACACGCCGCGATAAATTCTCATATTTTCCACCCCACGATGCCGACTTATATTTCCCCTGTTACTACTAACGGCATCTAGCCGTCAACTCATGAAACTCCTATTATCTGTTTGCGGACGAATCAAAACGAAATCAACATCAGTTATTTTTGTCGTTCGCACCCTTATCAAAGGCCGTAGATGGGTCAGTTTAGGGAATGCCAGACGTTCTGAATTTATAAGGATAGTGTTTTGTGTGTCCCAATCTCTCTCTAGACATCTGTCGCTCTTTTATTTGTAAATAAAAATGTGTTTTTATTTCCATTTCGTTGGATATGAAAGGACAGAATTATGCAATTATTTTCTTTGTCTTTATAGCATTTCCTTTAGTTCTTTGTTCTAACTTCAGTATGACTCGACACATTTTTACGAAACTTATTTCTTCCACTATTTGTCACTTATTTATGGATACTTTATTGGTGGTAGGTACAAGTAAAACTCCCTTTTCCGAAGCAATATCAGTCTCCTTGCGTCAACGAAATCTGGTGTCGCTACTCACTGTAGAAGTAATGGGAAAACTTGTTTGCTACTGTGTGGCCAATGTGCCGAGCAAATTTATGATACGTAGAAGTCTTTATGATAAGGTTATGTGGACTAACCTTTAGTGGAGGGTTACAATAAATTGTTGATATTTGTTTAATTCTCCTTCAGTTCAAATCGTAAAAGGAGGTAATTTAAAATCTAATGGGTTTGAAAACACATTTAGATGTAGTTTAGCATAATTAGATTGGATCGAGGATTTAAATATTTTGTGAAAATGTTTAGTTTTAGTATAAATTCCAGTCTTTCCGGTCATTTATTTACGATACATAAAATTTTCGTGCATCGTTTTGTGTTGGGTTGAGCTTAGAAAACCATTATTTTACATGATCCATAGGATCCTATGGATCATGTAAATATATATAATAATGGTTTTCTATGTTTACCTACACAAAATGTACTAAAACTAGTGTGACTATAAGCCGTCATTTCCACTAGGCAGTGACGGCATATAGACTACATTAGTTACATTAGTTATGCTTACAGAACAAAACAACAACCCTAGTGTGGAAATATTTAGAACAAAATTTATATACGAAAGGTATGCAAATTCAATGACGTTATCAGATTCTCTCACTAATAATATTTCAGGAGGGGGAGTCCTATCCGATGGACAAGGGCGTCAATGCACGTCCGAAACTTTAAACTAAACAATAGACGTGTGTATAATAATAATATAATCCAATATTTTGCGACCAGCACCGGACACAGCCACCGTAATGGAATTAGTTTTGTAATTAACTTACTTTATCGTTAAAAGGGGATACTCAGTACTATCTGCGATGAAAATTCAAGTCCCATACGTTTGTATGTTGAAATGGAAATTACGGAACCACCAGTATTTACTAAAGTTAAGAGGGACGAAGGTTTAATCTGTTTGTGGTACTATTAAACATAAATACGACCGAACATTATATGTATTAAGGGATGGTTCTGCTACCACGCAAATGGGGGCTATGTAAACTGCTCGTTTTATAAATTCGTGTTAGATTTTGTGTTGGAAATGTAATTTTAAATGTCGTTATGTAGGGTAGAGAGTTCAGGCTCCCAGCTTTTGTTTTAATTGAATACCGGAATTTTCAAACTGCCATGAGTTTAGTTCACTTTGAGGTACAATGGCTCCAACGCTAATTCAGCTAACGAGTTTTGGTTAATTTTAGAATAGATCAAAATAAGTGGCCGTGCAATAAAGTTAGTGTGTTAACTATGACATTCACGTGATTTCTGAAAGCAATAATATATCAAACAGTCATCATGTATAAAAATAGGTCTGCCCTACATACAATACTTGTATGAAGTACTTACCTCATACTAATAAATTAACCAATAGTAAATCAGCCGTCGAAAATAATGTTTAAACAACTTTATGAAAAGTTTTCAACTGTTTTATGGAACACGACCATGAAATTGAATAAAAATGACAAAATACATACTTTCAGAATAGAACATTAGGAAGGGACGAATATAAAACTATCCTAAATGGAAGATGAATGTATAGTAGTGATGGATTCTTTTCTTTTAATCAAATTCCAGAGCCTTTAACAATTGATCAAAACGATTTGCGTTGGTAAAAGCAATTGTTTTGAATGTTCTTCTAAATTAAAATTTTCGTCGTCTATTATTAAATAAAATTTCAGGAAAAACTTGTCAGTCTTATGACATCATACCATCTTTTCTTCTAAAGTGAATTGTATAGTAATAAATTCTGCGGTGTTGCATCATCTAATAATTCTAATATATTACCAGGCACTCTTTTTATGATGTTTCTGTCAATTCATTTCTACATCATAGACAAAAAATAAATTTGATTCGAAATGAGAATATACAGCAAATCTACATAATCAGCTTCAAATATATCAAAGAAAAAAAATGGAATCAAACATTAATCACAAAGAAAATCCCATCAACAAACCAAACACGAACACATTCCTTTGAAGTACGTCCAATGTCATTTGAAATAACTTTGAATTTCTTAATACGTAAAGATATTAGCTTACTTAAACATGTAGGCCTAACAAAGAAGCCATCTGCTGGAAAATGCCATATGGTATGACAAAAGACGCATGCGCAATTTAATAGCATCCTAGTAAAAGCAACGGATCCCTTTGAATATCGTCTAAATACGCAAGTATGGAAAAAAAATTACGTTGTCATTCAATAATCCTTTACGTACTAGAGATGTCACCGGCAAAGATCAGCTTTCATCCAACGGTGGGTTTGCGTAACTCAATACATTTATAACAGACGGCATTCCATCACAAACATAAATCTTAATGTGAACGTAATAAGATCTATTATTGGTTGTTGATGAAACGTCAACCACAGACCACAGAACGAGGACAATCGAGGACAAAAAGCATCAGATAATATGCCATCCCTTAATCACATGCACTGTTGCCCCCGAAAAAATATTTGGTAGTTCGAAGCATTCGTATTTATTCGTTAACAAATCTATTTTGGAACATCTATTTGTGCATTTACAACCGGCTTACAACATACTCTCGAGTAGAATTTGTTGTCAAAATGTTAAAACTTCGCCTCGGATTGTAAACGGTCGGGTGTCGTGTTCTAAATTTGTATCTTTTTAAAGAATGTTTAGGGCGCGTTCAGTAATACAATAGATCTTTGGTACTGTTAATTTCACTGACAATGTCGTGATCCCGTGCACTTTTAGTGTCGTTAATTCAATCTGGAACTTGGTAAAGAATTTGAATAGAGTGTCGGCCATGAGAATTTTCGGAGCGCAGTAAATAGCTCCACAGAGAGATCGTCATTATAGCGAGTATATTTTGAGTTTCCCAACATTAAATTTGGATGACACTTTACCATCCTTCCAATACTAAATCCCGTGAGCGCTTTATCAACGCCATTCAAATAAAAGTGTTCGCAAAATACTCTACAGAATTTAGCACCAATCGTGAAAATTCGTCAGTTTAATGTAGTAAATATTGTTTAATTGCTCAGTAACTGTAAAATGTCGACTATTTCAAACAAATGGTTCATTATCTTCTTCGATTCTCTAGTGTATATCTCTTCTGAATTAGAGTGTCAATATAAATTACAACCCTTCGCGAAATATTACTCAAACATTTTACACAAATTATATAAACAAAATTACAATTCTAAACCTTCCAAATATTAATTGAGTCGACTACCAACTGAACTGGAGCCGTATTAAATTTACACCACACGGGTATTATCAAATTAGACTATGAATCAAAACGCCCCAAGTGTATGTTCCGACCTTTATTTGCGTAGTAGTCGGCTTATGAATAGCATATTACTGAAGGCCTATCCCAAGCGGGGGTATATGGTTTAGATAACCCAGAGACGGCGGTTACCAGAACCGAGTGCCAATAATTGACTATCAAACTTGATATATAGCTTTCTCGGCGGCTTGACGGCGATAGTTGGATGAGTTATAGCCGGTCTTGGTCCTGGAGGAACGCAAGACATTTTGTTAAGTCGCGCAAAGTCGTTCTTTAGCTGCGCTGGACTAATCATAACATTTCAGTTAGGTTTATGTATGAGCTTAACGTCTTTTCCCGTCGTAACTTTTCGATCCGCATGTTTCATGTTTGTGGCAGAATTACTATTGACGTGACTAGTGATGTTCACGTTGAAACTGAAGTAACAGTTGGACAAATAGTCCAACTGTTTCGTCGTGATAAAATGTATAGGAACTAAAGGTGGCTTCTATTTAACCTAGGTGTAAAAGACTTGTGTAATTACAAATAAAATACAGATCACTTTACTAACACAGAAACCCTAACCGTCTTATTACAAACCAAGATTTATATTTGACATGGCTTAAACCATGCAGCCAGTTTTTGTAATAAGAACGTAACTGTGATTGAAATACCGTTCTTTATACAAAACTGAAAACTTGGTTCGGTACTAAGTTGTCAGTTTTGTGTTTAGGAACTTTACCAT
The DNA here is from genome assembly GCA_948098905.1 of Tiliacea aurago. Lineage (NCBI taxonomy): Eukaryota > Metazoa > Arthropoda > Insecta > Lepidoptera > Noctuidae > Tiliacea > Tiliacea aurago. The sequence goes on along the minus strand of OX402587.1, from coordinate 16,851,567 downwards.
AGTCGGAATAAAGTTCGAAATTCAATAATGGGTCCATGTTTTAAACCTGGGTCTGAAGATAAACCTTGTTTTGTAATAAGGGGGTAAATGTTTTACAGTTGTACATGTATACAACAATAAATATCACTCTCAAATCTATTCCAACGCTATGAATCCTTTCCGAAGATGTCATTCCGACAGCCGGAAGTCAGTAGTTTTTGTATCTATTCCAGATAATTTTAAAAGGAAGTCAATGCACACTAACAAATTAATGATACTTCACTCGCTTCAAAATCTCACAAAGGAAGGCTCCTAAATCACAACAATCATTAGACTTAACATAAATTATTCAGTTGAATAACAAATGTATATCTGTAAAGCGCGATCAGTACGTAACACATGTTAACACGGGTCTCGTTCATTAAATATTGAGGATGACGCTATAATTTACAATGAGTCCGCATTGCTTAAGTTTCGTGTTATGAAAATTTAATCAAAGTTCGCAGCCCCAAGTGTATCGGTACGGATACAGTTTAATGGGTTCCATAGCGTTTCTGCGCCAGTTATTTGCATCGCCGACTTGTTTTGATCACAAAAGTTTTGTTATATTGCTATTTGATTTGAAAATACAGCGCCGTGGAACCAATTTTTTCCAAAACAATTGTAACTGAGTTGGATTTTTTGTGCATGGTTTTTAAATCTAGTTGCTGTAAAATATCTCTTTGTATTCTATTTTATTTGTTATAAAATACCTGAACGTGAATTTTAGATTTATTTGTAATGCAAAATGTAGCCTTATATTGCAGACATGATTTCTCCTGAGAAAAATCGTTTCTATGGCTTTTTTTTTTCAGTCGTCTATCATTAGGGTAGGTAATGTTTTCCATTTTTCTTTAAAGTCTCTATTCGTAGAAAGTTCAACGATACAAAATGGAAATAAGTTTTTTCTTGCTTTTAATTGGTTCAGATCAAATAGACCAGTCTTTTAGGTCATCAAAAGCACAATGACCCAAACATTCCCAAAAGGAGTAAAAACAAAACCTCGCGTCACACATTCAGTCACCACTGACATCTGCTTCATCATTAGAGTAAAAAGGCAACCTAAAAAATGACTGAAGTATTCATTAATTTTAGTTTGTCATAGACTACTCGTACTAATTTGTAAGATATACTGCCGGCTACTAATAGCTTTGTATCCGGGAACACATCAATGAAATATTTAAACTCTTTGGATTTTCCTCGTATATGGACTCCGCAAACGTATTTATGTGTCATTTAACACCAATAACAGCTGGAATATCACCAGTGTAAAGTCAAAACATTTCATTATAATTTATGTGACAAACTTGACGCGTAAAACGTCGGGTGTGGTCCAACTAATTTGAGAATTTCAAAATTTGTATTAATATAACGGTCTAATAACAATAAATGAACGTTAAATTAAAGTATTTTTGGGACAATTAAAACTAGTTTTTTGTTAGTAACTTACTTGGAAAAATGGTTCAAAGTTCAAACATCATAATAAAATACATTCCCCCTTATTACAAAACAAGGTTTATCTTCAGACCCAGGTTTAAAACATGGAGCCATTATTGAATTTCGAACTTTATTCCGACTATGGTAAAGTTCCTAAACACAAAACTGACAACTTAGTACCGAACTAAGTTTTCAGTTTTGTATAAAGAACGGTATTTCAATCACTGTTACGTTCTTATTACAAAAACTGGCTCCATGGTTTAAGCCATGTCAAAATATAAATCTTGTTTTGTAATAAGGCGGTAAGTGTTAAGTAACTGCACAGAAAACAAAAGAATATTTTAAAACTATATTTTTGGCTAAAAGAAAACAGCTGGAAATAAATATGATATGCTTTAAAAAAATATCAGAAAAGGTTTTACTGTCGCCATACACAAAGCCGCTGCCGGGGTGGCTGAAAAAAAAAACCACAAAGCGCTAAAAAATTCAGCTCTCCAACAGAATTGCCAGTCGAATGACTTTTACTTTTTCTTCGTAATGCACCATTGCAATATTTCAACCCTATAAAAGCCGTTATAGCTGCAATTGGCTTTAAGAGATCTATGAGTCGACTTAAATTGTACTCACTCGGCTAAAAATAGAGGTTTCTCACTAACTTTGCGTTTAATATTATTACCAACTATTATTAATAGATATTTAAATTATTGCTCATTTAGAAAGAACTGTCCGCCAAACCGCCAAATTGTTACTATACCTACATTGTTAAAAATTATGTACCGTGACTGAAATGTATTCACATTTCAGGAAAAAAATCTGGGTAACGTTAACGATATGCTATCAAAAGCATACTTGTCATTTATTTTTGTTATATCTAGAAAACAAACGAGGAACAATCATTGTTACACCACCTTTGATACCTTACTGCTAGAGTATCTTTATTGATCCGTTCATAATTTAAGTGGTGGTGGATGATTATTTATCGGTTTAATTATCTCCTTATTCCTTTTTTTTCCAATTTCCAATCACTTCTCCATAAATCTCCACTAAAGTCTTCTCTTTCAGTCTTCTATAAACTTCGTGATCGATCTCCTTTTCTCGTCACGTCTATTTTTCCCTTCTTTGATATTGGTTAAAATAAGGCTTCATACAGGTAATTCCATAAAGATATAATTTGCTATTATATACGTATAAACAAAACGAGTGGATTTTTAATCGGCCCTAAGTCTCTATACTGTACTGGACATAAACATGCTATTTTTAAATAATTATACTTTCTTAAAATTAAGTACAATACATATGACCAGCACGACCTCCGATTACCGTAGAAACGGAAGAAATCACCAATTGACAGAATATAGAAAGATTTCTTTTGTGTAGAAAGATATAGGTACAGTCAACGTCGGTGATAACACTTTGATCTTGAGCTGACCTAGCGTAAGTACGTAGTTTCAATGGAATGTGCAGCTAGCTTATCATCGTCGCTAAAATCTCATAACTCAAACTCAAAGCATTTATTTCAAATTAACCTATTACAGGCACTTTTGAATTGTCAAGGGGTCGGTCAGTCAGAGAGATGAAGTTAGTTGCCCATTCCAAAGCGTAGTAGGTTCCTATGGAGAAGAACGGGCAAGAAACTCCACATACACAGGTTACATAATTTATGTTGAAATTATACATGTGAGAACAATGTAGAAACACGTGGACGTTAAAAGCGTCCGTAATAAAAATATAAAAAACAACTAAAATACTAAGTTAAAATAAGCCGTGGCAGCTAAGAAATGACCAGTCTCTACTGACGGCGCCCGTTCACGAACATGACGCATGGATCAGCACCATTTAGCTCAACCATTTTGAAGGTAACTTAATGATCCAACACATACGCCACCATCAGCTAGACATTTGAGTGAGCATGACACTCTCAGCCGCCAGGGCACATTCAAGTCAATAAATGACGTACTCAGAAAATATATGTTATAAATGCATAGGGAAATCATAAAGTAACTTTCGAGAAAAAATTCAAAAGTTTTCTAGCACAAAATAGGCGTAGTGCTCGACGTTAGGTGATCATTATAAGATATATAATTATTTTTTAAACAACACTGTTACTAAAAACTCTCATGTGAATCTACATCAGACCCATAGGAAATTTTTCTTCAGACACCTGAGATTTTTTTTAAATGAAATGATGTGTTTAAAGAATAAACGATTCCATTTCATTAAAAAATAATCTAAAATATTGGGTATCGGAATCACGTTTACACGTCATATTAAAAAAATAATAAAAAATAAGCTAGATGGAGTTGAGATTTCCTATTTGACTTCCCCTGAGAAGAAATTGGGGAAACAAACTCAGGGTTCAAAGTCTCTTTTAAAATGCAGACATAATCTTGGTCAGATCATGTGAGGACCATGTAGATTCGTGTCTGAAATGGTCTTTTGAGGAAAGAACCACACAAATTTGAGTGAACCTGTCCAATCAGTGCAAGCATCTGTCATTAATCGTGCAGCGTATAAATGATACGTGGTTTATCGAAATAATAAGATATTCACATGAAAGTTTTTGTTAAATATGGGTATTCAAAATCGCTTTTCAAATATCGGCAAAACTCATTTTCGACAACAATGTCACATAGGCGATTTTAAATTTACAACGACGATAAATTGGTTTAGTTACCACTGACGTGTGATACTGTACCATTACCATTCTTCATAGAGTAGACATAGAAGTGCTAGTGATGGAATAATCAGTAGACTGATAAAGTCTACAGGATGTCCCGTAAATAATAGATTACCTTGAAACATCATAATATAATAGACATTATGGCCATTCTAAAAAACAATACAAAAAAAGTATATCCGAAGTAGTACTTAAGATTTTTTTTTTTTTTTTTTACCTTATTTTACATTCTTCTTCACCACGACCACAAATGAAAGAATTCCATCGGTTATTTGTAGTTTTAATAAGGTATGTTGACTATCACAGCACAGAGAATGTAAATAATGTGACTAGGAAATGCACAGTATTTTTTTTAGCGTATCTTAGGTAGTACTTGGGATATAATTTTTTTGTATATGTTTTAGAACTGAATGATGTCTATTATGTGCTATTTCAAGGTTATCCATTCTTTACGGGATACCCTGTATATCGTTCTCTTCAAAACCTGTTCAGGTTACAAATGTAACGTTGATTACAAAATTTCAATATAAACGTTCAAGAAGATTAGTCTAGACACGTTTAGCATTTAAGGTAGATCCATTTTAGGTACAAGTTTGATTGCTACCAATCAACTTTACTCTCACGTTCCAATCTGTTTCTGCAAATAAAGAGATTGTGAGGCAAAAAAGATCTGTAAAGGCTTCGGAGTTAAAAAAATATCCAGATAACTGTAGGCACAAGGTAAACCTTTCAAGAGTCAACATTTGGTAGAATCTAGAACCTTATGATGACTTCAAAAAGAAGCGATTTGATACTAAATTGACTGTAGAAATGTTATTTGCACGTTAATGAAACCTTACCTTACTTTACGTTATTAAATAAAACCTTCTCATTCAATTACTTAAGTATTCATTAGGTTGCAAATAACATTGTCTCTAAGAACGACAATTTAGAATTCAATCGGTTCAAGTTTTAATACGTGAAAAAACTTATCATGAAAATAATATGATTTTTGTTAAAGGTTAACAGGGGCCAAGTCTACTGATTTACAAACATTGCAATGGTCTCTCTATTATCAGTTTTTGACAGATTTGTCATTCAAAATCTCAAAAAAATACAAAATCAAAAGTAATTTATTCAAATTAGGCAGATAATCAGCACTTTTCGAAAGTCAAAATTACATAAGGCAGTCCCCCAAAACGCCCACCCTTCACCACTTCCTAGTGCTTAGCTGGGAAGAAGAAGTGGCACAACAACCTCTACAGCAGCACAGCAGACTGTTCAGTTAAAAAAAAAACTATTATAAACAATAACAGGTATGCAAAGTAATTAACATTACGAAACACAGGACATTAAATTATTTTTTTTGCCATAATAATATAAAATATGTCAGTCGAAGTCAATGAAAACTATACTCAATCAAAAACATGAAAATGAAAACAAAACTTAATACAAGTCTCCAGGCATAAAAGTCGTACCCGCTTACGTATGTAATGCTGGAATATGTAAAAAAAATCACAATAAAGAGTGACCATGGCAACGTTTATAAATTAGTAGACTTATGTCCTAGTTGTCCTATTTTAACTCTCAGTCGTAGTGCAAAGTACGACTCGTACCTATTTGAACTAGGGTTACTGCAATTCAGGACGAACTGATTAGTTTGGAGGTCGATTCCATCTAACGAGAGGGTCCGATACGTTACCCAATTTAATTATCTCTACATTGGGTGTGAACTAGGGCTCCTGTAGGTAGCAAGCATTACAGAACATATCAACTCTGGTAACAGTTCACTTAATATCGATCTATTGATACACGCTACAAAATGATGATATTGCCATTATCACCAAACTTGGCAGACGGAATGGTGATCGCAATAAGTTAAAATTATCAGTCAGAGGAAACTACTGCTTATCCTCCTAATAAAATACATTCGATATTTAACGAAAGAAGTCACTAACAGAAACAAGGAGGTCAATTTTCCGCAAGAAGTGCCACGATGACATAATATTTAGGCAGCACAACCAGCATTACTCTCAAATTCAATCATTTTTGAACGAAGCGTATTCAAATACTGTATGTGGCTTACTCCATTCGGTGATATCGGTAAATCTGCCTCCTCTAAGGTCGAATAAGCTGACATAGAAATAAGATACTGTTTGGTACAAAAAAAAGAAACAAGTTTCTCTAATACCTGAGATTGTCAACGGCGATAAAAAGGAAACGAGAATCCTTTCTTGATATCGGTGAAATACGCGTATGTGTTTTGTTTTGCTGGTAGTCTTTTCTTAAGAAATGGTGAAGCTACTATACGTTATATATGTTATATACTATATATGTTATACTCACTTGAATTCCTATATCATAAATCTACTTAAAATTTATTATTTAACACTTTTTAACGACACGCGCAGCTATGACTGCGCGTGGCGAAGGAACAGCTAATAACAATTTGTCAAAACGCCATTATGAAGCTAGTCAACACTTCCAAACTAAGCCGCGGGCAAAAACTAGTATTTTACATAAAGTACCAAACTTTCTCGTAGGTGTTCCCAACTAAATTATTATCGAATAATTTCCAACCTCATTATGCAGCGTTAAAAATATTTACTGCTAAAGCTGGAAACATGTTAGCACCTGGTCTACCCGATGTGTCAAGTAAAGTTCTTCGTGGTCATAAACAAAAACCTAAAGCTGTATTTTCTATCGCCCGAGGTCAAATTTAATTATCATGTGCACGATGAATATTCTCATACATTTGTATATGACGCCTACAGATACATATAAATCAACGCGGTGCCGCTGCCATATTTCAACGAGCAACTTAAACAATAGTTAAAATAATAGTGTCGATGCTCAAGAATAATTATTTAGGAACATTTTAAATAAATCAATGAATAGATTAGAGGCTGCTATTATGCTTGATTTAGATGACAGCCCATCTGTTACGAGCAAATTGCGTTTAGCGCTTTTAGTTTTCGAGTAAGTATATTCATATAAAATGTAATAAATAAATAAATATTTGATTTAAAAAAATAACTGTCTGAAATCCGTCTTCATTGAGGAAATGCACATTTTTTGTATTGATCGATCAACTAACATTACAGATTAAAATTCATTGCTTAAGCAAGGAGTTTTAATCCTAGCAGACCACCTGAATATTATTTATAAGATTTACTCTACAAAATATTACCGCATTTGCTCCATAGTACATACCTACACATGACCCACTAAACTAAGAGGCTTTACATTCTGAAGGGCTTATCCTAAAATCACAAACCTGCTTTCAATACGTTATCATTGTAATGCTATTTTCTCCTAAAATGAATGAAAATTCAATTCCGGAGCTATTTGTACTAAAGTCTACCAAACGATATTCGATAACGCGAATACTACAATTATTGATGTGAATATTTAATCGAAGTGGAATGTTCGAATTTACCTATAAATGAATTCTATCAGAGTAGAGCTAATATCGATACTTAGGTATATACCCCAATTTATATTTGGTCCTCTGTAGGTACACGTAGGCAGAGATATCTAATCTTTCGTCTAATGACGAAAGATAAAAGCTTATCGACATAAATAGGCTACTTCAAGCTTCCACAACAAAGGTTATAATCAATACTTCTAATCTGGTAATAAAGAAACTCTATCCCCCTTATTACAAAACAAGGTTTATATTCAGACCCAGGTTTAAAACATGGAGCCATTATTGAATTTCGAACTTTATTCCGACTATGGTAAAGTTCCTAAACACATAACTGACAACTTAGTACCGGAATAAGTTTTCAGTTTTGTATAAAGAACGGTATTTCAATCACTGTTACGTTCTAATTACAAAAACTAGCTCCATGGTTTAAGCTATGACAAAAAAAAAAAAACAAGTTTTGTAATAAGGCGGAAAGACTTTAGCATTCTCTTGTCTGCCAGCGACAAAAGTAAGGTAAGGTCTAGAAATTCAACCGTATAGCAGTAATGGCAAAACGCAGTATCTAAAGGCAAAAAATATAAAGATGACAGACATACAATTCTAGCTAATATCGATTATACCAATGTGTGTCTTCAAATAGAACTACCAAGTAATTCTCTAACTGAATTGGGGCGATCAGGACCAGCCATTTACGAGTCGCCCGATCACGCCTCAGTGGATACTAGCGCTTAGCTATCGACTATGGAATATTTTACGACTCTTTTTATTTATACGTGATTCTATTACATATTAGCAGTAATAAAAGTAAGGAGTATTATTGCTCTTGAGATAAATTTTGGCCTTTTTCTCTTGAGCTAAGTACCAGCCATAACATTCGAGTACAATAATAATTTTTATATCAAATTATAAGATGTGGTGGATGCTCCTTTGTTTTTCTTTCAAATAATTTTTGTTTTATATATGTGGTTAGCTGTCATGAGATACGGTGGTACACTTCTACTGCGAGTAACTCGTTAAACAGATTCTAGTAAACACCAACCTATCATCATAAATAACGGCTAGACAAAGCGAAGAATTCTACTAAAACATTCAAAGGGATGGCTCTTTAATTCATTGAGTGTAGCATCCAATAAAAAATAAAATTACCAAGTTTTGTTTTAAGAGACCCACAAAAAGAGCTAGCGACGGCTTTAACTTTTTATTTCTCCGGTAAGGCATGGTAATTAAGAGGAGGTCTGCTAGTTTCAACGTAGTGGCTCCTAAACGTAGTCCCGACTGACATTAAAGCAGAGGGAATGGTGCTGTGATCCAGAGATATAGAAGTCTTCTAGAAATGTCTAGGAGCTAACTGTTGGGGTTAACGAACTTGAGTGCACATAGCGTGAAAAGTTTTTATATTTGGAATGATTGCTTAGCACGTGTTTATGTTGCCAGTGTATAATTTTGCGTAATAAGTAGGTAAGTTTTTGTAACGCCTTGTTAGATGGCTTGTATGCAGTGATTGAGATATTTAGATTAACACGAACGTTGTAGACGGAACAACAATTAAATATCCATTATAAGCAATTTGATGTTAGAGTATTCTGCCGCTTTACTTTTACCGAGGTTGATGAGCATAACAACTTAGTACCGGTCTATACAGTAATGAAGAAGCCATCACTATACTCCATTTGAAATAAGATTAGATAATTAAATAAACCTTTTTTACAGTCCGTTCAACCGATTATGACTTCTATTGCGTTGGTGGCATGACAAATAGCAGCTGTAATAAACAGTTGGTATTTTAACCAAGCTTTTGCTTTTAATGCCATCCTTATGCCTACGTAATACAAGTCAAAATCGGTTGAACGGAGTGTAATTTTTTTTTATTGAAATTTGTAATCTTATTTCAAATGGAGTATAGACTATTACACTTTTGAAACAAAACAATTGAGAGATATTGTTTATGTTCCACATACTACCTATGCCTGAAGAAATACTGACAACTGTATTAGATCCTAAACGCCATGTTATGTTAGAACAAAGGACTTTTCAGTTGTTAACTGCCTGAATACTTAATAAGAGTTAACTTTAATTAAAACTGAACCAAGTATCAGAGCGAAAGCTTGACTAGATAAAAACTATGATAACAAGAGAAAACTTTTATTCATTTCCATTCCAAAATCTTACACGAAAGGAGGTTTATTCGAAGATCCTATCCAGTAACTTTGCATCAACGGTTTTATCCTCCGGGACTCCAACCGTATAAGGATTAGGAATTCGTGCGGATTTGCTTAAAGGGGAAGGCGGGGAAAATTGAGAATTGTTTTCTCTACCACACAGTGAGCAAAGCTCGAGACTCCGAGACCGAAATGTTAGACGCGCGAACATTTAGTGTAATTATGGTACTCTTTAGTTTAATCTACCCTTTTGTGCATTATGTCCTTGTAAAAGGTACATTAAATGTAAATATTGCGTGTTTTGTTTAGGTACTTTGTAAGGGTGAGATAAATGTAATCCTTGACAAGTAGGATCTTTTTTTTGGAAGGAAAAAAGAAAGAAAAATAGTTTATTTTGCACAAACAATTTATAAAATACACTCATACAATGTAGCCAAAAGCCTCGTATTTAAACAATAAATGTTTGACAATCTTGTCCATTGCTTGATGTCAAGGCCACAAAGACAATTTACATTGCGTAAATAGTAAATACTCTATGTTGCGACGCTGGCAAATAACAAACAATCAAGACAAAAACAAAATGTCGAGTGCAAGGTGGAAAAATAACTACTTTGATGTCATGTGTGACGCACTTATTTTTCAAACATTTTTATGATATTAAACAATGGCTACATGTTTAAATAATACATGTTTTGGCAATTCTGTGAATAAAACTATCACACCCAAGCCTTATTTTTAAACACAAAAAAAAAAACAAAGAATTTAATAACATTGTCAAAACACAAAATCAAACGACCAACAACACCTTCAAATCTACTTAGGTACCTACTCCAAAAAACCTCATTCAAACAGTCCATTCTAAATTGGAAAATCCTTTCATCATACGAGCTTCCAATTCTTAAAGCCCATTTCAAAATTTGTTTATTTCACGATCTGATAATTAAGGGGATTTTAGATCCTCGTTGCAAATTGACTCTCATTTTTAACAAGCGTGTCGTATTTCAGCGTTAATTAGGCCTGGTTGTCCGACTTTATTACGTGATACATGTAACGCAGAATAAATAGGTACAGAAGGTCAGCTTCATTAGACAACGAGCAAAACCGCACACATAGACATGCCTCTGGGTACGGCGAAGGCGACTGCGCTCGAGTCGTGACTGTCATTTGTTTGAGATTGCCGTGCGTCGCATCTATGTGGGCGTGAGATTTTTTTTGTTCGTTGCATAAAGCTGGCCTTCTGTACCCATCTATTTAGTGCATGTAGCAACCATACTCGGCCTTAATGTGATTTACTATAATAACAAACATTTTATTGGGGTATTAAGGCTTCTACATACCAGCGCGACTTGTCGCGCGACGCGACACGGCACAAAGGCCCCGCGTGTCGCGGGACGAGCGGTGCCTTTGTGTCGTGTCGCGTCGCGCGACAAGTCGCCCCGGTATGTAGAAGCCTTTACATACGCCCTGAAATGTAACCTTTGCTCGTAAAAAGGATCTGTTTGTAAGAATGGCGCGTGATCTGCTGGTGTTAGGGAAATGGTTCCTTAATTAGCCTTTGTAGCTATAAAAGGAACGTTAAATGGGAATAAAATTGAACAACAAGCCACAAGAAACATTAAATGTATTGTTTACCTTTTCTAATAATAATAACGTTGACTTTAAACTACATCGCTAGCTGTCAATAGATGAATAGATCTATCGAATGTATCTAGAAAAGATTTCATTTTAAGACGAAGATATATGCCAGTGACCTTGAGTGTTCTGTACTGAGCTCACGCAACGAGTCGTACGTTCAGCCAGCAATAGGACTCGCCCACCAAGGACCGTTGTCTCCAATTTGACGCATTATTAATTTATTATACACAAAACAAAAGGTATTTTAGAAAAACGCGTATACTAAACGATCAATAATTAAATTATCTTTAAATTGGTGAAGGTTTCAGAAATATACGCTTGGTAGATTTTGCGCCATTCTCAGTTTTTTATCCGCGTTAGACATAACTTTACAAATTAATTTCATTATGTAATAAAAACATAATCTAAAATATTCACATATTAAATTATTCAGAAAGTGCTCTAATTTAACATATATTTTTTTCAAATCATTAACATTACTCGTTTAGACGTGATCTTCAGTATAATTTCATTAAAAGTCGGTTATCGTCGCCTTAAGGATCGTAATCCACGGGCTATATTTTGATGAAAAGCAACAAAAAGTAAGTAGGTACGTAAGCTTCTCTTTGAATTGAAACAATATTCTGAATCTCTATCAACATTCATAAGGGATGACGAATCTCAAAAACAAATGAGGATTGATTTAGAAGGGCTACTCCAGATTAACGGCTTGGTCACAAGTGTTTGAGCTGTTAACTTGTTAATTCGATATTCAAGCACCCGTAAAAAGTAGTTCACGAGTAATTGACACCTACTGCCCCATAAGTGTCCTCAAGTACTTTTAATAAATTAAGATCTTTATCTTCTGAGATGTAAGAGAAACCTGACCATACATGATACATCGTCATGCTTTCATGATAATTCAAATATGCAAAGATGCAAACAGTTGAACCATCATTGATGCTTTGATTACAATTTAGATCGAAGAACTGCAGTATTTTGCTTTAACATCATAATTAATTGTTACCTAAACCAATCTAATAGTCAATTAAAATACCTATATAATAAATTACCAGAAAAATTAAGAAAGAACAAAAATTTAATACATTCATTCATAAATGAAAAAAACAATGATAATTATCTAAATGTTATCTAATAGGTAACATCAAAAAATATTTAAATGACACATTTTAAATTGCATGACGTGTAAATAAAATAATTACAATTACAAATAAAAGCCCTCTTCCTCTCTCCTACTTTTGCTGTGCCCGGCTGTTCCACAATGATCATATCGAGGGGTGAAAGGCTATTTGGTTTAAGTGACATTTTTGCAACTTTACAGGAGAGCCATTTAAAGTTTAAAATTTCCGAAAAAAAGTCATAACAAAAAAACTTCTTCAGCTATTGGAATGGAGTAAACTTAATTTAAATTAATTTGAAAACGTCAAGGTGTTGATGCTTATACCATATAAAACGGACCTTTAATTAAGAAGATAAATGTCGCTTAATACGAATTGCCTTAAGCCACTATTATTCAGGGAACGGAAAAAAGATTTAAGTGACTTCATAACTACAATTGGCTACAGGAAAAAAATACTAAGCGACTCTGCAGTATATTTTCAGAATAAGCCAAACAGCATGAAGTGACGCAACCCAAAATTAACTGTAGCAAGCTATTTATCTCACCTGCCAATTGAGATTAAATTGACTGACTGGCTAATTCACATAAGTAAAATGATTTAAGCGACATCGCGACATGTAAATCGTGGATATGAAAATGATTTAAGTCACATGTTAATAAAAAATAGAAACAAGAAAAACGCTTTAACCGATACTGAATCTTTTTTCGGAGAAAGGCCTACTGATTTATGTCTCGGTTCTTTAAATCATTGTATAGTTCAAGTACACTAGTAATAAATTAATGCAAAAACGACGTCAGATAATACACTGCCACTTTGGAAACAACCCAAAAATAGAGTTGTTTGAAGCGCCAAAAAAGTGCTCAGATTTAAATGAATCCGGCATCATCCGACGGAGAAAAAATTGCTGATTCCGAATATGTATATAACTCAATATCGCCCAAGATGTCGCTTAAACCAAATAGCCTTTCACCCCTCGATATTTAAAACCTACCACCTAAGTACACATTTGGAATGAATGAATGGATGAATGAAATGCACCGACCCCAGCGTGGTTGTACCAGACTCGATTGCTCGAATGAACTCAAAGATTCACTCTAGCCTCTGACGCCACGTGTTTCATGAGACTACAGAGACCATTGTATATCAAAGAGTAGACCGGGGGGCGCGATAATGGTAGAGAAGACATGCCCTTGGGATCTGGAAGGATTATTAGAACCTACCGGATATTCATCCTACCACCTAAGTTCACAGGAAGCAATAAATACAATTGAGTATTGAGTATAGTTTTGAAAACTACACGACTTAGTAAAGTGGATTTACACTAATTATAACCTGCAATATACCTACTAAAGATTGTAAATTTTGGTATATGTAATATGCATTTTTGACCGCACAGTACACCTGATCGAATCTTATTAACTTAACTGAAAAAATATGCTAATTATTTGGTTCGTTTACCCGATGTCTTAATCAATATAGTACCTAAATTCAGTTTATTATTGCACCGTTCATCGTCTTCAAAATAGCACACCACTTATCCTACAAAATCTGCAACTAATCTCACCATTGTCAAGCTACAGGAGCAACATGCCACGTCTAATTAGTTTCCTTTTATTTCAACAGTTCAGATCAGTCGCGCGAGTAATGGCGTGTATTTGTAGCTTACGTTCGCCGATTTATTGGGGCTAGGTTTAGCTTTGGATGTAAACCAGGTATTTATTAGTTAGTGACTATTGTAAAAGGTGATGTCAGTGAAGAGTAGAAGATGCTTCTAAGAGTCGGGTGAATACATTTTTCGATATTACTTTTTTATACGATGCCAGGAATTAAGAGCGTTTACACCTTACTAAGCAGGATACAAAACAAAGGTCTGAAAAGTGAGTAAACAACATTTTCGAAAAATAGCGTAAAGGCTTCTACATACCAGCGCGACTTGTCGCGCGACGTGACACGGCACAAAGGCCCCGCGTGTCGCGGGACGAGCGGTGCTTTTGTGTCGCGTCGCGTCGCGCGACAAGTCGCCCCGGTATGTAGAAGCCTTTACAGCCAAATTAGACCGATTTGAAATTTTACACAGAAACAGAGATTTCCAGCTATTGGTTTTTAAAAAGACATTTCGAAAATGTTCTCTACTAACTTTTTAGACCTTGGTATCCTGCGTATGAAGTTTCATTAAAATCGGTTCAGTCATTTCGAAAAACAAGGACTTGAAAGTTTGTATGAAATGCCGTAAGGTATAAACGATGATTGAAATTTTGTTGTAGGTACAGGAGGGTATTTTTTTTCTTTCATGACCCCGGAGGAAGATTGCACCATAATATGGAGCGGTTAATATGATTCAGACGCTATTCTAATTTGGTTTACGATTAGCACACAATTTCTCATCTAGGAACTGTACTCCCTACAGAAACGTACTACCTAGGTACCTTGTTCTAATAATAGACGTTGCACGGCGGCGAACACTAAACTAAGCTTAAACCAGATGTCTGATCATAATAGTTAATATTACAAAACAAACATGACGCACTTCTATGCTCCCTTTCTCAGAAAAACGACAATATTGTAAGCAATGAAACAGAAACGACTTTCATTTTTATAACGTTTACTACAACTTTATGAAAACAAACCGTTATTTTATGATATTGTCGATAGTAAACAAACCGAAGTCGAAAGTGAAAACAATCTGCATACAGGAAATCCCTTAGAACCGAAGGCCATACGAAACAATTCAATTCAAAGTGATTTTTTCCTCCCCTGTTCGTAACTTTAATGGCGGGAGTTAAGAATTGTATCGAAGGATGTGCTCTTCTGGCTGAATCGTAGATTTTTACGATACTGTAAAGTCATTCATTTGGTGAGTAGGCAAGAACCTAACGAAAAAGCTTTAAAAGTAAATCATAGCAAAATATCTGGAGTTCGCTAAATTACTTACACTAGAGTATCACTCTAGTGTAAGTAATTTAGATATTATGTCATTGTGTCAAAATGATTTTCTTTTAGGCAATATCTCACTAATCTGAAAATCAGTTTTATTGACCTAAAAGGAACATCAAGCACATTAAGTTTTTTAAATTACTTTTGCCTGTGGGTATATTACGCGCAAAGCTTTGAGAGCTCTCGGAAGTTGCACGCGAGTGGCCTAAAAGTATATGAATAGCTAATTATTTTTGTTATAAACAAATCAATGCTGTAGACTAGATAGGCATATAGGTACTATAAAAATGTAATTTAATGTTATAATACCTATGTTATTTATTATTTATTTATAGTTAATTAAAACGGCACAGGTCCAATTACAATATTTAACATAGAATTATAAAAATTTTAATAAAATAAGCATTCAAATAACATACAATACAAAAATTTTATTCAAATTCAAAGATCTCCAATTCGTAGATAAAATAATTTATAATTATTTGAGTAAATGGTTAAATAAATTAAATATCATAACTAACATAAACTAACATGTAACAGTGGACACCATCACAAAACACCAGACAAGCACGCATTATTTTCTTCCATTTATCAGCAAACACATCACATTTAGGGTCGGCAATCAGGAGGGCGTTTAGCATCCTTCTTATCGTATGTAATTAGCTATTAATATACCTAACTACTTTTTAGGCCGCTCGCGTGAAACTTAAAGAGAGCTCATAAAGTTTTGCGCGTAGTGTACCTATTTTTTAGGGTTCCATAGTCAACAAGGAACCCTTATAGTTTCGCCATGTCCGTCCGTCCCTCTGTCTCCGGCTTAGCTCAGAGACGCTTTAGTACTAGAAAGCTGTAATTTGGCATGGATATACATATTAATCACGCCGAAAATGTCGCAAAATAAAACCATGACACAATTTTTTTTAGGGTACCTAGGTCCCTTGCACGTAAAATGGAGATGATTTTTTTTTCTCGTCTTTTCCATGGTGTGGGGTATCGTTGGATAGGCCGTAAACCATTTTTCAATTCGGGGATTCGTTTGCGTAAAATTAAGCTTTAAAGTTCTATTTTTTTGTTAGAGTCAAGTGTCCCCCCTGCCAGCTAAATAGTTGGTTTTGGATATGTGAAAAAAATCATGGCAGTAGTATATATAACAAATTAAAAGGAAAACTATCACAGTTAAGTAGGCTTTACAAGTTAACAAGTAATAGTCGACTAACTTAAATTAGCATTTGGAGAATTGACCGTAACGTATATCGATGTACGGGAGAGCATGTTTTTCAACTACAATGTTAAGTTTGTTTTTGGGATAAATTCATCCCAACTACGGAACCATTCTTTGTGCGTGGTACGAAATGCACTTGGCCGGTTTATTGTTTTGGAAATAATCATGAAGCCATCAACAATAATATACTAAACTTAAAAAATGATTGTTAAAATAACAAAAGCGATCCGCTTTCGCTCTCATCCTTGGGTAAATTAGTTTTCAAGGGAACCGAACTCTCAATGTTGTATTTTATGCTGCCGAAGGATCGGCGGTTATTAACGAAAGTTTGAACGCCCGATATTAATATTTATTACCTCCAATGTTTATACGAAACACTTTCTTTGTCAGGTTATAAATAGTCTTTATTTTATGTCGGCCACCCGTCAAACAATATAACAAAAAAGGCGGGAGTTTTACGATCAGTGCTAGTCTGTTCAGGCGCCACATTCGACCGTTTACGAATAACATTATTGGTAGTAACCAAAGTTTGTTTGCCCCTGCGCACGTTTAAAGGCTCTGCTGTAAATATTAATTTCATAATTAATAACAGCTGTGTCGCTACTACATAATTTTATGGCCTTTTAAAAAAGGTAACAATCTTCATAACGCAGGGTGGGCGCAAAGCAACACGTTCGTGTAATTCCCAACACCATTTACGCCGTCTTATTGACCGAATATTTTCACTATGCCTCAAATTATAATAAAATATGACTTTTTGTAAAGTTAAAAGCAATTTAGAACACAAAATGCTTACAAAAAATCATTTTTCCGAACCACTAATGGGAGGACATTATCCGAAAACCGTTTTTGTGCGAATACGAGTGAAATTTACTGGGGAAATTTTAGGAAAGCGCACAAGGACTTATCTTTATGTACATTTTTATGTATTTTTCAACAAAATGTTATCGGCCAACAGTTAACCGAGACCTTTAATGTGACGGTCTTTTTCTGCGTTATCGCTAAAAGTATATAAAGTAATTTCGAAGAATTATGAAAGCGTTCGCGGTCGTCGGTTTTAGGGAAGAAAAATAAACAAAAAAGTTTGACGAGAATACCGTACACATTACTAGATTTATTGCGGCATTATTTCGACGAAGTTTACGAGTTATGTAATCTCAACAGAGGAATTTGTGACGACGCTTGGATGACAAAACTTTCGCGATCTAAAAATTTCCTGTAAACATACTAACACGGGCCGCATACGAAGTGAAAAGTTGGTCAAACAAACCTATATCTCGTAAAAATATAGGCCTACCTACTTTATTTAAACAAATAGCGTCGCGTTTCTCACAAAAATCGTTTAGGCAATTTGTTTAAATTACTTTCCTATGCTAATCTGCGCCGTGTTGCGAATATATTCGAAAAGAAAAAAGAAACGGTATATAGGCGTTCGCGATCGTCCAATCTCTGCCTCAAATGATGCATGTTGTGGAAGCCGGATCTCATATAGAAAAACAAGATACTGCAAGCTATTACACGCTTTACATCGTAAATAATCGTCTTAGCTCGGTAAATAAAATAAGTGTGTAAGCTTGGGCCGAGCTGCTATCTGATGAGAACGGGACGCAGCAAAAGACGGGGAAAATGGTGTTTAAAAGGCGCGATAGGGAACAACCTCGGAGAAGCATAAGTTTTGCGGCGTGTTAAAAGATAATGAGTTCGGATACAGTATATAAGAAAGATGTTGCGTACGCCTTTGTAAAGAGACATTATTTTCTTATCTCAGGAATAGCTAACACTCAGTTGCAGAAACGATCTTTAAATTTTAAAGACTACATTAAACACTAATGTAGCATTAAATCATTGCACAAAACCATTTTTTATTTTATTTTAATGCTCCATTAAATTTAAGTAATGAAATGTCAAACCTAATGAAACCGGCCATTTGAAACACTTTTACGTTGCACGTAACTTCATTAGCGCCCATTAGCAGGTGGTGAACTTTAAGTTTGACATTTCAGATTTTTTAATTTTAATGGGCCGAAAAGCATCCATTAAGAGCGACATTAGTGTTTTCTACGGTACTTGAATGCATTTCTGTAATTGAAAGATGTCTTTAACCAGTCTTTCGTCATTATCTGATTCTCATTTAGTAGATTTACCTCGCCGTCGAATCCCAGACCGAGTGAATTCATTTTTAAAACATGATGGAAAAGAGTTTCGTGTAAGGTATAGAATTTCCAAGGAGGCAGTTCTTCAAATTTGTAACCTATTTGATTAAGATTTAGAACCAGTGACGCAAAGAAATAAATCCATTAATGGCCTGACACAGCTTTTAATATGTTTGAGATTTTTCGCCACTGGATCTTTCCAGCAAGTAGGTATTGGGTGATTTAATAAACATAAATAAATCAACAGTTTGTCGGAAAAAGGTTGGGTCGGGTTGTTTGTCAGTTTGTTTATACAAAAAGTATCCCGTGAGCTAGCAAAATTAAGCCACCTCTATATTAAAATGCCAGACCAGACGGAACTACGTAGAGTTGCAGGTTTTTATAAAATTGATGGATTTCCACGTGTGGCAGGAGCTTTAGACTGCACACATGTTAAAATTATTAGGTTAAGGGGGATGCGCTAAGGTAGCCCGCAAAATTCAAATTTAATTACGTTTTTTTGCAATTTGCAGGTCAGTAACACGTATGTTGATCTAATTATGATTCGCGGCCATAACCAATATGGCTTTACAAAATTATAATCATTAGAATATGAATCAGAAGTATAAAAATTGCAAAAAACGTTGGTAAATTTGAATTTCGCGGGCTACCTTAGCGCATCCCCCTTAAACCAGATTATTTAAACTACATTAAACCACAGAGTACACTGAATACACATAAATCAACTACATTTACTTTATTTTATGCTAAAATTGTGGTGTACTTGTACGTACGGATAATAACAGAACGCAAATGTTCACTCTTTTCGTTCAATATGGTAATTTGTTCCTGGCAATATTGTTTAAAGTCTTCTTTAACTAAAGTGGCATTAAAAATGTCTAATGCTATCTAAAATTTGTTTGTGCAACTTCATTAAAGTAATGAATTCATTAGCGATAATGCTGCTTTATGTAATGAAGTGTTAATGGTGAGCTTTCTGCAACTGAGTGTAAGTCTCCGTATATTTTAACGCACCTAGGAAGGACGTAAGGATTCGTAATTTATATTCGCACGAGACAAAGTTTAAAACCAAAGATTTATCTTCTGTTACTTCAGTAGATTACGGCTTGGAGTTGTTAAAGGTCAAATACGGATTGGATTATAAAGTACTCGAATCAAGATTGAGTTTCGGAAGTTTGTATAAGGTCCTTGATTACCTCCTGCTTTTCGTTGTAAGATTCAGGTAATCGGGACGACAAATTGCTAATATTCAAAAGGTTAATTTAGATTGACAGGTTTTGTAAGATATTTTTGATGACAGTTCACTATGTTCTGGGTTACGAGAAATTTGGTATTGTTTACTTTGGTCTATCTTTGAGTATATGTTCAGCAACACACGTTTATCTCCCAAGTCTAAGCTAGTTAGTAATACATTTATGTAATAATTTTATTCGTCTTCAATTCATTAAGTTAATCACCACCAATTCTAAAACAACGGAAACCCAACCCAGTTCTAAGAATATTTAATATTTGACAAATTACAAAAATCGCAGTCCATCAATGCCAGGTTACGCGTCTTAAAACGTTTTCAATTAAAGCATAATGATCGACGCATACTTGTTCTCTTGATGAAATGTGAACACCCACGTTAGGTCATACGTACTGTTATACACACGATTACGTATAAGATTCATGCGTGTATGAAACGCGTTGGCGGACAAGTAAATAAACTTAATCATTCATGTGATTGGCCCATCGATGTAACACGTAGGGCCAGTGAGCTAATGTTTGCTTTGCATTTGCTGCTGTTGGGACAGGTCATACAAAAGTTACGTATAGTTTGTCAATTAAATTAGAGATAAAAAAATAGGATTCGTAATGTCTTTCTTTATATTTTTCACCAATTAACAAAGAACCAAAGTTGTCGACATAGCCCACAGAATAAGCAAACTGAAGTGGCAATGGGCCGGCACTATTAGCCGTAGAACCGATGACCGTTGGGGTAGACGTGTTCTTGAGTGGAGACCGCGAATCGGCAAACGTAAGGTAGGACGCCCTCAGGCTAGGTGGAGCGACGATCTTCGCAGGGTGGCTGGTGGCAGCTGGATGAGAGTTGCCGAGAATCGAGCTGAATGGCGTGCAATTGGCGAGGCCTATGTCCAGTAGTGGACTGCTATGGGCTGATGATGATGATGAATGTCTTTCTTGCAAGCAGGCTAGATTGTGCATTTGTGAGCCACTGTTGCAAGGTACGGCTGCACGGTAGGTAAGGCTGCACCTGTCACCTTGCAGCAGTGATGTCACAAATTGTTTCTGTGTTAATGTTTTACTAACATAGTTTGTAAGTATTTTGTTACTAACACTATCCGCCTTATTACAAAACAAGATTTATATTTTGACATGGCTTAAACCATGGAGCCAGTTTTTGTAATAAGAACGTAACAGTGATTGAAATACCGTTCTTTATACAAAACTGAAAAGTTAGTTCGGTACTAAGTTGACAGTTTTGTGTTTAGGAACTTTACCATAGTCGGAATAAAGTTCTAAATTCAATAATGGTTCCATGTTTTAAACCTGGGTCTAAAGATGAACCTTGTTTTGTAATAAGGGGGTATGAGTCTTAATGCTTGAATTAAATTAAATTAAATATTCTTTAATTAAAAAAAGTATTCGTGTCTTCTTTTAACTTCAGCTGTTAGGCCAAAATACTTGCTAGTTATTCAACTCAAAAGTCAGAGGCTGAAGTCTTGAACACGGCGTCAGCGTTGCCATTCCGCGCCCGCCATTGTCCCGTTCCCACAAGTCGAAGGACGAAGACTTAGATCAAGATTAGTCAACCGTCCGCGTAGCAGGAATTGTAACCGGTGACACGAATAGATAAGTCCCCAAAGTCACTTCGACAGAACATTGTCTGCCCTTGCTAGCATACCCTTATTCCTCCGACAATCGAATATAGCTAAGTAATTGAGTAATTACAATTACTCCAAATATACCTACTTCCATTATTTTAATTGGAATTCGTGTGGTGAGAGCCGAAATACCGCTTGGCGCTGCCTTATCGATATTAACAAACGATATGAGAGTACCGAGATTTTATCTTAGATACTTCCTGCTCAGCAATCGAAAAAACATGTTCGAAATTCGATTAGCTTAGAAACTAATCGAATTCGAAAGAATGGTTAAATGGATTAAGTTATTATTATTAGATACACATGATTTAAGATGATTTGTCTATCTGACTACATGTGTCATTAATAAGGTTATCATTATTTCCGCTGTACTAATCTCCAATAGAAAGTTCACATATACTTATTTGACAGTCTATAAAAGCTTAACGGTTTTTACAAAGACATTTCACAAAATGTTCACACCTTGACCATTCGAAAGGGCAAATAAAATTCAATTGTATTGACAAACGACTGCGCAAACAACGGCAGAGGCAACAGAAAAGAACTAAATCTTAATTTACTTTTTCCAATCTGAAGAGAAAATAAACGTATCCACTACGTACAAGATGAATCACGAGAGCAAACAAATCCAAGTACGTTAAAGCAGTTTGCGTTAGAAAACGAACGCGATCTAATCTCAGATCTGGCGATTGAGGGAGCGGACTTGGCAATGCATCACCTGGCTTCCGTTGTGCAACGATCTTGATTCTTCCAAATGTACCTCCCACGTACACGCGTGAGTGATGTCGCCATTCACAAAAGACCTCCTGCGCCCCCCATGCCTTTATAAACCCTTTCCAGTCATGGGTTTGTCAATGGGTAATAGGAGGTCTGCTTATGCTGGTAGCAACACGTCCTCTGTCGGGATGCTTGACGTAATACTGATAAGATGGACCGCTGTCCGTTTAACACCTATTTCGGCTACTGGATGGCGCACCTAGATTCTCATTGTTTTATATTTCCACATTGTCTTATTGGGTATTTTTGTGAAGTTACTTTCATTGTTTATTGCGCTCATTGTATATTTTATGCACAATAAAATATTTATTGCATGCTCCTTGTCGGGTGCTTGCATGGCAGAAGTTCGTAAAACATTGATTCTTTTGTATCGTTGAATACTGGTGTTCACCAGTTTTTATTCAAATTGGCGACCCTTTACAATATTATCCTTTTATGATACAATTTATAAGAATATATTATTATATTATCTTGATAAAAACATTCAGCTGCACGCAGGTTATCTATACACAATGCGTGGGCGCACAGATCATCCATCGCGGGATGGAATGGATGAATAAAAACGAAGATCTATCTTTTGCTTACGACTGTAACGATACACGTAGTTTTCTAGCCATTGACCCCTGTTTTATGTCACAATAAGCGTCAGGCAAAAACGTCTTGATACGCCAGGACTTGAGTACCTACTAACATTTTATTTAACGTTAGATGATAAAACCCACCCTGGCAATGAAATAACAAGTATCCAATATTATGTCACTACGTAACATGTCCTCTCACTCGGAATAAAAGAAAACATTAAATCTAATACATCCGAAAAGCGCCGACACAAAAAGAAATCCTATCATATCAAAACAGACATACTACACCAATGTAAAAGAGTCCTTTACATATCCCGGCTATCAATACCGTTCGAGTCCCAAATACCTTCGCATAAGAAGATAATAGATAATTTAGATAACAAGAAAAAGCTATTCGACGGGCGCTACTACCAAATAAATGGTGAATAATACTCACATATTCAATGTACTCACAGTTATTTTCGAGGAGAAAGAGTTTCGGTTAGAATAGTGGTGTGCTGGATACAACTTTATGTTTCCGCTATAGACATGAAGGTTTCAACATTACCGTTGCCAATTTACCCAACTTGACCGATATTAAAGTACACCATTTGGCAAGCTATACATACCCAAAATATAGAGAGATATGTAACTGAATATAAAGTTTGCCATTTTGTCAACACTAGTGTTACTACCGGATTTGGCAAGGGAATACCATTTTGAATTCCGATGATATTTTGTTTACGAAAAGGCCTCTGAGTTCCGAATTGAATTTAAAGTATGGGGTTTCTTTCCGTTAGGGGTAAAGTTAGTTCCGATACAATTCGAATTGATTTTGTTACTTATTTGGGTTTATCAGTTTATTTTAGTAGTTTTTGTTCCTATAGCAAAATGGTTGGTACGTAACTGCAAAACAACACTGAAAGTTTCATTCCTAAAAAGAAAGAAGAGAATGTTTGTGGATACAATAGATTAAAACATAGTACCGATAATTATGCACCACTCAACGTCGCAAAGGCCGGGATAAGAGCCAATAATGAAGTGCTACTTAAATACTGAAGCACAAAGTCGGGATAAGTGAGATAAATACTGCTGAAAAAATCACTTTTTCTCAACGTTTGTGCGATATTGCTGTAAGTAACTGTCAATACTCAGCAAATAAGTGAATATGAGATACAAACAGCTCAGAATACGCATAAAATAGCGCTGTCTGTCTTCATCGGTAAACAATATTTTACGTAAATGGTAGACGTATTCGTATTAACGATATATTGTGGAGGTAGCTCTACAAAACTCTCGCTTGGTCGAGCAACGTGAGAGGCATATTTACATTTTTTTCTCAATTCATTGCCCGACATGTTTGGTGGATGGATGAGCCCCGCCGACATTTTGTGACATCAGGCTCCATTGATTTTGAATGTGTCGTACCCCGACCAACCCGCTCTTTTAAATAGATAAGCAAATGAATTGGAAGACCTTTGTGTTGGATATAAACGTATTTAACGTTGTGATATAAAAAGTAAAATGTTTTGAGCTCGTATAATTTTAACATAATGTTTGAGTGTTTGGGCCTGGCTGAATTCTGATAGAGCTTGAATAATGAGTACTGTCATGGTAGGTGAGAGAATAAAAAATAAAGAGCTTTTAAATGAACATTGTGTAGGGTTATAAATAACAGTAAATATTAACTGTTACCTACTTGGCAAGCGTGTTTGCAAACGCTTGAAGTAGGTATACAATATTAGTTTTAGTATATGCGAAACTCGAAATGCGTGTCTAATATTTTTATGTAAAAAATCTATATACAAAATTTCAAAACTGTATCATGAAAAATCACAAAGTTATAAGGTTGTTATGTTACCGGGTTGTCCATCCATACAAAAAAACTTTTTACAAAAAAATAATAACCGACTACCAAAAATAACACTACAAAGTGAAAAATAACTTTAATTTCGGAAGTCGGTGTCTTTGGATCTGTATTTGAGTTTTTTGCCACCGACTTCCGAAATTAAAGTTATTTTTCACTTTGTAGTGTTATTTTTGGTAGTCGGTTATTATTTTTTTGTAAAAAGTTTTTTATTTTTCACTTTTTAGTGGGTCAGTTTTGAATTTATCTAAGTTATAATAGCCTAATGTTAACTGCTCATCACCTTGGACAAAATATTGCTTTTCCAGAAGCTGGAACGTTGATTGTTGAGGAGTTCTCCTGCGAATAACCAGGAGAACTGCCACTCACCATATGCATAGTGACGAGCATAAATTGCTTAATCGCAACCCGTTAAATAGGTACTCATTATTATATTGTTCCGGTGGCCATCTGTGGTCTCCATCATCAGTTCCACTTCACCAAATGATGCTTTCCAAGAGTAAATGCACGAGTTACTATAAGAAATATATAATAAGTATAATAAGAAATACCCAAATCGCTATAGGTTTGCATTTAAAATTTGAGGGTTTCCCTCGATTTCCATGGGATCCCCCCATCAGATTCTGATTTGGTGGCAATGGGACAACCTCGGGAGTAAACCCACCCTTTCAAACAAAAAATATTTTTCAAAAGCGGTTCATAATTGACGGAGTAATCGCGTAACAAACATACAAAAAAAAAATAAAAACATACAGCCGAATTGAGAACCTCCTCCTTTTCGGAAGTCGGTTAAAAACATGCTAACGGGTGGCGACCCCGCGCCTCCAGGGTCGTCTTGCGCTCATTGATAATAATTTGGCAGTAGGTACCTAACCGTATGGCGACTGTATTGTAAGTAATTAAATGGTGGTAACATTTTCCATCACACTCAAATATTTTTGGGACAAAATATAACATGGTGTAAAAATTATTGAATTCGATTCAGTTCCTTATTCTGAACAAAGTATATTCAGGTTTCGCATAAATTAAAAATAATGTTGTGTATAGTGTAACATTATATTTATGAGTCCAATTCCTAACACACCCTTCGCATTTATTGTTAACCAAACAACACACAATCAACTAGATGGATGTAATTTTTTACCGTAAACAAATGAGCGTCGCCTTATTACGAGACGTCTACAACTAATAAATGGATTCAACGT
Source organism: Tiliacea aurago (assembly GCA_948098905.1). Classification (NCBI taxonomy): domain Eukaryota; kingdom Metazoa; phylum Arthropoda; class Insecta; order Lepidoptera; family Noctuidae; genus Tiliacea; species Tiliacea aurago. The sequence goes on along the minus strand of OX402587.1, from coordinate 16,825,505 downwards.
TCCTAATTAAACATGTCTTAATTTTGGCTCCCTGCACCTAATTTTAAAAGGGATTGTAGAATATTTTTGGCAATTAAGCCTCTGGTATTATTAAAGAAGTCTGTGGAGTGAAAAATTAATTAAAATTTAAGCTTTTCAGTTCTCTCCCTACGCGTCAGTCGCACGAAAGGGCTGCAAGCACACATTTCAGTGAGCAACTAAAGATCAACCTTGTTAGATAATTTGAATGGGCTTATGCGGTATGAGCGGATTTATATTAAATTTTTGTTCAGGTGAATTCGATATGTGGTAGGATTCACTCCACCGCATTTGTATGAAAAGATGACGTAGACACATGGTTTTATTAAACTTTTTTTAATCTGTCAGACATTTTCGTGTCGCATTATATGAATATTTTATTCAATAAAAAAAGCAAATAGAACAATACCTTCTTTCTGTTCAATAATAAACTATTTATGCATGTCAAATGAAATTCATGAACAAAAAAGAGTACCTACAGTTTCATATCAAAGAGCAGCTGTAACACAAAACTAATTTTATCCATTACAGTTATGATGTAAGAAAACATCTCTGAAGAAATAAACTATACCTTGAGAAGATATTAAATTACCTGCAACATGTAAGGCAAGGAGTAACCCCCAGTGGTGCATTTTTCAGAGAAAATTGAATGAAACGCGGTTAGCGTTGGCACAAGAAAATATTTTTGAAAGACTTGTAATGGAACTTTTTCTGCAGACGTTACCGTTTGTATAAATTATCTTTATTAATAATTTTAAATTGGGAAATGATGTTCTTTCCACTTAACAGTACGACATAATTATGAATTAGGATAGCTCATACTATGGTGAAAAATGCACAGTCAACAAGTTCGTAGCAGGGTTTTTTTTGTGGGTGGAAAATTATCAAATAACTTCTCCCGCTCTGGGCGGAGTGTGTCACTTTTACTGACTAAAACACACCCGTGTTATTTCAGTTGCCTATGTGCCAGAGCCACGTTAATCCTTTCAGACAAACTCGCAACCCTGGCAGGCATTGGCCCTAACGGAGCCTGTCAGTTCGTGCTGACGTCTCTATGAGGCGCGCGTGAAAGACAACGCGCTGTCGACCCGGGCCTGGTCCCTTTAGGACGGCGAGCTACCTATCGCTCACTGTCCGCAAGCCCGCGTTCACGGTGGCCGGGAATCGGCCTGCGGCTCCCGACGCCCGGAGCTTCTCCCGCGGTGACTAGGGGCGTGAGGGCGCGAAATTCGCCGTGGCTATATCCACACAGTGGTTACACCAGTGAGGTCCTGCGTCAGGCGGAAGTAGGGGACGCCATGGCGCCTCTCTAGCCACTCCTTAAAGGGGACTTATCGCCACAATTGTGGCGTACCCAGCGCTGGGTTGCGACAATCGCAATCGCAGCCAGCCCAGGCGTAAAAAGTATGGCCTCTTCTGATTTTAGGAATTTTAGTGCACCCCGTTGAATATAATAAATTAATTTAATAAAACTTGCTTTCTACAACATAAACACTACACCACTCGACTTTAAAATTTACTAGCACCCTCTCGTTGAACACCGTCCCTTTATCAAGAGAACAATAATTGCATTCAAAATCAAAGATGTTCGCTCAGATAGTCTGTGGGTATTTTCATTAATTAAGGCCCAACATGCACCGAGCAACAATTAAGAGGACCGATTGTTGATAAGCTCGAATCGAGTTGATAGTCAGACATTGAATCGAGATAGCACTTTGTTAAACTGTAGGAAGCTTCACACCTTATTAAGGCATTGTTATTGGCGATGTTTGTACGAGAATGTTTTATGGCTGTGATGTAAATTGGTATCAATTTTTTGGTAGTGGTTTTTGTATTTTGGGGTTCCGTACCCAAGGGGTATCAACCTATTACTAAGGCCACGCTTTCATCCGTTCCGCGTCCGTCCGTCCGTCTGTTAGTGCAATTGTTATTGAAACACTGACAGGTTGCAATTCAGATAGAAATACACACATTTATTAGTTTAAATTTTTGGCTTACACCGTCCTACAGCAGGGCAATGACCTCAAAGGCATAGTACGCATAAGCATAATCAGCCTACTGCCTCGTTGGTCCAGTGGTCGCAAGCGCTACTACTGATCATGAGGTCCTGGGTTCGATTCCCGGGTCGTGCAACGTGATATTGGGCTTTTCTATCTGGAACTTCTCAGTAGCAGCCCTGAGTCTGGATTTGTGTCGGGTTGATGGCAATAAATATGAGTTATTCCACTCAGAGCACTGATTTCAACAGCACTTGTCCGAACCGTACCTGAGCACTTCCACTAACCGCACTGAAACAAAATTTTGATAAGTGCGGTTCGGTGGAACAGTTTATTGTCCGTTTGGTGCCGGACGTAAAGAATAGCACCATCCCATTTCTTCCCGTGGGTGTCGTAAAAGGCGACTAAGGGACTTACTAGAGAATGGGCAGCAGCGTTCTCTATGCATTTTAACACCATACTGCGATCGCCAACCCGCCTGCCAAGCGTGGCGATTATGGCAAACCCCCTCTTTAGGGGAGGCCTATGTCCAGCAGTGGACGTCTTTCGGCAGAAATGATGATGATGGCAATAAGCTCGCCCCCTATTACATGGGACTTAAAATAACTGGCGAAATGCGGGTGTACTACAGGTTCACCTCTTCCCAAGCCTTCGGGGAAACAAGGCGTGATGCCGTGTGAGGTGTTTATAAATCAGCCTATAATGTTCCCACTGCTAGGACATCCGGACACAGGCCTCCTTTCTGTGAGAGGGCGTGGCCCATAATCTACCACGCGGACCCAATGCGGGTTGGTAGATGTCACATGTCTTCGAATTTTTGGTGCTAGGACATGGCGGTTTCCTTACGATATATTCCTTCACTGTGTTGAGACACAACTAAACGAAAATCCCATAATCTAATCCCTCCTAAAAAAATCCAGACCTTATCACAAACTAGATTTCTAAGCTAAACAAGCACAAACAAAACCGATTTTTCAGTTATCTCTATTTACATTCAATCTTCTCATCTTAAAAGGATAGGTACAATATTTGAACACATTTTGTGGGCTTATTGATCGATTCGCACCAATTATCTCGCCCGAAACGGGCAAATCGACGCTTTAAATAATATTTGTTTTTCGGTAGGCGATTCGCACGAAGTTAGTTTATTTGTGGGCAAATCGACCACTCCATAAATACGTATTAGGCAATTGGCACATATTTTATTTTATGTAATAAAGTTAAGAAAAAACTACAATAGCGCACAGAAGTGATAAGAGTGTTTTTTTATGTTGAAATAAAATGAAACACATGTATACATCAAACATTTTAAGATAAAAAACATATTAATAAAATGTAATTTTAAGATAACAATGTCTAAATTGTGTAAGTTGTCGATTCGACTACGAATCTTCATGCGAATCGTCTACAGATAAATTAATATTATTTAAAAGTGTTACTTCGCCCGTTTCGAGCGAGTTATTTCGTGCGAATCTACCAATAAGCCATTCTGTCCATTATAATTATAACATAGAAAATAATTCACTGAGACTAGTACGAAAACTTTCAGATTTCGTCATCACTAATTATAAGGATGAGGTAAAAAAAATTAAATCGCGGAGCGGGAAGCATTCCACAGTAAAAAATATCAGTAGACCAAGTTAAAAATACACAATTAAAAATAGTGAGAGAACGGGGTAATACCTACTTTCTATCTGACTCAGATTGGATTTATTTTTAAACCTGTGCATAGAATCTACGTACAGTTTGGTGCAGCCACCAGATTTATTGGAAAGGCTGCCATTGTTAGGTTTTGTACCCTTATGACGGGAACTCATACGTTCGTATGTAAAATTATTGTACGGTCGACTTACACTAAGAGCTCCCACTTCCTGGGTCGTATACGATACTACGAGTACGTATTCATTGTAGTATATAATTCTCTAAGTTTACGTATAAAATAAACTTCAACATAGTTCATGAATTTGCTTAATATCGTAAAGCGGTGGTCGTAGTCACTAGACACACTCCATTCTATTACAAAACAAGATTTATATTTTGACATGGCTTAAACCATGGAGCCAGTTTTTGTAATAAGAACGTAACAGTGATTGAAATACCGTTCTTTATACAAAACTGAAAACTTAGTTCGGTACTAAGTTGTCAGTTTTGTGTTTAGGAACTAAAGTTCCTTAACATAGTCGGAATAAAGTTCAAAATTCAATAATGGTTCCATATTTTAAACCTGGGTCTGAAGATAAACCTTGTCTTGTAATAGGGTAAGAGTTTACCAAGTCATTATGTGCAGCGGCATCCGATGTATAGTATCAGACCTTTGTGGACTACCACGATCCAATTTAGACCTTGTTCTCTAAGATTTAAGATGCAATTTTGCATAGTGTTTTATTCGAGCGTGAGCTTTTAATAACTTGGTGCTTCTGTGCTTATCTGTATAGTGCTCAGAACCGCAGTTGATATACCGCAGCTCGTCCAACCGCTGATAGTGGAAACTTAGGGTAAAATTAATAGCAGTTCATTGTTCTAAATATGTAATCGACGGTACCTTAGACATACTGTTGGCTACTTAATTAATAATGGTTTATAGTATTGTGATGATTCCTCATGATTTTTTCAATTGAATCCTAGCACGGAAATGTATAGTAAAGGAAAGGTAGAAATAGTCTTGCATAATAACTTTAAACTAGATATGGTTAAAAAGAAAGAAAAAAAAAATATTGGGACTGACACAGGAGATAAAACACACTCTTAGAAACATAAAAGACTGCAGATGTCTATCATTCATCATCATTTCAGCCGAAAGACATCCACTGCTGGACATAGGCCTCCCCCAAAGGGGGGGTTTGCTCTAATCACCACGCTTGGCAGGCGGGTTGGCGATCGCAGTATGGTGTTAAAATGCACGGAGAACGCTGCTGCCTATTCTCTAGTAAGTCCCTTAGTCGCCTTTTACGACACCCACGGGAAGAAATAGGGGAGTGCTATTCATTACGTCCGGCACCACACAGAATTTTACGTCCGGCACCACACAGAATGATGATGTCTATGTCTATGTCTTATTGCAGATGTCTATGGGTGGCGATGGAGACAAGTGAGCAATTAATACTATAGATGGATCCGAATGAACCCGACGGGTTTATGGCTAAGTAATAACGGCCGCAGGGGTCGATCGATCAGGTTAAGCTACGCTTGCCGCGGCTGGTCCGTGGATGGGTGACCATCTTTACATACCAAGACCCCCCCGTGCCTCGAAAAGAAAGTTAAGCCGTTGGTTTCGGCTGTTATTTGTAGATTTTTGACAATTGTTACGAGTCCTCTTACCAAGGGGTGTCGTGTTACCCAGTTACTGGGTTGTGGAGGTCAGATAGGCAGACGCTCCATGTAAAATACTGGTATTCAACTGCATCCTGTTAGACTGTGTAACAAGTCTACTGCAAACTATTAAAAATAAAAGGGAAAGTAGACTATTTAACTATATAATTGAAGAATTTTAAAAAATACAGAAAAAATAATTAAAAAAGTTAAGGGAGGTTATAAAAGGATGGTACCAAACGGTGTCCAGGTTCGATACGTCAGGCCTCGTCAGCTCTGAAGCATCCAGATCCGCTTCCAGTTATTTTAGTAGGTTCAACAGGCAGTGTAGAAGTCGTCAGGCCTCGTTAGCTTAGAGGCCTGTAGATCCGCTTCGTAGTATCACTGCCAGTCCAGTCCAGCTCTCTGCAGTAGTGGATGGTCCTCTTGGCAAGTATGTAGTTCCAAGAAGACTGAGTATGTTGCAAGACTTTTGTAGAGATGATTCCTTCAGCGCTACCAGATCAGATCTCTCGGGAATGTGTCAGAAATCCCTTTTATATTCGAGTCTCGGTTGATTTTTCCACATCATCTGTTTTTTTCTGTTCTTTACAGAATTTAATTTCAAATTCAGTGTTCGAAAAGGCCAGACATATTCGTACCACATATTCGTACCAAAAACCTCTTTGTTGAATTTTGAGAGCGTTTCAATTATTATTATAAATGTAAGTTAGGATACAAATATTATACAGCAAACAATTATAATTATCTATAAAATACAATATTTGAGCTAAACATATTGATAAAAATAATTTAAATGATATAAATCAAAAGTAACATTCATGGACTAAGCCAGTAAGAAAACTATGAGAGAAAATTAGAAGAAAAAGTAATGACAGCTTGACAGCCTGACGTAAGTGTCATAACATTGAAAAATATGAAAATTAAAGAAAACTAATCGTTTTTAGAACGATTCGCAAAATAATAATGCAAAACCAATAAAAGAGTATAATACATAACATGAATGAATGCAAAGTGTAAGTATATGATGTATGATGTAGTGTCTGTAGTATGTAGATACTATAACTGGAAGCCGACTCCAGCATAGTGTTGGGAAAAGGTTGGGCAGATGATAATGGATCCGTATGAACCCGTCATCGACTTGTTAGTTAACTAATGACATCCTGCCAGGGTTGCGAGTTTGTCCGAAAGGGATATCGTGGCCCTGGCACACAGGCAACTGAAGGAACACGGGTGGGTTTTACACTGAAAAAAATGCGAGATAACTAAGATACATTTTCTCTTAGTTGGCATTAAAATGTTTGGAATCACTATTTATTTATTTACTATAAACAAGATAGCATATTTTCCAGAACAAATTCATTTTATTTATATCGACAATGTGACATGTACAGAATAATCACCGGTCTTTGTTACATCATACATGCTTTGTTTGATTTTACTTCTTCACTTTTTTAAATCAAATAATAATTTTAGTTGATGGTAACAAGCAACTTGTTAGCATTATACGAGTATCATTCTTAAACTGACCAACATTTGAGTTAAATTAAATAACTACCCGAAATTAAACTAACTAATTACTTAGTTGACGGAATTATGATAATTTAACAAAGTTCTCCTAGCTTCAGAAGTCAAGATCTTGTTAGGCTCGTATGGAGTCAAGATGCGTGATCACATTAAACAAGATGTTTGTTAAAACAAACATTTTTTTTTCAGTGTAGTCAGTAAAAGTCTGACACGCCCTCCCGCTCCGCCTAGAGCGGGAGAAGTTATTTGATCATCCCCACCCACGCAAAAAAAAAAAACAATGACATAAAAGTTTTGAAACATCACGGCATTGGCTATGGTCTTCATTTATTTCCAAGTTGAACAGATTCATAAAGTCACACGTCATCTCATTCTTATTCCGAACTACTATTATCAGTTGAGTCAAAGTATACAGGGTTATTTTTATACTTTTATCGTTGTACTCATCATCATGAACAAATTTTACTATGGGACCAAACCTGAAATCGCGACAAAAAAATCAGTTGTTCCCTACATTTTAACGAATTATTCGAACATAAATGTAGGGAACAGCTGATATTTTTTTCGCGATTTTACTTTTGGTCCCTTAGTAAAAGTTGTTCATAATGATGAGTACAATGACTCCTTAAAAGGTTATTGACGTTTTAAAAATAACCCTGTATATTGGGTGTCAAAAGAAATTATTAACTTGTTTAATAAAAATGAATTCTTGAGACTTGTTCCCCAAGTATAATGAGGCATTCCTCGAGTGTTCTTACTTAAGAAAAGTCTCTGAAGCATATTTCTTTTGCTCGGTCATGTTTTTCAGTTAGTTTAAGCTCAATTTATTTCTGAAGCGTTAGTCATGTGAAGTTACGATATAGGTAATTTAATGGTAGAGATAAACTACGATAACATGGCGCGCCCCTCCAAAATTCAAAACGTTTGAACGTATTTATGACAGTATTTACAAAGCGCCACCAAGACTCACAACGCATTAGGTCCTAGGTTCGATTCCCAGGTCGGGAAAAGTGTTATTGAATTTCTCTATCAGGAATTTCTCAGTACCAGCCCGGACTTGAAATGTGAAGTGGAGTTCTTATAAAATAATCAGCTACCAGGTCAGGCTGCCTTGCGACATAGGCCTCCTCCATCTCCTTCCACTTATTCCTGTCCAGAGCTGTTCTTCGCCAACCTTTTGGCAGATCATCCTCCCACCTTTTCACCTGTCTTCCTCTACGTCTTTTTCCATTCCTTGGGCACCATTCTCGCCCCTATTACATGGGACTAATACATAACTGGCGAAATGTGGGTGTACAGGTACACCTCTGCCTAACCCATCAATGATTAGAGGCGTGATGTTATGTTATAGATGATTCTGAGAATATAATTATGCAGATAAGAGGCATGAGTTAGTTGGCAGTTCATACAAACGTAATACCAAAATAATTTGTTTATCAACCGTACTCTTAAGGTTGTGTCTTTATTCCGATTGGAATACAGAATATCTAGGTTTCCAAATATATATTTTGAATGGACACTGATTTAAACAAGAGATATGAGAATAATAAGTTTACTATAGAAATTTTAAATTCCTCATATCTCGTCTTTATAACATTTTCCTCTCAAAATATATATTTGGGAACATAGATATTCTGTAATCCAATCGAAATAAATACACACTACCTTAACAATATGTTTGATTTACAAATTGTTTTTGTATGAACTACGCATCCATCGCAGGACTCTTAAAGTGCGCCATTTTGTAAGTAGGTACACTAAAGAAACTCATTCACTTTCACTCGCCATTCGCAACAGTACTCGCCTTAATTCTCAAATCACCACAATTATTTTTACGACCCCAAAGAAATATTCCATTACGAAATCTCCGGCAGAATTCTAAAATGCTTCAAATCTAAAACAAAAGAGCCTCGCAAGCAGTTTACGATTAAGGCCAGCAGCTTAACCCTTCCCGACTTCACTCCCCTTAAACAACGTGGAAGTTTAACGAAAAAGTCGACGTTTAAACGCGCTATTTAACCCTCGCGGTAATCGGAACACAAACAATGGTGGAGTGAAATAATGTCGAATTCCGTCCGACAAATTAGGCGACCTTTTTAGGCGGCGGTGGTGGGTTCTTAAAATAACAAAAAGAACTTTTATTCGGATGTTATTTCTGCTGCCGAGTTCAGCCGTACAATTTGGGTTGTAGCTATGATGAGAAAAGTCGAATTCGTTTTGAGTAACTCGTGAATGTGGTTAAGTTCATAAGGCCTGTTTCGGTTTAAGTATAGAACTTTGAGATTGTTTCATATAATAATAAATGTTCATCTAGAAATGTATTTTCGAATGTTTACAGTATTTTTATGTAACCCCCAGGCAATCTTTGTATCGGTTGTTGAATTCAGATGATTTTTTAACGAGCGGAGGGTCGAAGTATTTTAATGCTTTCATTGTTTAAAATCGAAAAATGGTATCGAAGATTTTTGAAAACATTGCAAAAATTTCGTTCACGAAATCATGGATGAATGGTATTCATTATTTTATTTTTTATTCAAATTATGAAGGGAAATATTATTATGTTTTGTGGCGTAAATGCCAAAATCATTATTTTTATTCAAAAGGTTCATAGCTACTTAAATAAAAAATATAAGAAAATATATAAGTTTAATCAAAACTTTTTATGATTTTCCTAGCTCTTTTCAGTTTTATTTACTGGTTTCTAGCGTTCTGGCGTATTGCCAAAGGTAGCTTTGTTAAAGGCTGTACGCTCACAGCAAGCACATGGCCATTTCTTTTATCCTTAAAAAATGCAAGTTTTTGAGAGCGACTGTCGTTTGTTTCCTGCTACCCTAGAGAAGACCCATCGAGGTCCATAATTGAATACTAGCAAAGATTGTATCCAAAGTCAATCTTACAAATATTTTAGCTTATTTCCAACATTGACTGAAGAAAAAGTCGTATCCTTTTCAGTGAGCCCGCAGCTTTCGCTCTCTCAGTAAATGTTCATAGATACCAACAAAAAAATATGATTTTCTGTAATAATAACTGATACACGTATCCAAAAGTTCATAAACATGTTACATATCCGACCCTAAAAGTATATACCACGCGTAAAAAACAATCTCTTTTTTATATCTACGCCACTCGGTACGTGAACACGCAGACCTAAATATAAAAATACTGCTAACGTAAGGTATCCACTTTTCATATTTATGTGATAAAAACATTAGGTCCAATTGGATATCCCTATTTGGCGCGAGATTAATAGATGTTTATAAACAGGGTGGCCCATGAAACGAGGTCCAAAGCAAAATATTAGAAGCCTCTCTCGATGGGATTCCTGAAACACCGCCATGTATGTGCAGTGATTATTGATAGTTCAGAGGAGCTAGACGGTTTTTAATATTTTTAGGGATATTCACACTTTAATTTTTTATTTGTCTCTTTGTTATATAGTTTCTTAAATTGTGGTCTACGATCGATAAAAATAGTAGGTATGTGTGTAATTTAGATCATAGGGAAAATTTTAGGTCGACAATTGATTCATTCTAGGAGGGGCTCGTGGCTAAGTTATAACAGCCACATGGGTCGATCCATCCGGTTAAGCTATGCTTGCCGGGGTTGGTCCGTGGATGGGTGACCATCTTTACATACCGAGACTCCTCCGTGCCTCGAAAAGCACGATAAGGTGTTGGTCCCGGCTGTCATTCGTCTTTGACTTTCGTTACAGGTCGTCAGAAGCCCGAAAGTCTGACAACCAGTCTTACCAAGGGGTATCGTATTACCCAGTTACCGGGTACCTATAGCCTCCGACTGCATGAGATTGTTTATAGTATTAAGTTATAAAAATCTTGTTTCCATCTTTTTTAAAGTTCACTTTTGATGCAGTCGGGTTGTATGTTTTTTTTTATTGACTTTTTTTTATCTTCATTTTGTATATCGCAACCGCCCTGAATATGCCAGAAAGGAGTGGTCATTGCATTTCTTATGTAACGTAATTCTCGGAGAATTTAGAGCTTCATTTTATTTTGGCTTGGAGGGAATGTAAAAGTCAACTTTACTAAACGTAGATGCTAAAGTAGACATTGTATTATAAACCAAGAAAGATAAGATTTCACAGCATAAAAATATCTCTCTAAACCGTTTATCTTCAAAACACCCTTTAACCACCCGGCTTTGTAAGAAAATATCTAATTACCGGCTGAGCCGAGTGAAAAAAATCCGCCAGTGTAATAAAGAAAAATACATTGGAGTTTTTTTAGCTGAAGTGCAAAATTGGAAAACCATGTTACAAAGAATATCGGCGGCAATTTCCCGCGATACTCGAACTTTATTGGTAAGATATGAGGGTCCAAAACCATTTTTCAGATATTAATTCCTAACAATCGTAAAAGTTACTTTCATGGTAGTCCTAAAAAGTTATTGCCGCTTTACTGGAAAATATTCTTTCTATGGACTTTATCTTGTATTCGCTTTGTCTACAAACAGGGATTTAGATTGCCATAACAATAAAGAAATAACAGTTTCGTGTGGATAAAGTTTATTCTGTTAGAAACTCTCGCGATTTGTTCAAAAACATTATTGGATGATAGTAGCAAGCGGGTCTGCGTTGGTATAGCTGTAAATCTATAGGCCGCAGGAACGAGGAACTCGCAAGAATCCATGTAATGTAATCAGATATGTGAACAAAGGTTGGAGTGTACTTGCACATAATGTAGAGGTAAAATACAAACTTGCGTATATCGTTTCTTCACTGGCTTACTTAGTACTTAGACACTACAGGATACATTAACATTGCCAGCGAGCTTTCCAGTATCGTCTGTCGGTTGAGGGTAACATTGGAGCTTCATTTCTTTTTACGATGCGTTTTATTAATTTATACACAAACACACACACATAAACTCACACCATCTTCCCAAGGGGGTAGGCATAAACTATAGAACGCAACCTGCTACGCTCCTTACATACCCCTTTTGCTTCGCCTACGTTCACAGAGTACACACGCACGCCGGCTGCGAGTACTACGCACCTGACCTTTCCGAAGAACATCACTAATTAGGTCACTTTATGTCCTCCTAGGGCGTTATATCTCCCGGCGTTTTCACTCACCTCTGCTTATATATAAACCTTTTGTTAGTCGCCTTTCACTCATCCTCTCAACATAACCAAACCATCTTAGTAGATATTCTTTTAAATTTTTGTCACTACATCTTCTTTCAAACTGCACCGCTGCCTTATCATTTCATTTTTGAGCCTATCATTCATAATCACGCCAGACATTTTGCTTTAATTAAAACACTACTAATTTCATATGTTACTTAATCACTGCTACGGAATACAAAATTGTTCTATGTTTTGTTTCATACATAACCGACATACTCTTTCCTACCAACGCAATTCGATTCAAACTCCGAACACAGAAATTATTTCCAACTTTTTCCGGTGCGCGCGCGGCGATTGCGTGAGGTTTTATAATACAAGTTTGATGATATCTTTTTATTTTTTATTTTGTAGTCGTAACAAGTCGACAACAAGCCGAATCGAGACAATAAAACATCTTTCAAGGCTGATGAGTCGAGAGTAATGATTATTGCTTACGGTTGTTGATCCGGGTGCTTCTGGCCAGTTGTGTCTGTAATTTTCGAGAGTACAATGGTGTTTTCAATCTTTCGTATTTATCTATAACTCCGTTTTGGCGGCTCTATTGTCTACTAATGTGACAAGTGAGAGTTTAATCATCATCATTTTTCAATTTGGCTTTCATTTTTCAATATTTATACAGTATTAACAGTGCAGTTGTATTAAAGTGGTGAATGATACAGTAAAAGTTCGCAAAAAAGTATCTAATTCGTTGAAGAATACTTTTATCTTTTATACTTAAAAAAAAAATGTTGTGAATTCCATTCATACTTCAGCCCAACACTACTATAAAATATACGACAGCTTTTACGTCAATACACATTGTATTTTTGCGGTCAAGAACCAATACACCACCATTCATCATTGATGTATTAAATAGGAGGATAGGCCACTCTCTAACATCACGTAAATATTAAATGGACCCGATGTCGTGCATCATGTGCTCGACGACCGAAATAGAGAGACATATTACGCGGGCTATAGTGGGAATGAGATAGCAATAATTGTCACTGCTACGTACCCATAACAATTCGGGAACAAATTAGGATTCGGGTATTCCTCGCAAACCGAGAGTAATGTAAGTCGATTGTGTCCTTTCCCCTAATTTATGCGGTCCACGTCGAGGAGCGCGTACCATATCTTCCTATTTAATACATCAATGCCATTCATAGATACATTTGCACAATCGTATAAATATCCAGCGATCACACGTTGACTGGATGTGGCACCGGCTACCTGCGCGTACTCATACAGATTAGTGCCGTAGTAATGGCGGGTTAATTGTCACTGCTACGTACCCATAACAATTCGGGAACAAATTAGGATTCGGGTATTCCTCGCAAACCGAGAGTAATGTAAGTCGATTGTGTCCTTTCCCCTAATTTATGCGGTCCACGTCGAGGAGCGCGTACCATATCTTCCTATTTAATACATCAATGCCATTCATTGATACATTTGCACAATCGTATAAATATCCAGCGATCACACGTTGACTGGATGTGGCACCGGCTACCTGCGCGTACTCATACAGATTAGTGCCGTAGTAATGGCGGGTTGGATGTTACGCTGTATTACTTTAATCGTCATCAACACGCGTAGCGTTGGAGAAATAAGTTGGGTTAAGTTGATTCTCTATAACTGCATATCGAATTGCTGGAAACTTTGATAGAAATATTGTATTCTATTGTCTGGTGGCATCCAAAAGTGGTGGATTCTGACCATCAAACCTTTCTTTGTCTTTCTGGTAGATATTCTACAATTTGCAGCTAAATTAACTTTATTCTGAGTCACCAGGATCATCTGCTTTACTTATTAATATAATATACTTAATTTAATTTGGTATAAAAAGAAAAGCAAGAAAAACGAAAGAAAATTTGTCTGCACCAACAAAATGCACATTACAATACAATATCTATTAAACACACGTACAAAGTACCCAAAAGCCTCGTATTCAATTAATAAAAGTTTGTCAATTTTGTCCACTGCTTGTTGTCAGGGCTAGGGACCAAATAATCAGCGGTCTCTGAAACTGTTCTCTGAACTTGTTTTATATGTAACTACCTACACTTTTGCTTTGTTTGCTTTTGATCTCGTATGTTGTTGTTATTGTTTTACTTATTCCACATCTGCATGCTTCGTCATTAGACGATGATTATTTATGTTAAACATTAAATCTCATTTAAGTGAACTGTATCATGTTCTTATGAGAAATAAAGATTCTTTAAACCTAAGACAATTTAAAATGCGTAATATATTACTCTCGTGTTGCAACAATGGCAAATGAAAACAAACGAACAATCAAAACCAAAACAAAATAACCATTGCAGAGTGAAAAAATAACTACTTTTGTAACAAACAACAAGAACCACCAAGGTATCTACTTATAACGAAAGCTTGACTATTATACATTAGACTAGCTGTTGCCCGCGACTTTGGTCGCGTGAAATTTAGTGTTATATTACCTATGACACTCACAAATAACGTGGCTTTATATGGGTAAAAGATTTTTTTAAATCGGTTAAGTAGATCCAGAGATTACCCCCTACAACCGCACAAACTCACAAACTTTACCTGTTTTTAATATTATATTATTACTAGCCTCTGCTCGCGACTTCGTTCGCGTATAATATAATTATCCTATGATACTCGGCAATACTGTAGCTACTCATTAGTGAAAGAATTTACAACCCTACAACCTCACAAACTCAAACTTTACCTCTTTATAATATTAGTATTAGTATTTATTAGTATTATTATTCGTATATTTAAAGAAACTGTTCGAATTTTCTATTCATAAATCTTCTCTTACTAATCTTTTGAACTAGATTCCTTCATAAAATGCTGACGCTACTCCGGCAAACGTCCGTCAAAAGTTATACTTGATTGCATTACATAAGTCATCATCATCATCAAATTTTGTGAATCTGTCGTAAGGAGGGGACGGAGCCGTTATTAGGGTTCCGTAATTCTGACAGAAATTGCCGGGAACCCTCGTAGAATTCCTTAATGATGTCAAAATATTTACCGGTTACCATAACAATGTCCCGCGGAATTATGTTACTATATCGTTTTAAAGAGGAAGTCGAAACAAGCGAAGTATTGCCGTACCTAAGTATCTTTTTTATTTTATACAGACAGTGCCAAAGGGCCAAAGCCCATTAAGATGAAAACACAGGGCATTTACCAAAATGAGTGCGTGATAAAAAGTGTGCACACGTTGTGTTTCTATTTACGAACCTCCTCATGTTTTGAAGACTTCGAGGCAACTTCTAACATTAAATAAGTTGACGTATCGAAAAAGCAAAATCGAATATCAGCCGATATTACATGAAACAAAAGATAAACCTAATAATCTCTCTCCACTTAATATAAAAACTATGGCAGAACCTTTTTCTTGTTGAACTTTCTTCGATCTATTCCAAGTGAATCATGATTGATGTTCTGCCGACGACGCACGGCAGAGCATAATGCTACTAAAATTAGAAGTTCGCTTAGTTAGTTACAGTTCTCGACTGATGAGTTTCAAAGTATAGGCAAGTGGCCTCGAAAATTTCCCATCGGTAACTTGATACTGATGGTAGACTAGCTACGTATTTTTATTTTATTAAGTGGTTAGATTTAATTTCAGAATAATTACAGATTTGTATATAATACTTATAGAAATGATGGAAGCATCTTCGAAATTCAAGATTTACCCGTAACGAATGCAGGGTCTCAGCACACATCTGACAATAAGCTTTAGAATGAACATCGAAAGATTGTTTTCGCAAAACAAAAGTCCAAGGCATGAACTTTATTAAATCAGTTAGTTCAATCATTAAACATTTTTTGGCGCTTCAAGTAAATAACATGGTCACCAAACGTTATACTTTAAATTGAACGTGAAAGCACTTGGAACACAAAATTAACCCATCATTTAAATTGTAAACCTGCTGGCATAAAATGCAGATGTCCACATATATTTTATAGTCTCCCAAACAGTAATTAGTAATTCAAATTTTCAAATTGTGCACCGCTTTGAAAACACCACATTATGATAAAACGTCTTTAACAAAGGCAAAAAGTCAAATTACGTATTCAGAGCCGCTAATTTTTCGAGGTTCTTTCTTTCACATTTCAATACGAACCTTCGAAACTGCATGCCTGAGGCGCTACGTATTAAAAACAACTTTGGAATCTGCAGTGATGATTACAGAACTTTAACTTTAAACTTGGAATCCGACTTTTTTTGCATTTTATAGCGTACAATTTAGCAAACTAATGGCGTGATTGGTACAAGGGAAGCGGGATCCCGTGCGGTTAAACTCCGATAATTGCGCTGAGAGCTTTATTAGTTCGCTCTTTACTTTTTTCAGCTTCCCTTCAGATTTTCTGCATTCTCTAAATAATATAATAATATGTTGTTTCCGAGTAAAGTGGCTTTTAGCAAAATTACTGGGTGCAATCATATTACAGGTAAATACTGATAAACTCATTCAAGTTACTGCCATCATAAGCCTACATGAAAGTTATGTGGAAAATAACGGCACATCCTATTAATAAAATGAATAAGTTGGAATTTAATTTGAATATCTCATTTGTCCACATGAATTTTATAGTATTTCGATCAATAGGTGGTAAACACATGCATATAAAACAACTCTCACACATGCTTAAAACATATTTTACTTGTGGTAGTAGAATGGAACAAAGCAGATCACAATAACTTGTCCTAAGAATGTTGCATCAAATCAGAACATTCTTTTCTGACACTAGTTAAACAGTCAATTCCATCCATCATTGACCGGAACTGTTCAACATTCAATAGGAATAAGTAAGACCGAGCACATTGTATTCAAAACTACAAAGAACCACTCCAAGAGTAGTAAAAATTTTCTATTACAACGTTGAATCGTAAAAATGTCACGGTACAATAAGAGATCAATCATTTGAGACAAGGTCCTCTGCAGTTGTGGTTGTATGTGAAAAATAATATCTACAGGATGACCCACTTCGAGAGATTTGCATTCAAGCTGAGTCGTGGTGTAATTTATCATCCATCACACGCCAGCAAAAAATGTTGTGGAACATCTATATAGAGTTTTAGTTTGTCACTTCAACTTAGGTAGTGCGTCAGCTGAGTGTCAGGAATTAAGTTTTTAGTTTGATTCAACAATTGTGCTTGTTATATTTCAAGGAACTGCGAGTGAATGTTTGTCTACTCCACTCAATGTTGCGGATCAGAAAAAGTTCGAACGTGTGACGTATAGCCAGAGAAAAGAACTTTGGGGTTACTACCTTTATCCATTATGTTGAGCGTGTGAACCAACACAATAATTGTATAGTCTACTATGATGTCATTACGGATTTTTGCAATTAATTAGCTCTTTTTCCATTGTTTTCACTTCATAACGCTCCATGCACAGGATCAGTCAATTGGAATGCTAAGAGAACAAAAAATCATTCACAAAATACCACGCTTATTTTATTCATCATATTTGCTCTAGGACGGAATATTCAAATTGGATTTTAATAACACGAATATTTAATTATTTAAATAATTCAAATGTTTCACCTCCTATTATGTAAATTGGCTTAAATTCGACATTTGAGCCGATTTACATTCATTATTATATCGAATTTGGTTGTCAAGTTATTACATGCGATGTGATTAGCATTATTATAATAACGAGTCTTTAATAAAGTATGAGCATCAGAGGTCGAGATAACAGTATGTTTATTAAATGTTATTATTACAGTCATTATTTAATCTAATTTCGCCATAATAAGAAATAAATTAACATAAATCCGATCAAATTAAATTTGTTTGAATCGTTACATTACAAGATATAGTAACAAAATGACATCGGTTTCGGCTTTCGTATTTCTGGAGTACCTAATCCGTAATCTGTATGATTTATGCACTAAGTAGGTACATGACATATTTAGTACCTAATTACGTGTTACTATGTCTTGTTTATACCATTTTTTTGGCGTTTTAGTCGTAGTTGGGTTTTAGTTTATACGAGACTAGCGACCCGCCCCGGGCTTCGCACGGGTGCAATGCTGATACTAAATATACTTCAGAATGTAAGTAAAGGATAAAAAATTGTTATTGTGGGTTATCCCTAAGAGATAGACATATTATACCATCGCCATCGCGGACTTTTTTGTAGACCCTTTTAAGTTGTACAATACTGTAGTATTCAGCCAGCGTTTGTAATGTAAGCGCAAAAAAATGTGTTTATTTACGACATAACATTAGAAACCTCTAAAATTATCAGTGTTTCTCTACTATATTATGCATGTATTATACATATAAAATTTCCTCTTGAATCACTCTAACTATTAAAAAAAACCGCATCAAAATCCGTTGCGTAGTTTTAAAGATCTAAGCATACATAGGGACAGACAGACAGCAGGAACCGACTTTGTTTTATACTATGTAGTGATGATGTGTAAACTAAGACCCAACTACGAAAGAAAAGAAAAAAGAAAGAAAAATAATTTCATTACAATAAAATAATATAATTATTATATTATTATTTATTATAATTTTTTTTTTTTTTTGTTTTGCGACAAAAGTTAATGTCTATGGTTCCATTGAATAAGTTTTTTTATGGAATCATGAATTGGGGAACAAATCTAACTGAGATGAGAGAGAGATTTATTAATGATTCTAATGATTATAATTCATATAACCCGAGGAACAACATGACGCTTCCAACGATAACCTCGTTTCTCAAAATACGACGAGAAGTTTACGAGTTATGAGCGAATAGATAAATATACATACATATATACAACCATACATACATAAATCATAACCCTGCTTTGGCTTGCCGTAGTCGGGTAAAAATAGGTCTACAATTTCATTTGAAAACTTATTCTAAAATCAGTATTTATGACGTCCAAAGAGATCAATAAATTAATCATAACAATGCGTAGAATTCTCTCCGAGATCGGTCTGTGTAATAAATAATTCATAAATATGTTTTTATTAATTAATAATGAAGTGGCCGCCTGAATTATGTACAAGAAAAATCCTTTTGATAACAGTATGGTATACAACTCAATTCTTATGATTCATATTTCTTACGTTGCTATTGTTTGGTGGACATTCTCTGATGCATGATATTCGACTAAGAATTTAATAATTGGACTTCGGAGCGTTTCTCCTGCGGCTATGAGAAAAACAAATTGGTATATTTTGTGGATCCTCCCTTGGGGCTGCGCTTAATATTGAGCGCGTTGATTCTGATTTCAGGCAATTTTGTTATTACCCTTTAAACAAAACAAAACGTCTACATCTCAAACAAAATAATTATCTGGGAAAAAACAAGTAGCATCGATATTAAAAGCAATAATAATAAAATAGTATGAATTATAATCTCAGATTTCAAAGAATTTTCTTATTACATTCTTTGTCCATACTGTATTTTATGAACAAAAAATTCTACGAAGCTATCCTTTATTTGATATACCCGCGTGTTGGCTTAATAACTTGGAAGTAACGCTTGTTCACACGAGGCGAGTATAATCTGTATATTGCCTACGTGTGAGGCTAGTTATTACTAGGTAAGGTAAACTTGCTTAACTTGTACCCTTTCCGTACGTTCCTATTTACCGACACCTTTAGGAAATACCGTTCATATAGGTACATCAACACACTGCTCTTGTGATGTAATCATGTACCTAATATTGTGTAGAGAATTCTTAGGTTCAAAGCTACGTTTTGTCTTTGTCACTTAGTAATGTCATACTAGGATAAATCCGTAAACAAAAAGCACGCAAAACACAATTCTTAAAAGGGCGTACAATGGTACACTAGTGCCACCCCTTTAAAAAAGTATTATCTCGTGACTGAGAAGGAATTATGAATAACGGCTATTAGGGAACCTCGGTAAGTGTGTCAAGAATTTTTTAATACCTTTTATAAAGTTTCATATTGAGACAAGAAGCAACAAAATACGATCTAAAGAAAAGTGGCAACATTCCTCTAGATCGTATTTTGTTGCTTCGTGTCTCATGGTAAAAGACGATGTTAATGAGTGTAATGATAAATAATTATGCTTTTGTTGATTTGTGTTTGAATTTACTTACCTACGTCAATTCTGTTGATGGCTGAATTGAAAACTTACCTTTGAGTAGGTTAGGTATAGGTGTATAAAAAAACTTTTTACAAAAAAAAAACAGCGACCTCCAAAAAAACACTACAAAGTGATTTGTGATCTCCTGTGCGTCTCAATATATAATTTTTCTTTCTTTCTGTGTGAAAAATTACTTTAATTTCGGACGTCGGTGTCTTCGGTTTTGTATTTTCGTTTTTTGCCACCGACTGTAAAAAGATTTTATTTTTTACTTTTTAGTTGTGGGGAGGCCCACAACTAAAAAGTAAAAAATAAAACCACACAAATTAGAATATCACTGCTAGGTAAATAACAGTGACAGGAAGTTATTATAACATCATCCGTATAGACTAATTAGGAAAAATACTTATTATTGAAGCTAATTCAAAAACTACCAAAGCAAAATTAATAAAAAAATATACGACCACCGCACAAACTAAAAATGAAAAAAATATTTCCAAAATCGGTCTCCAATTGACGAAAATACCGATTAACATACATAAAAAAAACCGGCCAAGTACGTGTCGGACCACGCACAATAAAGAGTACCGGGTTCCGTTGGTAGGAAAAATTCATCCCAAAATTTCAACTGTAAATTTAAGTTAGTCGACGATTACTCGTTAACTTGTAAGCCCTACTTAGCTGTGATAGTTTTCCTTTTAATTTCATTATATATACTGCTGCCATGAATTTTTTCACCTAACCAAAACCAACCATTTAGCTGGCAGGGGGGGGGGAGACACTTGACTCTAACAAAAAATAGCACTTTAAAGCTTAATATTACGCAAACGGATCTCAGAATTGAAAACTGGCTTTCACAGACCCACAATATTTTTGAACGGCCTATCCTACGATACCCCACACCATGTATTAGATGAGAAAAAAAATTATCATCCCCGTTTTACGTGCAAGGGAGGTACCCTAAAAAAAAATGTTTTTCATGGTTTTATTTCACGATTTTTTTGGCGTAATTAATATGTACACCCATGCCAAATTACAGCTTTCTAGGACTAAGCGTCTCCGAGCTAAGCCGGGGACAGACGGACGGACGGACAGACAGACAGACAGACAGACAGACAGATAGACAGACAGACAGACAGACAGACGGACATGGCGAAACTATAAGGGTTCTTTGTTTACTACGGAACCCTAAAAAAAACAAAATACAGACGTACCCTCCTTTTTTGAAGTCAGTTATATAAACCAAATAGGTTTGCTATCTCCAACGTTTGAATTTTCTTCTATAACCATAGCAACATCGAAAGTAATTGGAAACAAGACTAAAGGCTTCTACATACCAGCGCGACTTGTCGCGCGACGCGACACGGCACAAAGGCCCCGCGCGTCGCGGGAGGAGCGGTGCCTTTGTGTCGCGTCGCGTCGCGCGACAAGTCGCCCTGGTATGTAGAAGCCTTTATGATCAGCTACGCTTCCACATTTTGTCACGTTACTGTTAGCCTAGTTTCGTGAGATAACACTGATAATTTACTTCAATGCTGCCTGTAAGAGAAGAAATCACGAGAGAAACATCTATACTATTAAATAAAAGAATCATCTTCGTGTTTATACATTAAATGGCCAACTGTAAAAAGTTACGAGGTATTTAAGTTTCTTTTTTACGAAATACTCACTGTTGTGGTTATTATTTATCTTTTATATGGTTGGATGTTTGTAAATATTCGTGTTTAAATATCTTTTTTTAGATATTTCAACTGGTTTAAGATGAGTATGCTAATAAAGAACAAAGTTTGTCAATCTGCCCTACATACTCTAATGTGGAGTTTTGAGAAAATATTTAAAAAAAACATGATTTCAAGTCCATACACCTTAAAAATAAAAATAAAGAAAAAAAAATAAAAGAAAAGAAGTAAAGAAAAAAAGAAAGTAAGAAGAAAGAAAGAGTGAAGAGAGAGTGGTGAGTGTGAATTGAAATAAAGAATTTGAACATATTTCCCACAATTTAATATTTTCAAATGAACTAAATGAATCCGCGTCAGCAATATTATTACATTTTTTTTTAACAAAAAAAAAAAAATAACAGACTTCCAAAAGAACAATACAAAGTGAAAAATAACTTTAATTTCGGAAGTTGGTGTCTTTGGATCTGTATTTTAGTTTTTAGCCACCGACTCCGAAATTAAAAGTTATTTTTCACTTTGTAGTGTTATTTTTGGAAGTCGGTTATTTTTTTTTTTTGGAAAAAGTTTTTTATTTTTCATTTTTAGTGGGACAGTTTTTAATTTATCTAAGTTACAATAGCCTAATGTTAACTGCTCATCACCTTTTATAAAATATTTCTTTTCCCGATGCTGGGACGTTAATTGTTGAGGAGTTCTCCTGGTAATAACCAGGAGAACCACTCACCATATGTAAAGTGACGAGCATAAATTGCTTAGCAACCACATTAAAGTTCCTAATTGAATCGCAAACCGTTAAATACTTATTATAATGTTGTTCCGATGGCCCCATCTGTTCCACTTCACCAAACGGTGCTTTCCGAGAGCAAATACACAAGTTACTATAAAAAGTATCCAAATCGATACAGGTTTGCCTATAAAATTTGAGGGTTTTCCTCGATTTCCATGGGATCCCCTCATCAGATTCTGATTTGGTGGCAATGGAACCACCTCGGGAGTATACCATATCAAACAAAAAAAAAAATTCAAAGTCGGTCCATAATTGACGGAGAAATCGGTAAAAAAACATAAAAAAACAAACAAACAGCCGAACATATAACCTCCTCATTTTTCGAAGTCGGTTAAAAATAGGCAGTCATGGGGACTACAGAATTGAAAACTTAAAACTTTGAACAGCACATGATACAGTCGATGGAGAGTGCGATTGTCGCAACGCAGCGCTGGGCACGCCACAATTGTGGCGATAAGTCCCCTCTTTGAGGAGTGGCTGGAGAGGCGCCACGGCGTCCTCACCTTCCGCCTGACGCAGCTCCTCACCGGACATGGTTGTTTCGGGAGGTTCCTGCTCAGGATAAAGCGGGTGGAAACGCCCGGGTGTCACCACTGTGTGGATCGCCCGGAGGACACGGTGGAGCATACGGTGGAGGTCTGCCCGGCTTGGGTGGAGCACCGCCGCGTCCTCACGGAGGCGATCGGCGGCGGCGATCTCTCGCGTCCGGCCCTGGTTCGGGCCATGGTTCGGAGCGAGAGTGCATGGGAGGCCGTCACCTCCTTCTGCGAAGCAGTAATGCTTGCGAACGAGGAGGCGGAACGCGTGAGGGAGAGGCAAGGTTCGCGCCCTCGCGCCCCTAGTCGCCGCAGGAGACGCCCCGGGCGTCGGGAGTCGCAAGCCGATTTTCGGCCACCGTAGGCGCGGGCTTGCGGACGGTGAGCGATGGGTAGCTCACCGTCCGGTAAGGACCAGGCCCGGGTCGACGGCGCGTTGTACTCTACGCACGCCTCAAAGAGTTGTCAGCAGCAACTGACGGGGTCCGTTAGGGCCAATGCCTGCCAGGGTTGCGAGTTTGTCCGAAAGGGATATCGTGGCCCTGGCACACAGGCAAATGAAGGAATACGGGTGGGTTTTAGTCAGTAAAAGTCTGACACGCCCTCCCGCTCCGCCCAGAGCGGGAGAAGTTATTTGATAATTTCCCACCCAAAAAAAAAAAAAAAAACATGATACAGTCGAGTACCTACATATTGTATACACTATGTGTGTACAGTACTGTACACACATAGTGTACTGTGTGTTGTACAGTATGTAACAAAAACCCTGTTGTTCCTTCTACGTTTTAAGAATCGGTATACATACGTAATAAAGTCATTTCACAAAAATAAATTTTAATTTTTAATTTTAATTTAAAAAAAAAATATAAATATTTGTAATGTTTAACTGATTTCTAACCCCTTTCATTCTTTGATTTTGACTTCTCGACTAACAATACTTATTTTTTTTTAATTATAATTCCACCAATGTTGTGCTTGTAGGTTAATGTATACGTTAAGTAACAGGAACAACAGGGTTTTTGTTACATACTGTTTAAGCGTATACATGTACACAGGCTACTGCGCGTTGCCAGTCTAGCAAAACACGTCACATTATCATGCCGGTAACGCGGGCATGTCGGTGACCCGAACCCATAAGTTTTGCCCCTACCAAAAATCGACCAACGCGATTAAAGAAGTTTTCACTTCAAAATTACTAACAAATAAAGCCAAGCATCGCCAGGTTCAGATCTAGATCAGCTCACGGTCCAATCGTCTCGATATAATCAGACTCACGTATCGTTCGGACCATTTGTTGATTCGTAGAAACAACGTATCGATACGAGCGAAGTCGTACGTGAAAGTTATGGAAAGAAACTCAATTGACCCCTTATCCTGTTATTCGGATCATCTGATACTGGCTTAGGTATGAGGGGTGGTGATTATTATAATTATTTATGTTAGGAGTTGTTTTTTTTTTAGATGTAATAGTTTTATATACGGCAAGTAGGTAGACCGTACATCATAATTAACCTAAATTGGATTTCGAAGTGTAGACTCGTGTCGTTGCGAAACTTTTTTCTTAACTTTCTTTTTGCCTCCAAAAAGCGACCCCCTTATTCAAAATTCATTTATTTTCGTTACACGTCCGTGTTTGGGTCACAGAAATTCATATGTGTACGAAATGTCAACTTAATCGGTCCATTAGATTCGGAGCAAATTAGCTGTGTGTGACAGACGGATAGACAGAAAAACTTAGATAGAGAGTGATCCTTTATGAGTTCTTATTCGTTCGGACGTCAAAAAATCTATCTGCCTAGAGATTTCCCAACTATATTGGGGTCTGCTTCCAGTCTAACCGGATGCAGCTGAATACCAGTATTTTACATGGAGCGACTGCCTATCTGACCTCCAGAATCCAGTAACTGGATAATACGATAAAACCCCTTAGTAAGACTGTTCGTCAGAGATTCGGACTTCTGACCGGATGCAGCTGAATACCACTATTTTACACGGAGCGACTGCCTATCTGACCTCCACAACCCAGTAACTGGGTAATACGATAAAACCCCTTAGTAAGACTGTTTGTCAGAGATTCGGACTTCTGACCGGATGCAGCTGAATACCACTATTTTACACGGAGCGACTGCCTATCTGACCTCCACAACCCAGTAACTGAGTAATACGATAAAACCCCTTAGTAAGACTGTTTGTCAGAGATTCGGACTTCTGACCGGATGCAGTTGAATACCACTATTTTACACGGAGCGACTGCCTATCTGACTTCCACAACCCAGTAACTGGGTAATACGATAAAACCCCTTAGTAAGACCGTTTGTCAGAGATTCGGACTTCTGACCGGATGCAGCTGAATACCACTATTTTACACGGAGCGACTGCCTATCTGACCTCCACAACCCAGTAACTGGGTAATACGATAAAACCCCTTAGTAAGACCGTTTGTCAGAGATTCGGACTTCTGACCGGATGCAGCTGAATACCACTATTTTACACGGAGCGACTGCCTACCTGACCTCCACAATCCAGTAACTGGGTAATACGAGTACGATCAAACCCCTTAGTAAGACTGGTTGTCCGAGTTTCGGACTTCTGACGACCTGTAACGACTGTCTAAGATCCACGAATGGCAGCCGGGACCAACTGCTTAACGTGCTTTCCGAGGCACTGAGGAGTCTCGGTATGCAAGAATGGTGACCCATCCACGGACCAACCCCGGCAAGCGTAGCTTACCCTGATGGATCGACACACGCGGCTGTTATTACTAAGCCACGTGCTCCTCCTGACCTTTTTCATTCGAACGTACGAAACCCTAAAAAAGATAAAATTGCATCTTTAAAGACAAACCGATATTAAATGAAATACTAAAATGAACTTAAGAGCGTTTACACCTTACGGTATTTCATGAAAATTTTCAAGCCCTTGTATTTCGAAATGACTGAACCGATTTTAATGAAACTTCATACGAATAAGCAGGATACAAAGGTCTAAAAAGTTAGTTAGGAACATTTTCGAAATGTCTTATTTAAAAACAGATAACTGGAAATCTCTGTTACTATGGAAAATTTAAAATCGGTCTAATTTGGCTGTAACACTATTTTTCGAAAATGTTCTTAACTAACGGTGAGAAAGTTATGAAAAAAATCTAACCACCTCAATACAAACGCGCTCAATTTAATCATGTCAACACATGAACATTTCCTATGAAAATTTATGTATTTTTAATGATCATTAATATGCATTAATTACTACTTGTCTACATATCTTTAGGCCATTAAGTTTAATCATGCCAAAAACTTACTGATTACTACATAAAGAGAGGATGTAAAACATCGTTAACGTTTTTAAATAGGTCCGGTCATTCATTGATATTGATTTAAAACTATTGATAAGCTTAACGACTTCATAATTAATTTAAGAATGTTTAACAAATATTGTTTTTAGTAACAGTAGCTGCATTGGTGACTGTTTAAGTTGTTTAAATAACTATCATCATTCATTCATCTTTTCAGCCGAAAGACGTCCACTGCTGGACATAGGCCTCTCCCCCAAATGGTCCCGGGTTTGCCATAATCGCCAAGCTTGGCAGGCGGGTTGGTGATTGCAGTATGGTGTTAATATGCATAGAGAACGCTGCTGCCCATTCTCTAGTAAGTCCCTATACTTGTCAAAAAATTATAGGCCCGTTTTGACATTTAACTTGAATCGAATTATTGTGAGTATCGAGTACCGAGTCGTCGGATACTTCACTAGTTACGTCGCGATGGTCAATTGCGTTGTAACTAGTGAAGTATTCACGATAAATCGATTCAAGTTAAATGTCAAAACGGGCCTATTATTTTTTGACAACTTTAAGTGATTTGATTGATTTTTAAATAAATAGACAATTATTTAACTATAAGTGATATTGCATCTAAGTGATTTGACTGCCTCGTCGGTCTAATGGTCGCTGCAAGCGCATGAGGTCCTGGGTTCGATCCCAGGTCGGGCAAAGCGTTGTTAGGTTTTCCATCAGGGATTTCTCAGTAACAGCCCGGAGTTTGGGTTTGTGCCCGCTTGATGGCAGTAGGCTCGGCCCTTATTACATGGAACTTAAACATAATGTGCATGCAATATGTAGGTGAACAGTCATGAGCACTAATATGTAAACGCTTAGCAGAATTCAAAACCGATTTTCTCGTGGAATAACGATTGTAACTTTGAGAAAATATCTATTTCATAATAGTTCGGGTTCCACAATACTATATTCGTAGTAAAATAAAATTTCAATCGTTATAGTTGGAGGAAAACACTTTTAAAACTTGCTGAGTGTATACATACAAAAGTTAGTAAAGTTCTACAGAAAAAATATTATGTTCCATTATATATATTCTTTTGGTAAACAGTTTTATTTTTTTTAGCTAGAGCTGAGCAAAGCATAATTTTCAACATAAAAATAAATTATAACAACAGACTAAAATAAACTCAGAAGCGTGTAAACATCCTTACACAGTGTTTTAGTTGAAAAAACAAAAAACATGTAGCTGTAACTCGGACCTGACGTGTGAACAACACGAGAACGTGAGATAATCACGACGAAGTTAAATGCAAAAATGTTACAAATTATATTCTTGGTAGAATAACTCACGATTTCATGTTTGAGATGAGTTAATCATGAAGTTCAACGAGCCTTTTTTGGTTTACTAGAATAATAACCTACATAGGTACATAGCATTAAGGCTCGTGCAGACTGGCGTTATATCGCGGGCGCGACACACATCGCACTGCCTGTCGCGCCCGCAATATCGCGCCAATACGCACGAGCCTTTATTTTGATTCTAGCTAGTAGTATAGTGACTACTCCAGTAGGTACATATATTATATTTTACATTCTGATAATAAGTAAAATATAATATATGTACCTAATTTAATATATGTACTTAATATGCATTTAACATTATATCTTTATAATAATAAAAAATATTCAAAAATATAAGATACAACGTTTACAGTTTTCCTTAAATCTACGTCAAGTTTACGGTGTTATATCGGGACTATTTACACATCGCCTAAATTGCCTCATTAGCCCAATTCAATGAATACCGAAAAATCTGTACTTTGTAATGGCAAGTTTAATAATTGTAATACATATATTATTCTGTTACCACCAACACATTCCGAAAGGCGTCTCATTCCGAGCTAAGGAAAGCTTTTTTCAAAATCACTGCAATCACTTGGCGCCAGGGCGTTACTTCAAAACCACGCATGTATATGTTTCCAGTCAAATTATCTACACAATCAACAAGAATCACGTAGACACACGATGTAAATCCACTGCCAGGGTTACGAGCCTGTCCGAAAGGGATATCGTGGCTCTGGCACACAGGCATTTGAAGGAACACGGTGGGTTTTAGTCAGTAAAAGTCTGACACTCCCTCTCGCTCCGCCCAGAGCGGGAGAAGTTATGTGATGATTTCCTACCCAAAACAAAAAAAAAAAAAAAGCGGTTAGTCCAACCATACAGTCATGTAGGGTTGTATGTCTCACACTAATTTCTTAGGAAGATTTCTTCGGTTTTCAATTTGCGAGCAAGTAGTGTCTAAACTACATGAAGCTCTATATGTTTCATCGTTCAAAAATCCTGACTCATCCCAATTAATTAGACTGAGACTATTAACAGTTGAGCAATTTGAAACAGGCTCTTCGTCGAACTGCATCGATTTCTAGGACAGTTTATTGTTCCTACGTTTCCTAATTAATTAGCCAGTATTTTATGATAGCAGCCCTGTATGTATACAGATGAGATAGAGATGCTAAAATAACGGTTCGGGCAATCGTTGTGCAATCTCGTCTCTCGTGAAATATGAGAGACTTGTTCGTTTTATTGTGTACTCCTGGATAAAGATCTGGGTACCTATCTTGATGTCTAGTTTCCCTAATTAGTGTTTCTGTGAATGTTAGCAGCATGTTTTATATGTGATTTTACTATTACGTACCTTTATTATCGCTGTTACGTTGTTTAACGTTAACATCCCAGTTAACTTTAAATAATTACAATACTTAATTTGCAATTCTCTATGATTCATTGACTACAAATAACTTTTCGTTCGATAATGGCAAATAATATCTGCTTTATTTAAAATCGTTTAAAGATAAAAATGAGTTTTTAAATGCAAATAAACGTTTTCAGTAGGTAAAACTGATTTTAATTATAATTATGTTATGAGATTTCCGATTATACAGCATACATTTTTGCTTCAATCAAGTAAATATTACCAAAAATTCGCTATAAGTTAATTGCCACATTTAATTCTACAATAATATGCTGGAGTGGTTTTCTTCGCTACCGGTCGTTATTTCTCCTGACAAAGTTTATTTTGGTATATTATGTATGTATGTATCTATCTATGTATTTGTATTTATTTATGCTTGTATTTTATAGTTATTTCCGAGCTATCTATCCCGTACGTTGCACCTGCCATGTTTTGTCTCTGCATCACCCTAAGGTTGACTGGTAGAAAATGCCTCAGGCATTAAGTCCGCTTTTGTACAGTGTATTTTTTTACTTGTGCATAAAGTTTTAATAAATAAATAAATATTCAGTATTTCATTCCGCAGAACATTAAATATCATGGAAAATATCAACTCAATACATTTAAAACTAATTATCGGATACAAACCAATAAAATGAGTGGGCTTATTACTGACTTAACAATAATGGCGGCCGCTGCACCATACATTCATTTAAATAAATCCAATGCGACGCATTCGGCACGAGAAATTAGAAGCCAATTTCTCGAACACTAATAGTTTTGTTACAATACAATTTATTGCCGAATCCAGTGTTTGTTTTGTCTACGAGTTAGTAATCTTATTTGTTGTTTGAAGTTGCGTACCTTGCATTTTTTGTGTAGGTACATAGAACATAATTATAAGTAACTCCACCTACTGAAAATTCATGCATTGCTGTAATGAACCTCTGCTAATCATAACCAATATATTTTTCACCAATTAACCTATTTAAACATTTAGGATGCGGGTTGCCGAGAATCGAGCTGAATGGCGTGCAATTGGAGAGGCCTGTGTCCAGCAGTGGACTGCTATGGGCTGATGATGATGATGATGAAAATAGGCTAACACAGGCTGAATTTAAAAAGTTTCTGATGGTCTCAGATTATAGGCCAAGACCATCGGCCGGTCGTCGGCGGGTTATACTTTGATCAAGATACAACTCGACACTGACCTGCAAATTGCAAAAAACTTAAGAAAATTTGAATTTTGCGGGCTACAACTGTGGATTCACCTTAAGGCGACGATAACCGACTTTTAATGATTTTATACTGAAGATCACGTCTAAACGAGTAGTGTGAATGATTTGAAAAAAATATATGATAAATTAGAGCATTTTCTCAATAACTTAATATTTGAATATTTTAGATTATGTTTATATTACATAGTGAAATTAATTTGTAAAGTTATGTTTAACGCGGATATAAAACTGATAATGGCGCAAAATCTACCAATCGTATTTTTTTGAAATCTTCACCAATCTAAAGATAATTAAATTATTGATATTTTAGTTTACGCGTTTTATTAAAATACCATTTGTTTTGTGTTTATTAAATTAATAATGCGCTAAATTGGGGACAGCGCTCCTTGATGGGCGAGTCCTATTACTGGCTGAACTGGCGCCTCAGCGTCGAGCTCAGTACAGAACACGCAAGCTAACCACTCAAGGTCACTGGCATATATCTGCGTCTTAAGACAAAGTATACCATCATTACGGAAATATTATAAAACCTAAAACATCAAACAAACCGTGTACCTACCGAAAAATTATGGGAGAACAGTTATGACATTTCTATTAAAACAAAAGTTGCAAATACACAATTAGTACAACAGAGATGTCTTTTAACAAAAGAGCAGCTGATTGTTATAATTCACTTACACTCAGAGCCAGCTTGTCGTTCATAACTCGTAAACACTATTGTTTCTTTGTCAACCTCCATTCCAATGTTATTTTCATTAATCGTTAACTTTACGATCATATCTGACACAGTTAATAAATCTGGATGTCTGTTATACTGAGGTGGTCGTTGCAAATGAAATACTTCAAAGAAACATAAAGTTTCATAACAGAAAACCCTTTGTTAAGAGTATCAAAGTAAAACTTGTTGTTGTAAGAAATTGAGACACAGAGAAATGCTAATCAAATAAAAACTGCACAATTCATCTGATTGGAAATTTCACTGACGCATGTATTAGTAGATCCATTCCATAAATTGCAGGGATCGATTGACATCAAACAAACTCTGGAGACCCAACTGCAGACGTAATTATGTGATAATAACCAAGTTTAAGCTATTAAACTGAACAGAGCCCTCACTTAACAAATTAAACACTGTCCAACATGCTGTAAAGCCCATAAGCCGACAGTCACCAGCCACCTTATAACGCAAAACATCAAAGTACTGAAATCACCGATCTATCTACAGCCAACAAATTAATATACAAAACCTGATGCTGCAAAGCTAAAAATACTGGAATCAAAGGGGCTGAACGAGCAAACGAAGATCATTCTATTTATGTTAATGTCACGGGCGTGAGGAAGCGTTTAAATCCAGTCATTAATTATTGTCACGGGTAAGACAAAATAGATAATACATTCTCTATTTGTTGCCCTCTGCGTGCTTCTAAAGAGCAGGACGAAAGAAATAACAAGGAAATAAGTAGTGCTCAAGAGCTACAGATTGATGATAGAGCAGCGTTGAAAAAACGTGCCCTTAAAATTATGGATGGATTCCTTAAGGGGTTTTGTCTCTAAATGAGTTTTTCGGTAATGACGTAACTCTCACACGTGATAGAATGAAGGGACATTAAATATCATTTTGTCAAGCTCCATAATTTATGGAATAGGGTTTTTATTAGTATGAACTATGGCAGCTATTTACAAATTTTTATTACTCATTAGAAAGTGTCGTGTTATTGTTTATGCTTCCTGTGGATATATATAGTTGGGTTGTTAACGTTTTGATACTAATTTTGTAACACTAGTTGGGGGCGTTCTTTACTCTACGTATATCATTATCATTTGCACAAGTCATTGCAAGTAATTGTATGTTCAAATCGATGCATCATTCGAAACGAGTGGATTTTAAAATATTCTCGTGTTATGTTTCGTTTCAAATAAAATCGTATTGCGATATGAAATTAATCCAATTTATTCATTTACTTACATTGACGAATTGTTAAAATTCTAATTAATAATTATGTCCTGAAAAATCGTTTAAACTTTGAAAGGAAAAAAAAAAACATTTATCTTTAATGTTATTAATTATTTTGCCATTTATCGAAAGCAGGTAGATAAGTTACATTCTCAGATAGCCACGCAAAGCAAAACAGTTTTAAACGGATTGTAATCATCATAAATGTAATTAAAGACTGGAGGCGGTCTTTTTCTTTGTGAATTAACGGTAATCAATTAAAACAAATTTATTGCTCCCAGTTAATACAAGTTCAGACTCTAAATAAAAACTTGGAGCGTCTTGTTATAGTTTCCATGATAAATATTATGTTTTAGAAACCAGTTCTGGATATCTTACTTTTAATTAGTATCATTCATTTTGTAAGTAATCGGTGCTTCAATGATAAATTATAGCACTGACTGTTAAAAAAATTCTGATTATAAACCATCTATTTTATCCAATATACTAAACATAACCTTGTAGATGTTCTAGTTTTTGCTGACCACAAATAAGAAGAAGAAAACAAATTTGATGCAATTATTAGGCCGACTACAGTCGATACCGAAAACACATTAGCCCGAGATCATCCAGTGATTAAGCGTGGAGGGAATGAAACAAAAAGTCAGGCAACACTTACTAACCGAGTCGGCAAGATCGCAATAAATCTTTCCCTTCCCATACAGCATACAATCACGTCGGGTTCTATAGACAAGAGTGTTATAATTAAGTTAAACTCGGCGTACTTACATATTGCTTTCTCGTTTGACGTTCGTTTTTGTTACGCTTGAGCTTTTGTTTTTATTCCTTCTAGTTTTATTATAAAAGTGTGTTAGAGAGGTATTCAAATCCTTGTATATTTATTTTAGTGTCTATTGACATGAGTAACTACTATTGTTGATCACCTCCGACATTTTACCACTAAAGACCCAAATTTTTGTGATACTCTCATGTGTAGAGAGACCTATAGAATATTCTCACTAGCCACCAAAGCATAATTACAATACAATCCATCAACACATCGTATCATCATTTTGTCCGTATGTATCATTACAGTGAACCGTGGCCGAACACAGATGGTGTTTTGGTGCGGTGTGGTTAGCAAAACAACAAAAAAACTAAAACATTACTGAACAACTAATAATGCAGCTTGTATACTCGCCGATCTCGCATCTGCTGTTTTGTGAACCGTACCAGGGAAGTTGGCTAATTAATTTTGGCTACCACGCATTGAGCCGTTAATTGATTCGTCTTACTAATAAAGAAGTTATAACAAATCTATTAGTGTTAGGAAATGGGGAATTATGAAAAGAAATCAGTTTGCCACGCTACGTAAAGGTATTTCCTTTGGCAGTTTTTTACACTTAAGTAATCAAAAACATAAATGGTCTTCAAGTTATTCCCTTATAAATAATGAGTTTCAGAAGTAACCGCTATGGTAATTAATTTTCCTCAACTGAAATTTATGAACTTGTGTGAGAACCGATTCATTTTAATTTTCATTCACGACAAATCGGTATTTAAGATAAATTATTCCCATTGGAACTTTATTTTAGGTGCATTCCTTTATTGTCTAGCATCGTACAATATAGCTTCAAAGACATCTTCTCAAAGACACAAGTGCCTCTAGGGGTCCAATAAGTAGATAGAACGTAGTAGGCTTTAAATAAATTATTTCCTCTCCACGCTAAGTGGTCACTTCACAATGAGACATAATAGATGACATATATCTTTTACTAAATGAACGTTCATTTTGTCGTGTAATATTATTTTTATAAAGAGCTACGTGATATCTTCCACATCCTTTGAAGTTCAGTGTTTAGATCCATCATCATAATTGCCTTTGGCTTCCACAATCCAGTTTGTTTGATATACGGAAATCTATAATGATATTCGTGTTATTATATTGTGAGACTTGTTATTCAGTTTTGTATAATATAGTGATTTGTCAATTTTCTCACAAAGACTGTGATGTGTTGCGATTTGATTGAATTTACTGTTCTCAAACATGCTTGGATATTCGAGCATTTTGACAACCTTCTTCGAGATAAATCGAAATTGCTGTCCTGGCCAAATACATGCAAGCAGTGGCCACCAAAAGTTGTATGATAATCCATAATTATGTGTCGTGGTTTAACGGCCAAATAAATTACATCATCTTATATTCCCAAACATGGCAAACAATGAGGTAACTTCTTATCAAAGGTTTTATTTAAATTTCGAACTGGCTTGCAAATAGAATGTTGTTTATTGAAAAAAAAAACAAATTTTGTTCGTCATTGAATCTGGGATTTATAAATAATTTACTTTTTTTGAATTTCCGCGCGTTATTTGAGAAAAGCACTATACAAGCCTTGGCCGCAACCAGGCATTGATGGACGAACGTGAATATGTGGGCCGAGTAGAAGCCGAGGCACACATACGACATACCTACGTATTGCAGGCCGCTGCAGTAATGTACTATAATATAACACTTTTGAAGTCACTCAAATTTTAACTGACCGACTGACTGACTCGATTGACTGCTTCAGTGGTCTAGTGGTCGCAAGCGCTACTGCTGAGTGTGAGGTTCTGGGTTCGATTCCCAGGTCGGGCAGTGTTATTGGGATTTTCCATTATGAATTTCTCAGTAGCAGTCCGGAGTCTGGGTTTGTGCCCGGTTGAGGGCAATAGGCTCGCCTCTTATTACATGGGACTTAAACATAACTGGCGAAATGTGGATGTACTATACGTACACCTCTGCTTTGGGGTTTACGGGCGTGATGTTATGTTAAAATGGTTCGTGAGTGCTGTAAGTAGGTAGCTGCCAAGTAAATGCAAGCGTGCTGCGTTTTTTTTTCTTTTCAAATATTTTATTAGTAAAAAAAATACCGAAGCCTGATACTCTGATACAAAATTGGATTGGCACTCCATTACTTCACCAATTTCATCTATCTACCAGTTACGACTTTTATGCAATTCTTTGTTACATTTTGTGGCTACTCTCAAGCTTCATGAATAGTGTTATTGCAGACGTTTTATTTTATTGCCAACGTCATCGATATCCCAAATGATTTATGGACTCGAAATTCTTTACTGCACGGTCCCCGAGACTGCGGAGTCTTTCATATATTTTTTTCTTCTTTCGAAATGCGGTAACTCTGTGAGCATTTAACGCTGATTAAACTGTAAAATTACAAACGCAACGGCCTTTGTGACAGATGCGGCTTCAAATAATAACATTATACACACACGTACAAATTTTCGAGGTAGCAGTGTCATGCGGCTGACCCTTTGTAGCTAACAGAATCCACTTATAGGACAAAGAATACAATGGAGATCTTTGGCAAATTGTAGAATATACACCTAATTATTTGCTTTCAAGTGTGACGGTGCGTTAAAATCTTCGACCCGACAAGGCGGAGCTCAAGGCTTATGAAAACATGTTACAATAAATATCCAGTGGCGCGGTATTATGATAGGTGGCTGCACATTTTTTGCGTACTATCATATCGTCGGTTTTCTCTTTGAAATTATGGAATTTAGTAACCTACTTACATTAACTTGGACGGTACCAGGAACTTAATTTATATTCTTTTTAATGTTTTACGAAAAAGTTTGAGCTCTATCTAACGCCTTCAAAACACTTAATATGTTAATGATCTCCATAAATGACTTAGGTTTGGTATAAAATATGAAATAGCGACGTAAAAAAAATATGGCGTGTGATTTATTTTTAACACTTGGCAGACCATAAGTTTTCTAATAATAACATTAAGATATTGTTATAACATTTTATAAGAAGGAGGATCAAAGTAAAGAAGCCAATTCAATAGGCCCAATCAATTATAATTTTTACAACCCCACCCATTCTTCACATCCCTAAGTAGTTAATATTATGAAATATTACCCAGCTATCGATTCGACGCCACCTCTGGTTGAGCATTAGACTTTTTTATACGTTTCGCTTTTTATTTTGGTGAATTTTATAAAAAATATTTGAATGTCCCCTCCGCCCCTTTCTCGCTCGAGAGCCGATTGTTTTGTCAGCGCTACACCTGGACGCAAACAAATGCGCGCGCGCATAACGGTCGGTGATCCAAGATGGCGACCGTCAGGGAGCTTTAGACGAGATTTTTTGTAATAAACCACTTTCCTTCTCGACATTGTTAGCGCGTTAAATAAAAGTAATCTTTGTACGTTTTTCACTGCCATATTTACGATGTAAATGTTCAGCGAAAATAAGTCAATGTGTTGGAGCAATATTTTTCACAAACAATGTGATGAACCCTTTTAGCTCTAAACAAAAGAATCGTACATAATATTATTCAACATAAAATTTTGAATTTACGTTTTCATTAAAAGGAGTCCCGTAATTAACTCGTAAATCAGATGTTTATCACCCTTAGAATTAACGTTGTGATACAAAATCTGAATGTGTGCGAAACGTTAACAGTTAATTTTGATTGTTTCATTTCACTCTTGAATTAATTATTTAGAAACGGGATTTCAACGATCGTGAATCCAAATGATATAATTGTAAAACAGTCCACTTTTATTGGTTTTGAAAAATTCACACACACTTCATACTTTAATACATCAGTGAATACGAAGTGTTCTCCAAGAAGATATGAATGAAAATACGAGTGATACAATACATACGACTTCAATCTATCGTCTACTTTGGATTTCGGTTTCAGTATTCCGTACTACATACATAAATTATCGACATCAAGTAAAACCAACATTTTATTATATCACTCCTAGCCCATTAATCTTGTGACCAATTTTATAAATTTCCTGTCATATCCACGTCCTATCATGATTTATATAAAAATTATAGCTCATTTGTTGCTGTACTCAAACCTTTCCGATTAAACATTCAACGTTATTATTATTCCCGAAATTGGTTAGGACATACATTAATTGTTGTTCCAATCAACATTACTTTTTAAGTTCCCAACTCGAATGTATTAGTTTGTTGAAAAAATGAAGCGTCATCACTCGTTTAGATACCTTTAATGTATTCCTCGTTTCGAACTGAATTATTAATTATAATAGGATCGTTTTACATAATTTACTTATTAGAAATGAGTTAAATTTATACCGGGTTCTCTGTTTTAGCGGTGTCGTAAATTTCATTTGGTTAACGTCGTAAGTTTGGACTATACGTTTTTAGGGTTCCGTACCAAAATGGTAAAAAGGAACCCTTATGGTGAGACTAAGTCTGTCTGTCTGTCTGTCACACCTGGATATCTCAAGAACTACTAATGCTATCAACTTTAGAATAGTTTTAGATGACGTTTGCCCAACTATTTTGCAAACAACAAAGAAATTTAAAAAAATATGTCTTTTTTGCAAAAGGGTCTGAAAGGGGGTATTAAAAATTTTAAGTGGGGCTACTAGGGCATGCGGGTTATCATATTAAATAACGCTGTTTGCACATTCCCACAATTTGTTTTTTTTTTAGCAGCGTAGTTTTCGACTTTTGATGAAAAAAAAAAAAAAATACCGTTCCCCTTATCTCCGAAGCTTGCAGCGATAAAAATCTGAAATTATTCTATATGATAGAAGTTTATGTAAAGATTACAGGAAAAATAAAACGATGTCTCTAAATAGCACAGTTTTTCAGAAATCATCAACATCATATATACGTACGGAACCCTCGGTGCGCGAGTCCGACTCGCTCTTGACCGGTTTTTTTTAATTAAATCTCGGTTCGTTAGTTTGATTGGAATGCGTTCATAAATCTCCATGCTTTGATTGGTGCTTTGACATTACTAGCGAACACGATAATGATGTAAATTGTTTTTTTCGTCTTACGGAAGCTGATATCGTAAAACAAGCAATAGACTTAATCAGCATTCAATTATACCATCACGATTCCGAAATTATATTTCCATATAAATGTTAATACGTCAGAACTGTTCGTTTTAGTAGCATATTACCGAGCATGTACATTAAAAACTTGTTTTTGTACTGCTAATGAAAATCAAGTGTCCATAAAGTAATAAGTACCTACAGGTAACTCCCGCGGATACACTGGCCGTAATAAAACAAATTCGTAACGCGATGAGAAAAATTATATTATAAATTGTATTGCTTGATGGAAAAGGGGTTTTTGATAGGTACCAACAGCAATAAAAACCGGTCAAGAGCGAGTCGGACT
This sequence comes from Tiliacea aurago, assembly GCA_948098905.1. Taxonomy (NCBI): domain Eukaryota; kingdom Metazoa; phylum Arthropoda; class Insecta; order Lepidoptera; family Noctuidae; genus Tiliacea; species Tiliacea aurago. The sequence goes on along the minus strand of OX402587.1, from coordinate 16,787,096 downwards.
CGCGCACCGAGGGTTCCGTATGTGTATATGATGTTGATGATTTCTGAAAAACTGTGCTATTTAGAGACATCGTTTTATTTTTCCTGTAATCTTTACATAAACTTCTATCACATAGAATAATTTCAGATTTTTATCTATGCAAATTTGGAGATAAGGGGGAACGGTTTTTTTTTTTTAAATTTTCATCAAGTCGGAAAATAAACTGCCTAAATAAAATATGTTTGAGAATGTGCAAACGACGTTCTTTCATATGATACCCCACATACTCTAGTAGCCCCACTTCAAATTTTTAAGGGCCTTTTTCAGTACCTTTTGCAAAAAAAAATTTTTTTTTTTAATTTCTTTCTTGTTTGCAAAATAGTTGGGCAAACGTCATCTAAAACTATTCATAATTTCAAGTTGATAGCGTTAGTAGTTCTTGAAATATCCAGGTGTGACAGACAGACAGACAGACTTAGTCTCACCATAAGGGTTCCTTTTTACCACTTTGGTACGGAACCCTAAAAAGAAGTGTGAGAAACATGATCATCCTCTTTTAATTTTTTTCATCCTTAAAATTCACATAAGACAAAAGCTCATCAGAACGGACATAAAACGAGGCACTATTCCAAGCATCATCTAATTTAAATGCTAATTTTTAATTTCTAGACCATACACAAACACGAAGACTATAAATTTTAATTAGGCACAACAATAATCCGCTTAGACTTTGGCTAATTAAGAATATTTATGAAGGTACTTATCATTTGTGAGTTTATCTTGACGGCCGGTTCCACCAAAACCGTAGGGACAGCTTACCGAGACTAGTTGGGGTCCACCAAGCTTACTAATTCTAACTTAATTGGCAGATCGATACTGTTCTACAATTAATTCTTATCAATACCTACTAACTACGTCTAAAAGCGTTTCGTGGTTGTTTACTTTGTAATCTTGTTAATTATTGGTGGAGGGGTTATTCCTCATTGTAACGCCTCCGTAATTCTCCAATTTATTCCAAGGTTGTTGAATGAACTTGGAAATAGAAGCCTAATTCTATGCTGACATTCTTCATGAAATCATTATTTCTTGGAATTGACCTAATTCTCTCTACACCAAAATTGTGTCAACAATTAAGAATCTGTTAAATTTCTATTTCTTGCGTGACAATACATAATGGTTAAGTAACCTTTGATTCATCATTCTAGCCGAAAAACGTCCACTGCTGGACATAGGCCTCCCCCTGAGGGGGGGCTTGCCACAATCGCCACGCTTGGCAGGCGGGTTGGCAATCGCAGTATGGTGTTAAAATGCATAGAAAACGCTGCTGCCTATTCTCTAGTAAGTCCCTTAGTCGCCTTTTACGACACCCACGGGAAGAAATAGGGCGGTGCTATTCGTTACGTCCGGTACCACACGGAATGAACCTTTGGATACTTAGCTTTAATAAAAATGTATCCTGTCTTCCTAATTTCGGCCGTTATAATGACTTAAAGTGATTGATGAGTTATTAAAATGAGCCTAAAAGTAACATAGCTCTTCAAGCGAAGATCCTGACAATTCATTCAACCACCCTTGTCTTAGTAACTCTTCCTAAAATAACTTGGATTTCGTGAAAAATTAGATGAACGTTCTTCTTAATTATAGCTTCTCCGGCAGCAGGCATTTACCCACTAACTTGTATTGTGTTTAAGGCCCTCATCGATTTATAATGCAATCGGCAGTAAACTTTTTAATACAGAACTAATTTCGTTATTATTATTATTTCTATTAATTACAAGCTTAGTTTTTTTTTTAATAAATAGTGCAATCATAAGGGTTAAAAACCCTTGTCAGATCAAGGGATCAAACTTAAAGTGGTAAAAAAAATTGGGTAAAAGAAAATAACTATCACCATTTGTATTTTTTTTTTTTATAATAAAGCAACATTTTTGATTTTTTTGTCTATTCTAAAAACATCTTTAAAGGTGGACAAAATTTAGTTTCAAAGAATTATAAAATTAAAGAGAAACTAGCTTCCACCTATTATACGTTGCGTGTCACAAATTGTGACGAAGCTATTCTTTTATTTTCGTGAAGGCAACATTAAAACAATTTTATCATAATTTCCTTAACGGGAATGAATGCGAGGCTTACGTAAGCGAAGATTAGCACGAATTGACCTCCGGCGATCGAAGTAAGGTGTTCCAAATATAGAACCATAATACTATAAACGCCCTGTCACGTAGGTAGTTATACATACGCACACTACGTATTCTTAGTTTCGTATTGTCAGGGGTCAATTCGAAAGTTGCAACATCTGCAAAATTGTTTCTGGTAGTGGTTCACCTCATTCTGTATGTGCAGTTTTGATATTCAGTACACGTAGAATAATGCAAGGTGGAATAAAAACAGTTACCAGATTTTTCAGCTTTGTGGAAGTTGAATATTATGTTTTATTATTTTATTTTAGCTATCAGCAGTATTTTGCAACTCTTTGCCATCATCAATCACTGTATTTTGTTGTATTATTTTCGAATTCATTTCAATTGCAGTTTTATTATGGTGATTATTTTTATGCCCATTATACTTTCATTCGCCATACAGTAGTAATTAATTAAAAACTTATACAGAACCTTCACTTTTCTTCCATATTATGTTCAGGCCTTAGCTTCTTACAATAACCGCCTGAAGCGATGACGTGACATAAGTACATACATTCATGACAATAAAGTACGGTAAATAACCTTCTAACATGTGGTTTTAAGTATCCCCCTTCAACACTTTATTTTTATCCTTCACACATGTGACTGGTGCTACTGTCAAATTAGCTTTTTATTGTCCGTCCTAATCTCCTAATAAATCCAAACAGACGCTTTACAAGATTTTTTTAGTACCGAAACTTTTTTCAACAATGTGGTTACTATTTGTTTTGCTGTCATCATTAAGTAACTCTGTCTTGTATAAGTACGTTTGCTTTTTTTCCTCTTTTTTATCAATGATGATGCTGTTTCTATTTTTCTATTTCAGTCTAGTTTGAAATTATGGTATTTTTCCTGCAACAGTGCACTTACTAAAGCCTTCAAAACGGTCTTCGCATAGGACAGTTACTAAAATGACGTCATTCTATTAACTGTTCTATACGAAGACTGTTTCATTATTCTTGTCTGTAATAGGAAAGCCTCATTATGACGTCATAATGACGCTTTTCTAATCAAGACAGTACAGACAAGAAGAATGAAACTGGCAATTAAAGTGTTGAGGTTGAACTCAAGTTCCTATTTATAAATTGTTACTATTTTAGCACTGAAATCAGTTACGACTTTGCCGTCAAAGTTAACGTGCTTCGCGTAAATCCTGCTATTGCTTGAACATAAGGTGGTGATTTGTGTTAGTAACCCGACTTGTGCTTAAACTGGACTGCTTAAGTATAAGAATCGTCATTATCGTTAGTATGATTTGGTTGCCAATAAATTACTTATATCAAAGCTTCTAAAAATAAATGAATAATGATTGTTTTAACTTGACTGAACGCTTTAAGGCTTCTACATACTGGCGCGACTTGTCGCGCGACGCGCCTCCGGTAGAACAATTTCCTTGATTTTTTCGTAGAAGTTGTTCTGCCGGTGTCGCGTCGCGCGACAAGTCGTGCCAGTATTTAAACGCCTTAAATCGTTTTCATGATTATTTAAATGGTTTACCATCCTGTTTCAAAGAGTTATGACCTGTGCGGGTGTGGCTTTAGTATTATTTACAATAGGTACTAGCAAATACTCTTTCTAACGTAGGTTATCTCATGTCACCTAATAAAATATAAGTTTTTTAAACATCAAACCATAGATTTATATTTAATATTAGTAATGGCAAACTTTTTATAAGAACTATCATCACATTGTGAAAACTTGAAAGATAATAGACGCCCACGTTGATGCGCATAATTATTCTTGTATATTAGTAAATTATCGGTTTCCATTTATAGCACAATAAAATGTTAGTTTATTAGCCTCTTGTGTCATCGATGATGAAAGCGATGATTTTGTTTGACACTCCTCAATTTAGAATAGCCATGTATTGCAAAGATTGACGAATTTCCACACAATCCTTCCGGTTTTGGTAAAAAAGTATGCATGTATCTTGTCGTTAATCTACATCAATATCATCACCTTTGTACCTATTTTTCTGTTCCTTTCTTCATCTCTGTTGATATGAGTGTACATAAACTGTTAAATAAATAAATAAAAAAAAAAGTTTCCCAAAACATTTCATACATCTCGTGACATATTGCAATACAAATGATAATTTCTATTAATACAATAACGTAAAACAAACATCCATACTTTCCCGACTTCGGGCTAGTTCGATAACCTCCGCACATTACTTACATCTGTTCGGTCACTGCCGATCTTCGGCGACCCTTTCATCTCCCTGTCCAAGTCATTATCGTTAGATTCGACAACTCTACGTGTCTAGCAGGTGCCAATTTTCTACCTAAGTCCTCAGAGAGGCAAAACACGTTAATTGAGTTTGAAACTGGAAAACTTCCCGACTATGTTTTAAACTGGAAACGAGTTTATATTAGTTTTGGAAATTGGGTCGGTATCTGCTTCGGTTGAATGATTTTTGAAGGGGATTATGCCCTCCAAAAATCATTATCATTTTAAATAATGGTACTTAACCTAAATAACAATAAGTTATAAATAAAAAGCACCTTCATTAAATGTGTAACGGTTCTTTAATGACTTTTATTCTTATTATCATCAATAATTTTCAAAGACGATGATATATTTCTTTGTTGAAGATACTGTCTAAGTGTCTATACTCATCGCCCCTTAATCTTTGCTATCAGACGACTCAACAAGCGTGATCTTGCGCACGCGATACACCAAAATTTGTTCCGGACACATACAAAGGCGGCGACCGGCGAACATCTCACAATAAAACTAAAACCTCTCGAGGAATTCTCTCGTGGCGACAAATAAACGCATTATAATGATTCTTTGTGCTTATTAATTCATATTACACGGCCGTTTAGAACTCTTGACGGGGTGACAAAAGATGGTCGCTGGTCGGCCACAAGAGCAATGGATCGGAGCGAACTGAATATTATAATAAATTACAGCGTCTATGCTTCAAGATGCGTAGATAGTACGTGTATATACCTACGTGGGGTTTTTGTTCCTTTTTCTCTCGTGGTACGCGTTTATTTGTGTGTCAGAGCAATTTATCTTGTGATACGAGCGGCGTATGAATGAGTAAGCTTATGGTTATCGAAACGTATGAATTGTCGCTAGAGTGCGTGCGTATTTTTTATTTAGTAATAGTACTTCGAAAATCCGCTTTCATTGAGTGTGTATCAACAGTGTCAATAACGTTTTTATACTGACCTATAAAAATCCCCCTTCTTTTTATAAAAATGTTAACGAATGAAATGGAAAGCAGATCTTCAATCACTATGTCAATTTAAGTGCTCATCAAAGTAAGATAGAAATTACGAATTTATTATTAGCTTTACTAACTCAGAAATTGCTTTTAAAACTTTTCCATTCCCTACGCAGAGCATTTCTTTGTTCTCACCGTCCAGTTCATCAAAACTAATTTTTGATACAAAATTCTACTGGCCTGAACAAATTCTCCGAGGAGTATCTTCAAAGGATATCAGTCGCAAATCAAACTAAGCAAAATTCCGATCACGAGTCGCGAATTTTCTTGTACTTCAATAGCTCACATCAAAGTTTCTTTATGTCTCCTCTACCCTTATCAATTGTCTATTCTGTACCATATCTTTCCTTCCGTGCTTATAAAATTCTGAACGTGCGTGTGTTGAGCATCTTTGGTAAAGGCGAACTTTCGAAAATAGAACTGTAATGTAACCTAGTTTTTGATACTTTGTATAAGCTTCTTATTTTCTTTTGTGGATGACGGATCAGTCCCCGTTGTCTATGCTAAAAATAGGTTTATTTGCCTCCATGAGTTTGAATAGGCTTGAAATGACAATATGGATAATAATTATTGAAAGGTATTCAGCTTTATCTGAATTTAATTTTCTGATTATTAATTGGACGCTTTCCAAGAATTTATCGCACATATTGTACGACATCTGCTCCCAAATTACGAAGTTTTTTTTATTTTTTTACAAACTTCACTGACGTAATGTTTTTTTTATTTTACTTTATACCTTGATTATACCTACAATTTTAATTTCAACAAGGTTCTAACTTTTATTATTTTAATCATATTTTATATTGTTTTTTTGTCAATGTGAGGACGTTGTAGGCTTAATAGACTGTAGATCTGTAGACCATTTTCTATTTTGTTAAGTACTTGGTACTTTTGACGGACCATTAACACTGTAATTTGAAAACATTGTAAAAGCTATTTTTTTTTTAAAGAGTTACCCAGTTGGGGAGTTTCTTGCCGGCTCATCTCCATAGGAAAGGACCAACTGGAACCGTGCACCTAGCTTCTGACGGTTCATAAGTGTTCATGTAGGCATATGGGAAAGAAAAATATTTATGATTTTGATTTTTGACATCATATTATTCATTTTTTAACATCGATGATCGAATAAAAAAATAAAACATGTCATTCATTATTTCATGTTCAATACATAATGTCAAATACGTTCATTAAAAATAATTGAATAGTAATATCGGTCTACGTCTTTGTATTGGAACATTATCCGCCTTATTACAAAACAAGATTTATATTTTGACATGGCTTAAACCATGGAGCCAGTTTTTGTAATAAGAACGTAACAGTGATTGAAATAACGTTCTTTATACAAAACTGAAAACTTAGTTCGGTACTAAGTTGTCAGGTTTTAGGAACTTTGCCATAGTCGGAATAAAGTTCGAAATTCAATAATGGCTCCATGTTTTAAACCTGGGTCTGAAGATAAACCTTGTTTTATAATAAGGCGGTATGAGTTCGGAATCATTTGAAATACCAAATCTGCCAATAAACGGGTTTTGGTTAGGTTTGTGATTTATTGAGCAGTAAATATCACGATTTTGACATGTTACTAAAGCGAAAATATTGAGAAAATATAGCTCGCCAAACATTATTATGGATATATTCAAATATAGGCATGCATACATGAGTAAGTCCCTAACGAGCGGGTGATCGTACTCATTTACATGATAAAATAATTTTGATTAACGGCTTTTTGAGTATTGACACTCATACAAATTATAGTTGTCTAAAAAAAGCTTTAGAAAAAATATTGATGTGCCAAAAATTCAACAGAATAGTGTTGTACGGGAAATCATTTTAGAATCGGTTTAAAAACATCAAAATTTTTGCAGAAGGTATATCTCTTGAATTGCAGTAAGGAAATAAAATATGACAGCTTCTTGGTCACAGTCACGCTGTATAGAGCCAATGTAATACAAGCTTACCCAGATTTAATATTCCAACCGGGTCACAAATTTTTACTCTTTCATAAGCCAGTATAATAAAAGCCGAAGAAGCCAAGGCTTTCATATTACGTGTCTCTTTTGTCTTTTGTGTTTCCTCAGTAATTCAACAATGTCTACAATACATATTTGTCAAAGGCAGAACGTGTAGGCACTTAGAAAACATTGAAACAGGTACCCCACTCTTTATATTCAGTAGAGTTTCATTCCATATTCTAAAATTATGCGTTCAGATATTCCAAAACGGAATACAAAACGGTTTCGGTGCGTTCCTCTTTACTTTATGGACATGTAATAATTTATTTTTTTCGAATATTTGCATCAGAAAGCTTTATGGTTGTTGGTCATTTTTATAGTTTAACCGTTACCTTTTGGTTCTGAATAGCTGCTTTTGGTAGGTAAAAGGTAAAACTAGTAGTACCTAGTTGAAGCATTAGTCATGCTTAGTAATATTTATCTACATTGTCCTTTCTTTGGTATTGTTCGTCGAGTCGTTGAGTTCCTTATGAGGCCGGCAATGGATGCATAGTTCATACAAACGTAATACCAAAATAATTTGTATATCAAACATACTCTTAAGGTAGTGTGTCTTTATTCCGATTGGAATACAGAATATCTAGGTTCCCAAATATATATTTTGAATGGACACTGATTTAAACAAGAGTTATGATAAAAATAAGTTTTCTATAGAACTTTCTATTTGAATTCCTCATATCTCGTCTTTATAATTATCATTGTCCTTTCAAAATATATATTTGGGAACATAGATATTCTATAATCCAACAGAAATAAATACACACTACCGTGAGAATATGTTTGATTTACAAATTATTTTGGTAAGTATTACGTTTGTATAATTATGAACTAAGCATGCCCCTTAAGTCTTGAGTTGAGCTGCACGATTACTGACAAATTCTTGCACTGATTGGACGGGTCCACTGAAATTTGTGTGATTCTTTCCTCAAAAGAATCCCATTTCAGACACGGATCTACATGGTACCCACATGATCTGACCAGATTTATTTAGAGATTATTTATGTCTGGATTTTAAAAGAGACTGACCCCTTTTTTTTTTTTTTTGGGTGGGTAATTATCAAATAACTTCTCCCGCTCTGGGCAGAGCGGGAGGGCGTGTCAGACTCTTACTGACTAAAACCCACCCGTGTTCCTTCATTTGCCTGTGTGCCAGGGCCACGATATCCCTTTCGGACAAACTCGCAACCCTGGCAGGCATTGGTCCTGACGGACCCCGTCAGTTGGTGCTGACATCTCTTTGAGGCGCGCGTGGAACACAACGCGCCGTCGACCCGGGCCTGGTCCTTATCGGACGGCGAGCTACCCATCGCTCGCCGTCCGCAAGCCCGCGCCTACGGTGGCCGGAAATCGGCTTGCAACTCCCGACGCCAGAGACTGACCCCTGAGTTTGTTTTGCCATTTCTTAGGTAGTCAGATAGGAAATGTGGACTACATCTAGCTTATTTTTATTTTTTAATACATACATACATAAACTCACGCCTTCTTCCCATGGGGGTAGGCAGAAACTATTAAACGTGATTCCGATACCCTATTTACAGAATAAACGATTTCATTTCATTGAAGACCAAAAGCAGCGTAATTCTGGCAAAATTATTCTGGTGCCGGAAGTGTACTGACCAAACGTGACCTTTTTGGACCCATTTCCAGTACAACGTTTTGTGGTTTTCCGTTTGGTAATTCTCAGTACATAGAACTCCGAAAGCAATAGTCACTTCCCATATAGGACTTTCGTTCATCGACGTAATGACTGACCTCCCCCTCTCTTTCTAGGGAATTCAAATGTGTGAATGTATTAATTCAGTTTTGTTACAATTGTAATGGCAATCATGTCATTTGGTTTAAATAGGTTTTTACTTTTATTATTTTAATGATATTTTATATTAGATTCTTTTGTCTGTGATGCCGGATGTAAAGAATAGCAACATCCTGTTTCTTCCCGTGGGTGTCGTAAAAGGCGACTAAAGGACTTACTAGAGAATGGGCAGCAGCGTTCTCTATGCATTTTAACACCATAATGCGATCACCAACCCGCCTGCCAAGCGTGGCGATTATGGCAACCCTTTGGGAGAGGTCTTTGTCCAGCAGTGGACGTTTTTCAGCTGAAAAGATGAAAAGATTCTTTTATATTTTGTGAATGGGAGAACGTTGATGGCTTAATAGACTGTAGATTTGTAGACCATTTTTTTTTTTTTAAGTAGGTACCTGGTACTTAATTATAGGCCTACATTGTCCTCTCATACTTATTAACACTGTAACTTGAAAACATTGTTGTAAAAGACAAATATTTTTAAAAGAGTAACCGTGGAGTTTCTTGCCGGCTCTTCTCCATAGGAAACGACCAATTGAGACCGTGCACCTAGCTTCTGATATCTCATACGTGCCCATGTAGGTTTATATTAAATAAAATATTTTGATTTTTTGTATTTCAATACAAAACTAAAGCTAATTTCAGATGTAACTACACAAAAGCTAATACACTTTCTTCACTAGATAAGCCCAGACCTTAAATCTTCCACATATCTCATACATTTAGACGGCCCACGTCCCAAGACACATATTAATTACAGCGAAGCTTATCTCATAATAAAACTAAAGTACTGCTGTAACTACCACATACATTATTTTGATCTAGCACCTTTATCAGTAGTAGGACCAACCATTTTTAGGGTTCCGTACCCAAAGGGTGTCAACGGGTATAACTAACGCTCCGCTGTTCGTCCGTCCGTCTGTCACAGGGCTGTATCATTTGAACCGTAATAGGTACACACTTGAAATTTTCAGAGTATCTACTATCCATGGCCGCTATAACAACAAATAATAAAGTTACAAATTAAAGGGCCGACCCCATTAATTCGTAACTTTATTATAATTGTATTATTTGTTGTAATAGCGCCCCATACAAGAAATGTGTTTTTTCGGCGTATTTTGCTCGATAATGTTAAATGAGAATTTCTCAATTTTTTTGACCATAGCCATAAAGTCCATGTCCCATGTTTTTGCCTTTGATTATTTTTATTACTGAGATATTATAAGTAATATCATGATTGTCGTAACTGCCTCGATATTATTAAATTATCAGACAAAATTTCAAAACAGTGTACAAATTAATAAGTTAATTTTAAAATTTAAAAATCTGATAATACCGAAATTTTCGTATTATGGATAATAGTTTGTCCCGTTGTGGCCGCTGATTTAGAACTCATTTATTTTCATTACATTATAAGAAGCTCCGCTCCGCTTGCTACGTGTGGTGCCGGACGTAAAGAATACGAGTAGCATCATCCCATTTCTTCTCGTAGGTGTCGTAAAAGGCGACTAAGGGACTTACTAGAGGATGGGCAGCAGTGTTCTCTATGCATTTTAACACCATACTGCGATCGCCAACCCGCCATCCAAGCGTGGTGATTATGGCAACCCCGCCTTCCCGTGGGTGTCGTAAAAGGCGACTAAGGGACTTACTAGAGAATGGGCAGCAGTGTTCTCTATACATTTTAACACCACACTGCGATCGCCAACCCGCCTGCCAAGCGTGGTGATTATCGCAACCCCCCCCCCTTTTGGGGGAGGCCTATGTCCAGCAGTGGATGTCTTTCGGCTGGAATGGTGATGATGATAAGAAGCTCTACTACGTTATAGTCTACAAACAATGTAAAATACTTGTTTCAAATTTAGTTTTTTGAAAATCTAAAACCTTAATTTAATTACTTCTGTTTTTGTTACTTTTTCGTGGTTTCTTTAGGTCAAAAAATTTGAGAAATGCTTAAATATTGTACGGTGGTAAGAGTACCTTCGTGTGCGCGTCCGACTCACACTTGGCCCCCTTTTATCAGAATAATCACACAGTTCATGTCACGAATAACGATAGAGCCGACACATAGTTTTCGGTCATCAAAACAATAAATTGACCTATTTATTGCCAGTTCTTTGTGATAAGACAATAATTTCAGGTCATTAACACCGGCAGATAAGGACAGTTTTGGGTATTAGTAAAAAATATCGTGAAGGAAGATACTAGTTAGAGATTCTACTAGACAAAACAACAAAATATGGAGATATATTTTGGACCTCAGAAGAAAGACTATCCAATTTAGAATATGAAGACAAGCTCAACTTTGGAAATATCTTCGTTTAACTCTGCAGGAAAGTTAAGTCTACTACCAAAAGGGTTGAAAAGCTCACAATGCTTTCGCAATAGAAGCCACCTTCTTAAGAATACCGTGAAATCAGAGCCTCAATCAAGAGTTTGAACTCAAGGGTTAAAAGTACCTATCCCAAAATAAACTTATTTTGGGATAGGTACTTTTAACCCTTGAGTATTTGCGAACAGCTAATTCCATTATGAAGTAGATCTTAGAGCTTAGCACAACACTTATATTAGGTACTTATAACACGTGAAAATCTGTTAGAAGGTTCATCACTAAATAACAAACAATTATTACTTATAGGTACAACTCTTTCCACGGTTCTATAGTATAGCGTCTAAAATATCCTTCCTAACCGTTTTTTTTTTAAATATTGTAACATATATTAATCATGTCTCCTTTTCACCTATTATAACACTACTTATCGCCTTCAGGATATCCTCGAATAAAACACGGTGGCCTATTTCTAATCTGACCACACGGTTTTCCTTTACCATTACTGAATAATAATAATAATAATAATAATAATAATTCCCTTAATGGTGCCCAGAACCTATTAGAAGCCGATACATGGATTTTTACTTTAATTCTCAATTCGAAATCAAAACAGTTGTAGTACGGTAGCCGAGAATTTTGATATCGAACCGGTCTCACATTGATAAAAATACAAGAATAAGAATATATACCACCATACGCGTTACGGTCACAATATATTTCATTGTAATCTCAAGCATCACGGATATGCTTGCTCCAATACAGGCTCGCCCATACATTAATCAAAAATTTTGGATAAGATACCTAGCAACATTCTTGGTGGTTCTAAGATACTCTAATAAAATGATATACGACGTTACCAGGTTGTTAGTTATTACCATAACATGACAAGTCCATTACGGCGTGGTGGACACATGTATGAGGTATTGCTGGGTAAAACGTATTTCTATGTAATATTATTCATGACGTCACTCAGTGTTAGGAACTCGTAATCGTCGAATCATCGCCTCGAAATTTGTTATATTTGACGCGCTTCGACGAATTTAGATCTTGGAGATAAGGGGCTTAGTAATTAGTTACGTATTTAAGTACATGTCATATATTACTGGTATTACAACCTTGTTTTTGATAGGACGATGTCGTACATACAAGACTTAATAATATTTACTATGCAGCCGTAATCTAAGATTGTTTGGTTCTGAAATGGTTGCTGACAGATACATAAACGGGATAAATAAGTGCAGAAGGATGATGATAATCTAACCAACCTACTCATTCATTATCTTTCTATTGATTTTAAAAGATGATGGTTCGTCTCACTTTAAACCCTTATATGACAACTCCACCATCATTGACAACTTTATTTTATTTTTTAGCGAAAAAATTAAAACTAGACATAAAATATCCAAAGAATTCAATTCTTATCAAAATTATGAACCAAAAGCGTCAACGAATTACGTTTTTGTGTGAATTGTTTTGCATTTATGATGTCATCTTACAATGTCGATATCTTGAGTTTTTATGCGTTGTTCCTAAAATTAAATAATGTGTGACATTAGCCTATCTCTTCACTATTAATAGTATTAATGATCAATAAGTCAATGCAAATATTCTGGTCGTTTTCCTTGCTAAGATTAATGTGGAAAAAATAAATGTGTAGGTAAAAATGATGTCCAATAATTTTTTCGTTGATTTTTTTCACGGGCGAAACCGACTAAGTTTTGTGTATTTTTGTTCATCACTATGGGTAAAAGTAAAATATAAAGGAATAAAAGATGACAACCATTTAGGTTGTGCTTATCAACAGTGAGTATTGAAATTGTTGCAAGTTGTTTTTCCTTTTTGGAGTAGTCAGGGTAAAAAACCGGAGTGTGGATTTGTGCCCTGTTGATGGCAATAGGCTTGCCCCCCTATTACATCGGACTTAAACGTAACTGGTGAAATGTGAGTGCACTATACCTCTGCCTAACCCGTCGAGGAAACAAAGCGTGATGTTATGTTATGTAGTTTCGGTAAAAAAACGTCTGGGTTTCTAACATCACATCAACTAAGTACTCAGAATAAGATGTACAAGTCTCGTAACTGATAAGAGAACAACCTGTCATCAATTTGTACACAATAGTTGCCTCTAGACCTGACACGGTTCTACTACGTGACTAAGCGGGGCGATTCACCTGATGTCGATGGTAACAATTGGGCTCTAGCATTTTTCGTAGCGGTATTATATGAGAGAGTGAAGCACACAGAATTAAGAATGGATGGATGAAATGGCGGCAGGTCGAGAACAATCTGCGGCTCCCGCATTCCCCTTAAACTTAAGGGGAAGATATATAAAACAATGGTTAGACCTGCTGTCTTGTATGGATCAGAATGTTGGGCCACAGTGATGAATGAAAGGCAATCGCATGTAGCTGAGATGAGAATGCTAAGAGGAATGTGTGGTATGTCACGAATGGATATAATAAGAAATGAGTACATAAGAGGTAGTCTGAAAGTGGCACCGGTGACTGAAAAGTTGTGCGGTAATCGGTTGTCATGGTATGGGCATGTGATGCAGAGGAATGAGGAAAATGTCGTGAGGAAAGTTTTGAGTATGAATGTCGATGCCTATAAGAGTAGGGGAAGACCAAAGAAACGATGGATGGACTGTGTGAAAGATGATATGGGTAGAAAGGGAATGACTACCAAGATGACGACTAATAGAGAAGTATGGTAGAAAGAGACATGTGGCGCCGACCCTAAATAAATTGGAATAAGGGCAGGAGAATGATGAATGAGAGAGCGAAATGTATATACTGTTTTAAAAGTGTCTCATCAAAATATAAACAAATGAATCAGAAAACGTAGGTACCTGTGGATGCAATGAGGATGCCAATTTGTACTGCCACTTACAAATTTAGTGCTTTGATATGATTATTTGAAAACTTAAATTCTAATTTTAAATCACCCTAAAGATGTTTTTAATTTTAATTTTATAACCTCAATTTTCGTCGACGATTCTTTAATTACAATTTTATCATGTTAATCACAATAAATGTTTGAAAAAGTCGATAGATGAATGTGTTACTAATTCTTTTTAATGATTAAATCTGTAAGAATTTAACAGGGTTTGTAACCACTTTTTACAGATACTTGTCTTTTGAAACAAACTTAATTTTGGACAGAGATACCTAATACAGTAAGTAAAAAAAAAGAAAAAAAATCTTTTTAAACTAGATGAGGTCGGCGTTTCCTTTCTGACTACTCTGACAAGAAAGGCTGCAACAAACTCAGAGATCATTCTCTTTTAAAGTTCAGACATAATCTTGGTCAGGTCATGTGAAGACCATGTAGATTGGTGCCTGAAATGATCTTTTGATGCAAGAACCACGCATATTGAGTGGACCCGTCCAGTCAGTGGCGTCAGTGCACGCATTCGTCAAATAATCGTGCAGCTCAACTCAAATGAGCTCAACGATTCCACGAACAATACCAAAGAAAAGTCATTTGGGTAGGCCGCATAAAGTACTCAATCTGCCAGAACATTATAAAACTAAGAGAAAATGTAGGTATTTAGGGTATTTACTGGTACTGACGAATGCCTTTTTTATTTAATGATGTGTACCTATAGCAATTTTTGTTATCCATTTTTAAGCAGTTTTAAGTGTCTAACAGTGTCATTATATTCTAGAAAATTGTTAAAACTGTGAAAATTTTATGATAGGTATTTATCACGGAAATATAGACATTTTCATCCACGTATTTTTTTTTGTGTTGGTAAATGAGTAATCGATGAGCTCTACGACAAGCACTTAATTTAATGAGTGACAGTCTAAAAAGGGGTGGTCCTTTTTATATATTTAATTTAAATCAGTTTAAAACTTAAAACTCGAAACAACAATAAATTGATCCGTAATTACACGCTTACCGATACAAAGCAAAAGTCATTTCCTTCTTTTGAGCGATGGTTGCCGTATCTAAATCGTGTTAAGATTATCCGCTTTTTCTAACAATCCACAAAAAATAACATCCAAAATTGAACAGATTAACCCTAAAATCTAAAACGATCCGCATTTTATAGACGCTTGAAAATTCAATTTACTATCCCTAAATTAAGTTTTATTCCATAGTTACTAATATTCCAAAGGCACTTCATCCACCCAGCTTCTTTCATCTATCGTCTTTTTTCCCTCGAACGATAAAAGTAAATTGAATCATTTGTAACCTGAAAACTTCGGAGGTAGTGAGGACAGAAAAGCTATGTATAGCGATATTATGTAACATCGTGTAAAGCTTACGCGCTAAGCTCAACGTTTCAACAATCATGGTTAATAGCAACATTGTGGCAAACGTAATTTTAAATTATCCTCTTTATTGCTCATATAATCCATGGAGCGCGAATCTACCGCTCGTATATTAGCTCGGGCTCGGATCATAAAGGTACTACGCGAAACCGTATATCTCTCTTACGAACGAGTTTTTTGCCGTTTGTTTTTACGCAATAACCTCACATTACGTGTTATCTCCGCGGCCGGTTCCACGCCGCGGCTTCACTCATTTATTGTATTATAAATTTAGTGGGAGGAGCCATAACCCGCGCCACCGACCTTCCCACTCCGCGTTGCGTACGGCCGCAGGAACAAGACGGCGATACGCGTAATAAACCGACAATAAATAAAACGAATGAGAGAGATGCCATCCATTATTTTAAACTTCACTAGGATAGAAAAATAGGGGTCGATCGAAGGCTTCCCTTCATTAATAAGCTATTAGATTACGCGATGTCGCACCGGCCGATTGGTAGGCCGTAGGGAATCCTAATAAACGCTTCCCCCCACTTCCAGTTCGATGGTTGATCGAGATTCAAAAGAAACCCCGCTTTGAACGCGTACAAAACAAAACGGGCGCTCGAAAAAGACCCCGCTCTAATTCTCTTTACCATCTCCAATTTCAATTGCTCCTTCAGAAATTTGAATGTAGGGAGGGACAAAGTTTTGTCACGTAGGGTCGCCGGTATAGAAATCTCCTGTGTACATACAATGCGGGTTCGGCCTCATAGGTACCCCATTAACGAGAGTGCCCGAGAGGCGAGGACCATATCACATCTAAAGATCAGATCGACAATAGTCAAGAAAAATAGAGCTAGTTTTACGAGCCGCTCTGTTATTAAACATTTTAAATAAAAACTTTTTATGTTGCGACCGTTTTTTGCTGGTCCTATTCAATACATAAAGAACTATAAGTTCAAAACCCTTTGGTCGAGCAACGCACACAAACACGTAAATTTTTTGTCACCAGATCTGCCCATGTGTATGTGTGTTTTGTGGATATTTTTGTCCCCTTTAGTGCTGCTTTTTGATACCGATCATTTTTTGTGCGCCCATTATTACCGAGCATTGTGCGAAGGTTTAGTTCGGATAAGATCTCTGATATGTCACCGAAGTCTGAACTGATTTTTTATTTATCAAAAGGAGTAACCTTTTTAGTAGATTACAAAAACATATCGTGAGAAACATGTGCAGTATTAAAACATCGCGAGGTCAATAAAAAGTCACGCAATTTATCAAAAAAACATTTTGTTTGCTCGAAGAAATCCAAGGTCCGATTTTACGAACAAGACAAATGTCTTATCTCAGCAAATTGGCATCTCTTTGAAGAGTCATTCACTCGATATTGCAAGAGTCACTTCGACCATCAATCATTTCAGATTACGCCACGAATCGAACCATCCACACGAATAACCATAAAATTGCATATTCAGCACCGAGAAAAGATAAATTCGGAGTAAGTAGTGCAGAAACATTCGCAACACTGTTGAATCATTTACGTACAGTCACTTGAAAATTTTTCATTGGTGGAATAAAAATCGCACTTATATTCAAGACAAAAGATAGGTACTCAATGTCGTTACCGCGAAAGCTCTTGCAGTAAAGAGCGAGCTTTACAGAAATAAATAGTAAAAGGCAACTGAACGAACGTTTTGTGACTACGGTATTTCTGAGATCTCTTATTTGAAAGATATCAAAAATCGCTGAGTTGTCAGAACAATGAACCAGGCTAATACTATTTACTCGTTCCGTCCAAGCTTGGATTTTATTTGAAGGATTTGCCAACCGATGGTTTGTAATGATAACATTATCATAAATTTTATTCAATTCCACTCACGTTACATTCGGCTCGAGCAACGTTATTATACTTTTATCTTATAGCTTCATAAAAATGAAAGTAGGCTCGCGTCTTTAATAATTATTTTACGATCAACAATAAGTATTTTCATTTTTATCTTTATTAAGACAAAGCATTTTAGTGTTAATTTCATTGCCAACATTAACAAAAAAGGCCGCAAGGACGTTTTGTAGATAGAGCAAGTAATAATTTCTTTCCAAACCCTATCGTATCATTCGACGAAGCTCATACAAAATTCAGGGATTACCTTGTTTCTCTTGTATTTGAACGATCGAAGGAAAGTCCTGACTTTCCTATTGCATGTCCACTTTTATCGTCCCACCGGGGAAATGTTGTAATTCGATGTAATTTCCTTTGGAGAGCGGCTACTGTGTGTTGAGTCTGCGAGCTCTTGAGTGGTACCAAGGAGCATTTTGTATCCTATTACACGTCCGCAAGGCTGGTTGATTGTTTGTCGCACCGCGTCTCTCAATTTATTTACACACTGTGATGTTTTCCCTTTAGTGACTCGGGAATCTCGAATGACTAAATTTAAACACAGTTAGTGTCTCAAAGCTTTGAATGCTGCCAAATGAACTCCGTCAATCCTATATGTTGTTAAGTTTTTTTGAGGAGTACGTTCGAGTAGATTCCTGCTTTCACACTTTTGAAAAGGGTAATTAAAAGACAAACAAAGGAAAAATTAACCTTTATAAATATCATTTGAACTAGCAATAAAAAAGTATAGCAATCTCACATTATAGAAAGCATTTACATGGCGTGCATAAAATCTTTTTATGTTTTATTTTGGTCATAAAGTAATAACGAACTCCTGTATTGTTTTTAAGCACGACTTTGACACGGAGATTTTATTGAAACTGGTGTTATGGGTATCGTAAATTCATAGCGTCAAGCTTCTAAGATAAATACAAAACATCACCATACGATGTTGGATGTCGGTAATGGAAATTTTATAGGGCAATTTTCTCTTGATAATTTCGTAGTTATTCTAAGAATGCTCGATGTCTGGTAGACTATAAAAGTAAATAGGGACTCGTTAAATATTTTGAAAGAAAGTCATCCAATGGCATCCTGATGAACTTTTAAAATGTATTTATTGTTTAGATTTCTTTATTGTTCTCGTAATATTCCTTGAAGTTTCTGACTCCGACGTTGATACTTTATCTCGATTATTTCAGGGGAATTGTTGAAGTTTATCTTCCCTTTCGTTAAATCTCATCACATCAATGGTTGGCTAAATTTCTGGCAACAGCTGCCGATGGCGTCTTAGATTGTGCAAAAATAAATTTTATCCGCGTTGCAGTGCCATATTGAATTTCTTTTGCGCTCGATTGAAAGTGTTTTTTTAGTATCCCAGGCGACTGTCGCCTTAGTTTCCTTTAGTGTCTCGAATTACATGGTAGCGTCTTTGTAGTGTTGTAACTTTAGAGAGCCGACAGTAGGTGCCGTTCATTCATATCGGTTTACCGCCATTTTTTTTCCTCAGATTTTGAAATGGCTACTTAGCAATTGTTGGTGGGCGTAGTTCTGGGTGTGTATAAGTCAAGTTTATGGTGTTTTAAGTTAAAACGCTATAAAATCCGTAAACTGGGGCATAACTTTACTAGTCGATGAATACCTAGTCTTTCTGCATTAAACTTCTAAAGTATATTGTTACGAATTGTTATTTGAAACAGTGAAGATAATTTATTTTCTTACAAGGTCATTTGTTTCTGCCCTATTTTTTTATATATTTTGATGGACTTTTATCAATTATGGTGGTTCCGCAGTGGTAGCCGGTGAAATTAAATTTTTCTTACGTTGTTTGCAAATTTCCACCACTGCGGATCCTTTAGGTACGACTTACAACCATTAATTGTAAATTAAATAACAAAAAAAGATCCAACACCACCCATTCTCTATCCAAACTTCATTCTTGTGCAATCTAAAGGAAGTAATCCGTTCGCAGTTTCAACGCAAACAAAATAAAGATCAAATCAACGCTAAATTAACTTCTGAAAATTCGTCTCAAATAACAATCGCGGCTGTAGGTAAGACAGCTGATGCATTCAAAGACAATATTTGATCTTCGATACACAATAAAAGATTGTAAACATTGTGAGCAATTACTACCGCCGAACATGTTTGCTTAGGACTAAGAAATTGGAGTGCCTTCAAGCGTGCGGATGTATTTGAAGTATCTACGCATATAGGAACCACTGCACATTGTAGACATTCGGCCGAGATTTTGATAAGGGTTTGGACTGTGGGCGACAGTCATGTGTTTGCGCGACAAATGAGTGTAGAAATGGAGTATTCAAATGCGAAGTTCATTTGCGGGTGGAATATATTATAATCTTAGCAAATGTAGTGTATCATCTAGACGATTGAAAACAGCTATCGTAGATTTTAGGACGTTAGAAAGTAACTATTGTGGTTTAGTAGAATATAACGAAGTTCCAGAACAACAAAAAGTGCTTTGAGTAACCATGTTTTGCAAATCAGCCTCCATTTAACATTTCAGATGGGACTTTACAGGCAATTTTAATACCTTCAAAGGTTTCGACGTCACAATTGATTTTGACATAATTGTATCCCTTTCAAGCTCACTTTACAATACTCGTATGGGTTTGTAAATAACATTCATCCGATAGAATCTCCGGTGTATGACGTATCTATTTACCATTCTACCACATTCTACCAACCGCCTATAGAGGGTCTATGTAAACAGAAGTAGTTATTGATGTGAGACAATAACGTATCGGAACAATCATAGGATATAATGTGTTTGATTTATTAAACGATGCTCGAGGTTCTATAGATACATATCACATAGTCCCGTTTGAATTGATGGGTGTGATATCATTGTTATTGTTTCAAAATGTATGATGATATGCAGGGGCAATTGTTTTCTTTTTTTATTAATTGTACCTCCCTTCCTATTATAATCTTTCTCAAGGTGTAGTTCAGCTTTTACACTGGTTGCCGCTTGACATTGTATTGAAATACGATTTGCTACTAAGCGTGAGTCTATAGTACTCAGAGCTTTATTTTCTGGTTTTATCCGTCATGCGTCAGCACAATTCTTTTGTCTTGCCAAATTGCCATCCAAACAGGCACTCATTCCATTTTATTGAACGTTTCACAACGAGTTTTATCAATCCGTAATTTGCAATTGCTTCGAAGACATGCTGATAATATTAGGTACCCGTTTATTAGCATTATATAAACTTTAACTGCTTCTCTAAAGGATATCATTATCTACTTTAATGTAGGCAGAAAGTGCTGCAAATGGGAAGAAAGGAAAGGAACAAAGGGAAAAATTATTAAAACTTTCTTTATTCGATCTCTTAACGCTACCGCACAATCCTTTTACGCTAACTTTGTTTAATATAATTACCTTCTTAGGAACATTATAAGGAACACAAAGAATACTTTTATAGTAAGGTAATATGAAAACCTGTGTTTATTCTTCTTAGGCAGTGTAAGTTAGAATAATAAGATTGTATTTCTTACTATTGTGGTTTGCATCTTTTATGTAGTTCCAGCTTGTGTATTATATTATATAGTAGATAGATTTTCCGTAGTACCTAATATGTATCTTAAGAATAATATCTTTTTAGGGTTCCGCACCTCAAAAGGAAAAAATGCAACCTTAGGATCACTCGTATGTCTGTCTATCTGTCTGTCTGTCTGACACAGCCGATTTGCTCCGAATCTACTGGAACGATTAAGTTGAAATATGGTACACATATATGAAGTTCTGTGACCCAAATACGGATGTGGAACGTCAATAAATTAATTTGAATATGGGGGTCACGTTTGGGGGTTAAATTATAAATTTAAATAAAAAGTTTTGCAACCTGTACCGTGTGACATACAAAATAAAAGGACTTGTTGTAAGGATTTCAGATATATTTTTTATAATTTTAAAATAAATACTTTTAAAATGATCTAAGAAAATATAGTTCTTTACTAACTTTTTACACCTTTGTATCCTGCGTATGCGTATGAAGTAATTACATTAAAATCGGTTTAGTTATTTCGAAAAACAAGGGCTTGAAAGTTTGTATGAAATGCCGTAAGGTGTAAACGCTCTTAATCACTTGTAAGTAAATATAAGCAAATAATGTAGTTACTTGAATAATATTTTGCACGTAACTATTTAAGCCATAAACATCATCAGTAAGTACGTGAATCACATGTTATGTTTCGAAGCTGAGATGCTGTTGGGTTTCAGACACCCTCCACGCCGAAAACCCATTATTTTATTTCAAATTAAAGCTTACACATAATTTTTCATCATGAATAATTAATGTATAAGACGTAACCCTGTAGTTTTGACAGTGATATCGTCTTAAAATTAAATTCGTAATTTCAGCAATTCAGTTTTTCTTATATTCCAATATGTTTCCATACAATAACAACATTCGTACACACAATAAGACAAACACCAAGGAGAATACGTTAATAACATCACTGGCCCATCTTGTATCCCACAAAAGATTATGAGATGTACTCGTACCTAGACACAATTTGATCTAACTGTT
Organism: Tiliacea aurago; assembly: GCA_948098905.1. Classification (NCBI taxonomy): domain Eukaryota; kingdom Metazoa; phylum Arthropoda; class Insecta; order Lepidoptera; family Noctuidae; genus Tiliacea; species Tiliacea aurago. The sequence goes on along the minus strand of OX402587.1, from coordinate 16,764,860 downwards.
ATATCTTTGGAACAAACCGCTCCCCAAACGCAACTCTGGAACATTTCTAGGTATCCATTATGTTATATCACATAGTAATTTTTGCGTTTTCATTTTCACGAAATTGGTCCCAAGGAAATCGAGTTTGTGTCTCTTCTACCCGCAATCCGCATCTGCACAGAATAGCTCGATAGTACCAAAACAGGAGACAACAGATTGAAACGTGTTTCGATCGTGAAAACGTCGCAAGCGCCCGGAAATTTCAGGATTCATTATTAAAGAAAACGCGTCCTTATGTTTTCTGAAGAGGGTTGGTTTTGGGGTGAATGTTGCAGATTCGTTAGCGAAAGTAGACAAAATGCAATCTACGAGTATTCTGGTAGGAGGTACACGCCAGATGTTGCGGTCTGCGAATTTCGACGTAACTAAAAGCTTTGCTCCGAGTTAAGGGGTCTCTTATACGTTGATATAAATTCCCGTCTAGATTATTGTTGATGTAAAGGTACGTTAATATTCGACCAGTTTTCTTCGTTTTCCTATCAAACTAGTTTTTGTATGATCTACAATTCTTTCTTTATTTCGTTGTTTTCTCCAACTTATAACCGCGATCAAATTGACATGAAGTAAGTCAGGTGCGTCGCATTAGGATTTATTGGCATAATTTCTGCTTTCTGACGATTTCACCATTTTCAGAAAATCCAGATTTTTGTAACAAAAACAGTGACTCGAACCCTCTCATAATAATATGCTAAACAATCTGTTTTTTACGATAACAAAATGTTATCATTATCACTACTACAGACTTTACCACATCAAGACAAGTACTTTAATAAAACAAGAAAATATTACTTTTATTACCGTCGATTCAACAACCCACGTGCCTTTCAAACAGGTTTATAGAAAGATTTGATTGGTCTAAAAAAATCCTTTTGTTATTATTCTAGTAAATTTGCCAACGTAAGCTATTAGTTGTTCTTTATCGAAAAGATAACAGCCCCTGCTTCGCAAGGTTTTCAAAACTTGACTAAACTACGAAATTTCCATATTATCTGTAAGTTTATCACTAATTTATTATACATGATGGCTGTTGGAAGTTGCAACATTTAAATATATTTACACAAATGGTAACTTTGTTACTACTGTCATTGTTTTGAACGTGTGCACCGATGGTGTGAAATAAAAGGTATTCGACCACATGCATTCAAGGTAAAAGTGCGTATTCATTGGTGTTCTTCTCGTCCCTATTTTCCTGGCAATCAAACCAGCACAACATAATAAAGTCCAATAATAAAAAGGGACACACGAGCGGGTTTGCTGAGCAGTGCCACACGCCAGCATGTTACACCGCCGATAACCCGAACAACGGCATCAGTGATGGCTGAGCGATAGTTCTGTCATCATAAAGATTCGGTGGTACGGAGTCCATAGTGCTTGTTTACAATCAAACACCATATTACAGCAAATCAGTTACTATTTTGACTTTCATAATAATGAACACAGTACAATAGCGTCAGTTTGAAATATGAAGAAAGTTGCCCATTCCAAAGAGTAGTAGGTTCCTATGGAGAAGAACGGGCAAGAAACTTCACCGACACTCTTTTAAATTAAAATATTGATACAAAGTATTGGTTACATCATTCATGTTGAAATTATCCATGTGAGAACGATGCAAAACGTCAGCGGAGCGAGCACGGCCTACTGTGACATGACTTGAGTCACACATTTTATCACGTTTTGTCATGAAATGCTAGTACAAATTGGCATGACATAATTTATCATGTCTTGTCACAAACGTCTTGGCCAGCAAGTGCTCGGCCGCGAAAGCGTCCGTGATAAAAAGATTTAAAAAAACAATTCAAAACTAAAATAATTCAAATAGGTAAGCCGAGGCAGCTAAGAGATGACCAGTCCCTACTGATGGCACCCGTTCACGAACATGACGCATGGATCAGCACCATTCAGCTCAACCATTTTGAAGACAGCTAAATGATCCAACACTCGCACCACGATCAGCGACCTTCTCTCGACTCACCTTAGTTCTACAATAATCAATTGAGAGACTATTATCGCTCAAATTTTATAATCTGCGACATACACATTACACATGTCATAATTCTCCTGGAATAAATTTTCTACAATTATCCCCGCCTACTTATTATTGCCCTTTTCCATAAATTGCTGCCTAACACTTGGTTTTTTTTCTTTCCATGTTCACGCTGCGGCTGTGACACCGATTCGATAATGAAAGCAGGTCAGTACACCATTTTTCCTCTTATTTTTATCAGAAGGGATTTTTAAGGTTTGGGGGATATTTAGCTTATGAGCGTTTACACCTTACGGCATTTCATACAAACTTTCAAGCCCTTGTTTTTCGAAATGACAGAACCGATTTTAATGAAACTTCATACGCGTAAGCAGGATACAAAGATCTAAAAGTTAGTTAAAACATTTTTGAAATGTCTTATTTAAAAACAGATAACTGGAAATCTCTGTTTCCATGGAAAATTTTAAATCGGTCTAATTTGGCTGTAACACTATTTTACGAAAATGTTCTTCTAACTTTTTAGACCTTTGTATCCTGCTTATGCGTATGAAGTTTAATTAAAATCAGTTCAGTCATTTCGAAAAACAAGTGCTTTTTTATTTTTTAAACGTTGCCCCACACTAGGAATTTCTCCTGTATCGTGGGTGCGTTTGCAAACATTTAAACTCACATACACAAACAGCCAGACCCGGAACAACTACTTGTAGGTCATACAAATATTTGTTCCGTGCGGGAATCGAACCCGTGACACGCAGCGCAGCAGTCAATCGCTTAACCACTGCGCTAACCGTGCCGTCGTGCTTGAAAGTTTGTATGAAATGCCGTAAGGTGTAAACGCTCTTAATTTATTTTGTAATTTTGGTCACTGCACAAATGACCAAAATCACACGAATTATTCAGACAACAAATTTAATTATTAACTTTGTTGTCTGAATAATTCGTGCATAGAGACTTTCTAGACATAGTTTCTGATTTGAAAGTCTTTAGATTCGGGCATTCATTCATTCATTTATTGAAAGTCTTTTGATTCGACCTAGTAATAACTAACCCTAATTATGTAACAGTCAAATCTTAAAATTTTGCATCCTGTTTGAGGCCTATGTTCACGAACATTTAATCAACCGATTATATCCTTGTAATAACTGACATTTACCGCATATGCCCAATTATTTCCCCTCTTAAAAGTCTTAAGAAAATACGAGTTATATAATAAATAGCGATTAAAAAAAACAGAATAGGTACGCAATCAAATCCATTTAAAACCACTATATTCATTATAACAGAAGTTCAATGAGCAAATTACTTTGATATTCTTGTTCCGTATGTCCCTTTGTAAACCAGCTGTATTGTAGTTTAACAAAACCATTGCCCAGGTACCCAACCCACCAATTACCGGGTATTGTCAAAAAAAATCTCGGAGACATTTTTGAACATGTCATTCACATGACTGCGAAGTGTATTACTGATATGAAACCCTTTGCCATTCGATAATCGCTCTTATTGGTTTCGGATCAAGAGAGACGAGCTCACAGGTTGTCAGCAAAATAATGTTTGTCGAAACACTCAAAAACTTTTGTGCGTCAGTCCTCTAGTCTGTCACATATCCTTCCTATTGTGAGATTTAGTTCAATAGTTTTGAATCCATAGACTTTTTTTAAATCCATATCAAAGAGTTCTGTATACACCTGCTTTATTCAATAGTGTTTACCTAGGACTATACTTTCCTTTATATTGAATCAAGTCTAAGTTGAAAGCTCATAATAGACTGTGGCTGTGGGTGCTCGCGACTTACCGTTTCGTAGTTATAACTTTGAAACTACTTAAGAGACTTTAATTAATCTGAACATGTAATGAAGCAGTACGTAGGTTTGTAATTAAGAAAATTGTGGCAGAATCAGTCAGTGAGTTTTGGAGTTCAAATTAACCTTTAACATTGAGGATATTTTGAGGACTTGATGACATATTCATAGTGTTGACTTTCGGAATAATAGCGTTTCGCTCGTGTATAATAATATAATATGTTGGCGAATGTGCTTTGGAAAATTAATTGCGCGAGAATAAGGCGAGTATATTCCTGGAAATATAACTTTTGATGATCCAACAAACATATTTTAATAAGTTTACAAGTAACTGGGTTATTATGATCACGTATATGTTAAAACATTATGTAAAATGTTTACTCCCTTGTTGGTCTAGTGGTCACAAGCGCTACTACTGAGCATGAGGTCCTGGGTTCGATTCCCGGGTCGGGCAAAGTGTTATTGGGATTTTCCTTCAGGAATTTCTCAGAAGCAGTCTGTAGTCTGGATTTGTGCACGGTTGATGGCAATAGGCTCGCGTTCTGTTACATGGGGCTTAAACATAACAGACGAAATGTGGGTCAATGTCAAAGTTAAAGTATTTATTAGTGTGATTTATGGTGATACAGTAGGTCTTATAGTTAGGTTATGGTAATTCAAAAAACTACCCATTAGGGCGGGGCATACACTATTTAACAATATAAGAATTTAAAATCGATATTACAAACTTGCAAATGAACAAAAATTTCACTATTTAGAATACAATCAATTTTTATAATAAACATTTAGAATAAAATTATTTTTTATAATAAATATTTAGAACTCAATTAATAAGTCACGTTTTTTAATTCCAAACCATGCAGATGATGCTTTTTTGAACTACAATTCCACCTTTGCCTAACTCTTCGGGGAATACAGACATGATGTTATGTTTGTCTATGTGTGTAATTTTTTTATTGTATGCATTAATAAATGAAAATATTTTGAACTAATGTTCGGTTTAATAATTTACTTAGTACAGTTAAATTAGTATTCAATTAACTACAAATCCTGTAGTAGTTAATTCTACAGTGGTTGTAAGCATTGTAGTTAAGTAGTTATTTGTGGAGTACATAAAGCTAATATTAATATTCTAGCTTACTAACGTAATATTCTCGTACTAACAGTTTCAAAACAATGGTATCGGCTAATAGGCTAATATTATTGCTTCAATCAGGTCAGCTTTCAATTAACCATAAAAGATGAATGGTATGAATGATTATGTTAGCAGTATCATTTAAATCGAGTAGTTTACAAAGGCATAGAGTTAATTGCTTTGTCGCCTTTTACGGCAAATTATCCACATGCATGAAAAAGGCAGGGGTTTAATGTTAAAACAGATACATTATAATCTTACATCTACCGCACTCTCCTACAAAGAAAAAAACACAAGACGATACTTTACAAACTCTGCCAATATTTTGTTATTTACGCTCCCAATATTGAAGATAATACTTGAACTCAACGTGGAGTTTAGATTCCACGCCTAGACTCGATGAGGCAAAGGATGAGGTCACACTGAAGACGAATAGCGAGTTAGTCGCCCTGAGGTCCTTTATAGTACCTAGGGTCCGTAGGTATTATTTAAAAAAAAATACAAACTACTGTTGCGAGGCAAGTCATTTTTGGCAAGCTAAGTTCATGAACTTAGCTTGCCAGTGTCCGGCGGTAATTTACAGTTATTTTAGACGGCTTATTATAATATACCCCCTTTAAAATATTAGTCTTGACTTTTTACCAACCTATACATGACTTCTAATTTAAAAACTCTTAATTCTAATTTAATCTGTTATCAAATGTCATCCCAAGGCCCCTGTGTGGTTTTGATTAGCCAATAACAACAGCGAACGTAAGAATTAGGAGCAGATTTACTAGTGAGAGATTAAGACCCGATTTCACCAAACTATTCTTAATTAGCCATTAACACAAATCTTTTGTTAAAATTGACGTAGGCGTCAAAAAGGTTTATGGTCTATGGAAGGATCATAATAAGGCATTGCTAAAATCAAACAACAAGTAGATATTTCTGTGATCGAGTGAAGAAAAATGAGAGGTCTGACTTGTCATTTACTCTCGTTTATAAGAAACCAAAACAAAATGTCATGGCGTCTAAAAAAAAACGTTCTCTAAACATGCCTCACTAGAACTAGCCGTATAATATGGTAATGTTAGGTAATGCTACTAAATTAAAATGTCATAATTTTTTAACTTTTATTTTTTTATCTGACAAAAAAATTACGGCCTGTTACAAGCATTAATAGACTTTCGGAGCATTGATTAAGTTTAATGCCTTGTTAAGAGAATTAACCATTGGATATTACGTAGTGAAGCACTCTCTAGGCCTAAAGGCGTCGCGTCGCGTGTCGCGCCGGTCTGTAAAAGCCTTAACAGGCCGTTATCTATTTAATTGGACGTTAAAACTGACTAACAAAGTATGGTGAAACTAGCTCTAAAGACGATAGTAAAACGCTTCTTGTGGACAATAGCTACTGAGGTTTGCTTATAGTTTACTCGCCCGCAGTCGAACCACTTCCTTAGTCTCGGATACAATTCAGAGCTTTGTTAGGCTTTATAATCAAGCCTACTCTTTGTTCTCTATCTAATATTCATAGAAGCCAGTTGATTAAATCAAGTAAATTTATAGCAACGATATTTACTATACTTTGATCAACACGCAATGAGATTTGTACTTAGTTAGGTAACTATTTTTTAATTAAAGGTGATCTGACTTTCAAACAATCTTGTGTATTTATTAGCAAATAAGCAATAGAAAATCATCGATGAAACATTTTCCTCAGCAACATTGACTGATTTGTTGACTTATTTAAATTAAGATCAATATTTTATAGGTTTTGATTCTGGTCTTACGATATTTAGTTTTATGATAAGTAAGTTAGATAGCATTAAGATTCTCGGTAAAATTTTGTGAAATTATTATCCTTATGTTGATGTCCTATTAGCTAGGCAAACTGGCTAACATAATATGTAAAAAAATACTATTAATTGTATCGTTTGCTAACAAATATAACGTTAAGTACACTACTCCTATTACTCGCTTAACTAAAGAAAAGAGAAAATCTATCTTCTACAAATTACACAACTCCTCCATCGCGTAATTATGAAAAACAAAGCTTTTCACAATAACACACTAACAACAAAAGATTTTTTTTTAAATTTACTTACAACAAAGAAATATAAGTAGACAATTGATCATCTGTTCCCCTGGTCATTTGCGAAGAACGGCTAGCGTTTCGAAGAATACTCACAAACCGAGGCAAGTAACATTCAATTTTCAATGGAAAAAAATGAGCTAAATACTCCACAATTAAGCCCCAATTAACATTACTAATCATTTTGTTTGCTTTGTAACTACAATTCACTGATTCGTCTGATGAAAGAATTATACGATGTTAAACTTTATTTAATTTATGCAAATTGTTAGGTAGGTACATACTTATAATGTTTTATTGTGTAGTGAAAATTGCTATCTCTGCAATGATGTATCGAAAGTACTTTCGCAAAGATGGTCGAGTGATTTAACAGGCTATGTGGTGTATTTAAAACAGATTTAATATCTATGGAAAATATGTCCACGTTTCTTTTCTAATTATGAGGAGCTCATGGCTAAGTATTAACAGCCCCACGGGTCGATCCATCAGGTTAAGCTACGCTTGTTGGTTGGTCCATAGATGGGTGACCGATACTCCGCCGTGCCTCGGAAAGCACGTTAAGGGGCCGGCGTAGCATGCGTAGTTCATACAAACGTAATACCAAAATAATTTGTAAATCAAACATAATTCATAAGGTAGTATGTATTTATATCGATTGGATTACAGAATATCTATGTTCCCAATTATATATTTTGAAAGGACAATGATATAAAGACGAGATATATGAGGAATTTAAAATTTCTATAAAAAACCTATTTTTCTCTTAGCTCTTGTTTAAATAAGTGTCCATTCAAAATATATATTTGGGAACCCAGATATTCTGTATTCCAATCGGAATAAAAACACACTACCTTAAGATTATGTTTGATTTACAAATTATTTTGGTATTACGTTTGTATGAACTACGCATCCATCGCCGGTCTCTTAAGACAGTCGTCACGGGTCGTCAGAAGCCCAAAAGTCTTACAAATAGTCTAACTAAGGGGTATCGTATTACCCAGTTACTGGGTTGTGGAGGTCAGATAGGCAGTTTCTCCATGTAAAGTACTGGTATTCAGTTGCATCCGGTTAGACTGGCAGCTGACCCCAATATAGTTGGGAAAAGCCTGGGAAGATTGATTGTTTCTTTTGTAATTAGGCATTTCTCTGTCGTGTATCTTGGATAACTTAATTAGATACTTTGTTACTGCCTCGTAGGGCTAGTGGTCGCAAGCTCTATTGCTGGGCATAAGGTCTTGGGCCTGCAGTTTCGACATAGATAGCGATCGCTTTACGAACGAATTCGGTCGCAAAGTTCTAATGGGAATCTCTAGACGGTCAAAATTGCTTGATGAGATTGTGATTTTTTCGTGCTTATCAAGCAAAAATTTACTTTCTAGAGACCTTAAGGACTTTGCGTCCGAATTCGGTCGTAAAGCGATCGCTATCTATGTTGAGACTGCAGAGCTGCTTTTCAGATCGGGTAAAGTCTTATTGGGTTTTTCCAACAGGAATTTCTCAGTCCATTCGTAGATTTCTAGAATAATAATACTTAACGTATTTGATCTCTTACTATCTCTAATTACTGTGATATTCTAAGTTCGATTCCCAGGTCGGGCAAAGTTTTATTGGATTTTTTCATGAGGTTTATCTTAGTAGTATCCCAGAATCTAATTTAAGCCGTTCAAAAGGGTTACCCATATCATATGGGTTTTTGATTTACTGCTTAGAAAAACCCTATCAAAAACCCTTTCAATGGGTAACCAAAATGGTCCCTGCATGTAATAGGGGGCGAGATTATTGCCATCAACAGGCCACAATCCAGACCCCGAGCTGCTACTAAGAAATTCCTCATAAAAATAACCCAATAACACTTTGCCCGACCTGAGAATCGAACTCAAGACTGACGTATTACACGATCAAGTACATTTTTCCATACGTAGATTTCTAGATTAATAAAATCTAGAAATCTACGTATGGAAAAATCTCACTGTATCTATGTAGGTATAATCTAATAAGATCATAATAAGACCTTATGCATCTAATGTTGAAAGTTAACTGACATAATTCACACGAGCTAAACGCGAAATGGAATGAATATGAACCAAGAAAAATAACAGTGTAAATCATAAAACGGGTTCAGCATGAAGGTGTAATCGCTTGCTACTTAATAACTTTCAAGTTTAATAACCATGCTTTAAGATTATATGGTAAGGAAAGTGTTCGTTTTTTTCTTCTGGAATGAATGTATCGTTGCGTTTATTCGTTTCTGGGGTACCTACTAGTACAAGTGTTAGTCAGTCGGTAACCGTATTAGATTAGCGACTTATATGCATACTTTGTTGTTTTGATACAAGTCTTTGACGAAGTAGTAAATATTTATTAATAATAACCTAGAATGGCTGCCTGTACTGTATTCACTTGTCAAACACCAGTATCATGCTAATACATCTCAAAATTTTCTTATCAGATCTTCTGCATATTAAATTGAAATATGCACATTGCCCAGCACACATTGATTTTAAAATAAAACATTGAGTTGGACTTCCGTCATTTCTTTTATCCCATGTCCTTCTCAATGTCCATGTCTGACTATTCCAGTCATTTGTAAATGTCGTACTTACTCAACATACAATGGCCGCCACCTCGGTTCACATGTCGGACCCCTCACTAATTAAAAAAAGACTGACGAATAAGACCGGCGATTTTTATCGCTCGCCGAATCATACATTCAAAGAAACTACGTAGGCGTTGTCTATCTTGCTTCCTTTTCTTACGTCCCAAAATTTGAATAATCTTGTCTCCCTCTAAAATATTCTACTGTATTTCATCCATTCATTAAATCAACCAGTAATTGTTTATAATTATAATTCATTAAATTTTGGAAGTATCCCGTTGCTGCTTTTTCCTACTGATAGGGTAATCGCTGTGAGAATTTGATAGTTTACCTCCGACAGATGAGATATACTATGACAAAAAACTCAAATTGATGTTACTTTTACGACTGGAGCCCCAAATTGTACTCCAGCTATAAAGAAATTAAGTCCATATTGAGGTTCGTAAGCAGCAAATGTTATTTGGCCCTTGTCCAGTATTTAGACGTCGTAAATCGAAATCAAGAGCTCGACAGCGACAGTGTTTTTGTTTGAACATTACTGGTTTTGGAGATAACGCTTTTTACGGTCTTAATTATAATTATGGTCGTGTTGAAGACCAGCCTTGTGAAGGCGTGATAATTATCATAATTGTTATTCATTTCCTAGAAGACCCCTGAATTTATATGAACTGTCGTCTTGGCGGTGGCGATGTATCTTCAACATTAAAATAAGACAAATATTAGTTCTAGCCGTTTGTTGTAATTTGTTACTCCAGCCTCGCCGGCAATTACTCGGTGAAATGTGACGTGAAAAGATAATTAAAACAGTCTGTTAACTTACGATTTTAGGCGGTCTGTTACAAACCTTTACGAACTTAAGTAGAACTAATTATTTAATGTTTGCCAAAACTTGCTAATACAAAAATAAATCAAATTATAATCTTATTTAGAAGTTAAAGTAGAGTTTGCTACGGAAGACAGAGTAATCTACAAGTAAATCAGGCTTAACATGAATGCGATATCTAGGCGAAACATTGCTTTGAAATGTTGCCAGAGTATCTAATTCACGATTCACAAGCTAATCTCTGAATCTAAGAAAACATGAACCCTATCCTAGTGAGTTCTAAGAGATGGGTTTACCATTGATGCAGTATATGAAGACTTTTTAATTATGAGGTAGAAAACACGTTCATAATTTTAGTCATACTGAATCATGTTATGATTGATATTGGAAATTCCTAAAACATAGTTAAGATTAAAATAATGGTAGCTACAGCTTACATACCATACCAAACCATATCAAAGCAAAGCTACAACAACAATACATACCACACATCAATTTCAAATTCACTAAAGCAATAATTAACATATAGGACCTTAGAAGCTCTCCCTGTCATTACTTATATCAAGCAGACTAATTCATGAGGCTTGCCTCGTTCCTAGAAGGACCGACGTCGAAGACCAACCAAGGATACTGTAACACATCTCCTTAATAACATCGTAAGCTTATTAATATGCATAACACAAGGATAGATCGTGAACTAACTATCACCAATAGAGACGAGGGTAATTTTAGTTTGAAACTTAGTAATGAATTCAGAATCTTAGTACACAGTTTATTGTGGTATGGCGGTTGGTTTAATTTATTCTGTGTTTACTTCAGTATCGGTTTGTGTGCTGGCAAGTATCGTTTGCTATATAATAATGTTTTTTTGGGAATTTACAACAACTATGTCAGCTGCTACGCTTGCCTAAGCTTAGATAACTGCGCTTAAGTTCCTATTTGGAGAATACTCATTTTGTGTATTATTATCATGTCATTCATGGACTGGATGAAAACAAAATCAAATTTTGACAAACTAGCTCTAACGTCCCATTTTGATGACCATCTTTTCCATGTACCTAATCAGTGGATCAACTCCTTTATTTGGAAATAAGTCTGTTAACGACTGCACTGTCAAAAAATAACATGGCAAAAATCTGTCTAATTGGAATCCCTTCGCGTGTTTTCTCAAAAGTATCTAGGAAGTTTGTCAGACGTAAAACAAGGCTAGCGACATTGGCTAGCCTTTTAACCGGAGGATACTGCTAACAATGTCTGTTCATGTTGACTTGTTTGTCGAAGAGATTATTAGTTAAGCAAATCATTATTTTCAGACGAGTGGCTTGTTAGCAAACTTTTGCTGTATCTAATACAAGTTATTACAGTTTTCCTCAATCTAAATTCAATACGTTTCTTGATTAGCAAGAAATTGTGTTTCTGAATCAATACCTATTTTATTCGCGGCTTGTAAATTTTCAATTTAATCTCTGTATTCACCACGACTTTCAATCTCAACTAATTTGATAGATAAAATATGTACTATGTTGCCAAGTTTCATTGTAAATCTTATAAATTCACGTTATTTAATAGTAACGGCTTGTTGCACGTCAATAATCACGCGAATTATCTCATAACATATGGCGTTATAACAATCTTAAATCGCCTTTGGATCTTGTTTGTTCTTTGGCTAAGCTATAATTAGGCGGCATCTTGTTAGCCCCAATCCTGCTCAGGCTTTCAAATTAAAAGGGAATTGTCAGTTCGGCCCGGCTGACTTCGACCGCAACTTACAGTTATTAACGATTCCGGTACAGAAAATATTTTACTTCCACGTTCTTATTAAAACTTGTTTTCGGCCCTTTCTGTTCTATCTTCACGGATCGTTGCGGGAATAGCGTGGATACGACTGTTACTATTATTAAATTATTTATTTAAAAAAATCTACTATTTCTGAAATATTATTTATTTTTTATTGATTGATTTGTTGTTATACCTGATGTAACTTATGTAAAACATGAAATATGGTTTAGTAAAAAACTGTTTAAATGCTTTTGAGTCTATTAAACAAACATAAACTCTGTTACTCTAATAATATAGTGTAATCTTTACACAATCCAAGCAATAAAAATGATTTATACACCTATTTGTCAATACTTTTGTCCGTGACTTTGAAAAAAAGTGCGACTCAGGTGTGGCAAAGTGATTTCGTAAAGCTATTAATTCTACTTTTGACACTTAACTGTTATATTTACCTTATAATATTAAACTTAAGGAATTGTAATAGCTTATTAATATTTTATTGTCACATTAATCTATTCCAATGGTTGCTCAATCCTAATTTATTTTTCCGGAGTAAATACCTACAATGCTAAAAAAGAAATTGCTTTGAGAATTATTCTTCGGAAAGGATTTTTTTTACAGTTTTGGTTAAATGTTGCTTTGATTTGTCTACCCTTTTCCGGTTGTCTGATTTTTTAGTCGTAGTAATTCATTCGCATTATTTATGCTACTCTTGGTTTTCTAGCTTATTTCGGATAACCTAAAGTTCCCATAGCTATCGCTATCAACTATTTTACTACCCACTGTTAAATTAAACCCTTGTAAAACTCTCTGCAAGATTTGAAAATATTGTAGTAAATTCTGAAGCAAATTATTTTCATAAAGTTCTAAATGTTCGTAAATAATTTTATTAGAATTCTTTTGTTTAAATAATAATATCAAGTAACTCTCTCGTATCAATATAAGTAACAAAAACTGGCTGACTGGTCGACATTTCACGTGACCAGACAGCTGGCTCGTTCTTCAACCAAAGAATGAGCGTTGCCATTCAACGTGGCAATGCAGTCTTCTGGGCACGTTTCTGGACGAGTACTTCCACGGCTAAGTGTCCTTTTGTTTTTGAATTTATTTGTATAGTTAGTTAGTCATAAAATTTTGTTCCGTTTTAGCCGAAAGACGTCCACTGCTATAGGCCTCCCCAAATTGAGGGGTTGGTTAAAATTTTTTTCAACCCCCCTGGTTGCTATAATCACCACGCTTGGCAGGCGGGTTGGTTAAAATTTTGTACCTAAGTTGTGTTACATATTGCATAAAAGTGCTGAAATTAAATAAATCTTTGAGTAAAATAATGACCAACCCGTCTTGAGAAAGCGTGGTAATCCATACCGTGCCTACTCCATATGAGATTAGGCCTGTGCCCTGCAGTGTGATATTGTCACACTGCAGGGTTATACAATGGGGCCCACACGTAGAAAAATTGTCAGGAAGGCTTAGTTCGGCCGCCTATGCTGTTAAAAAAATTAGACAGATTACTGATGTAGATACTGCCAGAATTGTTTATTTTAGTTATTTTCATAGTCTTATGTCGTATGGGATCCTTCTCTGGGGAACATGTGCGGACATTAATAATATCTTTATTTTACAGAAAAGGGCTGTTCGAGCCATTTACAATCTAGGTCCAAGAGATTCACTTCGTGAAATATTCAAAGAAATAGATATTCTGACTGTAGCCTCTCAATATATACTTGAAAATCTATTATATGTACACAAAAATAAAACAAATTTTAAGAAAATGTCCGATATTCATAGTTTAAATACCAGGAATAAACACAATCTTGCTGTACATCGCACTCGCCTCCACAGAGTAGGCAACTCTTTCATGGGTCAAGGTATACGCTTTTACAACCAACTTCCTACTGACATTCGGAACTTACCCATTAAACGATTTAAAATCTGTATTAAAACTAAACTTTGTAAAAAAGGGTACTATAAGATTTCTGATTATTTAGAGGACAAAAAAGCTTGGGATTGAGCTGCTCGCTCTGCTAGCCTTGTGATAAAACTTGACATTTTAATTATTATGCATGATTTTATATACATATTGACATTGCAGAATATTGTATACAATTTTACATGAATGTTTACTTTGAAAAGTATTATATTTACTACTTTAATTTATTGTGAATGTGAGCACTATGTGGGTCATTTTTTTTTTTTCTTTAAATGTTTTCCTTTCTTTTCTCAGTTAAGTTTTAATGATGGTCTGACATTTTGAGCGCTTTATGCGGCCTACCCAAATGTCCTTTTTTTGGTACTGTTCGTCGAGTCGTTGAGCTCCTTAAGTTTTGAGTTGAGCTGCACGATTACTGACAAATGCTTACACTGATTGGTCAGGTCCGCTCAAATTTGCGTGGTTCTTTCCTCAAAAGACCATTTCAGACACGGATCTACATGGTCCTCACATGATCTGACCAAGATTATGTCTGGACTTTAAAAGAGACTTTGACCCCTGAGTTTGTTTCGCCATTTCTTCTCAGGGGTAGTCAGATAGGAAATGTCGGCTACATCTAGATTTTTTTTTTTTTTTTATATGACGTGTAAAAGTGATTTTAATATCCTATTTACAGAAAAACGATTTCATTTCATTTTATTTCATTTCATTTCATTTCAACATTAGTTTTTGTTTACACTAAACCCGAGAAGGGGTCATTGTACTCATCATTTTATTTTTTTTTTCTATGGGACCAACCATAAAATCGGGAAAAAAAATCAGTTGTTCCCTACATTTGTGTTCAATTAAATCGACAAAATGTATGGAACAGCTGATTTATTTCGCAATTTCAAGGTTGGTCCCATATAAAAAATTGTTCAAAATGATGAGTACAATGACTCCTTTTCGGGTTTAGTATTTAAACAAAAACTAATGTTGTATTAATAAACGCTAGTATTAATATTATTATTACAAAGAAATAAAAAAAATTAAAACAAAGTCATATCCACACTATCGCCACACTATGTAATTTTATTTTTTGGTCTCTGGCTAACCCATATTCGTGTGGCGTCGTTACCCGTCGGCGTGAGGGCACACAATTATGTAATTATGTGTTAGGAGATCTGTTTTTATCACGTCCACCCTTGTCTATCGAATGATAATTGACCTCTTGTTTTGAACGTAATTTCAAGCCATTACACTAAAGTAGTTTGAAAAAAGTTATTTCACCCATATGGTGTATGTAGGCCTAGGCATTAGAATGAGTTTTTGAATTGGATGGATTTATGTTTTTACACGGTCGTAGTGTTAATGGTGTGGCTGCAGTAACCGACAAAGTCGTCAAGAACATCAAGTTATACCAAACTGTCAAATTTCTCCAAATGATTTTAAACCTTGCAATGTTGTGGGTTAAGTTCAAAATCGAATGAGAAGATTTGACAGTTTGTGGTTACTTCACATACACGTAAAATCACACTTTGATCATCAATAACATTATCATACATTTTTGTAATATTTTAGTTGTTGAAGCTGTTTTATAATTGAATAATTTAATTGTTTTTATTTTTCTTTTTTATACATAACATATACATACATAACATATTGGTATGTTTGTAACGTACCTATGTTTATTAAAATGTTGCACATAATATATATGACGGAAGCCATATTGTTTAACAGCTGCGAGAGGCGGCGACTAGATGGCGCTAGTGGAACGTGCACCATAGACGATTCATTCATTCTATCGGTCATTTGACTTAAAACACTTGAAGTCAATTGAGTGAAATATTGTAACGTTACCCCCCACTAGTGGATCGCCTTTATAAGGAGCTACGCTGTTGAGTCGGTACGCATTTTGAACGGATGCGTCTTGGTGCACGGACCACTGTCTCTCGACAGTCAGTACTGCCCGGTTATTGGATATGGAACGCTGTCTCCGACAAATTAGTACTATCCTTATTGCGGTGGGTGCATGGACCACTGTCCCTGACAGTCAATACTGCCCTATGTGACCGCCACTACCATTATTAGTTATTTAATTAATTCTATTTAATTTCTATATTATCTCGATTTAAAATAACTGATTGTTCGATTGAAATATATTTCTGTATTGCCATATCTGAGTATTACTTCTGATGCCTGGACCTATCCCGACATCAGAAGTGGGATACGAAGACCACCCCACTTCTGGAGACTCAGCTTCCAATATCATGCAAGACCAGATGCTTTTGTTTAGTAACGGCATGGAAGCCAATTTCTAAAATCATCGGAAGTTTGTCATCTACCTCCTGTACACTAAGTCCATTAATCTCATTCGACCGTGACGCGTCCGCACGCATCGTCTTTAATGAAGGAGAGAATTACTTGTAAATTTAGAGGTAGAAGAGTAAATGATCTGGTACCTCTAGTAGGTATAGGCAATAAAAATATCAATAATATTTTGCAATTGCTGTGTCAGGCAGAAATTAACGATTTCGTGACGGAGATTCTATTCCAAGTTTTGCTAGATAAGTACTTGCGTAGTAACATCGTATTGAGTCGAGACATTTTAAATAACGGTTTTTGTTCGAGCAATTGAATTAATTTTGCCTAGAACTATAAACTATTCAGACGATTTGATTCTTGTCGTTTTCTTTTTCGTGATAACTGAGGGGTTGATTCTTTGACTAAAATATTCACATTATCCATTTTAACGAAGTATATCAATTAAAATTCGGCACGAAATAAGTACAGAGTCAACTCGTTAACAACACTGAGAAAGATGGTCATTTTAAACCTCTGTCAGTTAAAACAATCTCGCGCTCCTGATTGGCTGAAAGGATTTGACGTCTCGCTCCTGATTGACTGAAAAGATTTGACTAAATTTGTTAATCTAAGTGGATTTGACTACTTTTGTAAATGACAAGCGATAAAAGACTTTGTTTTTTTAAATAACGTTCTTAACTTATTTTCGCTTTTTTGGAGATGACCAAATTTGATTTTACCAGTTGATAGAAGACATGACCTTGTAAACATCTTAGAATTATACTCTGGAATTTTTTAGTAACGGTTTTCCAACAACACGTGTTAACACTGGTGAGTTGGAGGTAGGGATTGTAAATATTCGATAATTTTTAGTATTCGAATACTTCTTCAGCCTTGTTCGAATTTTTCTAGTGATGTTCGAACTGTTCGAGTGATGTTAGAGTTATTTACTCAAACAACTCGTTATTCGAATATTTGATTGCAATGCCTATTTGAAAGTAAGATTGATAGACCCTTATCGTACAGTGCAAAGACGTTCTTACAGACTATCTCCAGACGAAAGTCGAATCATGCGCGATAGGGTTAATTTACTGTTGCAAGCCTAAATAATTAGACCCAGTAGTAGTAATGTAAATTAATGCGAATTCTTGATTCTTACCATGCTAATTGCTAATGCTATGCTATTTGCTAAATGTCATCCCATCAGTACCCAGTAGTACGCAGTTTGCTAGGCCAGCCCTTTTGGTTATAAAGTATGATGGATCAGACCGTATGTGCATAGATTATAGAGACATTAATAATAATAAAGTGACAGATCGTTATCCATTACCGTTGATTTCTGACCAGATTTCTTTACAAAGTTACATCCAAAATTTAAGGGACCGTTTGAGGTCATAGAGGTTCTTTGACGGTGATCGCTACACATTGAGAGCATTCAATTTCAAGCGTATTTACAAGTGCTATCGTGGACGCTGGCGCCTAGCCACTTTTCGACCTTATTACTAGGAGCATAGGGTTGAGAAGTGGTCGGGCGGCGGTGTCTTCAATGGTACGTGCATGATAGCCATTTGAAGTAGAAGACGTTGAGTCGAGTGATAGTGGTGAATCTTGGTTCGGCTGGTCGGACCATACCAGTAACCATTTCGTAACCGTAGTCCGTTAGAAGTCGGTATCTGCTTATAGTAGTCCGTAGATGCGCGGTGCGCGGGTGGCTCTGGCGGAGGTCTGGTCTTGTAGTGACCATAGAGTCCGTGGGACTCGGAATTCAGGTGAATTCAGTGAAACAAACATGGGGTTTGTTGAACAGGCTTAGTGAAAAGCCACAGGCGACGGATAAGATTCCTACTTTGTGTTTTATTATGGTCTAAGGCTGATTTATGAATTGTTCTCACATGTTTAGTTGGATTTTGTCTTTTGCGAGATGCGCGATAAATATGTAGTCAGATCTTTGACTACGACTGAATTTCCTGATTATTGATAACATGTTAATTTTCTTCTAATTTTTCATTGATTTATAGTAATATGGTACTCTAGTTTAATTCAAAATGAAATAAAGAGTTAGGTTTAAAGAGTACTTTGACGAACGAAGTAGGGAAAAGGGTATCTGGTATAAAACTATACAGTATCAGCCTCCTCGTATACCGTGGTTTGCTATCGAGGAAATGAGTAGGTATCATATTGTTCTGTTTCATAGATTACGCTCTGGTCACTACCCATCCCGCAAGTTTGGTTATTTGATGAACAAAGTAAATTCTCCCAATTGCGAAACATGCGGATCGATTGAAGATGTTCACCATCTACATAAAGAGTGTACTAAGACTAACAGGAAAGAGAATCATTGTTGAGTGCGGCAAAAGGTAATTATTATGATATTGGTAGATATGTTAAAGTTTTGGCGCAGCCTTCATCCGAGATAGAAAACCTACTTACTGATTTGTTTAGACATTAATAATTGATATTGTATTATTAGTATTAGTTAATTTAGAATAGTTGAAGTTATGATGAGGCTGGCATGCCACTGTGGATAAAAGCCTCATTTCGACTTTATTTAATTTTGATCAATCAGACGTTCACTTAATTTAATGGCTAACGACAATGATGACAAGACCTTGATGACATTAGGAGATTGGCATCTGAAGGCATTGAAAAGTCCGCGCGTTATGATGAAAGTCGTTTTGATAGTACAACGGCAAGCGTGAGTAGGTTCTCTGTCGGTGAATTGGTGCTTATTGAGAACGAGAAGCGTTCTATGTTAGAGGGTTTGGTTTCCGCACTTCGTCCTTCATGTCGACCATTGTGCGTGTTATTCCAACCAGGCCACCTACTTCCAGAAACTGATTAGGTCTTCTGGAATGCATAGGATATCTGTGAAGGATCTGAGTGACCCGAGGGTTTCTGCTCGGATCAGGGTGACGCCTGTGCAGTCAAATAGCACATGCGAAACGGTTTCTTCAGCCTCCATGTAAGCCTCACACAGAGGGCTGTGCGTTATACCTATTGTGTGGAATTGTTTGTTTAAGTGATCAGTGTCCCGTGATTGTCCCCGTCACAGGGTGCAGGCCGTTCCTGTCCAGGCGTAGCAAGCGCCTGGTTAGCCTGCCATCTAGGGATGGCATGGCTTCCCTGGATTGCCTGCAGCCCGGTGTCGAGGTCCACCAGTTCTCCGCTTGTGTGTGGGTGAACTCCTGTAGCCAGAACGAGCGAGGAGCGTAATCAAACTAAGCATGACGTGAAGTATAGAGGCCCTTTCAAATTGCTGAAGTGTTAGATGGCGATCGGTATGTTTTAAAAATCTCTAGTTAACAAGCGTACTTACAAACGCTCATGACCGTGTTCGGAAGATGCCCGATGTCAAGTACCAATTGAGATTGTAGACGAAAAAGATGAGTTGACATCACTTTAGTTTATGTAACATGTTTTCGGTTCATTGGGTCGGAGACTACAACAGAGTATCGTAGTGCTCAATGAGTAGTCCATGGGTACGCGGTAGGCGGTAGCTCTGGGTTGTATAATCGGGTTTTGCCTAGAAGAGTCAAGGGTTGACTCGGTATTCCCGTGGGGAATAGTGTGTGTGTTATTGACCATGAATGAGATACCTATTATTTTAATATGGAATCATTGTGCTTGGTCTCGGTAATCTCAACTAGATAGTTCCAACTTTTAGTTTCAAATAGCTTGGAAATTAAAACGGATTTTAAATTTTAAAGAGATGGTTCTCAAAACTTAAATGCCAGTCGTGTCTTAGAATCCAAAAAAAACATTATCGATTGGTTCACAAACAGTAACTATTAATACTGAATCCTGTAATTCTGTTCTATATAACTCAGTACCGGAACAAGGTCCCTTGCTGGATGACTAAATGTACTAGTACTGGTTTATACCGTGGGGGTTGCAAGAGTTGCTACCTAGCCCAGTTGTAGCTGGAAGGGTCTCACCTGCTTTTGTGGGTTGAGGACCTAGTCCAGCGCTTTGTCGATTTAGACTAGGAAATATGTAGCTGTAGGGGTTTCACCTGCTTTTGTGGGTTGGTAACCTAGCCCAGCGCTTTATGAGCTGCAGGAATCTCACCTGCTTTAGTGGGTGACGATTTAGACCAGCATGTTTGAACTGTAGGGGTTTTCTATTGTAAAGAAATACCTAGACCAGTGATATTTGTTATTTTGATATGTAACGATGATGATGATGTGAATTAATGAAAGTACTTTTTTAATTTTTTTGGATGAATTCATGCACTCGAGGACGAGTGATTTATCAGAATGGCCGTGACGGAAGCCATATTGTTTAACAGCTGCGAGAGGCGGCGACTAGATGCCGCTAGTGGAACGTGCACCATAAACGATTCATTCATTCTATCGGTCATTTGACTTAAAACACTTGAAGTCAATTGAGTGAAATATTGTAACGTTACCCCCCACTAGTGGATCGCCTTTATAAGGAGCTACGCTGTTGAGTCGGTACGCATTTTGAACGGATGCGTCTTGGTGCACGGACCACTGTCTCTCGACAGTCAGTACTGCCCGGTTATTGGATATGGAACGCTGTCTCCGACAAATTAGTACTATCCTTATTGCGGTGGGTGCATGGACCACTGTCCCTGACAGTCAGTACTGCCCTATGTGACCGCCACTACCATTATTAGTTATTTAATTAATTCTATTTAATTTCTATATTCTCTCGATTTAAAATAACTGATTCGATTGAAATATATTTCTGTATTGCCATATCTGAGTATTACTTCTGATGCCTGGACCTATCCCGACATATATGTATCTTTGATGCTTACATAAAGCATCAAAGATACATTACGTGAAACATTTTAATAAACATACAAGCCTTCTTGCCCGTATCCTGTAGGAATTTCGGAATTGGACAACAGTTTTTATTGCTCAGCCCCTTTGTAGACGTCGCACGTGATTTATTCCCTATTTGATTCCCGGGAGCATGCGTACGCGTAAACATGTAAACATCGTGGAAAAAAATGTTTTTCTTATTTTTTTGCTTGTGTTAAATAAAATATTTATATGAAAATTGCTTTGCCAAATATTCTTAAGAGTTTGCTCATGAAAATAAAATCTGATCAAATTTATCTTCATTATTTCGAATTTTTAATCCGGCTAGCTATATGGCTAACATGGCTCTATATTTTTTAAACAAGTTTTTAAAAACACAAGATTGTTTTACTTTTAAAACCCATCATGATTAAGCCTATTCCAATTTATTTTTCAAACTCAAATAAAATAATAACTTACAATACGTCTACAACCATATGCGAAAACATAAATTAAAACTCCCTCCAAATAATACAAGGAAAAAAGAATTGAGTCGTTAACTCGAAAATTGTACTTCTCGACACCAGGAAGGATGTTTAAAGGAGGTTTCGGTTTTAAAGGAGGGTTTTCGCTAAATTCTGTGAGGGCACGAGGTAATTTCGGTGGCCATATGGCGTTAACAATAGGGCAGGGTCAATAACATGTGTAAGCATCCGTCAGTGGGACGTCCCACTTGCTCGCGATGACCTAACGACCGTTTGTTAGAATTATATAGAGCTGTTGCAACGGAGTGTGATGACTAACTAGTGTGACTGTGAGCATTAAAGTGACGTATTTATTTTAATATTTAGTATTATTGAATAGTTCAGTTTTCATTCTCGAGCCATGTTTGTGAAAAAAATGATATCATTGCATTTTCACCAAAAGCTCAATATGAGTAAATGGAATAATACAGACCGATTTAATTAATACCTTTGTTCTCAAAAATTATTGAAAAGTATATTTTATAAAGAACTCGATTTATAATATATGATTTAGGAAAAACAAGACAATTAACATGGCTATTTATGACTTTTTGCATAATCTTATACCGTGTGGTGACGGACGTAAAGAATAGCACCATCCTATTTCTTCCAGTGGGTGACGTAAAAGGCGACTAAGGGACTTACTAGAGAATGGGCAGCAGCGTTCTCTATGCATTTTAACACCAAACTGCGATCGCCAACCCGCCTGCCAAGTGTGGCGATTATGGCAGCCCCTCCCTTTGGGGGAAGCCTATGTCCAGCAGTGGACGCCTTTCGGCTGAAGGAATGATGATGATGCATAATGTTATGACAGATATGAATAAAAACAGTGTGTGTGATATTTTGTGACATGACCAAGACATTTGATTATGTGCACCATAATATTTTACTAAAAGAGTTTGATGCTTACCTTGAGCTCTTAAAGTCGTACCTACACGACAGATAACGGAAATAAGCAGAATTAATATAAGTACCAAAAGTGAAGAAATGTTTGTATCGGATGAACGTAACGTTATATACGGAGTTCCACAAGGAAGTATACTAGGACCACCTGACTTTCCACTGGCAATCACACATCCTATGACACTATTCCCAGATGACAGTACAATAACGATACCTTGCAATCAAAGAGATTTTTATCAAGAGGACTTAAATGATACATTTAAAATAAACTTTATAATGGTTAAACAATAACTATTTAAAAATTATGTTAAATAATGCTGTCATTATGAATTTTAGCTAGCGCGCATTGACTCTTTCCAACCTTGACATATCATACAATGACATTAAAATAATTGACACGGTTAAGACAACTAAGCTTCTAGGACTTACAATAGATCGGGATCTAAATTGGAAAGCGCATGTAGAGGCCCTGACTAAAAGGATAAGCAGAATCCCATTCGCCTTGTACATTCTGACATGTTAACATAGATGCGTTACTAACTGCTTAAGTACGCGCTAACTGAATCTGTTCTCAGACACGGTGTTATATTTTGGGGTAACTTAACTAATAAAGCACTAGACACTAGGCTCGTCCCGTATTACATGAGACTTTAGCATTTCTGGTGAAATGTGGGTGTACTATAGGGAAAACAGGCGTGATGGTATTATATGATTTCAAGAAAAAATAACAACAAGATTATGCATTCAAAGCACAAAAGAGATGCCTCAGAGCCATTTGTAAGTTTAAAACCACCGATAGTTGTAAGTTGTTGTGCCCTATTTCATACGCTATAAAATATTAACATTGGCATCCCTTTATATTCTGGAAACAGTAATGTTTGTTAGAAATAATAGTGACTTATTTTCTCGAATAGCAGATCAATTTCCCAGAAACAGGCGTGATCAAAGTCAGCTCTGTCTGCATAGGAGTAGTACTGCACTTAGGCGCAAAAGTGTATTTTGCATGGCTCCCACTATTTATAAAAAGTTACCCAAAAGTTGGAGGCAGCTTATTAATGTACACACGGCTGCACATCAAGCTAGACATTTCCAGTATATGCTGACCTCTCATTGTACGGAAATCCTACAAAATGCGAGATCAGCTTATACTGGAAATGTATAGCTTGATATGTAGCCGTGTCTACAATTGAAAACACAAAAAAGTAATTTGTAACTAACAAAGCATGGTGAATTGTTGACAGAATCTTTTTAACATAGATGTTATGCATTATTATTTTTGTTTTTGCTGGTGACATGATGTATTATTGTTTGCTGAATTAACATTTAATTAATGACCTTGTATTGAAATTAATTATTAATAATCAGAATATTTTCCACTGTATCACGCCATTGTATGTGGCAAACGTGTCTGCAGCTTTTTCTTATGTGGTCCTGCATTAATTTTATTCTTGTTATATACGAGTACAAGATACACGAAAATAAATATATCTTTATCTCAAGGCAATAATTTAACTTTTCACGCCTGCCTCACTTCGGCACTTATAAAAACAGATTCATTATATATTTTTTTATTGGTGTGTAAGTATAATGTTTAATTTGTCGTCTACTCTATTTCGTGTAAATATTTTTATCTAATTAGCTTTTCGTTTGCTTTTATGTATTATACTTTGTGCACCAACTAAATACGACAAATGGCCACAAATATTTTTTTTCTAGAGGCCACCGTGTGGTGACCGTTGTCATTTATTTTAAAGTATCTATTATTATCATCTCTATACATTTCCTCCCTCCTTATAAACTCCATTACAGCAGGTCCAATCAAAAAATCATTTTTTACGATATAAATTCGACCGGACACGGCTCATACTCGAATTTAAATTACTTACAAAGTTGTTATAATAATAGATGATCATCTATATAGGATATTATAAGCATTGTTTAACATAAACCGACTTTGGCTTATGGTTTCGTCCCATTCCAAGTCTTCAACATTGTCAACATTTTTATCTGTAACTTTTATGGTGTACATAATAAAGAGTATTCTGTTCTATTCTATTCTATTCTTTTGATGTTTAGTAGATTTTTTTTGGTAGTAAATATCTGAGGTCTGTTAATTATTTAGAGAAATTATAGCAATTTTTATTGAAGTATGGAAAAATACCCAAAATATTACCTATGTGACAATGAAAAAGGAATGATCCCGAGAAAATACCAGAGTGTAGGTACACTAGGTACGTATTATCAAATCGCGAACCCGCACCTAAAAGCCGGTAGAATTGTTGCAAAGAAAAACAGTGTTTCCTAAAGTCATTTAACATCACAGGGATACCAGGGGTCCCTAGATTCAATCGAGATCAAAATTGCTTATGTCCTTTTCCGTGATGTAAGTTTCCTCTGACCAAACCGTTGCCATCCTGTCCGCGGTGATTGAAGAACAAAAACAAACTTACCATTAGATTAACAATAATTAATTTATTAAATAATAAAGTTGACACAGGTTCAATTATCGGTTCTCGATATTTCTCAAATAACGAAAATATTACGTATGTTATTTTCCATGATATGTTTATCGAAATTATAGTTACCTTGGTTTAAACCAAGTGGCACCAGAAATACTTTGGTAAGCGTACAAGAAGATACGTAGTACCAACTTTAGCGAATGAGCTACCCCCCTACACTTATATCGCATGTCAAGTCTAAGGATCAACTTAAAAGAGTTCTACAAAAACATTATCTCTCATTGTGTCCATAGAAAATGTTTTTTTTTTTTTTGTAAAATGTGAGTTTTTTTATCTGAACTGTATAGGTATTTATTTTATAGTTTACTTAGCACAATTAAGGGGCTGCGATGGATGCGTAGTTCATTCAAACGTAATACCAAAATAATTTGTAAATCAAACATATTCTTAAGGTAGTGTGTATTTATTTCGATTGGATTACACAATATCTATGTTCCCAAATATATATTTTGAAAGGACAATGATATAAAGACGAGATATGAGGAATTTAAAATGTCTATAGAAAACTTATTTTTGTCATATCTCTTGTTTAAATCAGTGTCCATTCAAAATATATATTTGGGAACCTAGATATTCTGTTATGATAAAGCATATTAATTTTCAAAATTTGTAATCCATTGCTAGACGAGAACTACTGCCGACAAACTGTTATGCAGTTGGGCAGACGCAGTTGTTATTGTTAATACAAATTTTGAAAAAATCAATAAAAAAATAAAAGAAAACTGAGCCCTCAAATGAATTCAGATAAGGGCAGGAGTATAAATAACATGATCAAGATTGGAGGACTTGGAATCTGATTTTGTTATAAGCTGCCGGAGTATCCCTATCAAAAGCTGCTTTTTTTGTTGCATATCTACATGCAAAAATAGTTGCGTCCTATAGAATCACAATCATACGGTCAAACAAACACTCGTGCATCGCACAACACTTCAAACAAATACTACATGAACTGATTATTTAGTCAAATCGAAGGCTAACGTTTGTTAATTCGGCCACAGCGTAATTTAGCATTTAATTTAAACTAATTAATATGCCTGACATAGTGAGGATTTGATTGGTAATTAATGTGTTAGTTTCAAACGTTATTCGTTTCAAAATGTTTATGAAAACCTATATTGTGTACATAATATATTATGATCGTGTTTGGATGGCAAATCGATTTGCTATTTTATTCCAGTACTAATCAGATATTGAGTATTATATTATGTGCTCGTGTATAAAAGTATAGGGAATCTTGAAATTCTCATATTAAAGTGTTATCAATCTGTAAGTATCTGATGGCAGAAACCATTTTGTGATTTCAAGACTTACTTAGGTACAGTGGCCGCACCTCAATAGTAACTAAACAACTTTAAGTAGGCCTCCTATTCTTTTGAAACTCCGTACTACGCTAGATCATATCAAGGTCGAAGTCTTACTGACGACGTGCCATCGACTGTCAAAGTCAAACTATCTATCTCAAATAGGAACATATATGGCAGTTTGGAACGTCAAAATGTACAAATAATAATAATTGATTCTAGAACTACCAGTCGCTCCTTCCAAAAGGTAGTTTCGTATGGAGAAGAATGCAAGAAGAAATACTAAAATAGCATTTAAAACTAACAATGTTCACACGGCTACACATCAAGCTATACATTTCCAGTATAAGCTGATCTCGCATTGTGTAGGATTTCCGTACAATGAGAGATCAGCGTAAACTGGAAATGTATAGCTTGATGTGTAGCCGTGTGTACAAAAAAAAAAAACAATCAAGACTTGTGCGATGGAAAAAAGGCTTCTATCTCAGCATAATGCTCTGGTATTCTGTTAGGTCACACTGTGATACCATATCCGTACTCGGTAGATTAATAACGTTTGAAAACGCCAATATTCGTGTGCAAACGTAATATTTACGGGAACTGTGTCCATCATGGATATGGAAAAAAATCGATGAAGCTATTTTCTATCTCAATCGAATACTATTTGAACAACTCAAACGAATGTCCAACCATGATTAGAAGCTCGACGCAACGGATCAAACGAGTATCAATAACAAAAAACTGGATGCAGTGGGTCTGACTGAACATACATGCCGAAATTGATCTAAATGCACATGGTGAAATAGCGAACTAACATAGAATGCACTGGATTTTACAGGTTCCTTCATATTCATGTTTATTTAATTGCGTTCCACAAGATGTTAACAAAAGGCTTAGAGCTAAGAGCCGCTGTAGACCCTGTCAGGGCACAGCAAAAAATATTGTTACATACATAGCTATAATTTAAGTCGTAGAAAGCTAAAATTTTTAATAAAATTAGACATGAAAACTTAATAATTACATTCGCATAAAAAGTCAATGACACTAACATAAATAATTGTATTAAGTATTGGTAAGTAGGTAGCTATTTTCTTAAAATACTAATAATACGTTTAGATAAAGTTATATTTATTTAGGTAATATTATTACAAACACTTATTTAATAACTAATAAGACATCATTATTTTAAAGTTACAAATTTTAAAAAGCATAGCCTCCTCACATTCACTAAGCAGTAAAGTCTACAAGCATCTTTTGGCGGTTGAATGACCTTGACAGGGTGGTGCTGTTGGTAAAAGTTTGTGAAATGTATCAAAAAACCGGCCAAGTGCATGTCGGACCGTGCAGAACGAAGGGTTCCGTAGTTGGCGTGAATTTATCCCAAGAACAAACTTAACATTGAAGTTGAAAGACATGTTCCCTCATACATTCCAACTGCAAATGTAAGTTTGTACGCACAATATTGAGTGATTTACCATGTTATTTTAAGACTATAGACTTTTAATAGGTTTTCCTGTAATGTATAAGTAAACAACTATTTTCTGTATTTTTTTTTTATTTTTGTTTTAGTAATTTCAAAGATATGGGGGGATAAGCATTTTTCATAATTATGTTTTCTTAAATAACTTTTAAAAGTATGTATTTTAAAATTATTAAAAATATATATCTGAAATTCTTACAACAAGCCCTTTCAATCTATATGCCACACGGTATCGTTTGCAAAACTTTCTTTTTTATATTTCTAACTTTCAACCCTTAAAAGTGTTCATATTCAAAATTTATTTATTTACGTTACACGTCCGTGAGTGGGTCGCAGAAGTTCATATGTGTACCAAATTTCAACTTAATCGGTCCAGCAGATTCGGAGAAAACCGGCTGTGACAGACGGACAGACAGACAGATAGCCAGCCAGACAGACAGACACACGAGTGATCCTATAAAGTTTCCGTTTTTCCTTTTGGGGTACGCAACCGTAGAAACAAGATAGCGGCGTAAGTTCCAATTTTGGCCACGCGTCAAAAGATCCTTGTACAGCTGCATGTCAGTCTGAAGGTCTTAGTAGGTAAGTACCTATGTTTTATGATCTATCATAGTATTTACGTGATATTGACAAAATTGTGGTGTCTCTCTTCCACACAAGCCACTTGTGAACTACGCGTCACACTAACGTCATGCAAAATCCTACATCGCGCAAGCAGAGTTTACTGCGCAACTAGCATACATATACAACATCCCGACATCAACCGTCGGGCAGTTCCCCACCAAACACAACACCCGTCTGTTCGGAGGATCCTCCCTTTTCTATAGAGGATGAGTGAACTTTACAGCATGTTCCTCATACCTCTAATTAAGATTTGAAATTAACTGTAGTATGCTTCTATAGGAGTATGAGGATCAGGGTGTAAATTTTCTCTTCCTTCATTATAAAGAGAGGATTCTCCGACCAGACTGCTTTTGTCTGGTGGCCTACTTCCCGATGGTTTTTCCCCGATTTCTGTACATGCTTATCATGCATATATACGATGCATATGCAATGCATGTTTGGCGAGACGTCAGGTGTGATGCGTAGTTCGCATGTAGCGTTGTAGATGCCACATTTTGATCATAATTATTTGATCGAAGGTAGTAGGTATGTGTTTATTTTCGTTATCATCATCATCAACTAACCCAACCTTTTTCCAACTATTTTGGGGTCAGCTTCCAGTCTAACCGGATGCAGCTGAATACCAGTATTTTACATACATATATAAACTCACGCCTTCTTCCCATGGGGGTAGGCAGAAACTATAGAACGCCACCTGCTACGCTCCTTACATACACGCACGCCGGTTACGAGTACTACGCACCTGACCTTTCTGAAGAACATCACCAATTTGGTCTCTATATCCTTCTAGGGCGTCCCTTCCCAGCGTTGCCACTAACCTCTGCTTTATAAATACCACCCATAATTAGTCACCTTTCACTCATCCTCTCAACATGACCAAACCATCTAAGCATACTTTTATCAATTTTTGTTACTACATCTTCTTTTAAACCGCACTGTTGCCTTATCACCTCATTTTTCAGCCTATCATTCATAGTCACGCAAGACATGCTTCGCAAGGATCGCATTTTCACAGCATTTATTCATAGAAAAAAAAAAGAAAAGAAAGAAAAAACGTTTATTTGCGGAAATATGACGCAAAATAAGAACACAAATACAAAAAAAGAACAAGTTGAGGGGAAAATATGCGTGACGTCGACGCAAACGGCCACCGCTCAGCAAACTAGTGCTGCGACCCTATGCGAGACAGACCCCAGCGCTGGTTATCAGCGACAGCCGGCGTACATGAAGCAACTGCTTATCTGACCTCCACAACCCAGTTACTGGGTAATACGATACCCCTGGATAAGACTGGTTGTCAGACTTTCGGGCTTTTAACAACCCGTAAAGTTTATTTTTGTCATATCAGCCTTTATTCGGCTATTGCTGAACAAGGTCTCACATTGATGTAGGGTGTGTATGGTGGACGGTCGATCGGACTATTTCCATAATCCCTGCAGTTGGCAGATAGATTTATGTTCACAGTTTGTTTGTTTTGCATTTATCGTTCATTAATAGGTTTCTATTCTTTTACAAATTTTTTTTAAACAGGAATATTTTTATAGCTTTTTGATACTTTCAGTGTAGCATTCTTCTGTCTTATTTTGTGCAATGATGATATCTACTTACTTCATATCTTTAGGTATGTGTACTTTTTTGTGTAAGTTTTTTTTTTTTCAATGCCTTTATCAAAATCCATAAAGAGGACCATTTATATTATTATAAATATTTTCTTTCCCCTTGCCCCAACATCGTTAGGTCATTTAAATTAGTCCATTACAGGACGTATCATAATTTAGTTTTAAGAGTCAAACAGTTTAATTCAGCTACAAACCATGTAATTAAGTTTTTGAAAAAGATATTGAAACGATGTTAAAGGCTCGTGAAGACTGGCGCGATATCACGGGCATGACACGCATCGCGTTGCCTATTTCGCCGGTGATTTCGCGCCAAACTACACGAGTCTTAAAATGTTATTATTTTTCCACATTTGCGTTCCGAATGATTTTCATTCGGATCGAATACAGAACACATAAAAAGCTTGTAAAAAAGAAAACAACAAGCAGCATACAATTAAAAAAATATACGGAACGCAAAATCTCTACAGTTTAAAAATAGAACGTCAGAGTCTAATACTCGAATAAATCCTATCTAAAAAGAACAAAAGACAAACCTTAGAGAGGGAACACCCGAGTAATCCTTCGTCTTTCCAAAAATAATGCAACCACAATATTATTTAGCTAGGTTAAATACAACTACGATTGTACAAGTATGGAGTGGTAGAATATGAAATACGAGTATCTTCAGCGGTTACAACCCAAATTCGTGTACCTCAAAATATTCATAGAGGTTATTCTCTCGAGGAATCGGTGCGTCTTGATGAAATGTTCACAAAGAGATATTTATGAAAATGTTTGTGTTTTTGTCCCTTATTTTTGTGTTGTCCCTAGAGTAATGACTGGTACAATTTTATGATATTCTTATTTATATATATATTCGATAGATACATCTTATTTTGATTTATTAGGTAGGTACCTACAACATTTTCAAACAAATTAGTCTTTAAAAAAGCGACCAAGTCCGAGTCGGATTCGCACACGAAAGTTTCGAGAAACCAAGAACAAGAAAGACACCGAAGAACACCGCATATTTTTTTTAATTATTGGCATTTTTAAGATCGAGCAAAAAGCGCCGAAAAACACGTTTCATGTAAATAAAATAAATATTAAAGGGGGTCTCCCCTTTAATTTTTATTTTATTATTTGTTGTTATACCGGGCTTAGTAGTACACACTGTGTAAATTTCAAGTGTGTACGTATTACGTTTCAAAAGATACAGCCCCTGTGACAGACGCACGGACGGACGGACAGCAGAGCCTTAGTAATAGAACCCCTTGGTATTCTTTGGCTACAGAACCCTAAAAAAAGCTCCTATTAATTTTACTGGTATACACTGAACTAAATGTTTGCTTAACTGTAAGAAAATTTTGGTTACTGCTTACACAAAAATTGTGATGCTATTAGAATTTTTGTGTTGCTATTATTAAGAAATCTGTTTTGTAAAATGTAAGCAAAGTTTATTTCCTTATAACTAAAGTTGAGTTATTTTTGAAGTAACATAATTAGTTCGGCTAAATATACATACTGCACCAAAGAAAAACAAATATTACCGAGAAACAATAAAATCGGGAAACAATGCAGTGAACTGTACGTCAGTGAATCATCATCATCATCATTTCAGCGTAAAGATGTCCACTGCTGGACATGGGCCTCCCCCAGAGGGGAGGGAATTTGCCATAATCGCCACGCTTCGCTGGTGGGTTGGCGATCGCAGTATGGTGTTAAAATGCATAGAAAATGCTGTTGGCCATTCAAACTCAAAACTCAAACTCAAACTCAAAGCATTTATTTCAAATAAACCTATTACAGGCACTTTTGAATTGTCAAAGGGTCGGTCAGTCAGAGAGATGAAGCTAGTTGCCCATTCCAAAGCGTAGGAATTGTGGAAACATTCTCTAATAAGTCCCTTAGTCGCCTTTTACGTCACCCACGGGAAGAAATAGGATGGTGCTATTCTTTACGTCTGGCACCACACGGCACTACAGTCAGTGAGTCAATGTAAGAAATTATTCTATGAGAATCGAATAAAGGACGTTTCTAGGGAAGGTGACGAGAACGCACGAAATTCAGGAAATAATTTCATTTTGCAGGGACTTCTCTGGCTTAACTGCCTCTTTGGTCTAGTAGTCGCAAGCGCTATGCCTGAACATGTATTTTTTTTTTTTTTTTTTGGGTGGGAAATTATCAAATAACCCCTCCTGCCGTTATTTCGGAACCCGACAGTGGCGCGTTCCGAGGACCATAAAAATACATGGCCTCGGACTTGTGCAAGGCCACCTCGAGTCCCAATTGCCGGATCCTATTGACGATTGTCGCAACCCCACGTGCCGCCTGATGCGACCTACCCTGCGCCAGGACCAGCGTGTCGTCAGCGTAGCAGACTACGCTGACGCCGCTAGGGAGGTCAGCGCGCAGCACCCAGTCGTAACCGATGTCCTACAGATGCGGCCCCAGGACAGATCCCTGTGGGACACCGCACGAACGACATCTCTCGCCGGTTCCACTCTCCGTGGTGACCAGGGTAGATGACGGCCCTGTCCGTCAAATAGGCCTCGACCACTCGACAGAGGTAGGTCGGCATTCGGTGATACCGAAGTGCCTCCCTAATACAACTCCAGGGCAGGGTATTGAAGGCATTGGCGATGTCAAGTGACACCGCCAAGACGACCCCACCCCGGGCAACAGCATCC
The DNA here is from genome assembly GCA_948098905.1 of Tiliacea aurago. Classification (NCBI taxonomy): domain Eukaryota; kingdom Metazoa; phylum Arthropoda; class Insecta; order Lepidoptera; family Noctuidae; genus Tiliacea; species Tiliacea aurago. The sequence continues at coordinate 16,732,010 of OX402587.1, read as the reverse complement.
CCCGTCGTGAGGGCTCGAACGCGCATGATGGCGTCCACCGTAGAGCGCCCCTTGCGGAAACCAAACTGGCTCTCCGCCAAATCCGGCCCCACCCGCACCAGCCGCCCGGCAAGGCGGTCTGCAATTACTCTTTCAAAGAGCTTGCCCACCTCGTCGAGCAGCACAATGGGCCGGTAAGCGGACGGAGAGTTCGCCGGGCGCCCTGGCTTCTTAATGAGGACCAGTTTCCCCGTCTTCCAACGAACTTGATGACCCCTGAGTTTGTTTCGCTATTTCTTCTCAGGGGTAGTCAGATAGGAAATGTCGACTACATCTAGCTTATTTTTTTTTTCTAATACGACGTGTGAAAGTGATTCTGATATCCTATTTACAGAATAAACGATTTCATTTCATTTCATTTGTAATGAAATAGTTTATTCGACCCCCCAGAAGAAATGGCGAAACAAACTCAGGGGTCAGTCTCTTTTAAAGTCCAGACATAATCTTGGTCAGATCATGTGAGGACCATGTAGATCCGTGTCTGAAATGGTCTTTTGAAGAAAGAACCACACAAATTTGAGTGTACCTGTCCAATCAGTGCAAACATATGTCAGTAATCGTGCAGCTTAACTCGTGCGGCTTAACTGCCTCTTTGGTCTAATAGTCGCAAGCGCTACGCCTGAACATGTATGGGTTCGATTTCCGGTTCGTTCAAAGTGTTATTGGGTTTTCGATCTAAAATTTCTCAGTAGCAGCCCGGAGTCTGTATTTGTGCCCGGTTGATAGCAATAGGCTTGCCCCCTATTAAATGGGACTTAAACGAGATCGAAATCTGGCCCAATTCACAATAAAAACCGGTCAAGAGCGAGACGGACTTACCTACCGAGGGTTCCGTACGTATATATGATGTTGACGATTTCTGAAAAACTGTGCTATTTAGAAACATAGTTTTATTTTTCTTGTAATCTTTACATAAACTTCTATCACATAGAATAATTTCAGATTTTTATCTATGCAAACTTCGGAGATACGAGGGGAACGGTATTTTTTTTTACATTTTTCATCACAAGTCGGAGACTATGCTACCTAAAAAAAAAAGTTGGAGAATGTGCAAACAGCGCTCTTTCATATGACACCCTACATGCCCTAGTAGCTCCACTTCAATTTTTTAAGACCCCCTTTCAGTCCCTTTTGCGAAGATATCTTTTCCTTTATTTCTTTCTTGTTTGCAAAATAGTTGGGCAAACGTCATCTAAAACTATTCTAAATTTCAAGTTGATAGCATTAGTAGTTCTTGAGATATCCAGGTGTGACTGACAGACAGACTTAGTCTCACCATAAGGGTTCCTTTTTACCATTTTGGTACGGAACCCAAAATAAACATTACTGGCGAAATGTAGGTGTACTATAGGTACACCTCTGCTCAACCCATCATGGGGACACAGGCGTTATATTATATGCTCCGGCAGAGAAATGCCGTAATTTTAAAAAGAAAAATTGTGGCCATAAAAAACGCGTTTCTTATAGCTAAGCAGAGGTCAGAGGACCGGATCGAACTAAACGAATACATAATTCACGACACTTCCGATGTTGTAAATATTGAAAGGATTTTTTTATGTTGCCCTGAATTATCTTTGATATCTTTTATGGAACGCGTAGTTTATGGCTGGTCAGGTAAAAATATATTCGGGTCAAGCTGAATACATTGTTTATTAAAAGCGCTGAAATGTAATTATATTTCATGGAAAACATTTCATACTTTTAAACAATTATAGATAAAAGTTATTTCGCAAAAATACAAATTGTATTCAAAAAATTATTATGCCACCTGTGCTCAATTTTTTTTTTTATGAAAGAATTTTGGAATATTTTTTCAGTAAGTACCTACGGTACAGATACGAGTACAAACCAGAAGAACATGAGAACAAATCGATAATTAAGTCATAAAGTCATAACCTTACGCACATAAATCTCAGCCGTCTCGGAAACGCATAAAACTCTCGTTTAATTTACCGTCATAGATAATGATACAATTGCGAATTATCCTAACCATGCTATGCCTAACGTTGGCACCGAGCCGTTGTTTATCTTTAATCACCCTTACTTTTTCCCTTTCACCCCTTTCTGGTACCCTGTAGCGCTGGGATTAGGGTACCTAAATTACGGTCGAGCCGCCGGATAAAAAAGGAAATAAAATCTGACAAGTAAAAATAAATTGTTGGTTGTTTAATTAAATCAGGGGATACTTAATTGTTGGCGCTAAGTACAGCCGAGGTTACCCTTATCTGAAAACCCTGTTTCAGATGTAATAAAGCTTTAAAACGCTCGTTTTTGGAATTGTAAATAATTAGATGTTAAATTAGGGGTGACAGTTTTAACCATTACGATTATCTTTAATTCTTTATTTTAATTTATTTTAGGCGGCTGAAATAAATCTTTAATGCACAAAATTGTTTGTTTAATTTTTCATTTACAAGCACGTCCTCTTCAGAATCTTGCTTAGGTGGAAAATTGATCAAAGGCACAGTTTTTGCAAACCGAAACACAATTTGAAAAGACCATTTAAGATATTGCTGAAATTATGTGAAATAACATTTTTATTTCCGCCGTCATACAACTTCTGACAATAGCAAAAATCATTATTCAAAACCCAATACATCCGTAACAGGCAAACAAATTCTCAGATCTGGCGATAAGACGACTGCATTTGCAAACGTTTTAAAGAAAATTTTCCCAGCTAAACACTCTAAAGAGGCTTCCCATTCAAGATCGAGATATCTCCGTCAACACCAAAGACGTGGACACCCCACTGGATGCGGAATTATGCGGCCTCACGCAGATTCTATAACCCTTCCAACCTAACTCATGATTTCGCTTATCTCGTGTTGGGATCGGTGAATTTAAATACGATTTTGGCGGGCTCACCCCGACATTACGCGTTCTGCTTGTACACGCAAATTTAGGGGCCCCACGGTAATGTCTTGAGGTGTTTCGAATTGTTTGAGTTTCTTTCAAAGAGATTTTATCCAGATAGGGATGGATTTCTTTTCTTCGCGCTTATAATACAAAAATAAAAGGGAGTTACGGAAAAGGTTTTAATGTTGAGCTTATTACGTAATGGGGTCTAAGTTTCAAACTCATAGGGCAGATTATAAGGGAAGATTATTCTTCGAAATGTACAAACTAGAAAATTAAAGTTACTCTCAAAGGAACTCAAAAGCCAAGAAGTGACAGCTTTTCGTCTGCATAGGGTATAAAATATGTAGCGTAATAAAAGTACACAAACTTTTATTAGTAAATCTTTTTATGCATTCATATTGTGATCCTGCTTTGAATATGAAAGGCGAACATAAAATGCATCAGCTGTTTATTGTCGTCCAAGCTGTGAGAATCAGCTCAGGAAAATGGGCTATTTAATGGCTGTATGCGAAAGCAAGCCAACTTATATTATTGTGAACTTTAACTTTAGACCCTGATGTGAATATTGGGCTATAACTCACATTGACGTATGAGAATGGAGTGGTAACGATTTGCCAATGCCTATAAGTAAACCGAAGTGGATACTATTGTTTATGTTTACAGACGGGCTATAGAATAACTAAACTTGTGTGCATTTCAAGCGTATTTTATTTTCTTTTTCTTTTAATGTTCCGTACGTCCGAATGAAAAACCGGAACCCTTAAAATCACTCGTGTGTCTGTTTGTCAGTCCGTCTGCTACAGGCAATTTGCACCGAATCTACTGGACCGATTAAGTTGAAATTTACATATGAACGTTTGTGACCCAAATACGGACGTGTAATGTAAAAATTAAAAAATAAGTTTAGCATGTGACATATAAAAAGAACATATAGAAAGCTTGTTGTCAGATTTTTTTTTTATATGTTAATAAACACTTCTAAAGTTATTAAAAAAAAAAAAAAAAATATAAATAGTTATTTACTTATAGATTACAGGAAAACCTATAAAAAGCCCATGGTCTCAAAATAACATGGTATTGGTATATCTCTCACTCAATATTGTTCGTACAAACTTACATTAGCAGTTGGAATGTAGCGGCGAATTTGTTTTTGAACTACAATGTAAAGTTTGTTCTTGGGATAAATTCATCCCTTATTTTTTTAAACACACAACACTAATTTTTTTTTTAAGGTTTTTTTTTAATGAGCATTACTGTTCCTCTGCTGGAGGAACAGTAAAGGAGTAAAAATACAGTAAAAATACCCATTTAAAAATATTTAAATGGGTATTTTTACTCCCCATATTTTTCCAATTTTCATGCACTTTAATTACACAAAATTAATAATCATAATGATTAAGGTTGATTTTATGGAGTTCGCATCATGCATAATAAATATTCGCATTATGGTCTATACTTTTTTACCCAGATATCGTATAAGAAGTTACCTAACTACGTCAAGAGCATGAGCAGCAGCAACTAAACATACCTATACTAGCTTTTGCCCGCGGCTTCGTCCGCGTGGATGTCAGAAAATATCCCACGGGAATGTACTACCGAGATTTAAAAGGAAACGAAGTGATCGCATACCTCATAGCCGAGGAAAAGGTCATTGATTCCTAGCGCTATGCCCGCCGCGGTCAACCATAATTTAATTTCGAATTTGTGATATATTTCAAAGTATTTATTTAAATTATATGACGTAATATAATTTAAATCTAAATTAAATGCCTAATTTTAATAAAATATTTAATTGTATAAGGATTAATATACCGGTTAAAATAGCTTCGGAAATAACGATGAAATTTTTATCAAATTCTGACAAATAAAAATGCTTGCTGTCGCGGATTTTTTTTTGTTGAACTTTTTAAGATGTGCAATCCTGTAGTACATAAATTTTATTTATCTCTTACGGTTTACGCGGCGCACGCCAGTAAAACTCAAGTCGGCATGATTTTTTCCGACCTCTTTAACAATAATCAGCATATTTCAGCCAATTTACACAAAATATTGAATGAATTATACACTTAAACCTTCCTCATGAATCACTTCGTCCATTAGTGAAAACTGTATGAAAATCCGTTCAGTAGTTTTTGAGCTTATCGCATTCAGACAGACAAACGCGGCGGGGGGCTTTGTTTTATAATACTAAGGAAATATTGTGCCAGCTTCTGCCCGCGACTTCATCCACGTGAAATTTCTTATTCCCTCGACCCACTATTACTTCGTTTTTGGTTAGCGTTCTTTCTGTCTTTTTATGGTTCCGTACCAAAATGGTAAAAAGGAACACTTATCGTGAGACTAAGTCTGTCTGTCTGTCTGTCCGTCTGTCACACCTGGATATCTAAAGAACTACTAATGCTATCAACTTGAAATTTATAATGTTTTAGATGACGTTTGACCAATTATTTTGCAAACAAGAAAGAAATTTAAAAAAAATATAGGTACCTATCTTATTTGCAAAAGGGACTGAAAGGGGGTCTTAAAAATTTGAAGTTGGGCTACTAGGGGATGTGGGGTATCATATGAAAGAACGCTGTTTGCACATTCTCAAACACTTTTTTTTTTTGGGCAGCATATTTTTCGACTTTTGATGAAAAATGTAAAAAAAATACCGTTCCCCTTATCTCCGAAGTTTGCATAGATGAAAATCTGAAATTATTCTATGTGATAGAAGTTTATGTAAAGATTACAGAAAAAATTAAACGATGTCTCTAAATAGCACAGTTTTTCAGAAATCATCAACATCATATATACGTACGGAACCCTCGATGCACGAGTCCGACTCGCTCTTGACCGTTTTTTTCTTTTTGCTCGGTTCTTACGGGTCATAACGCTATGTTAAATAACCTACCTTGAGAATTTGACTATCAAATGCAAAAATATTTTTTCAAAACCAACTGGAACAGGTACCAAAAGTTTGCCCCCTACATAAAAACAAAAAAAAAAATACCTCTTTATAATATTAATGTATAAAAGTATAGATGAGTAATAGAAACTATAATCACAACTATTATTACTACGTATCTAACTAACGGCACTAGGGGACCGATTCATCGAAGCGGTTTATTCAGCGGTTATTAGTTGTACCCTATGAATCAATCATGTCATTTTGCAATCAATGCACATGGTAATTTTCATATCTAATATTACCAACAGATAACCTAAAAATTCAAAACCGTACCGAACCAATAATTGTAGATATAAATATGCATCGCACTGCGTAGGTGCAATTTTGATACCGGGTCATTATGACCCGTTATTAATTTTAAAAGCACAGCCCTGTGTCAACTTTTAACGTTAATTGTTGCATGTAATAAAATTTTAATGAACCCATTGAAAAATGGAATCGGTTGGTTGTTATTATTCAATTATCGCCCGTATGAACGATATTTGGGGCGGCACGATGACATGACTTTTGTATTCATGAAGAGTCCTTTCATACTACATTATTTATTTTCTGGGTCTTTTTGCAGAAGTGACATGAGATAGCCAGCGTACTGTAGCCTGTTTGCCTTGATTGCTCAATTATTTCTTTAACAGTTCTTATTTACAGGTTTTCGTAGAACAATTTTCATGCTGAGTGCAAGCCTTCTGGGGCCCAAGTCTGCTATTTTTATAAATTCAGTCATTCCAACACGATCCCATTGTCATGCCATTGTCATTTTGCTAAAAGTTCGTAATGTTAATAATGGTCGATCATAGGTTATAGGGGATCATAGAATGTTCTCGTAATAGAATTGTGTTATTATAATGGGACTGTCGTATTGCCATTATTATAAAATCCATTAGTAGACATGTCATTATGTACGAGATTACCAATAAATGCAATTTCTTTCAATGTAGTGTCAGTGGCCGACCATTGGAAAGTCATAATGACGCCATTATAATGGTAGATTACCAAACTTGTCAAAATCAACAGTTATGAAATCAATGATCGACCATTCTGACACTATTGTAATAGCAGACTTGAGGCCCTGGTCACAGTCATGACGTGCACTGCCGACTATTTGTTTCTTTGTGCTTGTGATTATATTATGTAGATCTGTTTTGTGTAATGTTTTACCTACTCGAGTTTATTAATAAACTCGTTTAATATTATATTATAATTATTAATTAATATTATATTATAAAAGTTGTTTAATATTATATTATATTATATTTTATATTATATTATGTTTTCGTATGCACATGTTTCTGTGACAAATATTTTTTTTTTTCTTATTTCTTTCTATATTAATCTGACATTTGTCAGACAGGATGACACCTCATAATTTTCCGTTCTTTTTTCAATTTGAATATATGTGTTTTTAAAAATTTACTGTGTCTCAAAAAATGCAAAGAATGTGCGCAATATCGCTATAGTAACATACACAAGTACTTATGCTATAAGGATGGAGTTAAGGAAATATGGAGAAGTGTCTTGACACTGCGTGAGCGTGCGTGATCCATCGCGCACGGGATACATGGAAAGCAGCACACGAAGTAATTTTATGCTCCATTCCCGTTAGTGTATTGCTGTATGACGTTCAAGTAGGAGGATAAATAAATATAAATCAATCTGCCCAGCCTTTTCCCAACTGTGTTGTGGTCGGCTTCCAGTCTAACCGGATGCATCTGAATACCAGTATTTTACATGGAGCGACTGCCTATCTGACCCCACAAACCAGTAAATGTAATACGATACCCCTTGGTAAGACTGGTGATTAGCTCCGTATTGGGCTTCTGACGACGCCTAACGACTGTCAAAAATCCACGGATGACAACCAGGGACCAATGGCTTAACGTGCTTTCCGAGGCACGGAGGAGTCTCGGTATTTAAAGATGGTCACCCATCCACGGACCAACCCCAAGCGTAGCTTAACCGGATGGATCGAGCCGTGCTGCTTTTATTACATAGCCACGAGCTCTATAAATAATTAAATTATAAATAAAAAACCTTCGGTCTTAGGTTCAATCCCCAGCGTAACACACTTTGAATCACATTCCTAGAGTTTTGAAAGATGTTGCTAATCCATTACTTCATTGTTTTGGAAAATTCATCTGCTCAACAACGTATATAGCGCAATGGACGTGTGTGAAGTGAACTGTCAAAATAAAACCCATTGCGATCAATTGTCATTTTATGTGTGTTACGCAATTTTATGTGTGTTACGCAGTTACCCTGCTGGTCGGGCATAGTGTTATCGGGTTTTACTATCTGGAATTTCTCAACGGTTTTTGATGTGAGTAGTAATAAACATTAAGGGGACGATAACCGACTTTTAATGATTTTATACTGAAGATCACGTCTAAACGAGTAGTATTAATGATTTGAATAAAATATATGTTAAATTAGAGCATTTTCTCAATAACTTAATATGTGAATATGTTAGATTATGTTTATATTACATAGTCAAATTAGTTTGTAAAATTATGTCTAACGCGGATAAAAAACTGAGAATGGCGCAAAATCTACCAATCGTATTTTTCTGAAACCTTCACCAATTTAAAGATAATTTAATTATTGACCTTTGAATATGCGCGTATTATTAAAATACCTTTGGTTTTGTGTATAATAAATTAATAATGCGTCAAAATGGGGACAGCGCTCCTTGATGGGCGAGTCCTATTACGGGCTGAACGTACGACGCGTTGCGTGAGCTCAGTACCGAACACGCAAGCTAACCACTCAAGGTCACTGGCATATATCTGCGTCTTAAGAAGAACACTAGAAAAATAAACATTAAGTCAAGCCCAAGATATTAACTACTCCCAAGACGTTTCAAGTCCACAGAATCGAGAGAAACCACTGACAAGCTTCTATAACATGCAAAAATCCCACCAAATTCGGCACATCCTAAAATGACGAGATATTAAAACTTTAACTGCAAGTCAAGAGAAATATTCTAAGAACGACAAGCTCATTCCTGTTATGGCTATAAAACATTTTATTTCCATCGACTGTCATACCCGTAGTAGTTTATGTGAGTTTAGGCGCGTATTATTTATATGCACTGTTCCATTTATCTTGCAAAGCTTGTAAAATAAAACGAATGATATTATGTTAACTTTCTGATGTTTCGATTTTAAGTGCCATGTGTGTCTATTTGTTTCGTGCTGGCATTTTTGGGTTAAATAGTTTGGAGTTTGAATTTCGGAAACTTATTGGCTTGGCTCTTATCTGTTGTATAAAGAAAGTTCCTTGGAGTTTCTTGCCTATTCTTCTCCATAGAGATCTACGTTTTGGAATGGGCAAATAGCTTCAACTTTCTGACTAACTGACCGACTCTTTGACAATTCAAAAGTGCCGTTTAATTGAAATAAATGTTTTGAGTTTGAGTTTGAAACTGTGTGTCAAAACAGTTCTTTCCCGAAAAATAATCTTATTTCGATGTCAAAACATGGAAACAAGTTTCTTAAAACGCAGTTTCTCTATTTTTATATTTTATATGGGACAATTCCCATCAGGGTATTGTATCGGGTACAATTAAGGTATAATACACCAAGCTTACCAATCTATATGTTATATTAATTTAATTCGCCCACCCGTCAGAATTCGACGAAGCATGTTTAAATTACGACTACAATTGAAAATTAAATATGAATAATGTGAAACGCGCAACAATTTGCATGGATTTATACGAATTTGCTGTACCTATGTTTAAAAAACTCATTATCGACATCCTTAACAACTTTTGCACTACTTATGGGGACATAAAGTGACTGAAATTCCGACAGTCCAACAGGAAATTTTCGTTAAAATTATATGCATATTAATGAGCACAAACAAAGGAATATTCATTATTTCTCGACAATACAATTTTCGCGAATGTTCAAAAATGTAAATTATATCCTTGTCATGAATTTTCGATTCTGAAAAGAATAATCAGACGGCCAAAAAGCACAGTTGTGCGAATCTATCATAAAATAAATAGTAGTTCTAGACAAAGCCGATATCGGTGGAGCGCATCCATAACAAATAACGATATATCACACTTTGCCGATAATTGAAACATAGAAAGCATTTCACGGTGACCATTTAGTATCAACCTGCCACTAACAGTTGCAAGTAATGCTCCGACCATTACAACCGCATCAATATATGTCAAATGGACGAGAATAATAAAAAAATATAATAAATATCGTACGCTTGAGTAGAATTTGTAGGAAGAGTTCCGTACAGTGACATAAAACAGTACAATGATTTGATGTGATCTCTTGTGTGAGAAAAATTGCCAACATTTTCAGTATTACCTTTAAAAAACAGGCGCTCTACGCATTAGGCATAAAGGCTTCAATTCAATAACACATGTATCAAGTAACGCTGAAAAAATAAAATAGTAAGTAACAAGGGATTCATTCATTCAGGACAGTAAAATTAAATTTGATATTGTGTTCTGTAAAAAATATAATAATGTTAATTACTCAAACAAAGCATTGTAGTACACGTTAAAAAAAAATACAATAGAAAATACAAAAAACATGCAATTTTATATTAAAGAGATCGAAGTAAACAAATATTTTTTTAGAAAGAGTATTGATAACTTCTACAATACAGATCAAATTAAGTCTAAAAAGATGAATTTATTATGACAGTAATAAAGAAAATATTCACTATTACTATTAAATTCCAGTCAAAGTTTTGATTACAAACAAAATGTAACAAAATCAAATGATAAAAGTTCAAAAAGACAAAAAGTATAGTAAGTCCAAGTCGTAATATTATTTTGTTATTTTTGTCTGTTGTCTTTTGTGGTTATTATTTTTTCTTATTCGTTTGTATTATTTGTATTCATTTGTTATGTAATTCACTTTGTTTCCTTTGTATGATTTTCGTGTTAATGTATTTTCATTTATTTTAATATTTTTACCTTGTCAAACTTACTGTACCTAGATTATAAATTTAGAAGTTCCTAAATGATTTGATCTCCTATAATTGGAAGCGCACACTTGTATTTGTTCCTATAATTCTATGTAAACTTGCATGTAATTAGTAGCCTCTGTTGGAAATTTCTTATCTATTGGAAAACTCATTACTTTTGCTCACGTAGGTAGGTTTTTTATATAATTTTTCAACGGAACCCTAATAACAGGCGAGGAGTACGTTACGATGTAGCTATCGAGGATCGGAATACGGTAAATGATGCCATTAAGTTCAATAATATACAGCGAGGGAATGACAATGTTGGTAGATACGAAAGATTTGTGGGGAGCCACCGCTGTTTGATGTTTACTCATACTACACATGTGTAGGGTTAACGTGCATATTTTTTTAGAATGGTTGCTATTTTGTGTGATGTTTTTTTTAAAGATTTTATTTTATGTTTTATGTTCCGTACCTCAAAATGAAATAAACGGTACCCATACAGGATCACTCGTGTATCTGTCTGTTCATCTATCACAGCCGATTTGCTCCGAATCTAGTGGACCGATTAAGTTGAAATTTGGTACACATATGCATTTATATGAACCCAAACACGGACGTGTAACGTAAATAAATGAATTTTGAATGTGAGTCACTTTTGGGGGGCAAATTAGAAAAAAAAAAAAAAAAATTGCAGCAAACTGTACCATGTGACATATCAAATGAAAGGGCTTGTTGTAGGGGTCTCAAATATATATATTTATTAATTAAAAATAAATCGTTTTAAAGTTATTTAAGAATATAGATGAAATTTAACCATAACTCCGAAACTACTGAGTCTACATTTTTTTTTTTAAATATAGGAAATGGTTGTTTACTTATAGATTACAGGAAAACCTATAAGAAGTCTATGGTCTTAAAACAACATGGTAAATCTCTCAATATTGTGCGTACAAACTTACATTTCAAGTTGGAATGTATGGGAGAACATGTTTTTCAACTACAAGTTAGTTCCTGGGATAAATTCTGGAAGGTTTGTCATTTATTTTGCTTCATAGGGTTTCCATAATTTTAGGTAAGCTTATATCAGTAATATGTATAACTAACTAGTAGTTCTGCGAACAGTAGACCTCGTGAGCACAAACTTTTTTGCAGTACCTACTATAGGTACCACTAAAGTTATTTCTAACGGGATATTTTGAAGCCACTTTACGCCTAATAAGTCACACAACATGTTCGACGGGACCTAACCATTAAGCGAGCGACAACAACAGCGTGCACAGTGGTGCCATCTACTGAACTTATTGTAAAACTAACATTAATATTGGTTCTATAACAGTCTCGTTTTAGAGAATTCTGAGAATTATTTGTAGATTTCTCTAGTATTGTGATGAGATGGTGGTCCCAGGTACTCCATCAATCCCTACCTGTTAGTTAAAGGGCCGATTCCACTGGTTTAAACCTAAAGGTGAGCAATTTCCTGGATCTTGAAAAGTTTGGAGTATTCTGCTCATCACCCCGAAGATCCTCATTGAATCTTCATCATTTTTTTATGAGACCAACCTAAGTTACCTTCCAAATAAAAGAAAAACCAGGCAGAGATATCCAGTAGCCCCCTTTTTGCCCCTTTTTGAAGGAAATGCCCCTTCAATCCAAAATTCCCGACGAGAAAAAAAACTATAAAGTCGTAAAACCGTGTATACCAAGTTTCGTCCAGATTGGTTGTAAAATATGACCTGTGGAGGAGTACCAACAAACTGACAGAGGCAAAAAATTTTTGCCTTGAATCATAGACGCTTCGCTTGCTCGGTCAGTATTATGGATTTACTACAAAATATTATTATAATAATTCAATGAATTCATCAGTCATGCCAAAGTGTTAATCCGACATAATTCACGCTAAATACTTCCAAATAAGCGATTAAAACAAATATTATCCATTTTTATCAATTGGTACTTTATTTACATTTTATAATGTGATATCAATGGCCTGTATAATTTTCGTAAAACCAATCACAACAGCTAAAACGAAGTGATAACAGATTTACTGTTCAGAGGTTTTATTTCAAGCGGTATAATAACCCAGAATCATGTATTGAAAACAGGATTTTATTTCCCATCCCGTTCAGTTATGCAGTTAATTTATTATCAGTTCGTATCCTGCGCCATATCCCGGATTTAAATGCATCCTGATTCCTCATTGACTCTCAATTATTTCCGGCCGATAACTTCTGCGAAATTAATCGAAAAGTAATACTCATACTGTTACGTTAACTTTATTTTAATAATATCGTGAACTCGTAATAATCCCTTTTTAATGTCCTGTAGGTACTTACTGGATTATCTTTGGTCAATGAGTACAGTTACCACTAAAAGTAAAAACATAAAGTTATAATACAAAATTCTGAATAAGTAGCTGTTTTTTTTATAAGCTTTAGTAAATAATTAAGAGAAATAATATAATATAATAATAATAATAATTAGTAAGAGCTCAGAAAAACAAGGTAAAAGATTAATAAAATATTTAATTAAATATACTTACACTTAAGTAGTACAACAATGTAAGATAGATGTTAAGCCGTCGGTATCCGCCAGTAAAGAGAACGAACGCTTCGGTGCAATAAGCCAGCTAGGCGCGCCGCCCGCGCGTTGCTATCTTCGCAGTTGTCAACTTCACGACGGTACTCGAGCGCCATCTATTGCCTTACAGTAAGTATGTAGATTTGTATAAAAATGCTCAAGAATGTGAAATCAAATAAAATATACATAAAATAGAGCATACACGTTTGAAGAAGCATAGATAAATTGGATATTAAGTTTTCCCTTATATCATCAGAAAACTTAGCAAGAAAAGATAAAACAATTTTTCACATCAGAAAACCTACGTAAGGTTCTTGAGTGCCTACTCTATGTAGACTTTTACTGTGACTCATTCGACTGAAAGAAATCTGGACCTAATAATAGCAAGAACCAATATCGAATCCTTGAGCCGATCGTAAAGAGTAAACGAAAGTTTAAACGGATTCGTCTCGAAATCACTTTGGCATAGTTTGATTTACTTATATCTCTTTTGAAGTATACAAGTCTGAAAGTGACACCGGTGACTGAAAAGTTGTGTGGAAATAGGTTTTCATGGTATGGGCATGTGATGCGGAGGAATGAGGGAAATGTCGTAAGGAAAGTTTTGAGTATGAATGTGGATGGCTATACGAGTAAGAGAAGACCAAAGAAACGATGGATGGACCGTGTGAAAGATGATATGGCTATAAAGGGAGTGACTACCGAGATGACGACTAATAGAGAAATATGGAAGACAGGGACATGTTGCCAAATAAATGACGAACTATAAATGTGAGTTATATCTTGGATTCGTAAGTTCAACTTCAAATGTCAAAAAACTGACATTTATAACTTGCCTAGATATGGTTGAGTGGCTATGTTGGCTAACTGTGCTAAATATTGGATGCTCGCAAGACTGAAACTTTTATGTGATAGGATAGAGTGGGTAGGTAACTGTCATTACTTTTATATTTCTTTTAAAACAAGTAACATCGGATTTATTTAAATTTTCCTTATGATTACGGCAACGGTGACTATAAAGGGAGTGACTACCGAGATGACGACTAATAGAGAAATATGGAAGACAGGGACATGTTGCCAAATAAATGACGAACTATAAATGTGAGTTATATCTTGGATTCGTAAGTTCAACTTCAAATGTCAAAAAACTGACATTTATAACTTGCCTAGATATGGTTGAGTGGCTATGTTGGCTAACTGTGCTAAATATTGGATGCTCGCAAGACTGAAACTTTTATGTGATAGGATAGAGTGGGTAGGTAACTGTCATTACTTTTATATTTCTTTTAAAACATGTAACATCGGATTTATTTAAATTTTCCTTATGATTACGGCAACGGTGACTTTTCCCTTTATAAAGAGGAGTATGAAGCAAAGGTTACAAAAAGAAACAAATAGTGGCTTATATCTTCCATTAAGAGGCCGGTGATGGATGCGTAGTTCATACAAACGTAATACCAAAATAATTTGTAAATCAAACATTTTCTTAAAGTAGTGTGTCTTTATTCTGATTGGAATATAAAATAGCTAGGTTCCAAAATATATATTTTGAATGGACACTGATTTAAACAAGAGTTATGAGAAAAATAAGTTTTCTATATACATTTGAAATTCCTCATATCTCGTCTTTATATCATATTCCTTTCAAAATATATCTTTGGAAACATAGATATTCTGTAATCCAATCGAAATAAATACACACTACCTTAAGGATATTTTTGATTTACAAATTATTTTGGTATTTTGTTTGTATGAACTACGCATGCTATGCCGGCCCCTTAAGTAGTATTTTTATTATTACTCACCGTCAGCAGGCAATGGCTAATTATAATTATTATTTGTTGTTCCAATTAATGTAAATCAAATCGACGGCCGTGAACATCACTTGTGTAGGTATAGTACATAAATCAGTACAAATACACGATGAAACACTGATTAGCTAAGTAACGGAATAGGATTACCAGCTCTAACAATACAAATCTATTTACCAAATAACGACCAAACGAGAGGCGAAATATGAAACAATATTTGAGGGACCCGCACGTTCCCATCACAAACAGTGGGTTGTTATGACAAAAAGCTCTTTACTGCAAAATAAATAAAGGCCCAAATTAACTAGTATATTTTATCATTATTACAATATATTTAAACTAAGGTTCGGGGCCACTAGTCACTGTTAAGCTTAAGCCGGTTACGGCCCTCCCCATTTTCTGATGGAGATTTATGTCAGGGGATCAAAAGTTTCCAACCCGCACACTATAGCATGGAATCTTTTACAAGCGTGTATGTGTGCGTGCAACGCGTTCACGAGGTACGCTCGTTTGCAAATTTTGTTTCGGAAATATTATTTCGCTATTTATGAACGATTCGCTGTCAGTTCTAATAAATAAATAGCCGTTGAAACATGGCCGCTACGCTAGTAACGTTCACGGTTGAGATAATAAAAATATATGTAACTTATGTAGTGGTCGTAACGTTTCGTTCGTTTCATAACTGTTGGTAATTCATTTTCTCATTAAATGTTTAATTTTAGTGATAGGCGGGTGACGGCGGGAGGTTTACGAGACACGATTTACGATGCCATGAAGTGCTGTGCGCGACAGTACGTACGGTGCAATGTAGTACGTGCTTGCCAATGCCATTAATAATATTACTGGAAGTCGCCCAAGCGCGTATCACTGCCAAGTAAGAGGCATAAGTTTATAGTACAGCCTATCTGTACAAAAGTTGTGGATCAGTAGCAGTAAAATTGGGTCAAAACGATTGCTATCAATTTGTAGTTGAGAATTTAATTGTAAACTTCACACATCCAACAAAAACCTTGTTTAGCAACACAAGCACAACTCACAAACATTCAGAAAAAATATATACTGCCTAAAATTATTTTATTCCGAATCGACAACTTAGTTTAGGATAAACATCCGACACACGTCTATTCTTTCCGTGACCTTTCCAGCAACTTTAGGGTCGTGTCGCCGTCGGTTTTTGCACGTGTCCTAACTTGGTGGCACATCCCCATGTATTTACCCACTGTTTGGTGCTATTTATTTATTTATGTGCTCTTTAATGATTGGGGGTGCTTTGATTCCAACGTATTAAAGCGACACGAAGGCCTATTATTGTTTTTTTGTGTGATGTATGTGTGTTTTTCTTTTGTTTGCTTTTTTATTGTGAGTCACTGGAGTATAGTTGGATGTTCATAAAATATGTAGCTTTGTACTTGTTTGAAATAAAAAAGGTTTATTTATTTTATTCTGTTCGGGAAACTTACAGCTAACTTATACAGTGTTCTTAAACAATATAAAACTGAAGGCCATTTACAAATTTCCACTGATAAACACTAAAAATAAAAACGAGAAAACAAAATTAATGGTCGGTACAAAATACCTATAACAAAAATTAGTAAATAAATAGTACATGATCAGCTAACACAAACTAATAATCGTTCAGACTAAAACAATTACCTTACCGTAAAGAAGCTTTTCACCAACAAATGCTTAAGCCGAGAAACAGTGGTATTGAATATATCCAAATCTTCCCTAGTAAATTCATTGAAACTTCTGCCTGCACGGATTAAGGCTTCTACATACCAGCGCGACTTGTCGCGCGACGCAACATGGCACAAAGGCCCCGCGTGTCGCGGGACGAGCGGTGCCTTTGTGTCGCGTCGCGTCGCGCGACAAGTCGCCCCGGTATGTAGAAGCCTTTAGAAACGAATTCTGCCTGTACGCGGACATGGAATGAGGGATATGTAACAAGCTAGGTTTGCGAAACATTTTGCAGTGGGTAACTAATCCTTTTTTTTTTAATTCTTTATTAATAAGTTGTTCTATCCACATGGATACGTTAACCCCATTGTACCTTATACTCTATTTACACACAACTATACACTTGTAATTACACTATATTCAAATATTTATTTAGTGCATAAAAGGTATTTGTAGTACGTACATGTTAGAGCTTAATAATTAAGTAAGCGTAGTAGTAAAACTAACAAATATCTGTAGGGGTGAACTAATGTTCTCCTAGCTAGGTAGCAGAGCAACCTGTTAGCTAGGTAGCAGAGCAACCATTAAGGAGAGTCAGTTTGCCTCCCTCGATAAAGATCTTAAAAATAGTGCTACGTGTTGACTCCTAAATCAAGTCATTAATCATTAATTAATCACTGCCTAGACTTCTGCATTAGTAACTAATCCTAAACTGCCTAACAGCTCAGGGCAACCAGCGGCTCAGAAGTTTTGCAAAAGTTGTTGTACCTACTGTCGCGCCTATTACGAAAACCAATTTGATGCTATCGACTTTTTTTCTTTGACGCGAAAGACTTTCTACCTATGTGTTGAAATACATTAAAACCTATACTATCATTTTAGCTAGAGATCGAATATTCGGATGCATATTTACCTAAAGTACGTTTTTTTCGCGGCAGAGGATACAAAGTATGGAAACGGCTTCTTAAAATATATTTTTAATCCGGGATCGCGAGGTTTTATTAATAACAGTGTGTAGGTAAACAATTTTGTATTCCTAAGTATAACCATTGTCAAAGTCTGTTATATTCTAGACTTCCATATTAAAAAAATTAAATAATATCGATCTTAGTAATTATTATTAATAAACAAGCTTTACCCTGCGGCTTCGTCTGCGTGGAGGTCGGAAATTATCCTAGGGATCGTACCACCGGGATATAATGAATGAATGAATGAAATGCACCGACCCCAGCTTGGTTGTACCAGACTCGATTGCTCGAATGAACCCAAAGATTCACACTAGCCCCTGAAACCTCATGTTTCATGAGACTACAGAGACCATTGTATATCAGAGAGTAGACCGGGGGGCGTGATAATGGTAGGGAAGACGTGCCCTTGGGATAGGAGGGATTTTTAGAGCCTTGTACAGCCTTGAGCAAGCATTGGAATAGTGGAGATACGGGTGATATTTATCTATGGGAGGGGCATCTTTTAGTAGCTTCGCCGCCAGGTTGGCTCAGGTTCTCTCGGTTCTTATCTGTGTCACTGCTATGCTGTATTACACGTTGCTGATTCCAAGGTCTTCGTCTGTATTTTATGCGTTAATCAATCAATCTGCCCCGCCTTTTCCCAACTATTGGTTGGAGTCTGCTTCCAGTCTAACCGGATGCAGCAGAATACCAGTCGTTTACATGGAGCGACTGCCTATCTAACCTCCACAACCCAGTAACTGGGTAATACGATACCTCTTGGTAAGACTGGTTGTCAGACTTTCGGGCTTCTGACGACACGTAACGACTGTCAAAGATCCACGAATGACAGCCGGAACCAATAGCTTAACATGCTTTCTGAGGCACGGAGGAGTTTCGGTATGTAAAGATGGTCACCCATCTACGGACCAACCATGGCAAGCGTAGCTTAACCTGATGGAGCGACCCGTGTGACTGTTATTAGTTAGCCACGAGCTCTCTTATGCGTTCATCCAGGTTAAAAGCTAAATTTGTGCCAAATTTCATCCAAATCCGTTTGAGCCGTCTTTGCATAATTGAGTAACAAACATACAACTTTCACGTTTATAATATTACTAGTAGGATGCTATAATCATAATAAAATGCTAATATTAATAAAAAAACTATTTATTTATTGTCTTTATTTTATTGTGAAAAATATATTTAATTATTAGTACCTATTTATTTAATTTTATATTTACTTATTTAAAAACTAAACATACATAAAATATAAATAATAATATGAGCAAGTCTATAAAAAAGGAGGGGAAATAATATAATAAATATGTCAATAATAAATTTAAGCAATAATAGGTATATTATTTGTACCAAAAAAAAACAATTAAATTATTAGTCATATTATTATATTAAACATAATTAGTAATCAAAATCAAAACTCATTTATTCAAACTAGGCTGAGAATTAGCACTTTTCGAACGTCAACAATTACATAAGACAGTCCCCCAAAAACGCCCACCCTTCACACTTCCTAGTGCTTTAGCTGGGAAGAAGAAGTGGCGCAACAACCTTCCCAGCAGCACAGCTGTCTGTTTGAAAACTTCGTCTCTTGGTCTTACTTCCTCGTTGGTCTAGTGATCGCAAGTGCTGCTGATGAACATAAGGTCCTGGGTTCGATTCTCAGGTCGGGTAAAGTGTTATTGGATGCTTCCATTAGGAGTTCCTCAGTAGCAGCCCGGAGTCTGGATTTGTACCCGGTTGGTGGCAATAGGCTCGCCCCCTATAACATAGGACTTAAATATAACTGGTGAAAAGTGGGTGTACTACAGGTACACCGCTGCCTAACCCTTCTGGGATTACAGGCTATAGGTTATGTATGTAATTGACTAAATATATTTCTTATTCATTTTTAAATTTTAATCCTGTTGCTGTGTCCCAACAGGGTCCATAATTTGTACCTAGCTATAAGCGTTTCTGGATTGCATTCCATGATACAATAACATCTGATATAATATACATTATGGAACGCAATAAATGAACATGGAAAACACAGACAGTCATTCATATTAATATGACGAACTAAACTAATATTAAACTAAAACTTTCCTTCTATTTTCGTACAAACAAATCACGCAAGCAACTCAAAACTCGAAATGTTTTTACGAAATTACTTTTTGACTGACAGAAATGATATTCTTTGTGCTAGTTAGTGAGCTACGAAAATATGGTGCTGTCGACAGTATTTGGAAACTTTACACTGAAAAATAGCAGAGACGTTTCACGAACCAATTTATTTCGAACGAAAATAGTCTGAAGTTCTCACCGGCATTTGTTTAGGATGATACGTTGTATGTGATTTAGCATTGGTGACATAAATCTTCATCAAAATCATCTCTGGAGTCGGAGAACAGTTCCTGCTGTGTTCGTTTTCATTTTGATACGATACGAGATCGACTGTTTGTGTTTGGATCTTTTTGTTATATAGAGCAGTGGACTGTGGTAGCCCATTGGTAACGGCCCTGACATACGAGTTATAGGTATTGGGTTCGAACCCAGACAGGCGCTTTGTGTAAGTAATTTCATCACCTCATTCATGACTTCATGACTTCATGATTCATTTCATGACTTTGAAATTTTGATTTGACTTGTGTATTTTTATTTAATTTTTAAATTTTTTGACATTCTATTTTTTAAGTAATTCAATTTAAAATGAGAACTTTTTTATTTAGTTAGAATTAAAATATTATGTACATAAATAACAACTTATAACTAATTAATTTATAAAAATAACAAAATTATATACTAACTAAACTAAAACTATAAAACATTAAAATATAGCGTCGAAAAATTCCTCCGCATCGCTGTCGACTGGTAATGTACCCAAGAGACTGGCGGCATTGCCACGTTGTATGGCAATGCTTAACCTCTGGCCAAGGTAAAAACCAGCCCTTGGGTCACGGGAAGTGTCAACCAGCCGTTTGGAGATATCTTTGAACAAATCATGAGCACTCGTCATTTAAAATGTATTCTTTAAATTCAATGTTGCGATTAGTACTCATTGAATTAATTTGCACACCTCATTAGGTTATAATACAATGTACCTTATACACCTGTAACACCTTATTTAACATGTATTATGCAAATAAATTATTTGATTTGATTTGATTTGACTGCTCTCGAAACGGTGAAGGAAAGCATCGTGAGGAAACGATGAACCAAAAATTCGAAGACATGTGACATATACCAACCCGCACTAGGCCCGCGTAGTAGATTGCAGCCCAGTCCTCCTCGAAGAGAGGAGGCCGGTGTCCCAGCAGTGGGAATATTATAGACTGATTATGCTATGCTATATGTACAAGTTAGATAAGCTGATAAAGTCTTTTGTGTACATGATAGTGAGGATGATGTAGATATTCCTAAAACTTATATCTGAAAATATATGAAACTACACTGAAAGAAATGTTTGCATAACTGTAACAAGTTGCATAAGTGTTTTGACTGCTGCGCTGCGTGTCGCGGGTTCGATTCCCGCACGGAACAAATATTTGTATGACCTGCAAATAGTTGTTCCGGGTCTGGCTGTTTGTGTATGTGAGTTTAAATGTCTGTAAACGCACCCACGATACAGGAGTAATTTCTAGTGTGGGGCAACGTTTTTTACAAAAAAAAAAACTTTGGTTACAGCTTACACAAAAATGTTGTCTTGCCAACTAGGTGTTATCTGTTACATAACCATGTTTTGCTATTAAAAAAATTGTTCCGTAAATGTAAGCAAAGTTTATTTCTTTATAACTAAAGTTAAGTTGCTCCGTGTGGTGCCGGACGTAAAGAATAGCATCATCCCATTACTTCCCGTGGGTGTCGTAAAAGGCGACTAAGGGTCTTACTAGAGAATGGGCAGCAGCGTTCTCTATGCATTTTAACACCATACTGCGATCGCCAACCCGCCTGCCAAGCGTGGCGATTATGGCAACCCCCCCCCCCCTCTTTTGGGGGAGGCTTATGTCTGGTAGTGGACGTCTTTCGGCTGGAATGATGATGATGATGATGATGAACTAAAGTTAAATTATTTTTGAAGTAACTTAATTAGTTCGGCTAGTTATTTCTTTCAGTGTATTGATCTTACCAAAATAAGTTTGTATTAGTACGGACTTTAGAATAACCTCTACAAGTTGATAGGCTTTATCTTTGAATTTAAACACCAAAATAAATATAAGAAGAATTTTTTATTTCAATTTGGACGTTTTTCTCGTATCGTAGGTACAAACAATGGACACGTTGCGCAATGATACGAGGCAAGACATAACTCACCAATAAAGCTAGTTATGGCATAATAAATTCATTTGGTCAGTTAACTTAGATTTGTTATCACACGTAGGTACGTTGATACACCTACTCACTACCTTTATTCTACCGTTTCTTATTAAAACCTAAAGGAAACAATACTCGGTTCGAAATAAGATTAGACATTTAAATAAACCTTTTTTACAGTCCGTTCAATGGATTTTGACTTCTATTGCGTTGGTGGCATGACCAATGATAGCTGTAATAAACAGTTGGTATTGTAACCACGTTTTTGCTTTTAATGCCATCCTTATGTCTACGGAATAGAAGTCAAAATCGGTTGAACGGACTGTAAACAAGTTTATTTAAATGTCTAATCTTATTTCAAACGGAGTATAGGTCACTGTGGGACTAAAACTGTATTGCAAAATTAAAACTAAAATCAATAGTAATTCATGTACCTACTCGCTGTAACTATAATGATATTTAAGAGAACATTATGTCACGTGCTCAAAACCTCGGTTACAGCTAAAATAGTTTCTAGTACTCATTTTAAATAAACCAGTGAGAAATGGGTTATTGTGGTGTTTCTGAATTCTGGGTAACTAAGTGAGAGAATAGGCTGTCGCAATATTTATGCACAATCTGATAAATTCACTCAGGAACACTGGCTAGCATTCGAGTATAAAGGTAAACGAACAAACATTAATCTATGAGATATCTTTAGTGTCCCAACCACTTCAAGATAGATAAATAGAGTACTTTTCATTGTGCACCAACAGGAAAATCAAAACCCAAGTTAGATTCTGTGAGGATGAAATTTTCGTGATAAGGAATACACCATTTCCTCGGTCATTCCGCAATTATGTAAAGTCAAATGAAGAATGGCGTAAGAAAGATGATCAGCAGCATCTTTCCGTTATATTCACCAAGATACCGCAGTAACCAATAAATTTTTCAAACACAGTGATTAGAACAAGGTCTCATGACCGAACAAATCTACTTATAGCCAAATAACCTATAGATATCAGACACCCGATCAGTGTAAACCAGGTCATCAATTTATACTATAAATAAATCATTTATAATAGGTCGACCATTCAGCATTGTTTCAGCTATCGATTCCCACCAGCGGCGTTTATACATATTTGATTCGTGTATGTATGCAGGTGTTTAAGCACACAATCCCGGATTACGCTCATACAAAGCCACAGCAGTATTATCAACGTTGTTTCTTTATAGTCATAATCTGTGAGGACAAAAGCCTTTATTTTCATCAGAAATCCTTTGTGTATCACTTCATTTCAGTGTTTTTTTTTAAGCAATAGTTTTATGAGGTGGGACTTTTACATTTTCCAATTTCTGGAAGCAATATTTTTGGGTCTGAGTTCCCTCTTGCTTGTTAAAACCACCCACCTACTCAGAATTATGTTCTCTCTTTCTCCTTACTCAGAATTTTCCAATTCAAATAAATAAAATTATCTATAAAATCTTATTCATTGTACGATTTCCTGGAAGGAAGCTTTCCTTTATCCTGATGAAGGAAATTGCAATCTAAAATTCGAGGAAATTGATCAGCTCTCTTGACCTTATTAAGTAAATTATTCTTGACTATTTATAAAGAAATACGTGAGTTAATAAAAAGCTTTTGTTTTACTTTTAATTGACTCTTGTCGTAATTAATGACAATTTTCGCGTCATTCATCTTTAACAGTTCAAAGGAAAACGTGTCCAAACCTTTATTAAATTATAATACTTATTTAAGGACCATTAGTACCAAAAAAATACTAAACATAACAACACACTACGATCATAATGAGTATGCAGACTAAAATAATGTTATAATTTTCTAAATTAAACAAGCCTAAATAATTGTTGATAATAATCTACTATGAGCATGCTGTGTTGTATTACCATGTTCGGTTACAATGACAAGCCCGCATCGATGGACTGGAATTAAGCTAGCTCGCATCTCTGAATATTGTCAGCAAGGATATTATACAAATTGCCTATAGTGAACATTTAGAGACCATTTCGATTAAAGCTTATTGTTTCATAATTTTATAACATAATTGGCAAAGTTAAAGGAATTAAAGGGTGTGATTTGTATAATAAGAATGAGGAACAGTGTGTTAAGGCACTATGAGACAAGACATTATGACAATAAGAAAAACGAAAAACCAAGGAAACATTATTAACTTTAGAGGCATGAGGAAGAGGGTGTAAAGTTCACTCATACTCTATTGAAAAGGGAGAATCCTCCGACCTGACGGGTGTTTGTGTCTGGTGGGCAACTGCCCGACGGTTAATGTCGGGATATTGTATATATGCTAGTTGTGCGTTAAACTCTGCTTGCGTGATGCAGGATTTTGCGTGACGTCAGTATGACGCGTAGTTCGCATGTGGCGATGTTGATGCCGCTACATTAACAAAATGTTTAGTGCGAAAAATGATAATTTGACTTTTCCATCATCATTATCGAATGATTTATATAAATATACTAGCTGCGCCCCGCGGTTTCACCCGCGTAAGTCTCGATCCCGTGGGAAAGCCACCCTTAAAAATAGATAGTAGCCGATTCTCAGACCTACCGAATATTCATATAAAATTTCATAAAAATCGGTCAAGCCGTTTCAGAGGAGTATGGTAACTAACATTGTGACACGAGAATTTTATATATAAGATATATATAATATATATGATTGAATGTCACTTTGTCTAGGCTCTCTGACCCGTATACAATAATGAGAAACATACCTTTACCTTTAACATTAAATTCTATAGCTTCCCAACTTTCCGAGGCTCTAAATACTAAAGGCCCTTAACTACTGAATTTGTTAACTATACAATATAATTATATACGTTGGGAACACTATGAATTTCCGCCAGGACCTCAGCCAGTACTCAGCGTGCCCAGTACAGCGTAATTGAATCACAATATGCCGCCGACAGCTAGAGTTAATACTACTGTAGATGGATAACTAGGTGTAACTTGTAATAATATAGGTGTGTAGATAGCTCTAAATGCTAACTTGGTGGTAATCCAAGCCATCACACATAAATTGTAGAATTGGAAACAGATGATGATGAACTTGTAGATATAAAAGCATATCTCTTACAATTTAATATCTTCAAACAATTAAAGTTTGTAATTCGTAAGAATGACCAAGCAAGTAAATATAAAAATTTAAAATCTCCATTCGAACCCAATAAAAGCGACAATGTAATGAAAAAAGGAATAAAGTAAATAAAAAAAGTAATTGCTCCTCCACAAGTAAAACAAACGAGTCGGTTTCAATGATCAACTCGGAAACCAACTCACGCTACTACATAGATTGTATCACAGTAATTGTCGTAATACGCGATCGTTTGCATGAAATAATGCATAATTTCAATTCCGTATGCATTAAGTACATGTAAACTTGTATGGAGCACTGCCAATAAACTTCGATACTGATCGTTACGGTCCCGGCGACCGCGTGCATTACCGGGGTGCATCGATGACTCCCTTGTATTGATTATGCTAATTTTATTATCGAAATTCATTCGTCACGCTTGCTTCGAATGCTTTTTTCAAACAATTCAATCGCAGACTACGCGAATATTAACATACTGGATGCCAATAAAACTCATTCGATCGCACGCTGGGTTAGATTTTGCTTACGAGTCACTTATTTTGCGAGTTTATACAAATGTTAACATTATCTGAAGATATCTCAGAGAATGTTTTCATGAAAGTGAAACATGAAGTAGTACAACATGAGAACATATTGTGGCAAATGCTGAGAAAAATTTGATTTGATGTAGAATTTCCGTTACCGCGAAAGCTGTAGTAAAATTTACGATCATGTTTACCTTACTCGGATGTAAGTTTGTTTATCATAGAAAATCGAAGGGAATCGTGCATCCCCGGGCAATGAAAGCGGGTAATTCTGTTTGTATACCAACAGCCGATAAAACTTGAACGTGAAATAAAACTCTGTTTGGTAATAAGTTAATAAAACATACATACGTTTTCTGTGTCATTGTTTATTTCCGTGTAACAACATGTTTACGTTTGTCTTTGGTGGGAATTTATAGATGCTGTTGTTGTTTTAAGGAATAATCATCATTCCCTATCTGTTAATCATCAGGAATTTGTCTGCTACTATTTAGTCTCTCAAATTCCTCGTGGTCATTACAACTTTTTGTTTTTAGCTGGAGTTATTTTAAATGGAGTTTTGTAAAAGAGATTATATCTTCATTAACTAATCATAGCAACGTATATTTTAAACTGGCCGAGGCTCAGTTGTATCGAAACTAACGTGGTAATGATGAAGATAAATTTACTCGTATGTCACGGGCTAACCGACGTTAATTTTGAACGTTGTTGCGTGTAGCCCGCTCCTTAATCTGTGCTCCATTAACAGTAACCATTAATCATAGTTTTAATAACAATTTAACCCCAACTAGATTAATATATCTTCATTTATTCACATGCTCGAGCGCAGCGAGTTGAAGTTATCAAACTTTTATCATTCAAATTTCACTGAACTCGTTTCATAGAATATCGAAGCCGCAACAAATGCGTCCATTCTCTTCTGCATGTCGTTTCTATTATAACGAATTCAAGTGCAACTGTTACAAATGTAGGATTCGGCTTTTGTTGTTTACCCATTGTGTACAATTAAACGTGGAAAGATGTAATAATCTCGACTGTGACATTGTGTTTTTTAACCGAACAGAGACACATGCGGGGTCATAATAAATAATAAGTGCGGTTCTGCAACGCGTACATTCAGTCATTCATGCCTCACAATGAATTGAATGTCAAGTTTAAACGTAGGGTTGTCCCAAGTTTAGTTAAGCGGGTGCCGTGTGCGCAACGATGACTAAAATTCGGGGTGTACCATACCATTATTATTTATTACAGTATAATATTTTGCTGCAGTCCGCCGTTTATAGGACGTTATTTTTTATGAATTATTTTTTATTAACGGCCATAACGGGTCATTATATTGCATTGAAATGATGGGGTTGTAAGTAATTCATTACCACTGTTTGTTATTCTCACGGTCATGTTTATTTTATGAGAACAATAGCAGAGTCGTCGCATTTAATGTTCTTTTATTTTTTCTCGTATTGTTAAGCAACAATGTTTTACATTGCAAAAACAATCTCATATTACTTTGTACCTACTCAATAAATAATTTCGTAAATAGACACTTCAGACGAGACTAACTCCACATTAACACAAACTCAATAGGAATATCGTCCATTTAGCTGCCCAATTTAGTAGCGGTTGATGACAGTTTGAAACTTTGCGGGCCTAAATTGAAAGCTCTACCAAAACCAAATATCAAAAACAGATTTGGTAGCAGCTGTTATTTCACGATCACACATGAAATTTAGCAGCTCCTATAATTATAACGCCAAACAAAACACATAAGCAGCTATAGTACATAATTAACCGACGATCACAAACCCCGCTGCTCTAATCGTACTTAATAATGTAACAGTAAATTGGCTGAACAACCTCACGAAGCAAATTACTAGTCTAAAATTACCACAGTTCCATAGTAAGGGGGAATATCACAGCATGTAAATCGATTGTATCGAATATTTCGAATAGCAGAAACGTCTCCCGGGGTCTGAGCCCGAAATTATAGGTTTGGCCCGAAGCTATTTAGAGCTGAATATAACTGTATTTGCTAATAAGTCGTGTCAATTGTCGAATTGAAATCTCACAATACCGCCATATGCTGTGAATAGAACCCAGAGGGAGACACGTTCAATAAATTTTTGCTCAAAGAACTTTAGTTAAACGATTATTTATTTAATATAGACTATAACAACTTTGAACATGTTGAAATCGAGTTTTGAAACAACTTCCTTCATAAACTAATGGTAATTATAAATTGAGAAAGTTTGGAGAGAGATTGAGCTACTTGTAGCTACTCAATCATTTCTTGTATTGGATACACGCAATGTTACCAGATATAAATTGGTATCATCAACGTTATCCGTATAAGTTCTTTACGGAGGAAATGTAACTAAAACTAAATGCTTTACTGCTAATAAAACAAATTACTTGCAAGAATGAACCTTAAAGCGCGTACTCTCGCTTCCCCAACTACGAACAAAACAATCAAGTCTGCAATTTACTATAAACGAAATCTCGGGCAAGTAATACATGCAGACATGTGCTTACGGTCTATTATCTCCACGCCAAGGCTCTAATGTCTTACTTCCTCCAAATATCTCAATTGGAGCATTTCATTAAACCTCAGTTTTGCAGTTACGCACACTACATTTGATGGGTCGTGATTGTAGTAACGCTCTGCGATTGTGTATGTGTGTGTGTACGTGAGGCCCCACGCACTACGGGCACCCCTTGCGTTTCATTAAATACGTTTCCGCATATCACGCACTATGTCATTTCCTTTAATAGGCACGTGCGTACCGCATTATCGATATCGATAAACGACGAATTAAAAATAATCATAACATTATTACGAAATAATATATTAACCAATAAAAGCTTTATTTATGAGCTCTATTTTAAACAATACATGCTTTAAAATAATCAATTTGTGCGTTATTGCGTAGTAGAAACAAGCAATAACATAGAAATCGATTATTTTAACGAGCAATTTTCTGAAAATAACCCACATACACGTCATGCCTCACGCATTTTCTTACCTAGAAATAATATTCTATCTGAACTGTTTCAACATTGTTTGAAGTATCTAGTGTAAAATGCATTTTAGGGTAGTTTAAGATTTCATAAGTTTGTCACTGTTTTACATCACAGCACATTTAAATATATTTTTCAAGAGAAAACTGAGCACCCTACACTTTTATAGGCACGGAGCCAACAACCAATGCTATTGGCTCATTTAACTTTAAGTAGCAGAATTTTAATGTCGATCTTTTTCAGAAGTCACCTAACTACCAAATTTACATTAAAATTGCATTACATTCGAATAGTTACATTCAAATCAGTACTCTACGAGTAACTATCGATAAAATTTAAATCGATTAAACTTTCAACCCGACCCTCACACGTAACCATGGGAAGCTATTTGCGGATTCAATCAAATCCGCAGAATGGTAATATTATTGGCTCGAAACATTTATTTGCCGTCGGAGTTAATTCGTTTCGACCAACTTTGTTAATGAAAATCAAACGTCAAAGTTCGGTAACGGAAACATACCATGTGCGAACATTCTACCGAAGCAGTATGAAATGCAATCGTGCCAACCCCATTTATTAAAACTTTGCATTGATTTATGAGTATTGAACGTAAAACACTTTCTTTTACGTTTTTCCCATATGTTGTGCTCTCTAAGAAATATTATTAATAGTTTTCTGATTTCCTTGAACCTATATAACTTTATGGTAGCACACTTTTTGAATTATTATGCTTACAATATCGCCACAAAAAAATCTGAATATAATATATTAGCGCAAGGCATTATCGGTGAAGAGTAATATGCTTTCTCGCAGGTTTGGGCGATGCTCATGTGACGTTAAAGTCACATTATTCAAAAGCTATTGCCAAACGTTATACACGTGCAGCCTGTGGAGCAATTACACTAAAAAGCCTACAATGCCCTGCGCGTCCAGTATAACAACGCGTTCAGGGGCTTGTTTGGGCTCCCATGGCGGTGCAGTGCCTCTGGCATGTTCGCCGACTACAGTACGGCTGGTTTCCAGGCGGTGCTTCGCAATAGAACAGCCTCCCTGTGGTCTCGGGTAAATGGTAGCTCCAACACGCTCCTGAGCGGCGTGGTGTCGGACAGAGTGAACAGCCAAAACCTGTGGCATTGGTCGCTCACGCATGTCTAAAATAATAAATACTTTTTATTTTACTAACATAGCTAGAAGTATCTACCTACTAACAGAATATGGCCCTGTATCATTTACTGTGTGCTTGATCTAAAATAAACATTTTAATTTCATTTCATTAGTGCATACTTTGCAACGAGAAAAGCTAAATTTATCTACAAATATTGGAGGTTAAATTAAATGCTGCTTTACTATATACTGTTTAATTTTCCCAATTAAACGTGCTGCAACTTCTAACATTATACTACATGTGGTGAACTCAGTATTCTTGTTACATGGTCTTCCCCAATGTACTAATCTGGATGAAATAACGTTTCTTTCCAGATATATTTACGCCACTAATTACTACACTCTGTCTACTCTAGCCACTATATTGTACCTATTATAAAAACAAATAGGAAAGTATACGTAGCTAATTCATTATTATTTTAAAAATGGAACAAAGTTTGATTGGCTCGGTTAAATAACAATTGTCTCAACAAACGGTAAATCCATTTCAACTGTAATTCCGGTTCTACGAAAATTCCGACACAAAGCTAAATTACGCAAAAGAATACAGAGAAACTTCATTGTCAGGTTTATTAGCGCAATCAACCGTCTCGGACAGTGGTTGGTTACAAAAATAGAAGTAAGTTTATAAAAGGAGGCAGAAGTGAACCAAATATGCATCTATTAGAGGTGGATTACAAAATTAGGTCTCATATCGTTGGAATCCGCACATTTCTGTCCCAATAACAAGCTCAATACTTAAGTATTCTTCTTATCCTGTTCTATTTGATTATCAACCCGCTATAAGGTAGTGCTAGAGAAGCTTTTGTCAATTCCCGAACTGCAGAATTGTATGTTCAATAAATGTCCACTTCTAAACTCTGGTCTATTAAACTAACTATACACAGATCTCTACTATACATTATACAATTCCCGAACTGTATGCGAATTGTATGTGCAATAAATGGTTTTAAATCTTTCTTTATATGAAGCTTGTGACTAAGTTATTAACACCCGCATGGGTCGATTACAAGTTAAGCTATGTTTTCCAAGGTCAGTCCATGGATAGGTGACCATCCATTATATACCGAGATTCCTCCGTGCCTCGGAAAGCACGTTAAGAACGTTGGGCCCGGCTGTCATTCATTACGGATAGTCGTTCTTTGACAGTCGTTACGGATAGTCAGGAGCCCAAAAGTCTGACAACCAGTCTTACCAATGGGTACCGTGTTACCCAGTAACTGGGTTATGGAGGTCAGATAGGCAGTCGCTCCATGTAAAATGCTGGTATTCAGCTGCATCTGGTTAGACTAGAAGCCGACCCTAACATGGTTGGAAATAAGCTAGGCTGATGATGGTTTTAAATGTTTCCTGCTCATCCTGTCACTGTTCTCGCTTTAAGACGCAGGTATATGCCAGTGACCTTGAGTGGTTAGCTTGCGTGTTCTGTACTGAGTTCACGCAACGCGTCGTACGTTCAGCCAGTAATAGGACTCGCCCATCAAGGAGCGCTGTCCCCAATTTAAAAACGCATTATTTATTGATGATACACAAAACAAAAGGTATTTAATAAAACGCGTATACTAAAAGATCAATAATTAAATTATCTTTAAATTGGTGAAGGTTTCAGAAAAATACGTTTGGTAGATTTAGCGCCATTCTCAGTTTTTTATCCGCGTTAGACATAACTTTACAAATTAATTTCACTATGTAGTATAAATA
This sequence comes from Tiliacea aurago, assembly GCA_948098905.1. Taxonomy (NCBI): domain Eukaryota; kingdom Metazoa; phylum Arthropoda; class Insecta; order Lepidoptera; family Noctuidae; genus Tiliacea; species Tiliacea aurago. Next base: position 16,700,390 of record OX402587.1, on the reverse strand, counting down.
TAATCTAATATATTCACATACTAAGTTATTGAGAAAATGCTCTGATTTATCATATATTTTTTTCAAATCATCAACACTACCCGTTTAGGCGTGATCTTCAGGATAAAATCATTAAAAGTCGGTTATCATCCCCTTAATTGCTTGTCCTAAAATCTGGATTTTTTCCTATAGGTATTTAGTTATGGGCACCAAATCCTTTCACTGGTCCACTTCTAAACTCTGGTCTATTAAACTAACAATACACAGATCTCTACCATAAACACACACTCTTAAGATCATCACTTTATGGCTTTCGAACAGGTTTCTAATCTTCATGCCGATCATCCACAACGATGTAAACAAGTGCTATAGTGGTGGTCGTTATGCCCTATAAGTTACGACAAGCAGTGGATTATGATCAGATTTGTGTACACATACTTTGCTTTCATGCGTCGCGACTATCGATGTTTGCTTTAGTAACTTCAATTACCACGAGATTTCAAGCAAATTTGATTTGCCTTCTTTATTATCTATAGTCTGGTCTGCATGTCAAAGGTGAGATTGGATAAATACTTATCCGCTATACGAGGTGGGAATGACAATACGATAATAAATTACACTGTATCTAATGACGTTCCCAGTCTGCATACAAAAAGTCAATCAATTATTATATATCCAATAGTTTAGTCACTATAGCTAGTCGGCTGATCGGTAAACCTATAGTAGACCCACTATTTAGTTTGTTTGACAACAACTTTTTTAAGTTTGATGTTAGGATATTTTTATATGGTTTCTAAATACTCCTACGCATTAATATTGCCAGTATTTTCATTTATTGTCTCCACATGGTAATATAATATTCAAAATGGTGATACCTATCTATCTAACACATCGGCAGAATCACACTATCGCACAGATCAAAAACTAAAAGCTGCGGGCATCAGTCCATGTTTAAAGTTTCCTTTAATCCCCGGGTCAAATATAAATAAAGTTTCAAAATTAGGGTCGAAACTTCAAACAATACGTAGATTTCGTCACCGGTCTCGGTTTCCATAGCGATTACACACGCCCAAACAACATTATCATCCCTATATCAGTAACCGTTCTTGCGTATAACACTATCGGGGGTTGTCCGTACCACAACGGGACTTTACAACGCGTTTATCTATTCACTAAATTGGTTACCATACAGATTTCGGGAATTGTTTAAAATTGTGTTCCCAGGCCTTTTGATTAGTATGGGTTGGCAATTCACTCCCCGTTTCGACAACCCTGTTTCGACCGTGTGAGGATTACGTACTGTTCGACGCGTTTAATACGTAATTACAATTTCGCTTAATGATTTTTCGTGGGTCGGTTATTCGTTTAGCTAGATCGTTGAGCTCCGGGAATTTAATTGGATTCAGTGGTCGATTTATGGATAGTAAAAGAAGTAATTAAACTTTAATACCGTCTTGTTTGTTTATCTTGTGTACTATCTCTTAGTACTTCTGTATCAATTAATCCCTTCTAGTTCCTAATACTTATCTTCTACACGTTCATGTAATTCGTTGCTTTGATTATCATTCTTTAGTATTTATTTCCCAAATTCTGAGGTTACTGTAGAATTTCCAAATTCTTAAACAGCTGAATTTAACGCGCTCCAAAGTGTGTAAATTATTACTCTCAAGTCATCATTTTCACGGTCAGGGTGCAATCATTATTCAGTCTTGAAACATGGCAGGGGTCTCCGGCTGTTGGTACTTCATAACACTCCGTGTTGGGAACAGAGAGCAAACAATGTGTTGAATGGACGACGAGTAAAAGAATCTGAAAAGATTCACCAATTTGTGACAGATCAACACCACTAAAGCATTTTTTTTTTCAAAAACATCTTTATATAATATGCAGCCACTTTTTACTCCACGAGTTATTAATAAACATCGAGTTAAGAATGAAATCCGATCCGAGAGTCAAACCGAAACTACGTTTTCTTTATAATCCTCTCAAGTTTAAATGTCTCCATAAACAGTACATTAAATCGTAACCTATCATCTTCAAGCTTTTAAAAACATATTTAAATTATAATAATATGGGCAAAGCTATTACTTAAGCCAATAACTCGTTCGATAATAAGATGTAACATTTGTACGATAATAAGGAATTAATTCAGATGTTTGAATTGCCTTAAATCCCAGTTTATAGGCCTATAAAATACGCTTTGATAATTAATAAAGTTTATTACGTATCTGTAACAATGTAGGATGTGGAAATCATAGAAAGGTGGATTCAGACGGATCGTAAAAATGTTGAGACTGGTTTTACGAGTATAGCTTCATGATTGAGAATGTATAAGGCGTCGGTGCTAATTGGAACGACGGAGACCACCAAAGGAGATTCGTCTTAATTCAAAATTGAGTTCATGTTAATTCATGTGACATAAGTATTAGATAAGATTGTTATCTTTATTTATCTAGCTACATATGTGTACATAGATAGAACAGTTGTGGGTTTTCAAGTAGGTGTTTACGAGCGAAATATTTTGTACAACGTATTTTCTAGCTGTCTTCTGAACTATAATTTCTGATTATGGAATACTACACCACAAAGTGGGTTGTCTATTTTAATTCAGAAATATTCAATAAAATTAGGTAAATCATACGAACCGTAATGGTCATGGCGCAGCAAATCCTCCGGAAGTTCTTTGACCGAATTATTTGACAACAACGAAAAAACAAATAAATCATACTTAATGTCAAAAGAAATAAAGGTGCAGTTTTCAATATTACTTAGATTAACTTTTTATATCTTTTTAATGTTCGAATTGGTAGCCTCTAGTTGATGACAAATTATGATGGTCGTTTAGAAAATTTATGTTCTATTGGGTATTAAATCATTCCGTAAATATATGAATGCTGATTCACACCATTTCACACATAACAACACATCACGCTTGAATCCCCTAAGGGCTATGGCTAGAAGTATATCTAAGGTACCTGTAGAAATGAAGTGAAATCGTTTATTCTGTAAATTGGATATCAGATTCACTTTTACACCCACATTCGCCTGTTATGTTTAAGTCCTATGTATTAAGGGGCGAGCCTATTGCCATCAACCAGGCACAAATCTAAACTCCAGGTTACTACTGATGGAAAAACCCAATACCAGTTTACCCGACCTAGGAATCGAACCCAGGACCTCATGGTCAGCGGTAGCGCTTGCGACCAATGAGGCAGTCTTCACCATTTTTTGTAGTAGAAGTCCGAACCAGTCTTACCAAGCGGTATCGTATTACCCAGTAACTGGGTTGTGGGGGTCAGATGGGCAGTCAACCAATCAATATCAATTGAGCCTATCGCAGTCGACTGCTGGACATAGGCCTCTCCCAGGCAGCGCCAAAACACCCTGTCATACGACTTCAGCATCCTGTCTGACCCAGCCACCTTCTTAAGGTCGTCGGTCCATCTAGCTGGGGGGCGTCCCACACTACGCTTGCCGATACGCGGTCTCCACTCGAGGACTCGTCTGCTCCATCGGCCATCGGTCTTTCGACAAACATGGCCAGCCCACTGCCACTTCACACACATAGGCAGTAGCTCCATGTAAAATACTGTTATTCAGCTGCATCTGGTTAGACTGGAAGCCGACCCAAACATAGTTGGGAAAAGGCTAGGCTGATGATGTAGTCTTTTGCCGCCATTACAAGACAAGATCTATATTTTGACATAACTTAAACCATGGAGCCAGTTTTTGTAATAAGAACGTAACAGTGTTTGAAATACCGTTCTTTATACAAAACTGAAAACATAGTTCGGTACTAAGTTGACAGTTTTGTGTTTAGGAACTTTAACATAGTCGGAATAAAGTTCGAAATTCAATAATGGCTCCATGTTTTAAACCTGGGTCTGAAGATAAATATTGTTTTGTAATAAGGGGGTTGTTGTTTAAACAAAATAAGTACACATGAATGCTACAGTTTTCTTAAGCATCATTGTAGACTTAAGGTAAGCGTCCACAGGCCCGCATCGCACGTATCGGACGCATCGCATCAAACGGATTAATTAGACTGCGTCCACTGTATCAGGCAGCGATCGGATTGCCGACGCGAGTACCAGCAATCGGATTGCCGATGTCACCTTCATTCGGATTTTTGTAGTGATCGTACGTGCGGAAAGTGTTTGTGAGAATGGATAGCGCGCGGGGCACGTCCACTGATCGGCATTCCGTATGACGTCATTGGTACGCATCGCATGTAGGCATTGCCGATGAGCGGTCCGTACGGTGCGGATCAGTGGACGCTGTTGTATGAGTTTTTATACAAGGCAAACTAAAATCCGTTACGTGCGATGCGTCTGATACGTGCGATGCGGGCCTGTGGACGCTTACCTTTAGACTATATACCTACGCATAGCAGTGTCATAATTAATTAATTATACAAAAAGGAGGTTCACTATAATATCTTGAGGCTCTAAAGATTACGAAGTGGTCTTAAAGAAAATCAGCGTTTTAGACTTAAAGCAGGCTTTTTAGCTTAAGCTAGTTTACTCAGGTCGTAGATTAGCATAAAGGGCAGTTTGCTGATGAGCGGGAATGATATCTGAGACAAATATATTTAACTTTCTTGATGAGTTGGGGTTCCTAAATCTGACTTTATTTTTCTAGCCGTGCCAAAACAGTTTTTTGGAAAAAGCATTCTTAAAATTCCAAGATATAGGTACACACGGCTACACATCAAAGCTATACATTTCTATTATAAGCTGGCCTCTCATTGTGCATTCATCCTATACAAAGCGAGATCAGCCTAAACTGGATTTGTATAGCTTGATGTGCAGCCGTGTGTACCTATTGCTAGACTTATTAAACTCTTTATGCTCTTTTTACTCTTTCTCTTTATTATCTTTAACGTGTTTTTATTTTGCCAATTTAGCAACTTGACTTCATTTTAAATGTCTGATATAACTTAAATTAAAATATAAGTAGGTAATTTTAATCACGAGCTCCAAGTCTCGCTTCGGATCAATATTTACATGCACGAAACGAGTTCTGTACAGTCAATATTAGGCTTGCCATACAAATGAATACATTCTGACACAATGGGGCTTCCATTTGACCGCTGCGTTTATGTTTGCACAGACAATTCTCGCTTCACCGGCTTATACCACCGAAGTATTAATGTTGTGGTGGTTTCTTTATTTTATGCTAGCCTGGTACTGTCGGAAGTTATTTACGAAAGCTCTTTATTAGTTATGACTGCGTTTACTTAACTGTATCCTCCTTAAGTGTATGTTTTGTACATATTCTTTACTCATTACTTAGCAAAACTTCTATATTTATTCTTAACTAACGACATCTAGTGATTTCTGTTGGAACTGAAACAGTAATATGCTCGGACCCCGGCCGAGTCTACTGCCATAAATCATGGTCCATCCAACTGGCGGTCTGACCATTTAATTGTAACTTAACCGTACTGACATGAATAAGCTAGTAACCTGATTAGTTAAAAATTGAAGTTATTGGTATACGACGATATTGCATTAACAAATAACTCATCAACAATAAGTTTAAATAAAATTAAACGCGAAATGAAGAAGCATCACTACATATAGCAACTGACAAAGATGAGTAGGCTGATGAAGAAAACATACTGGACGTAGAAGGAATAAAATAAAAATTAACTTTCCAAAACTGACAAGCGCATAGGCGGTAAACATAAAAATATCACCAGAGTCAACTCTACCACTCTTAATAACAACATCAAATGAAACCATAAACTACTTACCTACTAATAATAAAATAAAATATATTTACTAACTAAGAGCACAAACTGTAACTCAATAATCTGAAGTCATAAATGTTCACGCGAGCGTTAAGATGAGGTGTTAACTGATCTAGTTACAAGTTTAAGTAAAGCAGGTGCTGCAAAGTACAGAGTTGTTGGTACAAGTAATCAAACTGCTGTGCTAGTGCCATCACGCTTAGCTGCATTCGAATTGGTTGATAATTTATGAATATTAAAACTTCTCAATTTGTTAACTCCTGCGGTGTTAAAAGAAAAGCAATTATTTTTATACTAGTTTTCGTGTTAGCACCATCTCTACTTTACTTAATATTTGTATTAGATGGTCATGCATTTGTTATATTCTGACACTTGGGAATTCTGACAGGAAGTTTGACATTACTTACCGGACCTTAGCTTGGGGGCACTTGATGTTGACATTCCAAGTTATGACATTTAATAACAGCAGTATCCCAATTTATGAAATTTAATAGTGCCTGAATTAAATCGTAAGTTCAGTTTAGGGAGTTCTAAAGGTATTCAAATCATACAATTACTCACAACATTATGACAATTCGTATCAAGCATGAATCAGTAGTCCATTTGTAATCAGAGAGCTTGCAAACTTATCTCTGACGTAAGATTCGGGAACCAAAAGTGTGTCATTAAATATTACAGAGAATGCCACAAGGGACTATTCTCAGCCGACTCATTTATTTATGAACGCTTTCCAAGGTTGAAAACAATAACAACAATAATGATTATTAACCACTCGCAACAACTTTGGAGAAATATTATTCATCTGAATTTATAATTGCACAACTTTTGAATGTAAAATTAGCTACTCGACGCGATTATTACCAAAATTTGTTGTAATAAGCAATTGAAATGAGAAATTAGTTGCATACCCAATTACCCATTAACATAATATTCCAATAGTCGTAACATTGTACCAATGGCAGCAGGGTTCATATTCATACAAATATGGAGCTCACTGATACATGGCTTATGCAATAAATATTTGGATAGAATGGGCAACAATTGGGTAAATTTGCGTAATTTAATTGACAAAAACATATAAGAGCAGTGTGTCTAAAAGTTAAAAAAATAGTTTAACTAAAACAAATTAATTGCTCTTACAATATTCACAAAATAAAAAGCAGCTTCAACATATCTCGTATACCCGATATCACTTTCATACCTTGATATTTATGTAGACGGATTAAAAAAGGTTTCCATCATACGAGCATAATATTATTATTCCTCACAGTTCCTCAGAACTTAGGGTGAAGCTATTACTCATCTTTTTCCCGCGTCGAGGGCTCGTTTTTATTGCTAGACGTGAAAAATACCAGAAATTTCATCCGGTCCGCTCAAAGTGGCCGGATTAATTCAGAAGGCACTTATTTCAAATTGGATTTCGCTCGAGCCCGCGACTTTGGCGTCTGCCTCGCGTCGCCTTCATTTCCTTTTAATAGTGTCCGACTTGTTCTCTCTATTGGTCTCCTTTCTTGTCAATTATGTACCAATTGATTGGCACAAAACGGTCATTTGATAACATGATATTTGGCATTCAAAGGGGAAATATTGATAAACAAGCAAATCTATCATAGGAGTTGCTCTATATTGACTGAAGCCTGTAAATTTCCAATTGAATGAACAATAATTCACATATTGTGATGAATCCTTTAATAAGGATTGATGTGCTATACCGATAATATCGAATCTGTCCACCCGAGTAACACTAAATTGTTGAGTGATACGGACATCGGTTAATCTTATGTCGGTGGCCACTGGACCGCGATGGCCGACTATAGCCAAGGGCGTGAAGGGTAATCGGTCAAAAGATACGGTTCTATCCCAATCTATCACACTCCAATAATGTACGAGTATCTACCCTACTTTATTCGCATCACATAATACACAACGGATAGTCGAAAGTACAAAAATATTGATACCGCAAATGTGATATGTAGCAAAAGATGTGCGATTACACAAATGTTAAAATATTTTACCCCATCTTCATACGATATAACAACGTTATGCTGTAAAAGTAAACACCATGTTGCTCGTAGGCTCATCTCATAAAGTATGTCAAGAACGTTGACCTCGGTTCTATAAGGGTCCTCTTTAAAACAACATGCTTTACCTAAGGTAAAGATAAATAGCGCTTCTGTTTATTCAAGTGCTCGTAGGTGGCACTTGAAGGAGCGAATACATTAACTTTTCATTGCATTTCAACATAAATAATTCGACTGCTTCGAGCCGGGCGACTCTTTAGCGTTTGTTCACTGGCCAGGTAAATTGACTGCTGCAGGATACACAAGTGGATGGTCACAATGCGTTACTAAGTCTGACTACGTCTTTGTTTGGTCCAAACATGTTTCAATTGTTACTGCATGTAAATGTTGTTCTCGATTACCATTAAGAGCAGGCACAGCTACAACAGCTATGTTGAAAGTCAGCTTCGAATACTGTAAACGTTAATTGGACGTGGAACAAGACACAACTAAAGTGACTCATTAAAATGTCATACTAGAGGACCAACGGATATTTCGAAACATTTCCCTTTAGTGACAGCTAGTTAATATTTCCGTAATTTTCCAAAAAGGTAATGTCATTTAGCATTTCAAAGTCACAATAATTACTAACGTTTCACATAAAAATAAAATTAAACCCATTTTGATTTGTCATTTTGTTAATTACAGAACAGACAATTTTAAATCGCCATTGATTAAAATACTTCAAACAATGTATTCGTTAACTCTTGAATATTTTATGCTAAAATTTCTAGGTACATTTGACAAAATCAGAGCAGCATAAAAATAGATTTTAGTTTTTAAACAACATTGTTTCGGAACTCCTGCAGTCCTATCACAATTATTTTACATCTGACAGCAAACCATTGTCAACCATAAAGCAGTGAAAAATGAAGATCACTGTTAAGCGTAATCAGAGGTCAAAATAACTATGAGGGCTATACATTGTTAAACACAATTTAGTTACCTATGTCTACAATTTAGTGAATAAATGTGTGACATTAATATTATAAGTGTATTTTATTATATAATTTAAATTATATAATTATATTTTTCATCAGTTAATATTTTAGATTTTCTCAATTGTATCATAACTAAAGTTAGTGATACTAATCCGACTGAAAAAGTTTGTCCAATGAGGTATATTGGTAAAATTTAATTCGGTAATTCTAATTCGTATTTTTTTCTATTTTCCAGTGCATCTTCGGAGCGCGCTGCGTACACCTGGCTGCCAGACACCAGGATTGAGTTTTGTTCGCCGTACAGTCGGCGAAAGAGCTCTAACTCAACAGTCTACGAGAGCGACTGATGGTACGAGGGTTTCAACCAACTCGAAGAAGCTTTGCTTTGATCACGGACACTTAAAGTGCGAAACCCTGTACTATGAAACTTTTGAGTGACGTCGAGAAAAATCTACTCTAGAATTAGACGTTGTGCACCGTTTTTCCTATGAAAGTACTTTTTATGTTACGATTATCGTTATAAATAGATCTAGTCATTGTATATAGTTATTCTTTATGTATAACTTGTATTACAATTTTTATGCCATCCATTATGTAATTAGATTCAGAGCAGTGATGTAAGTGTTTAAGTAACAAAGCGATCCTTTTGTTGCATTTTAAATTGCATTTACAAAAAATGGGCATTGTCCTCAAGAATGTAAATAAATAATGAAATACCATGTAGATAAAAGAATCTAATCTTTTAATGAACATATCTTCTACTTCAAGTGCTATAACATTAGTTCCACTTTAAGTGGCAACTGCAGTATTGCAAGCGGATATCCATACGATTGATTCAACAGCAGATAAGAGTTTTGCGAAGTTCTCCAAGAAATCTTAGCTGAGTATGGAATATTTTTGCTCATAAATTTGCTAATATAACACGTCTACTTCAACTGGGGCTCGATGAGAAACCGTGAAAACTTCCTCTTGCTTGCCGAAAATGAATATTTATGACGGGCAACGAGTAATGCGCCATTTATGGACAAAGTTGGAATGTTCGTCTACTTATCGAACGTAACTGAATCGCGAAATTACAAATATTTAGGTACTAGAATTTGGTATCTGTTACCTATATGTAAATGTTAATTTGGGTACGATCGGAATTGAATGTAGAAGTTATGTGCACATTATTTCTGATACTCAATTATCTTTTGTTATTTCGGAGTTTATTTTTAGGCTTTCTTGCTTTGGTTATAACAATATACGACATGATGTAAAAAGTATCATATTTCTAAGTAACTGATTTAATATCATGTTAAGCTATACCTAAATTCAACTTTGTCGACAAGTTTCTAATTATTAAAGTCATATTAATTACTATTAAATATTCCTATATCTACAAAATACGAATTTTCATAAATGTAACTATGTCGTTAAGGTACAATTTCATGTAAAACTTTGATGTAAGATGACACCATCGATTGTTACTATAGATAGTAATTATGTAAGGGTAGGTAGGTAATTGAGATTCGCTGTGATTTATTTATTTATTTTTCTAAGTATTTGCGTTAAATTAGTATTTATTTTCGCTACATTAAGCTTAGGTATAAAAAGTTAGTCATAAGATTTATTTTTATAATGTAGAATTCCCAGGTTTCATAAACATACGATCCAACGTATAAATAATATTGTACAAACTATTATTTATTGTGTAAATATTCTAAATTAGTCATAAATTTTGGCTTTTAAGAATCTTGTTTTTGATCATACGTAAGTTTTATTTTATCATGGAATGATATAAAAGGCGTGGAAATTATGGATTGGTGAATAGGTATGCAAATTGTTGGTTAAGTAAAATGTATTTGGTTTAGAGATATTTCTTTGTATTTTAACAAGGATGTGTCCAGCTTTAGTTCTTATATTATTCCTTCTTCTTATAACTCTATATACATCCTTGTATACATCCTTGAGTACCTACCATAACATCATTGTTATATTTTTATATCGATAGCTGTACTTTATCTTCTCAAACAATATTAGCTCTAAAATCTGTCTTAACTAACTATTGTTATACTATAAGATCTACATACTCATCGATTTAGTTAATACGCGACAAAATCAAACGGCTTGAGGCACCCGCAAACAGGTGCGACTTGACACTAGTAGCACAATTTCTATGGAAACTTCATGGAAAGTGTCGCGCTGCACGTTGCGCTGCCTGTCGCGATATCGCGCCAATCTACACGAGCCTTAAAAGATAGATGTAAGAATGTAAACAAAAAAAAACAAAAGATGCCACAAAATAAAATATGTTAAATATAAAAAATGTTCTTTGTTCAAATCGCACGTTAAAATAGCAGTTATAATGAAGAGTTCTAAGTGTGAATGTTTTGTGAATAAAGTCCTGTGTGCAGTTAGGTTGAATGGGGCTATACGGCATCGTGCCCTGGCCAAACTCCAAACTGCGGTGATTCCGGCGTTGATAACGTTTGCAGCTCTCATATCATTAACAGAGGAAGTGTTAAATCCTACTTTCGTATACTGTTACTTAAACTACTCTAGCCTCTAGGACAATGATATTCTCACATTATCACTCAAAAGCAACAAGATAATTAACAACAATCGCACATGAGACTTTATTCACAATGATGCAATCTTTTAAAAAATAATTTTAACTACAGTCCGACCGTCGAAAGAATGCGTTCCTAGACACCTGTCAGTAGGACAATTTCTAGTAACTATAAGGATCCACGCTATTGATATCAAATTATGATGATTTTTGCGTGGTTTGTGAGCATTTATGCACATAATTATTAATATAAATAACAATAATCTTTATCTGTTGGTTTCAGTGTACTAATAGTCGTCAACAAGTTTCAAAATTAAATTCAATGATTAAATAAGTAATCAACTTATTGTATTTAGCTTTTTTTTTTCGCAAGTTTTTTCTCAACTCATCTGACATTGGCAGAAATGTCGACATTGGCACCATTGCCAGAGCGAAAAATGGAATAGAACTATAAGGATCAAATTCGCAAAACACATATTCGTTAGTATAAAACTGACACGAACTGTCAAGAACACATTCTCTCAGCGACCGGACTGTAAAGCTATAAATCATAGGTAACATAAAACTTTTGATATTGTCGCGGACCTTTTGTATATACGTAAAGCACAAATTAAACTGTAACTTATTATAATAATTTATTTTTACCTCCAATACTGATCTGTTAATTTGTATCCAATGATTTTCGTAATGAAACGCTGTATTCATTGAACGGGTCGTATCATTTAAAATAAAACCTGTTAATCATATCCTGAAATAAATGAGTATTATTTCCTGAAAATGGTTCATTAAGAAGCCCATTATAATGTGCCTGTAACACTGAAAATCTGCCTTCTTAGGGTTCCGTACCAAAATGGTAAAAAGGAACCCTTATGGTGAGACAAAGTCTGTCTGTCTGTCTGTCTGTCACACCTGGATATCTCAAGAACTACTAATGGTATCAACTTGAAATTTAGAATAGTTTTAGATGACTTTTGCCCAACTATTTTGCAAACAAGAAATTTATATCTTTTTTGCAAAAGGGACTGAAAGGGGGTCTTAAAAATTTGAAGTGGAGCTACTAGGGCATGTGGGGTATCATATGAAAGAACGCTGTTTGCACATTCTCAAACATTTTTTTTTAGGGAGCATTGTTTTCCGACTATTAATGAAAAATGTAAAAAAAATACCATCCCCCCCCCCTTATCTCCGAAGTTTGCATAATTAAAAATCTGAAATATGTGATAGAAATATATATATACTAGAAATAAAACGATGTCTCTAAATGGCATAGTTTTTCTGAAATCATCAACATCATATATACGAACGGAACCCTCGGTGCGCGAGTCCGACTTGCTCTTGACCGGTTCTTTTTTATAATTAGTCATTGTAATCGGGTTGGCTTCACATTACTGTTAGAAAGAGTAAAAAGCTATAATTCTCGAAGAAAACTAATCAGGTGTGGTATTAATTCATGTCCAACCATAGAGCATAGGATTACAGCACTAATTACCGTGACATCCTTCGCAATTCTGTTTCATTCGAAACGCAGACCTCGTTAATCTTTCCCGTGCTTAACTAGATGCATAAAGGCAGTTACCGTTTCCACTTAAGCCGTACAATTAAACACTGTGTCGTTATTTTAGATTTTTTCGAAGTAGTTTTATTGTGTTTAACACAGAGCTATCGGCGTCTTGAATCGGAATTGGGGAAGTTTTTGTGATGTGCCATACAAGGTGCAAGTTCGGAACGAATCGATCTACGTGTTTCGTATTACAGAAGCTTTGATTCGGTGAATTGGATGGGTTTATACTTTATGGAGCCAGTGGATAATTTTCGTGCAAGGAAAACTTAGTATAAAACTGCACGCTTATACGTAAGTATTATATTTGAAAACAAAGAAATATAAAATATTGAAGGTCTACAAAAAAAAAGTTACCTACACTGATCAGTACCGCAAATTATCAATGCCAATATTTGAAGATGATGATGATCGATTTTTCCCCTAAATGTTAGCTCAAATAGTACCTAGATACAATTTTACAATTAAAATTCTAAAACCATGAGTGCTATAAGCAGTCTTTGTATGAACTCTGGTATCCAAAGAAAGATTTAACTTGTGTTATGGATAACCAGCATTCTCACATAAATGAAAAACATCTGTATGTTACATTGGTTGCATCAGAAGACGATATCACGAGTGGCGCAGTATACAACCGCGCCTTAGGAATAGGAATTCAAATTAAGTGAGAAAAAGAAATGAGAAACTTCAGAACTGCACTACTACTTCACAACTGGTTTTACTAAGGGTCGTTCAACTACAGACGCGGGCGTGGAATTACTGAAGAGCATATTCGAGGCCTGGGAGGAGTCGCGGGATGCTCTTGGCATTTTCTGCGACTTGTCTAAGGCCTTCGATTGCGTTCATCATGATACACTCATCAGAAAACTGCACCATTATGGTTTGAGGGACAGTGCTCTCGACCTTCTGACTTCTTATCTGAACAACAGAATTCAGAGGGTTGATGTTAATGGCAAGAGATCTGCAGGATCTGCGGTCACTATGGGCGTTCCGCAGGGTTCAATTGTAGGTCCATTCTTGTTTCTAATTTATATAAATGACTTACCTTTTCACATAAGGGATAATCACAAGATTGTATTATTCGCAGATGACACTTCACTCATTTTTAAAATCAAACGTCAGCTAGTCAATTTTGAACATGTTAACGATGCACTCTCTAAAGTTGTCCATTGGTTTAATGTAAATAATCTTCTCCTGAACGAGAAAAAGACTAAACTCATTAAATTTTCAATGCCAAATGTCAGGCAGCTAACTACTAATGTTCAACTTAATGGAATCGAGTTGGACCCTGTTGAGTCGACAGTTTTTCTTGGAATAACTATTGACGGTAAATTACAATGGGGCCCACACGTAGAAAAATTGTCAGGAAGGCTTAGTTCGGCCGCCTATGCTGTTAAAAAAATTAGACAGATTACTGATGTAGATACTGCCAGACTTGTTTATTTTAGTTATTTTCATAGTCTTATGTCGTATGGGATCCTTCTCTGGGGAACATGTGCGGACATTAATAATATCTTTATTTTACAGAAAAGGGCTGTTCGAGCCATTTACAATCTAGGTCCAAGAGATTCACTTCGTGAAATATTCAAAGAAATAGATATTCTGACTGTAGCCTCTCAATATATACTTGAAAATCTATTATATGTACACAAAAATAAATCAAATTTTAAGAAAATGTCCGATATTCATAGTTTAAATACCAGGAATAAACACAATCTTGCTGTACATCGCACTCGCCTCCACAGAGTAGGCAACTCTTTCATGGGTCAATGTATACGCTTTTACAACCAACTTCCTACTGACATTCGGAACTTACCCATTAAACGATTTAAAATCTGTATTAAAACTAAACTTTGTAAAAAAGGGTACTATAAGATTTCTGATTATTTAGAGGACAAAAAAGCTTGGGATTGAGCTGCTCGCTCTGCTAGCCTTGTGATAAAACTTGACATTTTAATTATTATGCATGATTTTATATACATATTGACATTGCAGAATATTGTATACAATTTTACATGAATGTTTACTTTGAAAAGTATTATATTTACTGCTTTAATTTATTGTGAATGTGAGCACTATGTGGATCATTTTTTTTTTCTTTAAATGTTTTCCTTTCTTTTCTCAGTTAAGTTTTAATGATGGTCTGACATTTTGAGCGCTTTATGCGGCCTACCCAAATGTCCTTTTTTTGGTACTGTTCGTCGGGTCGTTGAGCTCCTTAAGTTTTGAGTTGAGCTGCACGATTACTGACAAATGCTTACACTGATTGGTCAGGTCCGCTCAAATTTGCGTGGTTCTTTCCTCAAAAGACCATTTTAGACACGGATCTACATGCCCCTCACATGATCTGACCAAGATTATGTCTGGACTTTAAAAGAGACTTTGACCCCTGCGTTTGTTTCATTCCATTTCTTCTCAGGGGTAGTCAGATAGGAAATGTCGGCTACATCTAGATATTTTTTTTTTTTTATATGACGTGTAAAAGTGATTTTAATATCCTATTTACAGAATAAACGATTTCATTTCATTTCATTTCACTAGTACCTGCTTTCTTTGGATGCAACATGATAATTATAACGTGGACTGATTAATTCTTACTGTTCCATTCAAAATCGCAAAACCAGCCTCTTAGGGGCCCTGCCAGGGTTGCGACCTGCCAGGGTTGCGAGTTTGTCCGAAAGGGATATCGTGGCCCTGGCACACAGGCAAATGAAGGAATACGGGTGGGTTTTAGTCAGTAAAAGTCTGACACGCCCTCCCGCTCAGCCCAGAGCGGGAGAAGTTATTTGATAATTACCCACCCAAAAAAAAAAAGAAAAAAAAAGCCACTTAGGGGCGGGACTTACAGAAAAGACGTAAGACGAGGTCGCGTCGCAGACGTATGTGCCCGTGACCGCATCTCGTCCGCGCCCTGTCTTTTCTGTTTATTTTGTGTCGCGACGCTTCTATACACTTTGTATGAAAATTTATTGAACGGGCGCCGCGTCTGCGATGCGTCCTCGTCTTACGTCTTTTCTGTGTGTCCTAACCCTAAGACATATCGCACACTATGCGTTATGCTATTCCGTTACCTCGGCGACTAAACGACTTTACACATATTTTGTTCAAAGCTCCACCCACAGACTCGACGTCAAGTGGCAGAGTCGCAACGACAGGCACAACGGCAGTCGCACGCTCTCACTACTTGCCGCAGAGACTAGACGCACTGTGCAAGCACACACCCAACGACAGTCGCATGCGACACGTCAACACGACCGTCTTTCTCGAACACTTAAGACTCAGATATATGCCAGTGACGTTGAGTGGTTAGCTTGCGTGTTCTGAGGGCCTAGTGCGAGTTTCATTTTACCATCTCGATCAAAAGCATCGAGCGCGTTCGACGTTCCGATTGGCCCTTCACCGGTGAAGGCCGGCCGGCTTCCAATCGGAGCGCCAAACGCGGTCGATGCGTTTGATCGAGATGGTAAAATGAAACTCACACTAAGCCCTCTGTACTGAACTCACGCAACGCGTCGTACGTTCAGCCAGTAATAGGACTCGCCCATCAAGCAGCGCTGTCCCCAATTTGACGCATTATTAATTTATTATACACAAAACAAAAGGTATTTTAATAAAACGCGTTTATTAAAAGATCAGTAATTAAATTATTTTTAAATTGGTGAAGGTTTCAGAAAAATACGCTAAGTAAATTTTGCGCCATTCTCAGTTTTTTATCCGCGTTAGACATATCTTTACAAATTAATTTCATTATGTAATAAAAACATAATCTAAAAATTCACATATTAAGTTATTAAGAAAATGCTTTAATTTAACATATCTTTATTACAAATCATTAAAATTACTGCCTATCGTCGCCTTAAATAAAATCATTGCTTCCTGCACGACGTCGGTCATAACGACTAGTGAAACGACAAACGACAAATCTGCGTCTTGTTGTAGTGACTAGACGCAGGGATAAGACGTACAGTTTACGCTGGCACTTAACTAGTTCTAAACTTCATTGTCAATTGAAAGCTTATCAACATATAACATAAAGCGTTTCATTCGTAAGCGTCATGGTCACGAACCGTATTGGAAACTTCCACCTGAGTTTATTTGAGTTATTCGATTACTGAGTCCGACTCAGGAAGTCTGAAAGTGGCATTAATGCTCTGAGAATTTTGTTTGTACACCGGTGATCGTACGTGGAACGGTAAGTTGATGTGAGTATGTCTGTTGGTTTTTAGGAATCCGTACCAAAATGGTAAAAAGGAACCCTTATGGTGAGACTAAGTCTGTCTGTCTGTCTGTCACACCTGGATATCTCAAGAACTACTAATGCTATCAACTTGAAATTTAGAATAGTTTTAGATGACGATTGTCCAATTATTTTGCAAACAAGAAAGAAATTAAAAAAATATATATTTTTGCAAAAGGGACTGAAAGGGCGTCTCAAAAATTTTAAGTGGGGTTTTGAAGTAGGGCTACTAGGGCATGTGAGGTATCATATGAAATAGCGCTGTTTGTACATTCTCAAACATTTTTTTTAGGCAGCATAGTTTCCGACTTTTGATGAAAAATGTAAAAAAAAATACTGTTCCCCTCCTTTATCTCCGAAGTTTGCATAGATAAAAATCTGAAATTATTCAATGTGATAGAAGTTTATGTAAAGATTATAGGAAAAATAAAATGATGTCTCTAAATAGCACAGTTTTTCAGAAATCATCAACATTATATATACGTACGGAACCCCTCGGTGCGCGAGTCCGACTCGCTCTCGACCGGTTTTTTTATAATGTGCACCGATTTCATTGGTGGCAGCACAATTGTCCGTCTGCAAACCGCCATTGTTTTACATTGTGTTTACTTTTGTGTCGATCACAAATTAAACGAAAACTAGATAAATATGCATGCGACTTGACGACATAAAGACAGGGGAAGCGCAAAAAGCAGCTTTAGTGGAAAAATCAATAAATTATGAACATTTTATAATTGATAGGTAAATTTGTATTTGTTGACTGGTAAGTTTTTTTTTTTTTTGTTGAAGGCAACTCTGATCAGGTCATTTCTGACGTACGACAGAAATTACCTGATCAGAGTTGAAAACCAACACGACGATGATTTTCCTGATTGAAAAACTTCAGAGATATTAATTCTAGCACTGATCTAATATGACAATACAAAACACACATACCTACACCTTTACTATAATTTACATAATCACAGTAGGTAAATAAAACAGACTAGTTCTCTTGGGAGCATCACCTGTATACGAATTTCTCCCATAAAAGTATTCAGGTTTCAAAAGGATAGCACATAGACTCGACAATATATAGTGTTTCCATTTTTTTTTGGAGAGCTTCTTCCATGTTTTCGTCTTTTAACATCTTTGGCAAATACATGGGTCCCCGTGTTTTTGCCGTCAAAAACTGCGCAACGGGGCATATTAATTAATTATGCGTAAAACGAGTCGCTTGTTTACAAAAAAATATGGATAGTGACAGCTCGCTGTCAAATTCTTAGACGTTGGATAGTAGCGAAATCTGAAGTGAGCAAGTGGCAGTTTTAAAAATACTTTTTTTGTTAGAAAGGGTATGCTCTCGAGGAAATCGAGGGAAATCCTCAAATTTTATAGGCACATATACAGCGATTTGGATATTTTTAATAGTAACTCGTGTATTTGCTCTCGGAAAGCACCGTTTGGTGAGGTGAAGAAAACTGATGATGAAGACCACAAACGGTCACCAGAATTACTTAATAATAAATATTTAACGGATCGCGATTCGATTCGGTATATAATATGGTTGCTAAGCAATTTATGCTGCAATGTATGTGGTGGGTGGCAGTTCTCCTGGTTCTTACCCGGAGACCTCCTCAATAATTAACGTTCCTGCATCGGGAAAAGCTATATTTTGTAAAAATGTGATGAGCAGTCGGCATTAGGCTAATTGTAGCTAAGTTAAGGTACAATGTGACCCACAAAAGAGTGAAAATCTTTTTACAGAAAAAAAAACAACTAACTTCCAAAAAAAACACTGCAAAGTAGTCGGAAGATGGAAGTCGGTGGCAAAAAAACTAAAATACAGACCAAAGACACCGACTTCCGAAATTAAAGTTATTTCTCACTTTGTAGTGTTTTTTTTTGGAAGCCGGTTATTTTTTTTTAAGTTTTTTTTTTCTCTACTTTTTAGACTCCAGACCAGAGAAGACCAGTTCTTACTTCTCAAAGGGGAAGTAAGAACTGGTGTGGTTGTTAAAGAACGAACTTTGATAGTTGGTACAGTCAAGGAAGTTAATTGTTAAGGAAATTGACAGCCTACGTCAATTTGCCGTGTTATAGCCATTTCATATAACTGTCAAAAAATTACAGCCGTGATTTGAATATAAGAACAATTTAGGTTTCATCCATTGCAATGCTGAAAGTACACCGAGAACAGGAGTTTTAAGACGCCGATATCCAAGAAATCAAGTTACATTATAACTTCCAAAGTAATTATAGTGATACATCAATATAATGATCACAGACTAGCAAAATACCAAGTAATTAATATACAACCTATACAGTTCATCAACAATTTCCATACAATTACCATTGACATGTTTATTAACGACAACTTCCTCTCAACATGCTAAAGTACACAGAGAACATAATGAGACTGTTTAATACAGTAGCAACTAATGAGTTTGGTAAACTTTATAATGTCGATGACACTAAGAACATTATTAGAGTTACTCCGGAAATGATTCGAAAGTTTGAGAAAAGTAACGTGCCTTTTAATTATCAGTTTCCTGTGAATTTGTTTAGATCAGGAGTCTTCCATGCTTCCCGGAGGTATGAGGAGAAAAAAATAGTGAGGTAATCTTCTTAGAAAACGAATGTTATGCTAAAAGATCATGTATAAGGATTTGGAAAGTATTGAGGGGAGGTTGTGGCCAACGGGTGGTTCTATTCCCGCACTGAACAAATACTTGTATGGCTCTTGCAGCAATGTGACATTACATTATGTATGGAATAACGTTTAAAACTACGAAATAAGGTTTTTTTTAGGAGAAGCTATTACCTACGCAGGTCATTTTATTTTCAGAGAAAAATAAATGATGCTCTTATAGAAAACTTTTGGTGCGAAGTACAAAATTATAATGCATACTAATTAGCATGCCATATAATGTGTTATGTAAATCTATAACAACAAGTCAGTACAGGCTTTGTATAGCGACGACTTGTGGAGCGGTTATGGGCACACGAACGAATTATCTTTCGACCTTTATGCTGGGTGCTGGCATCATGTAAGATTCCAAATTAAAGATCTCGAATTAAACTGAACATAACGCGTAGAAATAAATAAATATTTAAAAAGTTTTAAGTGTTACAATATTTAGGTATGGCACTGGATCCCGCACTAGGGGATTCTCTGTGACGCAGGATCCACTCTCTGTTCGGAGGTGATTTTTTTTTAATCTCGGCAAAGATGCGTCTTGACGACGTTAATATTTTTGGAATATTTAAATAATGTTTATAAATACAATACAATGATTATTTACAATAAAAAAAAGTTTATGAACAAATTAACATTTATTTGTGTTCTAAACTCAAAAATATTTGAATTTTATATTTTTTATATTAGGCGGTTTATCGGCTTTATTACTTTGCCTTTTCTTCAACGTGGCGAAAGCAAAGCGCGGAAAAACAAGAAAATTAAATCATAGTTTCCTAATAATTCATGACAAAAATATTTTTCGTTATTTTATTTTATTTCTTCAAAAGTGTATTGAAAAACGTCGTTTGATACACGCGGACATTTGTTATTGCAGTTCTCGGCTAAAAAACAACCTCGCCTACGGCTCGGGTGTTAATTCCGCCTCGAATCCAATAACAAACATTCTCCACTTGTATCAAAATGTATATAGCATAATTAAGCCCAAATAGCCAATCCTGAACCTGTTTCACTATAATGATCAATGATTATAAGCGCTATTTTCAGTTTATTTCGATAAGTTTTATTTAATTTTTACAGTGTCGTTATAACTGTTTAACTCACAAAATGGAGAGCGACGACATTCTAATCACAGAGAATGTATGCTACTGCCTAAAACATCAATTAATTACACAAGAATCTACAGAAAATATCTGTGAATCAGTAATTTGTAAAACATTAAATGTTTCTCTGCTACCAGAGATTTAGATAACGAAAGATAACATACACATACCAAACAGTAGTACATTCAAATATTAAAAGAATGTGAGATATTTTAGACCATTTTGGTACTTAAGAGACGAAACTATCTCCAATGTCACACAATAAAAGTGGACTACTGTACTTATTTACATACTTATGCGCTTCAAAAATGCTTAACAGTAGTATGTTAGATATTTGATCGATCAGACCTACCAGGGTTACGAACGTTAGAAACCAATTCTCACGCCAAAGTCAATAATTCGAAAATTTTGTAAACAAATCTCAACAATAGAGTAGCGTGTGGATATTCATTTCATAATCGATTCCGGTGCAAGTAATTTGATACCTTCATCCACCGACATAAGGTCGTTAGTAACATCAAGCATAACATTAAAATTTCTGGCTACCACATCGTATTGACTTTGCCTTTGTAAACACTAATAGGAAATTCAAAAGTGGGAACCAGTTGAGATGAAACAGTGAATATGTTAATTTTGTTAGTAGAATGTCTGGAGGAAGGAATTTTTAATTCTCCTACATCCTCGTCTGATAATGTTGACCTGCTTGTTCTATTTGCATATGGAAAAATATTGAGTCATGAATGAAACATGGAAGTAATAAAACGTATTGAACGCAGAATTCCTGCTGCGGATTTTGATTCAAAATAAACCGAAATACCTCCATAATACGACAAACGGAGACATATTTCACAAATCTCTGATATACATTCGGATTATAAGCACATATAAAACGATAATCCAGTTTTTATCCTCAAGACATACACCCACGTGGGTTTTATGGAATTTTAAGAGACTGCCTTCGAAAAGGCATTTGGCATAAGGAAAGCAGTAAATAAACATTTTACAAGTCATGTTTATTTACAAGAACATTTCCTCCAACACTAAGCATTTCAAACGGCTTATCTCATAGAAATATTTTCTTGAATTCAAGTATGAATTCTTATCAATACGTTGTGCAAAATACCTCGTTATATTGAATATTCAGATTCAAAGAGCCATTTCTCATATTATATCCTAAAGGAATGGTGGTAATGTCATTTTAAATTCAAATAACTGCGTAATTTCGAAAATCTTAGACCACACTTGGTAGTGACAAAACGATTCAGATCAGCCCACACTAAAACCATTTTCTAAGGCGTCATATATGGTTCTGTTTCTTGAATTATACATTTAATCCAATTGATAACAAATCAAATTAAATGATTTTTATTTCAGGAATACCTACACCCATATCAAATTTACACCAGATTACACATGATTCATGAGTTATAAATTATTACAAAACAATCAATAGTATCAATATTACATTACATTAAAATTGTATAACTCTCAGCAGAATTGTGTTAAAGATAATAATAACTAGTACTTAGTTCTGCGAACAGTCCTGCCTTGCTAAGCTTAAAGGTCATACCTGACATTAATTTTATGTATTTTTTTTTACTTTTGTGCTTATCTGGCACCATGGCAACACTATTGGCCATGGCAATACCATGGTACCGACAAAACATACTTTATGGCGGGAAAGTGAAGCGGTTTTGTCGTCGACGTTTCGCGACGCTATGCGAGAGAGATAGGACTTATACGCTTAGCAAGGCAGAGTAGACCTCACGAGCACTCAACTTTTTTGCAACAATTAATATACTACTAAAGTTATTTAAAACGAGATAAAAACGAGATAGCATGTTCTGCAATTTGAGGAGCTATTCTACCCATCACGCCGAAGATCCTAATCAGATCTTCACCAAATTTCTATAAGACCAACTTAAAGCTACTACCTATCAAATAAAAAAAAGTACCATCGAAATCGGATCTCACAATGCAGAGATATCCAGTCCCTCTTTTGCCCCTTTTTGGAGGAAGTACCCTTCCAATCAAAAATCCCTGACAGCAAAAAAAAAATCTATAAAGTCGTAAAACCTGTATAACAAGTTTCATGGAGATTGGTTTGTTAAATACGACCTTTATAGGAGTAGCAACAAACTGACAGAGGAAAGCAAATTTTGCCAGACTTGAAGCAGAGACGTTTCGGTCGCTTCGCTCGCTCGGTCAATAAACCAGTTTAAAGCCAAGCTTAGGAAAGCTATAAGACTCAAATAAATGCCAGTGACCTTGAGTGGTTAGCTTGCGTATTCTGTACTGAGCTCACGCAACGCGTCGTACGTTCATCCAGTAATAAGACTCGCCCATCAAGGAGCGCTGTCCCCAATTTGACGCATTATTAATTTATTATACACAAAACAAAAGGTATTTTAATAAAACGCGTATACTAAAAGATCAATAATTAAATTATGTTTAAATTGGTGAAGGTTTCAGAAAAATACGCTTGGTAGATTTTGCGCCATTCTAAGTGTTTTATCCACGTTAGATATAACTTTACAAATTAATTTCACTATGTAATATAAACAGAATTTAAAATATTCACATATTATGTTATTGAGAAAATGCTCTAATTTAACATATATTTTTTTCAAATCATTAACACTACTCGTTTAAACGTGATCTTCAGTATAAAATCATTAAAAATTGTTATCGTCGCCTTAAGTAATATTTTCCGTACCAATAAATTAAACTGCACCTTTGCTTAAGTTTAATTAATTTTAATCACCTAATAGAATGCGTTTAGTTAACTTACTAATGCCACCAGTAAGAAGAGTACCATTATTTTACTAACAAAACAAACAGAATTTGCACAAGTTACTTACGAACACACTGTTTACTGGTTTCATAATAATATAATGTACTTCCAACTCTATACTCGTCGTGTTAACATCCCACCACCAATGAAACCCAAACACATCATATTCACACTTTATTAAACCTCAACTTAACGAACGTATTTGAGATCCTACTTTAAAAGGTACATAAAGGTCCACTTAGTAACAAGCACTACTAACAACCCTTGGTGACGTCACACCGCCCATTGCACCTGATAGTGATAGTCGTTAAATGCGTGCCATTGCAGGCGCCCGCGCATTCACTGCGAATAATCAACAGATAAATCACTTCGCAGGAGATATTGATAAAGATTTAATGGTAGAGGCGGTTTGTTTGTTGCTTTTCCGTTGTATATAATACGAACCTCGATTTTCTTCTGCCCACGAATGAATAGAATTTGGAAAACTACAAAAAAATACCGGAGAGAGAAAGAGAGAAAATATCTTAGTAAAACTAGTTGAAAGTTAATTTAAAAAACCCAATGGTATATTGAGCAGTGGTGGTCCAGTGGTAAGGACCGCGGCTTACGAGTTGTAAGTCTTAGGTTCGAACCCTTGCTGGCCCTTTACTTTGTGTATATTATTTTATCACCACAGCTCTCAAAACGGTGTCCCAGTAGTGGGAACAGTATAGGCTGAATGAATGGCATATTATATTAAATCTACACGCCCCTAAGTGTGTCTTATGTCTTCTTCCTGATATTCCAGAGAAATCTATTTAAACTATTGAAAATAAACGAAAAGCTTTTTCTGCAATGGGCTGAGAACCTGTCAGTTAAAAACCAAAGCGGAACATGTCAGAATTATAACACAAAGTTTTTGAACCAGAAAAAACGCGGTCAAGGGTCACTTCATTCGTCAAACAACACGACCCAATAAAAATCGCGAATCACTCTTCTCAAATCTGGCGTCAAGCACTACCCCCGACACGGACTAGTCTCGTCTAACCGCTCCGTACGTCCCGCCCACACCGCATTGTATGTAAAATTGTGTGCACATGTTCGTCGAGCCTCGTTGTAACTCGATCGCACTTACATGGCCTGGGACGTACCGTTTTTGGTTAGGCCAGTTCATTGATTTCATGTCTTTTGTGCTATAGCTGTTTGTATGACATCAACTCATTGTCTTTGGTTTCCTTGACAAGATAGTTGGTGTTAGGATATCTGTTTGTCTGACTTTCGTAACACAATTTCCGTTTTATGAAAATTAATGTTCAGAAATTGTATCATAGATCTAATGAACAAAGATAACCTGGATCTGGATCAACCATACTAATCTATTAAATTATCAGCTATAAGTATACAAAATGCTAATTTTAAACTTAGTAACCCTTTGCGTCCAATGGTCTTGAAATATCTGATAAAGAACAGTTGCATTCTGACGTCATACTTGCATATCCCATTTATATTAATTTGATCGTAAATGTCAACAATATCGATAACAATAAAATATCGATATCAATTCCGATAAAAAATATTAAGTGCCCTAGATGTGAAAAAGTACGTAAGTTTATCGAATTCAGATCAAATGAAATGTTGGAGGCTGTTTTATTTACTATTAGTCGAGACAATTTAGATAAAATACGTTTATAGATAACACAATTTCCGTTTTATGAAAAGTAATGTTCAGAAAATGTATCATAGATTTAATGAACAAAGATAACCTGGATCTAAAGTCTATTCAATCAACTATACTAATCTCTTAAATGATTAGCTATAAGTACCTACAAAATACTCATTTTAAACTTAATAGCCCTCTGCGTCCAATGGTCTTGAAATATCTCATAAAGAACAGTTGCAATCTGAGGTTATCCTTGCATTTCCCATTTATATTAATTTGATCGTAAATATCAACAATATCGATAACAATAAAATATCGATATCAATTCCTATAAAAATATTAAGCACCGTAAACATGAAAAAGTACGTAAGGTTATCTAGTTCAGATCAAATGAAATGTTGGAGACTGTTTTATTTACTAGTAGTAGAGACAATTTTAGATAAAATACGTTTAACGTAAGAAAAATTTAAGCATCACTTTGATAGCCGTTAATCGATATTTTTGTTTGTTTATTTTATGTTTAATCGAGCTATAAAAAGACTCTTTTGTTTTATTACTTTTACACGATAGTGTTTTAACTGTTTGAAGTTTATCTTGATTTATTTAAATATACACCTAATTCTTAGAATCCCACTATAACAAATAGTATGTACTTTTGGGAAGACAAAAAAAAAATCATACAGCCGAACATATAACCTCCTCCTTTTTGGAAGTCGGTTAAAAAATACTAATTACAAAAAAGATTTTCTAAAAGAAAATCTAAACAAATAAATCAAATTGAAGTGTCTATTTCTAATGTCAAAATAACAGCTTTTTAATGAATGTTTATGAAAGTAGATAAATACGGTACATATTTTTTTTAATGTTTATCTGTCTGTCTGTTTGTTCCGGCTACTCTCCGAAATGGCTGGACCTATTTTCACAAAACTTTCACTGGGAGATAGCTGATGTTATAAGGAGTAACTTAGGCTACTTTTATTTATAAAAAACCACGCGGGCGATGCCACGGGCAGCAGGTAGTGCGAGAATATAAAGTAAAACCTAATTAGCTGTCAGCAAGAGTAAATACAAGCTGCCATTTAGTTTAGCTCACCTACATTATATACTGTTAGATTATTTTTACGACCGCCATCAATAGATTAGCGGCTGATATCATATTTTTCTCCCACTCAGATTAGCAGGGAAACTAATACACAACCTATCAAAAAGCTATAATGCAAGGCAATGATAAAAGCTTATCTCCAACTTCGGTTTTCTACTTACACTTACTTTTAAAAGCAATAGACATTACTGCCTTATCACATAACATACGCTGGTGGCGTTTGAATCTTTAACGCTGTGAACGGTGAACCGTCCAATGGCAAACTTTAGAAGTATCGTTGCACTTACCGAGTAAGGAAAGTATGAAATAGTGTTCTCCTTCGGTATGTACCGGATGCACTGCGGTACTTTATACTGATAGCCGCATATTTCATATTGTGTATTGTTGCTCCCCGATACAAATAAGGGAAACTTTTGAAAACATCACTTATGTTAGTCGCGTGGAATTAGTTTTGATAGTTCGCGGTATTGTATGCGTGCTTTCGAGTTGTTCGGTAAGTACTCGGAGGTTGTAGAGCATAATATGTTCTGAAATCTGTGATACATACAGTGTGACTTCAAAAACGCGGGGTGATTATTTGAATACTGCTTCGTTCCTTTCCATGCAATAGAAGAGGTCTGGGGGTGATTAATTAAAGACAGCTAAAGAACCTAGCAGCTTGTGACATCCACCAACCCGCACTAGGCCCGCGTGGTGGATTACGGCTCATTCCCTCTTACGCCACAATTGTGGTGATGAGTCCCCTCTTTGAGGAGGCTTTGCTTTCTTTTTTTTGGCTTGAGAGGCGCCACGGCATCCTCATCTTCCGCCTGACGCACGTCCTCACCGGACACGGTTATTTCGGGACGTTCCTGTTCAGGATAAAGCGGGAGAAAACGACCGGGTGTCACCACTGGTGGATCGCCCGGAGGACACGGTGAAACATACGGTGGAGGTCTGCCCGGCTTGGGCGGAGCAGCGGTGAGCGATGGATAGCTCGCCGTCCGATAAGGACCAGGCCCGGGTCGACGGCGCGTTTTGTTACACGTGCGCCTCAAAGAGATGTCAGCACGTTGGTGCTGAACAGCCGTCAGTTGTGCAGTTGTGACGGGGTCCGATAGGGCCAATGCCTGCCAGGGTTGCGAGTATGTCGGAAAGGGATATCGTGGCCCATAGCACACAGGCATCTCAAGACACACGGGTGGTTAGTCAGTAAAAGTCTAACACGCCCTACCGCTTCGCCCAGAGTGGAAGAAGTTATTTGATAATTTCCCAACCAAAAATAAAAAAACTCCCTCTCACAGAGAGGAGGCCTGTGTCACAGCAGTGGAAACATTATACGCTGATTAAGTTATGTATGATATGTAAAGGATTTCGTAATGAAACTGTATTTAAAACAGAAGAATAAATAAAACATCTAATATTTATAGAAAGTCAACGTTACCTAAACAGTAAACATTTATTTCTGTCAAAATTGAAAAGTAAAAGACGTAATAAAATCCTGGACCAGAGGTCATTCACGTCACCCTTCACCACATAAAAACTATAAACTTTTTAGTACATTAAATGAGAAAAGGTTTCCCGTGTGTTTCATGTAAATAGATAAGAAAAACTATAGATACAACTGGCTCTCGACATATGCTCTAACATTATCGTATTCTGATAAAATCGTATCAAAGAAGATAGCGACATGACAAAGGCAGCGCTTAACAGTGTCAGAGGTGAAGATCGTGTATAGGTAAATAGTTCTCAAACTAAACGTCATTACCATACCAGATACATTCTAAACGTAAAATAAGCATTAAGTTTTCTATCTCGCTCTAAAGCTATATGTTAGACAGGAAGAGTGATATCCATTGATGCGAGTAATGCATACATTTGCATACGGTGGTACCACAGAGTACGGACAGAGGGTAAGCTTCATACAACCGCGCTATGGTACGAGTAAGTACACTACTACAAGCAAGGCGCGTGTGTGCGGGCAACTGGCGGCTTTGCCTGAGCGAGGCAACTGACTTGACTGAGCCGATATGAACCGGTTTCTCTTCGTACGCGATGAAGCCGCCAATGGGGTTGTTTCCCGAAAGCTTCACCGCAAGGTGGCGCTGTGTGTTTTTTATCTGTCAACAGTTTTTGATCAAAACGTGTGCATTGTGTTAACGAGTTTATAAGTATTTGCGTGTTTTTTTTTTCGTCAATTTTTGTTGCGGCAATATTATTCTATCTGGCGTATCGCCCAGTTTAAGGAGGAGTTGAAAAAAGAGGTGTATCGCAACAAGGCCAACAAGCCGAGGTTGTCGTAAGGTACATTATATTTAACATTTTATCGACTTTTAGCTGTATTCCGGGCAATGTAATGGTTTTATTAGTTATAAAATAAACTTAACTCATAAACTTTTTGCTTTTTAATGATACTAATGATAAACAAGATTGAAGGTTACTTGTTACAAAACGTAAGGTTATTTGAAAAGAAACCATTCATTTCTTCACAGGTTGGAAGCTTACGACAAAAATTTCAACTTCGACAGTGTGTGTAACACTCCTGAATCCCAGACGGAATTTCCAGAGTAGGGAATGTTTCGTGATGTTAATAGTGTGACATTATTGCCTCCTATAACAAAACAACACATTCACTTCATGCGAAAATTACTTGGGAGTTTGTCAACGCCTATTTCTTTGAATCCAAAGGCGACACATGACCCATTATATTGATAAAAGTCACAAAAACATAAAATATTGTATAATTTCTTTGGAGTTTGACAGTTCGTTTGTAACAAACACTTAGCGCCATCTACGCGGAACTAATTTGACAGTTTTCTTCCCCATTGCCGACACACACGCGCCTCATTCTTTTAGGAGTGTACCTATCATAGCGCGGTTTTATGAAGCTTACCTTCTATCCATTTACTCTGTGGTGGTGCAGAGCGGGTGTGAGATTTGCATGCAAGTGCACGAGTGACAGATTTCGGTCACATCAATGTGGATTCCCTAACTAACGGTATTTGGGAACAAAGCCCCTTTTTACGGTTCCGTACAAAAATGGTAAAAAGGAACCCTTATGGTGAAACTAAGTCTATCTGTCACACCTGGATAACTCAAGAACTACTAATGCTATCAACTTGAAATTTAGAATAGTTTTATGATGACGTTTGCCCAACTTTTTTGCAAATAAGAAATAAATTTTAAAAATATGTCTTTTTTGCAAAAGGGACTGAAAGGGGGTCTTAAAAATTTGAAGTGTAGCCCCACTTCAAATTTTTAAGACCCCCTAGGGCATGTAGGGGTATTATAATTGAAAGAACGCTGTTTGCACATTCTCAAACATTTTTTTTTAGGCAGCATACTTTCCGACTTTTGAAGAAAATTGTAAAAAAAATACCCTTATCTCCAAAGTTTGCATAAATACAAATCTGAAATTATTCTATGTGATAGAAGTTTATGTAAAGATTAAATGAAAAATAAAACGATGTCTCTAAATAGCACAGTTTTTCAGAAATCATCAACATCATATATACCGGTTTTTTTTTTGGGTGGGCAATTATCAAATATACCCACTGGGAGGGCGTGTCAGACTTTTACTGACTAAAACCCACCCATGTTCCTTCAGATGCCTGTGTGTCCAAGGCCACGATATCACTTTCAGACAAACAAACCCTTGAACTATTTACTGTACATGCTTTTGTTCTTCACTGCAGGAAAACTAGGTAAAAAGATTTTTGTTCTCAATTTCGAAAACAAGCTCACTTGTTTTCAAATTACGTTAGTAAAGAACGTAGTAAGTAAAGTTTAAATTATATTTATTTCTCTAAGTAGCTTTACAAGTACTTTTACCTAAACATTTATACCCCCTTATTACAAAACAAGGTTTATCTTCAGACCCAGGTTTAAAACATGGAGCCATTATTGAATTTCGAACTTTATTCCGACTATGGTAAAGTTCCTAAACACAAAACTGACAACTTTGTACCGAACTAAGTTTTCAGTTTTGAATAAAAAACCGTATTTCAATCACAGTTACGTTCTTATTACACAAACTGGCTCCATGGTTTAAGCCATGTCAAAATATAAATCTTGTTTTGTAATAAGACGGCATAAATATGTATTTTGAACTAGATGAGGTCGGTTTTCTTCTATAGAAACAGTCTATACCTACCTACCTGGCTTTGGGGGCAAAACTATGAGTTGCAATACCTACCTTTCAATACCTACTTTCGCTTAATGGAATAATTTATTAACATAATCATCACGCCTTGTTTCCCCGAAGGTTTTGGCAGAGGTGTACCCACATTTCGCCAGTTATGTTTAAGTCCCATGTAATAGGGGGCGAGCCTATTGCCATCAACCGGGCTCAAATCCTGACCAGGCTGCTACTGAGAAATTCCAGATGGTAAACCCAATAACACTTTGCCTTACCTGGAAATCGAACCCGGAACCTCATGCTCAGCTTACGACCACTAGATCAACGAGGACGAGCAGGTAATTTATTATATTTTTTATATCTTCCAAAGTCATTCAAGATTTTATTATTTTATTCAGAGTGCTAACGAGCCGTAATAAAAATGTTAAATTGCTGACCTTGGAGCAATAATCAAGATTTTCTTCACAGACGTATTTTTCTTCAAGAAAAATGGACTCAATTCGTAGAAGCAGCTGGTATGAAATGGAAATCTATCGACGAAAAACTTTGACAAAAGACTATGATTAAAAATCTGAGCTCAATTGATTGATGAAATTCAATTGACATCTTAAGGTCTTTCTCTAAAAAAGAATATTTGGGACATCGCAAAAATGTTAAGAATGATTTGCTCCTCGGAAATATGGTAATGAATTTCGGCGGTAATTAATGATTACTTTGATTTCTATCTTAATTTTTTTGTAAATTCGAAGATAGCAAATGGTGTTTTTAGTATTTTCCAGAATTATCTACTACCTACGCCTAAGTTTTAAGTAAGTAGATTGTATAAAGTAATATCACATATTAGAACAAATTGTCCTAGGAAGACTGAATAATTTAACGGTATTAAACTTCGCTGTGTGGTGCGCCGGACGTAAAGAATAGCACCGCCCGATTTCATCTCGTGGGTGTCGTAAAAGGCGACTAAGGGACTTACTAGAGAATGGGCAGCAGCGTTCTCTATGCATTTATGACCATACTGAGATCGCCAACTGAACCCGCCTGCCAAGCGTGGCGATTATTTATGGCACAACCCCTCCCCTCTTTGGGGATGGCCTATGTCCAGCAGTGGACGTCTTTTGGCTGAAATGATGATGATGATTAAACTTTGATCAATAATAGCACGTATTCAATCATAAAATACGCGTTTGGTTCTTAGTATAGGTACACACGTCTGCCTTACCCTTCGGGAATTACAGGCGCTATGTTATGTTTTGTAAATCATAAATAAACATTTTCAGTATAATTACATTATTATATCAGCTTAAGCAGTACTTTTATTGCTACTTTACGCGTTATTCTTCATTAGATATTTAACGATGATTTATGCGCATTACCTGTGCCTACTTTTATCCATACTATTTCCACGGAAGAATCATCAGCATCCGTATTCCGTATGCTCCGAATTAGAATCGAGTCGCGTATGAGTTATCGGAACAAATAGTAAACCGGTACGAGCCCCAGGTCACGCATCAGTCACAGAATGGCAGCCTCGTACGTCATCTGTCAAAACTCTAACGTTACGGTTTAATGGATTATTGAATACGCCCGTTTTCAATCAACAAACGGACGCTTTTTTGCGGTGAATCGTGTCACTAAATTTTAGTTGTATGATTTGTTATTCTTAGTGAAGTGTGGGCGGTATGTTATGCTTAATTGTTGTGATTGATGCTTCATTGGGCATGTAGGTTTGGTTCGGTACGGCAATTTGGGTAATGGCTGGACACTGTGTTTGTTGTTTAAACAAACTGCCAATAGTGACAGGCGTATGAACTGTGATGTTCTATTCTATTTTTGATTATGTGTGATTTGATTATATGTCTAAAGTGAATTGGAAAAGCAAGTGTGCATTGCTGTAATGAAAAAAAATTAAAAAGTTGAATGATAAAAATCTTTGATACTACTGTGATGTTGTTTTTAGCGTAGAATGGGGGGTGTATCGTCATGTCAAAGGCAAAGTCAAAGATTTATTTGCAAACTAAGTGTACATTTTGGTGATATTTTATAATGTAGGTACTTACAACTTAGCGGCCTTTTCGAGGCATCGCAAATTTGAGGGTTATACATATAACATTAAAAATTAAAATAACTATGCTATTGACACGATCTCACATTAATAATTTCAATAATTTAGTATTGCACATTCAAATAATAATACACACTTTTATAATTAACTATTAGTTCAAATTAACATATAATATATTAAGTTCTTATTAATTAATTATTAGTTCCGTTTGATTCCGGACGTAAAGAATAGCACCATTCCATTTCTTCCCGTGGGTGTCGTAAAAGGCGACTAAGAGACTTACTAGAGAATGGGCAGCAGCGTTCTCTATGCTTTTTAAAACCATACTGCGATCGCCAACCCGCTTGCCAAACGTGGCGATTATGGCAAATCCCCCCTTTTTGGGGGAGGCCATGTCCAGCAGTGGCCGTCTTTTGGCTGAAATGATTAATGATGATGACTTTTATAATTCAATAATAATATGAATACATGCTTTATAAGAATGGGTATTTAGTCACAATCATTGGTCACAATAAATAACTACATGTCTCTCAGATTTAATCGTGCGGTACGCTAAATCACATTATTCCTGTAACCAATCGTTTATTGAGTAAATCATTTTTTCCAGAAGTAGCTGTTTAAGCTTTTTCTTAAATTTTGGCAGAGGAAGATCTTTAATGTGTGATTGTAACCTATTATAGTTTTACACACATAGCTGAGCGGTTTTTTTTTTCAAACACCGTCAAAATGATAGACATAATTTTTTCCTTGTGCTCTAATAATACCTTTAGTAAGTAGGAATTTTAGCATCACCATTCATTACGAACGCAAAGAAATACTTATTTTTGTTCCTTTTATAGACTTGCAATTGTCCACCTTCAAATTGAAACTCAAACTTAAAGCACTACTTTCAAATAAACCAATTACAGGCACTTTTGAATTGTCAAGGGATCGGTCAGTCATAAAGATGAAGTTAGGTGCCCATTCTAAAGCGTAGTAGGTATAGGTATCTATGGAGAAGAACGGGCAAGAAACTCCACGGCGACTTTATTTAACAAAATAATTATAGTTAGAAAATATTGGTAACATTCATGTTGAAATTATACACCTGAAAACGATGCAGAACGTTTAAACCGTCCGTAGAAGAATATTGAGAAAAAAAAAAAGTCGTTGCTGCTAAGATATGACCAGTCCTTACTGTCGGCGCCTGTTCACGAACATGACGCATGGATTAGCACCATTCAGCTCAACCATTTGGAAGGGAGCTAAATGATCCAACACGCGCTACCATCAGCGAGACAATAGAGTGAACATGACATACTCTCAGCCGCCAGTGCACATTCAAGTCGACGAAGTTGACGGCACGGTTGGCGCAGTTACGAGTAGTTAAGCGATTGACTGCTGCGCTGCGGGGTTCGATTCCCGCACGGAACAAATATTTGTATGACCTACAAGTAGTTGTTTCGGGTCTGGCTGTTTTTCTATGTGAATTTAAATGTTTGTAAACGCACCCACAATACAGGAGAAATTCCTAGTGTGATGAAAGACGGACCCATTTAATGGTAGCTTTATAGTAGGTACATACACATGTGCTATGCAATCATATAATTCGTCTCGGCTGATGGTAAGCGGTCGATGCTTGTCTAGAAGTAGCCTTATCATTTGAGACTCCCGGACCAATATTTCCTACCTATCGTTCATGGTTTTGGTTCAACGGAATCAAGTTATCATTCGAAAGCACAGGTAACTGGATTTCAAGATGATCGAATGCTCCAGATTTATGCAGATGGTATTCAATGTGAATACGTTGAACACAAGCTTTGTGTATGACTGTTTCATGTTCCAACTGTTCACTTGGTAGATAATATATCGGTATTGGTATTTCTCGAACAATGAGTCAAGGATATGTTAGCTATATTCACACACTGGCTTCTCTTAACACATTTTCCTTGTATTCCAACATGCCTTCTACTATCTCGCCTATGCTTCGAAGGTTAGCCAGAGGGGGGGGCGGAGGGGTCATGCTTTCATCAATTATGTTTTAAGTCCCTTGGATGGGCGAGTATTATTGTCATTTGCCGACCTATACTGAGATTTCCTAATGGAAAACCTAAATGAACCTGGGATGAAAACCCAGGACTACATAACTTAATGTAATGAGCCACTTTTCATTGCATGCGATGTGGGAACCAGAGTGTAATCAACAGTAATTTAATTTTTTTTTTATTTGCATGATAGTATCAATTAACCACTTATTTAGTTAACCACTGCGCCAACCGTGCCGGTTGGCGCAGTGGTTAAGCGATTGACTGCTGCGCTGCGTGTCGCGGGTTCGATTCCCGCACGGAACAAATATTTGTATGACCTACAAGTAGTTGTTCCGGGTCTGTCTCCTCTTCAACATCTTACACTACCCGTCTTGTCCTTCCTACTTGCGTGAGCGTTTTTCTTATGCTCGCCCTAGCGACGCACCATGAAGGTCACACGTTAGATCCATCCTTAAAATCATCCTCATAAAACTAGCTACTATTCTTATTCCTTCTCTGTCCATTCTCTAAGATCGTGGAACTCACTTCCGCCTAGCGTTCGTGATTTAATAGTACATTGTTAAACAAGGGGCTAAAATTACCCATTATAACTCGGTTTCTATTTACTTCCTCGCTAAAGCTCGGGAGTAAAACTACCTCGTATATAAGGGGTAATTTTAGCCCCTTGTTTAACAATGTACTATTAAATCACGAACGCTAGGCGGCTTAACCACTGCGCCAACCGTGCCGGTTGGCGCAGTGGTTAAGCGATTGACTGCTGCGCTGCGTGTCGCGGGTTCGATTCCCGCACGGAACAAATATTTGTATGACCTACAAGTAGTTGTTCCGGGTCTGGCTGTTTGTGTATGTGAGTTTAAATGTTTGTAAACGCACCCACAATACAGGAGCAGTTCCTAGTGTGGGGCAACGTTTAAAAAAATATTTAAAAAATCATATAGTTTTCTGTTCCTGTAAAAGGAACAAACTGGTGTATTTAAAATCAGTAAAGCCTTTTAAAACAAAGAATGAACTATCTACTTTAAAACTTAAGCCCTTTTGATTCGGTTCTTGACACGCAGACATATAATCGCATTCCTTTTAAGACAGTTCCACAATGTTGCAAATCTGTTTAAGGTATTTAAAGTGGTTCACACAACAATGGAACCACAACAGTGCTCCAGAAACGGTCTTATATTATTAAAATAATAACTCCCACGTATTCGGATATTCGCGGCTCAATCGCCTCCGATAGCACGTAACCAGTTGAAGATGAGCTGCATAACTGAGAAATAAAGAGATGAATAGGAGAATTGTTGAGGTCAAGTGTTAGCGGTCGTGTTATGCAACCCACACACGCTACTTTATTGGTCGGAATTGCCCCTAAACGTTACCAATGAGGCGTTTGTTGTTGTATATTTACGGCACCTTCAGACTTGCATAGTAAGAGACCCCGCACCGATATAATAAAGCGCAAGATATATGAGGGTCTGCTCCTCATGATTGTTGAGTAACAACGGTTTATTCAAGTAATTGGAAGGTTTTACCCAATTCAGTGAAAGAATTTCGTTTTAGGGTCTACTTAGACACGTATTTGTACCGCTTAACATCAGTATTCAAATTACAAAACGGTTTTGTTTAATGTTTTTCATAACATGGTAAAAGTATTTAGAAATGTTTTTTTAACGAAATTACTTTCGAAAAGAAATGTACAACAAAAACAAATACTTACTGTGTTTACCAAGCGTCGAAACAAGGATAAACGTAAAAAATAACAGCAGTAAATTAAGGAAAGATTAATATTTTGCTCCTTTTTGTACACATGTATTTTTTGGAGTAGAAAAGTTTTAATTAACTGGGAATTTCTCAGGTTTACATACGATACGACTGAGGTTGTACACTCAAAATAGTTAATAGACAAAAAAGTCTACCGACACATTAGAACCGACCTACTTAATCATCACCCGATGTGCTTTTATCATCTCTATAACTAAAACCACATGAATTAATACTAATAGGTAAGTGCGTTTGTCCGTTAAATAAAACTTATTCAGCCGATTATAGATTAAGACGACGCCTGCTCCGTGGATGCTACTGAGGAGCTATTAAGCAAGGATGAGCGCTTGCAAAACTTGTGCACTCGCTTTGTTTTCGGTGTTCGAAAGTATGCCCATGTTTCTCACCTTCGCGAGGAACTCAAGTGGATCCCAATCCACTTCGCAGGAACACTCGGATTTTATGTCTCCTCTTCAACATCTTACACTACCCGTCTTGTCCTTCCTACTTGCGTGAGCGTTTTTCTTATGCTCGCCCTAGCGACGCACCATGAAGGTCACACGTTAGATCCATCCTTAAAATCATCCTCATAAAACTAGCTACTATTCTTATTCCTTCTCTGTCCATGCTCTAAGATCGTGGAACTCACTTCCGCCTAGCGTTCGTGATTTAATAGTACATTGTTAAACAAGGGGCTAAAATTACCCCTTATATACGAGGTAGTTTTACTCCTGAGCTTTAGCGAGGAAGTAAATAGAAACCGAGTTATAATGGGTTTTTAGCGCCCCGTGTGTTACACTATACGAGGGCTGCACTAAAAGTATCGGGAATGGAATATTTCCACTGTTCCTGTCATATTAAAATCTTTTTAATTGAAAACTCCTTGGTTTTAAAAATCGAATACCATTTATTTATTTAAAAAAAGATTCTCGGTCTTGTCACAAGGTTTTGTCAAACTTGTTTAGTCGTTGAGAAAATGGAATTGACTCGAGAAAATTCAAGAGCGATGATTTATTATGACTTTCGAAGTGGTTTAACACAAAAATAGTGTGTTGACCGGATGATTTCTGCATTTGGTGATGAAGCCCCATCCAAAACCACAATTTAACGCTGATTTGCTGAATTTCAACGTGGACGTGTCAAGCTCAGTGATGATCCCCGTCAAGGTCGTCCAAAAACTGCAGTCACCCAAGAAAACGTTGATGCTGTGCGTAAGCTGATTGAGGAAGATCGACATGTGACATACCGCGAAATTCAGGCAACTTTAGACATTGGCATGAGTCAAATACAAATAATCTTGCATGAACAATTAGGTGTAAAAAAGTTGTTTTCCCGATGGATACCGCATTCGCTCTGTGAAGAGCAAAAAGCGGCTCGCGTTACTTGGTGCGTCAGAACTCTCGAAAGATTCCACGCAGGATCCTCAAATGCTGTATACAACATTGTATCAGGTGACGAATCCTGGATATACGCGTACGAACCCGAAACAAAAAACCAGTCACGAGTTTGGGTGTTCGAAAATGAGTTAAAGCCAACAAAAATTGTTCGTTCACGGAGTGTTGCAAAAAAAATGGTGGCCACGTTTGTCTCCAAAACCGGCCATGTTACGACTATTCCTCTTGAGGGACAAAGAACGGTTAATGCAGAATGGTATGCTAGCATTTGTTTGCCACAGGTCGTTTCTGAACTCCGTAAAGAGAACTGCAACCGCCGTATCATCCTCCATCACGACAATGCGAGTTCTCACACCGCGCACAGAACAAAAGAGTTTTTAGAGCAAGAAAACATAGAATTATTAGACCATCCGCCGTACAGCCCCGACCTAAGCCCTAATGATTTCTATACTTTCCCTAAAATAAAGAATAAATTGCGTGGACAGAGATTTTCATCACCTGAAGAAGCTGTTGACGCCTACAAAACGGCCATTTTGGAGACCCCAACTTCCGAATGGAATGGTTGCTTCAATGATTGGTTCCATCGTATGGAAAAATGTGTTAAATTTCGCGGAGAATACTTCGAAAAGCAATAAATACATTTTTAAATAGTAATGTTGTGTCACTTCCTTGATTCCCGAAATTTTCAGTGCCGCCCTCGTACTTTTCACTACGATTGCGAGAAAATAAAATAATCCAATACACATTGACGGCAACAGATTAAAAATTATTTCTTTTCCTTTCTCTTCCATCTGCAAATACGGCTCTCCAGTCTCACTGGATGATGACTTTTTTACTATTGTAAAATAAATTACGGTCACCAATTGAATTTGTAATTAGAGAGAAAAAAAAAATATAAGTGCAGGTCAGTGTCAGGTTCTATTTTAATCACAATATCATTCGTGACTATAACAGATATGTATTTACATAATTATAATCATTAATACAGCTACAGCTGCGGATTCACCTTAAGAATAATAAAAAACTTTTTGGTTTTTGTAGGCTCGTTGAGCACAAAAATTAAAAAAAAAATACCTTTTCCCCCTAGAGGAAGATTTGCTATTTTAGCCCCGCTCTGGCGCGCTAAAATGACAGATTGGTTGAGCAACAGGAGCGAAAAAAATGGTTCTTTAATCAAATATCGAGTAAAAGAGCATTATTACATTTTTTATTATTTATTTATTGCATTATTGTCAGTTTTTTGCGCTATACGAGTAGGTATATTAACATTTTAGTTTAAGACTTCGCATATTCATATTTTCTCTTCTTGTTCTCACACACTATTGTCTACATTTCTTTTTCATTTCTACTTTCGTAGGTCTGCTGGAAGAGATTTCTTAAGAAATAAGCAGTACCTTTGTACTAAAATTATAATTACCTATGTCTTATATCTTTGTAAATAAAAAAAAAACTGTACATAAATATCACAGTATAAAGTATCACAGAAAATAAAATATGGCAAAATAGAACCCTTGGAGGCGTTGCGTTGGTTGGCGTATCGCTTTAGGAAAACTAAGTTTCAAAGCCTAAATTATAATTAGTCACGTAGTTTCCATACTAATTTGTATAAATATAGAGAAACATGCGAAACTTAAACTCGTGTACGCAGGCAACTTTGATATTAACCCTACCACCTACCACATCAGATTTTACAAGAAGTGGCAGGGGTTAAATAAACTTTACGTAAAATTGCCAAGGGTTAAATTTATACCTAAATGCTCTGGAATTAAAGCCATTGCGCTGATTTTAGGCTGAACCATGGACGAATGATTACTCCTGGGAAACGTATTACAGCTATATGCCAGATTAAAATTTTTGATTAGAAAATTAGAAATAAAACAGCGTAGGAAAAGTTAATTAAAATTAATGTACTTTCAGGCGTAGTTTTTTAAAACGGAATTTTAAAATGTGTTTTTTACTGGACAAAATTTTAAATTTTCCATGTTTTTTTTTTTTTTTACGTAAATTGTGCTGATTTTGTAAATTTCCCTGGATAGAATAAGATAACTTTGGAATATTACCTAGACACAATCCCGCCCATGTTTGCCTGTACTCGATACATAACAGAGCATATTCAAATTTAATAAAAAACACTGTCGACGAACGTAAACAAAACCAGGGGGATGTTAATGTGAAACTGTTTGATGTTCATACTCCTTTGAGCTGAATATTTGTTTATGTAGTTCACAGTGTATTGATAGCTTTGGGGCGAAAGGGCGTAAGGGACGCAAGCCCTAATGTCCCTTACACCCTCTGTGCCTCAAGATATCGATATTTTTTTTTAAGGAACAGTCCTTTGTTAGGGACTTGGGCCTCCTTCTGTGTAAGAGTCGATGTTTGCACAATTTAGAGTGTTTATTATCCTCTGTGAGTGTTTGTGCGAATACGGATGTAAAGTACATTACGTAAATGTGGATCAAATTTTAGAATGCGTTTGCATTAATGGTAGAACAGCGGATTTGGGTGATGGACGATGGTATCTGAAATATTTATTATTATTTTTTAGGTATTACTAGCTTTTGCCCGCTGCTTCATCCGCGTGGAGGTCAGTACCCCAAGTGTAAATTTGCAAGTGAGTAAACGTAACTAGCGCATTTGCTTTAAGATTTTTATTCTCACTCTTATACTCTTAGCATTATGATATAGCGGTCAAATTTTAATGCAAACTAAATAGTTACGTTTACTCTCTTGCAAACTTACACTTGGGGTACTGAATTTATCCCACGGAAACGTACCTACTACCGTAACGCGCACGTCAGTAACGCTCCCAGTCGGCATGCTTTTTTCCGACATATTCAACAATACCAATTTACACAAAACCGTAATTAACTATACACCTAAACCTTTCTCATAAATCACTCCGTCCATCGTTGAAAACCGTATGAAAATCGGTTCAGCAGTTTTTGAGTTTATCGCTTTCAGACAGACAGACGCGGCGGGGGAATTTTGTTTTATAATAAGTATGTAGGTATTACATACGCTCGTAAATGCGCATGCAAATAACCAA
Organism: Tiliacea aurago; assembly: GCA_948098905.1. Taxonomy (NCBI): domain Eukaryota; kingdom Metazoa; phylum Arthropoda; class Insecta; order Lepidoptera; family Noctuidae; genus Tiliacea; species Tiliacea aurago. The sequence goes on along the minus strand of OX402587.1, from coordinate 16,659,596 downwards.
CATGAAAATTCCCAGCACTCCAGGGCAAGTAAATAATATTTAATTAAATATATAACCTTACAATCGAGACTAGTACACATCGTAGCTCATGTCATAGTAGTTAAAATTTAGGTATCTCATAAGTCTAGGCAAAAAACAAGAACTTTTTAAAAAGAACAAACATCACGCGTGTTTTCCCCGTAGGATTTAGGCAGGGGTGTACCTATATTACGTAGTACACCCACATTGTGCCAGTTATGTTGAAGTCAAGTTAAACAAACAAATTGTTAATTAAAAAAAAAAACCGGTAAAAAGTGAACTTTAAAAATTAGGCAATTTATAGGTATTTATTGTTAAGTTTAAGAATATGACTCCGACTGCATGAGATTGTTTATTCAACATTATTTTTAGTATATGTGAAACTTGAATATAGTTTGTTCAGATTATGGAACTGAATCGATTTCAATAATTTTTAGACCATGTTAAATTTTGTCCCAAAAAATATTTAAGTGTGATGGAAAATGTTATCACCATTTAATTACTTACAATACAATCGCCGTACGGTTAGACCTACTGCCAAATTATTATCAATGAGCGCAAGACGACCCTGGAGGTGCGGGGGCGCCGTTTGCATGTTTTTGTACGGACAACCCGGTAACATAACGACCTTATAACTTTGTGATTTTTCATGATACAGTTTTGAAATTTTGTACATAGATTCTTTACATATAAATACTAGACACGTGTTTCGGGTTTTGCTTATAAGTACTAAAACTAATATTGTATAGATATAGAAATAAGTGATCTTGTTCCCATCGTTTTTTAATTTTAAAGTTCACTTTTTACGCAGTCGGGTTTTGGATATTTTTTTTTTTTTTTTAGTTTTAGTTTTTACATTATTATTTTTCATGTTAATAAGCAATAGTATAAGAATTGTTTTTTTTTGTGAGAATGGTTGGAAACCAACTTTAAATCGTTATAGATCCTAAATGCTAATGAAAAATAAAAATGATTAGAGAAAACTAAATATGATTTTCAAATACCTATTCAATAATACCCCCTTAGAATACCCCATTTGACATAGTTCGACGACTTTTTTTTTCTCTTTCACAATATCGCGTCTGGTTGTCGCCATATTGTATTTTGATTATCATCAAAATCGGCCCACGGGTTTGGTCTCTAGAGCGCCACAAAGGAACAAACATATTATTATACATAGGCTGTTAAACACATTACCCTCCTTTGCGTTGCACAGTCGGGTAAAAAGCTACATGGTTTAAGTATATAAATCGTAAAATCAACAAGCGGATAATGAAGGTAAATAAATGAGCTTGTTCATAACTATTTAAACAAATATTGTTAGAAAAACGACTAAGTAGTTATGTTTGCCAATATTTGATTTTATTCATTTATAAATTCAGTAAGTATGTCAATATGTTTATTAATTTATTTGTTGAATATTTATGTGATATCAAATCATAATTGTATGAATATTTACTGTCAAGTTCTGAATAAACATCATTAAATTGATACAATTTATGAATATAGGTATATAGTTATCGGTACACACATCGGTAGAACTAAAGATTTCCTCCGGGTAGGACTTCTAAATACTAGCTACTAACTGGTGGATGCCAATCTTCACAGTTTGGCCCATCGCCGCAAGGTTGCATGCTTGTCGGTCTTCTACAGAGTGTACTTCGGTGAGTGTGCCCAAGAACTCCACGACCTCATTCCACCGGCCCCCTTCTATTATCAGAGATCTAGACGCACTACAGGTCACCATCCCTTCCTTGTTGCTATTCCACCAATTCGCACTAAGCGTTTCCAAATGACTTTTATAATGCGCACAGCAAAAGAGTGGAACTCTCTACCAGCGTCTGTGTTTCCGAACGCATACAACCCTAATCTCTTCAAAGTTAGAGTAAACAGGGATCTTCTGGGTAAGCTCACTCCATCGTCGACTTTGTCTCTGTTACCTCTGCCCTAGACTAAGGTCAAAACCAAACCCAACCTAAATAAAAAAAAAGTTTTTTTTTAAATAAGTAATCCCCTGTAATCCCTGAAGGGTTAGGCAGACGTGTAGGTGCCTTTAATAGTATACCCACATTTTGCCATATAAGTAATAAATAAGTACTATCAGGTAAAACATCAATCCGCTGATCGAAAACTCCATGCCCTCACCCTAACTAACACATCGCAATTATTAAGACTGGCTGGTGGCGGATTACATGGCTCCCCAGTCGCTTCATGTTTACATTACCGTTGCCATGGTGACTTTGTTTACTATTGTCTACCGTGGCGATATCTACACGGATTCAGAGGTGAATCCGGAGTTCCGGGAGCGCAAATATCACGAAACTTCCCGATCCATACTGGTGATCAAAACGGATAGTTTTACGGTTCGACTATAATATTCCAAGAAACTGTGTAGTAGGTATTTGAGGATTTCTTATTCAGTTGAATGAATGTGTGTGTACCAAGCCGATTGTGGTACCTACATTGGAGGGCAAGCTCAGTTTTCGATAAGTACGTATTTTAGTTGAATATGATCAACTGCGCTTGCTCGCGGGGAGACCGTCAGACCTTCCAAGTACAAAGTGCGTCACTCACCTGGCTAGCCTCCTGTGGCTTCTCGAGGGAATCTTGTCCTGATGTGGCACGTGGCTAGCGTTGCACGACGACCGGCCGTCCGATTATCCACTCACAAATTGATGCACCAAAGTCTGTACTGCACTATATGAGCTTTCAGGAATCACGATCAGTCCAGATAGAAGCCGTTTAGCGACGATTATCCCTCAGGCCAAGGATTTTTAACCGGGAGCGCGCACTTAGGCAACTGCCATTATTGCCATCTTGGATTCGACTCGTATCTCATTCGTTCGCAAGCACAGTGCGCGCATAGATAAAAAATGTATGGTTACGGAACATTCCGCCCACCAAAATGCATAGTATTTTCACGTTGAAAGAGCGGAACCCGAGAATAACGGATAAAAACGAATGAAGAGCTGATGTGATCGATTTACATTAACACTAATTGAAGTTAACACTAACCTAAACTAAACTAGAATATAATGAATTGAAGTTGCGGTAAACGGTTTGTCTAGTCAGTCTGAGTTGGCAGAGGGCACAACTTCACAAGAGGTCTCGTAAGGAGTGATCCATTTGCCATACGCACGGTGGCCACACGTACCACGCCGTCAGGACCCGGATGTAATTTCGTGACCCGAGCAAGAGGCCAATGCAGAGGCATAGTGTTTTCGTTTTTGATGACCACGATTGAATCTACAGCTAACGGTTTGCAATGCTTAGTCCACTTTGCTCGCTGAGTCAACGATTGCAGATATTCGACCTTCCAGCGTTTCCAAAAGTCTTGTTGGAATCGCTGGATGAGTTGCCATCTTCCTAACCGAGTAATATTAATGCCTGATAAATCCTCATCAGGGATTGAAGTAAGCGGCTCTAAAGTTAGAAAATGACCCGGAGTCAATACGTTTAAGTCATTGGGATCTGAATTCAACGAGTAAAGAGGGCGCGAGTTCAGCATAGATTCGATATGTACAAACAAAGTTGTCATCTCTTCGAACGTTAATGTCTGATCACCGATAATACGATAAAGATGGGATTTAACTGCCTTAATTTGTATTTCCCAGACACCGCCAAAATGACTACTAGCCGGAGCATTGAATTTAAATGTTATGTTTTCGATATTAGATGCGTCCTTCATGTACTCATTTAGTTGGTTGCAAGCGCCTACAAAGTTGGTTCCACAATCTGAACGGATAACGCTTACACGACTAGGCCTGCCAACAAACCGGCGAAGCGCTGCTATGAAAGCGTCCGAAGTCAAGTCCGAAGCGAGTTCCAAATGGACTGCTTTCGTTGTGAAGCCCACAAACAAGCAAAGGTAAGCTTTACTTATTTTAGCTATTCGATGTCGTCCTAACTTAATGCGAAAAGGTCCGCCATAGTCAACACCGACGATTGAAAATGGCTTGATTTGGTTGATGCGATGCGCTGGTAGATCGCTCATAAAAGGCTCAAGCAGTGTAGGGCGCGTACGGAAACATTGTAAGCACTTAGACAAACAATGACGGATTGCGCGTTTTGGTGATAATATCCAAAATTGCTGTGTCAAAAGATACTGCACTGTATTTATACCGGGATGACAGTTTTCACGGTGAAGTGCTTCAATGATCATGAACGTTAGTTTAGAATCCTTAGGTAGCAGCGCAGGATGCTTATGCTCATACTCGAGCCCAGAACGCGATAGGCGACCGCCTACCCTAAGAATTCCCGATTTATCTAAGAAAGGGTTAAGTTTTTGCATAGATTTTTGCATAGGTTTTGAGTTTTTCAAACGAGTTATTTCCTCATCGAAATGCAATGATTGTACTCTGCGTACGAAAATCAATAAAGCGTTATGAAGCTCTGTTCGATTTAAATGATGTTCAGAACTTCGCAAAGATTTTTTACGAGCGCATTCTACGAAACGAATGCAATACGCGAGTACTCGTTGTGCTTTACGAATTGATGAGAAACTTTCTAGTAAAGAATCAATGACGTTGGTGTCGTTATGAACAAACAGGGAAACCACGCGCTCTTCAGATAATACATCAGCTTCGTTAACATTGTCACTGTTGTTTAGCCAAGTGTTAGAAGGTTGCGCGAGCCAACAGGGCCCCGCCCACCATAACGAATTGTTCACCAACGCAGCAGGATAAAGACCTCGAGAGGCAATGTCAGCTGGATTATCTGAACTGGAGACATGGTTCCAGCGAGCTTCCGGAATAGTATCCTGTATATGACTCACTCGGTTGGCGACAAAAGTCTTCCAACGTGACGAGTGAGATCGAATCCACGATAATGCCACCATCGAATCTGACCACGTACAAGTGGTGTCAGCTATGCTGAAAAATGATGAATAGCTATCTTTGATGAACTTCAGACGATCTGCCAGGAGGACTGCCGCGCACAATTCGAGACGAGATTTTGAAGACAGAAAGAAGACAGATACACTACCATCGACGGAAGTGACACGTAAGTAGATTACAGCTCCATAACCTGACTCGGAACTATCAGCAAAGCCATGGAGTTCACACGATTTCATATCTTTTACAGAAATGCATCAAGGGATCTCCAAGGACTTGATGACAGGTAACTGTTCAGTATAACAACGCCATTGTTCGACAATTTCACACGGCGGAGAATCATCCCAATCAATACCCAACATCCACAATTTCTGAACTAAGCACTTCGCTAAGAAAGTTATAGGAGTTAGGAAACCCAAGGTCATAAATACGTGCGAGTTCACTTAGAATCGTACGCTTTGTGCATTGGCGATCGATAGGTTTGACCTCGAACAAGAATTTGTCTCTCCTGGGACACCACTTCAGGCCCAAGATCTTCAGGGTGCTTGTCTTTTCGATGTCCATAGACACAAAGTCAGTAAGACAGGGTTCCGGAGGTATATCAGCAAGCACCTCTGGTTTATTGCTAGTCCACTTACGCAGCTCAAACTGACCTCTCTTTAAGAGTTGGATGACCTGAGTTTTGACTTGGATGGCTGTCTGGATATCAGAACTGCCACTCGCGATATCGTCAACGAATGTATCAGAAGTCATCACTTCGCGAGCGAGAGGTAAGTCAGTTTCATCTTCTACAAGTTGTTTGAGAGTGCGGCAAGCAAGAAAAGGAGACGATGATACTCTATAAGTTATGGTATTTAATCGATACTCTTGAATCGGGTCCGTTGATTTGAATCGCCAAAAAATTCTTTGAAAATCTCGATCGTCAATTGACATACTAATATTTCTAAACATCTGACGAATATCGGCTGTAAATACAACAAAATGTGTTCGGAAGCGAAGAAGAATCTCGGCAATGTTAGCCTGCAGTTTAGGACCTACGAGTAAAGCTTCATTTAACGACACACCACGAGCGTCTTTCGCAGAAGCGTCAAAGACCACTCTTAGATTTGTCGTTGCGCTGTCAGATCGCAAAACGCAGTGATGAGGTATGTAATAACAACCCTGGTTGATTTCCTTTGAAGGAACTAGACTCATGTGACCACTTTGTAAATAGTCAGACATGAAGTCGCAGTATTGTTCGCATAAAGCCTAATTAGCCGCTAACTTGCGTTCTAATGATTTAAAATGACGTGAAGCAGATTCTCGCGATCCAGGATAAGTTAGATTCATGTCTTTATCTTTGAAAGGCAAGCTAACGGTATACCTCCCTGGGGCATCGCGGGAATGTTCGGTAACGAATTTCAGTTCACAGAGTTCTTCGTCCGGTGTTAACTTGGAACTCTGAGGAATGTTGTCCATTTCCCAGAACTTCTTAACCTGCTCATTGAGAAGATTATCGTCTGAAACGAAGAACGACTTCGGTAGTTCGTGATTATCACTACAACTGATGTTTCCTAGTAGGATCCAGCCGAACACAGTGTTGAGTGCAGATGGTTGCTGCAATCCTCCACTAACACTACCTGGTAACAGGAGTGAAGGGAAGACCTCAGCACCGAGAAGGACATCGATTTGACCAGGTAAATGACAATCAGGATCCGCTAGGTTAAGATTTCGAATTTGATGCCACGCATATTTGTTCAGCTTAACGACTGGCATATTGCCGCAGATCTTAGGTAATGTTAGCGCTTGAATACTAAACAAATCGTTGTTGTGGACACCTACGCTTATGCAGATTGTACCACTGGCGGATGTTGAAACATGACCTAGGCCGTGAATCCTACGCGTTGACTGCGTTCGTTGGAGACCTAAACGCTCAGCAGCACGTTCAGTTATGAAGTGGGCCTGACTTCCGGAATCAATCAGCGCATGAAAAGTCTGATAACGACCCGATGAATCACGAATTTCGATATTAGCTGTGGACAGCAGAACCATGGAACGATCACCGATATTGGTAAGTACACTGACCTGCGAGGCAGTGGCCTTTTCGGTATTATCGGTTTTCGAAACATCTCGATCTTGATGTAGCAAGGTGTGATGTCGCTGACGACACACTTGACACATAAACATTGATTTACAGTTTTTGAGGCCTGGGTTTGATGGCTTCAAACAGTTGAAGCACCAATGATTGGTCTTCACATAGTCAAGTCGTTCCTGAACAGATTTGTCAGTAAACGATTTGCACTGATTAATGGAATGCTCTTCCCCACAGAACGGAGTACTTTCTGTCACCTGTGAGTACTTTCTTTCACTTGTACTTTCGAGGTTCAGTTGGTGGCACAAGAGCAGTTCGTGAAGGACGTGACGATGTTGACAACGATGGTGCAGTTGCGTTCGATGTGGTTAAATTCGATGATGAAGGCGCAACTACAAGGGGTTTGTCAACTACTGTATTCGATAGAAATGTCGAAATAGGTTTTTTACTTACGACCGCGGTGTTAGAATTCCGTAAACCACTCGCCTTATATGGTTTTTCGTTGGCACGGTTATCGCGACCACTTTCGGAAAAGTGTGTGTCGCGAACCGAAGCCTCGCATCTGGTGTACAATCGTTGAGATCCTTGTGCTTTGGAAACTCATGAAAAGCAGTAACTCGTTCAAAAGCACAACGCAATTTTGAATCCATTTTCGATAGTAAATGGTAACAGATTACAAAATCCCAATGATCCGTCGGTAGCCCTTGCCGTTTGAGAATCGATAGATTTTTTTTGAAAGAATCAAGGACACGTCGTAAATCAATGGGTGAGTTGGCTTTCAGGTTAACGTTCAAGATCTCCTTCCAGCAAGTAAAGGCAAGTTCCCGCCTGTCTTTATACCGCGCAACCAATGCAGACTATGCTTCGTGGTAGTATAAGCCCGTCACAGGAAAGGTTCGTATAAGTGCTAACGCATCACCAGTGAGACTAGAGACGAGGTAGTGCATGCGCTCCGTATCCAAAAGTGAACCATTCTCGTGAATCAGCGAGGTGAAGATATCGTAGAATTCGGGCCACAACTTTATGTTACCACTGAATTGCGGTAAGTTAATTTTAGGTAATTTTACTTTGAGTACACTCAACGACTCATTATGAGATTTATTTGGCTCGTCGTTATATTCGTTAGGCTCATCGACCTTCGTTAAGCGTCAGTGTATCGCTAAAATCTCATAATATCGTTCGTCGAAGTCGGATCTGATACTATCTTGTTCCGCTTGTTGTTCATCTGTAAGTTCGCATAAGATGTCATCATGGGCTTCTTCAAAGTTATTTACTGATTTAGTTAAGTCTGAGTAATGTGCCAAAAATTTATTTAAATCACATTCATTATTTTCCGCTAGACGAGCGACTTCAAGCGTCTTAGATAACCTATTGAACGCTAAAGTACGTTTTCTACGCAATACCGGTAAGTCGCGTTCAGTTGGGTATTCGACTTCAACCGATTTACCTTTACTCAATCTGCGTAATGATTTTTTAGAATAATAAGGCATTTTGTTTATTAGTTAGCCTTAATAACGTTAAAACAATCTATATTTAACAATAAGATTCTATAATGAACAAGTAATGGCACCGTTAAGTTCAACTAAATAATAAAGAAATAATGTAAACAACCGTTTCAAACTGAATAGAACGGCCAATCCGAACACCGTACGTCAACTGTTCAATCGCAGTTCATTCATTCAATCACTACAACGCTAATCCAACAAATTAAATATTGTCGTTGAATAGAAAGAAAAAAGAAACTAAACGTTAAACAAAATTCAATTTATCTATGGTTCAATTCAATTTCAAATCGTAGAACAAAGAAAAGAACTACTCAAACCAATATGGCGGCGAAGAAAAAATACAAACTTCAAATCATTCAAATGCTTACTTCAAATGGAAGGTAGATCAAAATAACTAAGCGAACCAGAAGCTAACAAATGTTCTAAGTATGGTTAATTGTGGTTATTAACGTTTCGATTCGATGTTATATCAACTTGTATGACAATTTTGATAGAATATAACAACGAAATACGTGTAGCCACACGATTTTATAGCAAAGGAACAAGACTGCATCGGACACACAAAGAATTTATCGATGATAAAATTATAAAAAGATCGATGCACGTTTGATAATACACTTTTTTGTTTTTTAACGATTAACGAAATAAACTAGTGTAATGTATAGCAATCGACCTAAAACGAATATGTATTGCCCAAAACTGGGAAATAGTGGGGGGTAAGTGGAAAAAAAATAAAATTTTAATTTCTTTGTGCTGAATGTTGAAAATTACCTAAGATTTTATGAGAACTTTACTGTTATCGGGTAAACGAATGAACACTATCGAATTATATCCGTTATTCCCTGGTTTCGGCACCAAAAAATGTACCAAGCCGATTGTGGTACATTGGAGGGCAAGCTCAGTTTTCGATAAGTACGTATTTTAGTTGAATATGATCAACTGCGCTTGCTCGCGGGGAGACCGTCAGACCTTCCAAGTATAAAGTGCGTCACTCACCTGGCTAGCCTCCTGTGGCTTCTCGAGGGAATCTTGTCCTGATGTGGCACGTGGCTGGCGTTGCACGACGACCGGCCGTCCGATTATCCACTCACAAATTGGTGCACCAAAGTCTGTACTGCACTATATGAGCCTTCAGGAATCACGATCAGTCCAGATAGAAGCCGTTTAGCGACGATTATCCCTCAGGCCAAGGATTTTTAACCGGGAGCGCGCACTTAGGCAACTGCCATTATTGCCATCTTGGATTCGACTCCTATCTCATTATACGACATATACGACATTTTTTATAATTTATATAAAAAAATTATGGTTACGGAACAGTGTGAACTGTGAAATGTATGGGTGAATGTGAAAACGTTGTAGGCTAAATAGACTGTAGATTTGCAGACCATTTTCTATTTTGTTAAGTACCACTTGTTGACGGGCCCACACTGTCTTCCCATACATATTACACTGTAATTTGAAAACGTTGTAAATGCCTAATCATTTTAAAAGAGTAACCGTGGAATTTCTTGCCGGCTCTTCTCCATAGGAAACGACCAATTGGAACCGTGCACCTAGCTTCTAACGTTTCGTATGAGCCCATGTAGGTTTATATGAAATAAAATATTTTGATTGGATTTGATTTGAGTTTTTTAGTTTGTTTGATTTTTAGAAGGGCTTCCTATTTTATGTGAGCCGTTGGTTGGATTCAAGTGAAACAAATTAATATTATTCTCTAGTAGAAAGTTATGATTTTTCTATCTGACAATTCTATTGACGTGCTATGATTGAAATAATCCATTCTCCGCTTCATTATAGGAAGTAACACCTACTTAATAACATAACAAAAATATACTCCGATTCCCATGTGAGCAACACACAGCTAAATTACAAGTCTTAAGCCCATCTCTTCAATTTAGAGTTTGCACTAATTATCTGCGTATGCATCGGACTGCCGACGGCTTTTTCAAACCAGCCTCAATTTTCGCGACAGTCCGTCCGATGTCGAATGTGTCAGTCCGTGACGTGCCGTGACGTTCGGCTGCTTTGATGTGCCTCCGGCCTCCACACGACAAGTACGGTATAAAAAAGTATAATTTATTTTTCAGTAATGGCGGTGATGCTATGTATTTTTGTTTTGAAATAATTTCGGCTGCGAATCTGAGGAGTGTGGGAAATGTAGGGTTTGGTGTTTTAAAAGAGAGAGCATATAAAAAGCGAACTCAAAAAGTGTTCTGGCTGATAAGCCATTGGTTTGGGACGCGACCAATTTCGATCGAAAATTTTGTACCTACTCATCTATTTATCACAACGTGAGTTTTCATACTCTGCGATCGCCAACTTGCCTGCCAAGCGTGGCGATTATGGCAAACCCCCCTTTTAGGGGAGTCCTATGTCCAGCAGTGGCCATCTTTCGGCTGACATGATGAATAATGATGATGAGTTTTCAGTAAGTATCTTTTAAATCGTTCAAACCTAAAGCTGATAAGTCCTAAAAACATAACTTGTCATCTTTTATTTAAAGGTTGCACAGTATTATCAACTTGACAAATTCTTCACACCCCTGTCATAAGCTAAAATAGCTCGTAACCCTTTCACTCAAGGTCCACAGTGAATACTCGTATAAGTTAGTAAAAAGCACACCTCGGCATCCTCGTTACAAAAGAATCTCCAAAACGCCTCAGCTGTCTGAGCGACGAAATGCAATAATTGAAGGAAAAACTTACTGAAATATTGTGTAATTATATTTGGACGCTGACAATTTATCTGGACGAGCAAAAACTTATCTGGTGTAAAGATTGACAGCGCATTGGCGTCATTTCGTCTTTTCTTTGGAAGCGACGCCGACTGGCTAACTTACATAGTTATCGGGCCACAGGCCACAGTCTCCAGTTTTACGTTTTTAGATTCGTTTATTTTTATTCAATTACCGGCCTCGTTTGTTTAAAATTGCTTTGAAAAACTATAACTTGTTTTTAGGATTCCGTACCTCAAAAGGAAAAAACGAAGCCCTTAAAGGATCACTCGTGTGTCTGTCTGTCTGGTCGTCCGTCACAGCCGATTTGCTCCGAATCTACAGGACCGATTAAGTTGAAATTTGGTACACATATTATGAACTTCTGTAACCCAAACACGAACGTGTAACGTAAATAAATGATTTTGAATAAAGAGGTCAACTTTGAGGGCAAATTACAAAAAAAAAAGGTTTTGCATACTGTAAGGTAGGAGTAAGGATTTCAGATAAATTTGTTTTTTTTTATAATTTTAAAATAAATACTTTTAAAATTGATGAAAATTGACCATTCACTCCTTATCTCCAAAACTACTGAGCCAAAATAAAAAATACAGAATTTAGTTATTTACTTACTTATAGATTACAGGAAAACCTATATGAAGTCTATGATCTTAAAATAACATGGTAAATCTCTCAATATTGTGCGTCATCGTTACAGCCGAAAGACGTCCACTGCTGAACATAGGCCTCCCCCAATAGAGGGTGGGTTGCTATAATCACCACGCTTGGCAGGCGGGTTGGCGATCAATCAAATATTATGCGTACAAACTTACATTTCCAGTGTGAATTTAAGAGGATTTTTTTTTCAACTACAATGTTCAGTTTGTTCTTAGGATAAATTAATCCCCACTGCGGAACCCTTCATTGTGCGTAGTCGGACACGAACTTGACCGGTTTCATGTCAGCACTGTCTTGTTTGCATGTCCACTGCAGAGCAGAAATAATTATGCTTACTTTTAGACTACCCAAGATTTATTTAGAGTTGAAATCATTACCTCAATTTAGGTCTCTCTAAAAGTCTTACCTACCTATCAGTCGTTAAAAATCATGTTGATTATGGATTTTTATCTAAATATCACATATACTATAGGATGTTAGGATTATATTCACCGATAAGGCCCAGTCCCGGGTCGATGGCCACGCGCGCCTCAAAGAGATGTCAGCACTAACTAACGGGGTCTGTTGGGGCCAATGCCTGCCAGGGTTGCGAGTTTGTCCGAAAGGGATATCGTGGCCCTGGCACACAGGCAACGGAAGGAACACGGGTGGGTTTTAGTCAGTAAAAGTCTGACACGCTCTCCCGCTCCGCCCAGAGCAGGAGAAGTTATTTGATAAAATCCCACCCAAAAAAAAAGAAAAAGAATAAAAATACTGGCCAAGTGCGAGTCGGACTTGCGCACGAAGGGTTCCGTACCTTTATCTATAAAAATGGCAAAAAAAACAATTAAATATTTGTTTTATTTTAAATTAATTATTTATTTTTAAAGTGAATATATAACTAAATATTCTGTGAATATTTCAAGCGTCTACCTGTTGCTATTATCAATATAGAGCAATAACGAGCAAAAAAATCACGTTTGTTGTATGGGAGCCCCCTTAAATATTTATTTTATAGCGGCAACAGAAATACATTATCTTTGAAAATTTAAACTGTCTAACTATCACAGTTCATGAGATACAGCCTGGTGACAGACGGACAGACAGACAGACGGCGCGGCGGAGCCTTAGTAATAGGGTTTCCGTTTTACCCTTCGGGTACGGAACCCTAAAAATGATCATATTCACATTGAAAAAACTGTTGTGCAACCAAACTTTTGAAGTTTTCTTCACACATCATGGTAATGTTACAAAACGTAGAACAATGTATAAAAACCCCATGTTATCAAACATAAAGCAAATCCCAACAATGTATTCGTATCGACTTTCATCACAAACCACAACTATCATGTTTTCTTACAACTTTTGGAACCTGAATAGTAAAGAGCTTGATTAATTGCCCCTTTAAATTGTATACGTATGCGTGTTTTTGTCAAGATGGCGACTAGGTACTAGCAGTGACAGGTTTCATGCGTCAAATGCTAGGACAAACATGGACGCCTGCCGAACAACGCACGCGCACCGCGTCCATTTAGGCAATAAAATTCCTAAATCAGATAATAAAAATGTAACATTATTGACAGTGTCCAAATGTGTGTAGTATGTGTATTGGTTTAAGATGATTGCAGTAGCTATTATTATATGTTTGTATAAATGGGTACTATAATAACTCCTCTTCGTTATTATATCACCGAGTCGTTAATAAGACAATGCCTACCTAATTATGGTTTAACTTGGATAATTATTCCTATGGTTTAGTTGACGATATTTTATATCATGTCATCTTTGTCAGCTTGTTAAGTTCTTTATTATTTTTCTTCTATTCTTAATTCGTAATAGCGTTTATCTCATAATCTTATCAGATTCAAAACTTTTCGATAATTATAAGATAATGGTATCCCATTATCTTATAATTATCGAAAAGTTTGCATATTAAAACCATGCAGGTTAAAAATATTCAGTACCTACTAAAAATATATATATTTATTCAATAACTCAGTAATAAAATATTTACATCATATAAAAACTAACCGACTTAAAATAATAATATATAAGATAAACGCTAACAGACTTAACATAAAACTATATGTACATGTAAAAAAAAAAAAAAAAGGTGGGGGATAGAATCATAGGGCATCAAAAAATTCGTCCGCATCGCTGTCAACAGGAAAGGTGCCCAGAAGGCTGGCAGCATTGCCACGTTGTATGGCGATGCTGATGCTTTGTCCGAAAAATAGACCAGCCCTCTGGTCACGTGAAGAGTCGACCAACCGCTTGGCGATATCTTGAAAAACCAAGCGGGCACTCGGACCCCATGGCCCTAGTGTTTCAACCCCAAACGGCTCGAACATATAGCTCCCAATAAGATTGGAATATTTTCGCCGTTTGAGGTTTTCTGCACCTGCAGCAGCCGCCCCAGCACAGCTTGCCGTGCTAGGAAGATGGGATGGCGCAAGGGTGTCGACACATGTTGCATCCCACACCAAAGGCCGACCTAACTTCCAAGGCATTATGGTCATTCCGTCTGGTCTCTTCCCATCGTCGCGTGCTAAGCCATTGGGTTCTAAAACAGCTGGCACCCCGACGGTGACAAGAGCACGACGGATGATGTCATTAATGCTGGCGTGCCGTGCTATCCGGCCTGCGCTCTTACTGCAAGATAGGCCATGATGTCCAAGGCAGTCGACAGCTTCTCCGCACTGGCAGCGATGCGGAGCCCCGCAAGGAGCGCCCAGACGCAGACAAGTAGCGAGCCGGAAGGTGGTGTCACCCAACATAGTGCCTGTGTTGGGAGACGGTAGTGCTTGAAGCCAGAGGCCCGACTCCCACTCACCCACAGCCAGCAGGCGGGCACGCTCAGCAGTATTGGTAGACGTATTGATAAGATTATTCCGTACCAATCTGCAGAGCGGCTCATCCCACTGTCTCTGGGAAGATGGGTTTGCGGGCCGATCTGTATCCGGGCAAGCCGCTTTCCAGACGTTCACCGCATCGGTCAAGCACGGCACTTCAGAGTCAACCAGGGAGGGGGCTAAAATATTCCGGGTCAACTTTTCAGTGCTGTGGACAGAGGACAGGAACGCCGGTAAGCTAATACTGGTAATTTTGCGGATGCCGAGGCCACCAAAACGAATGGGTAGTGTGGCTTGAAGCCACGCTCGGTCATCCAAGGCCACATTTAAAATGGATGTAAGTGTGCTGCGAATAATTTGGTCAATTTTGTCCAAGAGATGTGGTTGCTTCCATAAAGGGGAAGAACGTAGCAAATATATAAAATTTGGGCCAAAACAACAGTATCTAATCAGGGTGAATGCCGAATGTAAATTAATTTTGGATAGTCTGTCCGAAATTTCGTTGAAGTTTTTGATTTTTTCGCTGATGAAAGGAGAAAAGCTGTCTTCGAAAATTGGGGAACCTAGGAGGTGCAGTAAGCTTTTTTCTAAGATTTTGATTTGTGGGGCTATTGCATTAAATTTATCTAGGGTCAATTGTCTGTCGGTAATGTCAGAAAGGTAAATTTCACATTTTGAGGGGTTAAGTTCCAGGCCTATATTTTTAAAATGTTTTTTGAGGAGTTGTAGGTGTTTCAAAACGGTGTCTACATGACCTCCTAGCGTTCCATCATCTAAATACCACAAGTTAAATTTTGAATTTAGTTTCTGGATAATTGGATGAATAGCCAAGCTGAAAATGACTGGCCCGAGAGGGTCACCTTGTTGGCATCCAACTGCTGATTCTAAAACATTGTCCTTATATAATAATTTAGAAGGGTACCTATAACATTGCCACATAAAACCATAAATTTCGGGTAATTCCTTTTTGACTTCAGCCAACAAAGTGTCCCTGTTTACAGAGTTGAAAGCATTTTTCACGTCAACCTTGAGGATAACCTCACCTTTGTTTGAGTTTAAAAAGGTGGAAAGGGCATGTACGGCAGCCTCACAGCCCCCTTTCGAGCCAAAACCAAGCTGCAGGGGCTGAAACTTAGCTGTAAAGGATTCGCTATACAGCTTACAGCATATTTTGGCTGCCGTCCGCCTGTAGGTGCATCCAACGGCGATGGGACGAATGCCGCCATCTTTCTTGCGCAGGGCACATAAGTTGGCTCCGTACAAGACATTGACGACGGCCTCGTTCACACCGCCGGTGAGCATGAGGTTCATGAGGGCCACAAGCTCCTTCAAAAGCGACTCACCAGCTTCCCCGGTGCCTGAACTCAATAGATCCTTTAGATGTTGTGGAGTCAGGCCGTCGAGGCCGCCGGCGGAACCACTTCGGAAGGAGCTTACAGCTGCAAACAACTGGGGGGCCGAAACGTTTAGGAAGGATGAATTTAGGTCTGGAGGGTCGGGGGGGTCGGGAAAGGTGAGACCATCCGCAGGCGCTGGGTGTTTACTCTCTAGAGCTGTTAGTGTTTCTGGAGAGTAAGGCGCCACCACATCGCTGCTGAACAGTATCCTGGCTGCTCCCCTGATGTCCCCTTCACTTAGTTTCGATTCCACATGTGAACATAAGCCTTTTTGTGACAGGTTGTTAAATGCAGGTAATTTTGAATCTAAAATTAGGGTCGAATTGTTGCAATTATCTTTAATTTGGTTCGTTAAGGTTTTTTTGGTCGCCGAATTTTTTGGGACATGCAGAATCGAACCTAAAACCTACTTAATAAAAATTGTAAAATATTGAAAAAACCTTATTTGATTTACGACTTTTTTAGACTTAGGGGTAGTACCACCGATTTACAAAGTTTGAATAAATAAAACAATCATACGAATCAAATTTCTATGTAGATATGTATTTATACCAGTCCAGTATTTAAGTTAAAATAACATAGTTTCTTGGGTCTAATTTCCAGAACAACATTTTTATTTTCTATTCATTTCATATCGGGAATGATTAACTAAAACAATTTATTTTTACGATCTGCGTAAAATGTTACAAATTTGTATTCTAAAAGCTTTGCATATACTACACTAACTACAGTGCACTGTACTGGCATTTAGTCGAATTTCTAAATATTAGAATCAAATATATCTGACGGTGAGAATATTGTAATTTTATTTATTAAACACCAGCATATGGAACTTTAAATGGACACTCGGGAATTTAATTGAAGCATTTCTTAACCAACTGGTGTACAAATCGCTATTTTATGTAGTTGGTAGATAAATGATGATGACTGTGTATTAGACATTTTGTACAAAAAATCGGCAAAGTGCGTGTCGGACTACGCACAATGAAGGGTTCCGCAGTGGAAATTAATTTATTCCAAGAATAAACTTAAAATTGTAGTTGAAAAACACGTTCCATTATACATTCCAACCGCAAATGTAAGTTTGTACGCATAATATTGAGAGGTTTAACATGTTATTTTAAGAACATAGACTCCTTATAAGTTTCCCTGTAATCTATAAATAAAAAACTATTTTCTGTATTTTTTTGGAAATTTTAGGCTCAGTAGTTTCGGCGATAAGGGGGGAATGGATTTTTTTTATCTATTTTCTTAAATAACTTTAAATGTGTTAATTATAAACTTATAAAAAAAATACAGAAATCCTTACAATAAGCCCTTTCATTAGATATGTTGTCACACATTACAGTTTGCAAAACTTTTTTTTTTTAATTTGTTCACCAAAAGTGACCTCTATATTTATACAAAATTCATTCACTTGCGTTACAAGTCCATGTTTGGGTCACAGAAATACAAATGTGTACTAAATTTCAACTTAATCCGCCTTATTACAAAACAAGATTTATATTTTGACATGGCTTAAACCATGGAGCCAGTTTTTGTAATAAGAACGTAACTGTGATTAAAATAGCGTTCTTTATACAAAACTAAAAACTTAGTTCGGTACTAAGTTGTCAGTTTTGTGTTTAGGAACTTTACCATAGTCGGAATAAAGTTCGAAATTCAATAATGGGTCCATGTTTTCAACCTGGGTCTGAAGATAAACCTTGTTTTGTAATAAGGGGGTATAGGTTCAGTAAATTCGGAGCAAATCGATTGTGACAGACGGACAGAGAGACAGACACACGAGTGATCCTATAAGGGTTCCGTATTTTTCCTTTTGAGGTACGGCACCCTAAAAATGTAACTTAAATTGTATCATTTCTTTAATAAGAAAGTGAAAGTTACGGTAAAGTCAAACAGACCAGTCTTTAAAAAAACCTGTTTCAAGTAATACCTACATTGGTAATGAAACTAATCTCTATTTATTTTATTTATTTATTAAGGCACCAAGTCCCAATATACTAATCACAATACATACAATTAAAACAAATATCACTACATCATTAAAATACATTCGTCATCATCATTACAGCCGAAGGACGTCCACTGCTAGACATAGGCCTCCCCCAAAGGGAAGGTTTACCACAATCGCCACGCTTGGCAGGCGGGTTGGCGATCGAGTATGGTGTTAAGATGCTTAGAGAACGCTGCTGCCCTTCCTCTAGTAAGTCCCTTAGTCGCCTTTTACGACCCCCACGGGATGAAATGGGGCGGTGCTATTCTTTACGTCCGGCACCACGCAGACAATACATTAAAATTCATTATATCATTAAAATACGTTATATTAAAATTTAATAGTCATTAAAAATTAAAAATCTTTATCGTCGGTTGGCACTCCGATGAACTGGTTTATCTATAGTTAGTAGTTTTGATTGAAATCCAAACTTCTAACTATAGATAAACCAATTCTCGGTAAAGAATAGGAATCTAAACACTAGAGTTGAAAGGAAAAACTAAACTTCAAATTGTCATACGCTATCAAATGGGTCGTGAGTCGTGGGTTCGAATCCAGACAGGCGCTTTACTTTCTGTAATTTATTTCATCACCACTGCTCTCGAAAATAGTGAAGGAAAACATCGTGAGGAAATCGGCCGGTCCTAGAACCAAAAATTCGAAGACATGTGACATCTACCATCCCGCACTGGGCCCGCGTGGTGGATTACAACGAAGGCCTGTGTCCCAGCAGTGGGAACTTTATAGGCTGATGAATCTGATCATGCTCAAATGGGTGACTAATAAATTACAACGAATATTTGCCCTGTATAATATTAAAAAAGAATCGTCTCCCAACGTATTGCAATCGTCTATCATAAGCAAACCTGTTTAGGCAATTTTAATAGGATTAGTGATTTACAGCGCTTTTGCGATAAGTCGACGTTCAAATTAAGTCGAGACCCAAACATTCACCAAATGTACTTCCTTACTTGCTTTATTATTATTCCCTTAACGGCTTCTCCAATACAAAATTGCGAATAACTATTTCGGTGACGATATTCCCTTGCCCACTTGGGCTTGAATTTATAGAGGTCTATCCAATACTTGCTTACTGGTGATACCGTTTTAGATAGAATTTAAGCAAGTCCCCTTATATTATTTGTGGAAGTGTGCCTTACGTTTGAATTGAAGTTCGATTTGCTCGAATTTAGTGGGGCTTTAAATTATTAAAAGTTTAACTGCATCTACTGGTGGCTTTAGATCTGCCAGTCTATGTTTACTGTTGCAATCTTGTAGATTAAGGCCCCATAAATCGAAACGATCAAATTCGAATCATTTTCATCAATATATTACTTCCTTTACAACATCGTTATCATCATTCGTAATTTGTATAACAATACCATTGACTGGTCTATGCCTTGCAATTAGAGAATACAATCCTGGGCATCTTCAAAAATTCCGGGATCTCGGGATGTTTGATACATGATCCCGGGATTCAACCATGAAGTTCAAAATGGACTGAAATAAAGGTAAACTACTAAACTTATGTATTTTTTAAACAACAAAAAAAATCACTGACCGATTCATTATTTTAACGTTCTTCTTGTCAATCATCGAAGTTGGAACATTCACTAAAATTTAATCTAACTTCCTAGTTTTAGTCTGTCACGAAAAAAATCATTCATTTTTCTAATTCTGTCAACCATATACAATAAATTCACCAAATTATTCGTGGGTATCTACTTAATTTCATCCATATTCATCCAACCCCATTACCGTGAAACATACTAAATCATGGCAGGCATTAGCAAGCATTATAAAGTAAAGCCCCGTATCAGCGTTTACCGATGTCCCTTTACGGAAGGTCGGTGTTAGCATCAAACATCTTTAGCTAACCCAGTTTGTTGTGTTAAAACTTCTATTCGCATCCCCTACCACGGCTTGCGAGAGAGTATTTAATATTCATGTTTTCAGAGAAGACGAAGTGACAAACGTTTTATTTTACTATAAAATTACTAGTGATGCTCAAGGGGTTTGTTCAAAGGAGCTTTATGAATATTATTGGTGCAATGTAGCTTAAAATAAGCAAAACATTGCTGCATATTTGTAAAAATACAAATGCTTCACAAGAAAAACATCTTAGAACAAAAGGATTAAGATTTTACATGACAAAAATAAGACAAAGAATGTACATTCATTTTTGTCTTACGTTTGATGTAGTATTATGTAACTTGTACCTATGACTGCAAAACCATCTTTCCCCTAAGATTCCTCTTGTATTTTCCATAAACAAAATTCCACAAAGCCGCTAAGTATGTACCAATGGTAGGCGCCATGAATGCTAACAGGCCGACCGCAAACGGGTCAATGGAGCCCTTTGATCCAAGCTCTCACCTGTCTTCCTTGAGTGCCCTGGTCTTTCGCAGACTAGACACTTTAGCCTCTACTCAAGCCAGCCTATAACATAGGCGCGATGTTTACTTTATCTCACTATGCAACACACAATATACAGAGTAGGCATAGGTATAATGGAAACGTCTAACGGAAGCCTACTTAACGTGCTATGGCCTAGATCGGAAATATAGTACCTATAACTTTGTTTTGGATATTTTTTACCGTCGGAAACAAGATTTAGGGGTGTACCTACTATACATTACCTTGTAAAAATAAATCTTACATTTTCGGCAAAATTGCCTATGTGGCTAGATTGGAAATGTTGTTCGTGTAATAAATAAAATGGGTTACATAAAATAGTGTAGGGACGCATTTAAATATAAATGCTTTTTCATGCCGACACGTCACCATATTGAATAATTACAACAGATGTTACATACAATATTAAAATACTTAAATAGAACGCAATAAAAATAAAAGCTTTATAACTATGAATCTTAGTAATCCGGTGTGAAAGGAAAATCATAACAGTTTGAAATAATTTATTAATCACGAGTGTTGGGTATAAACGTGACAAAATAAAACAGATATAGAGTCGGACAACGTTATCGTTTTGAATTTTTTTTTTCCTTTTTATAATCTAAGAAATTCCTTTGTAAAAATATTTTGTGAATATGTTCAATGAGCGACCGATAAAAAGGGGTGTTTGTATTTTGTGGGTCCGGTCTCGATTTGAATCATAATAGTGTTTGAAATTTATTTGCTCGTAAAACGGGAGTGTTGCCGGGTTGGCTTGTGACAAAGGCGGTTTTATCGCGGCCGGTGAGCGATCGTAAATTTTACTTCGGCTGTCAAAACATAGTGTGCTGCAAGCCTTATTCCTGTGGAGTGCTCCGATACACATTCAGTGACTCATATTTAGTGCTTAGTATACAATATGTAAAAAAACCCTGTTGTTCCTTCTACCTACGTTTTAAGAATCGGTATACATACGTAATAAAGCAAGTCATTTATAAAAACTGTTCAACAAAAATAATTAAAATAAATGTTTAATTATTAATATTTGTAATGTTTAACTGATTTCTAAACTTTTTAATTCTTTGATTTTGACTTCTCGACTAGCCAATGCTTAATTTTTTTAAATTATAATTCCACCAATGTTGTGCTTGTAGGTCAATGTATACGGCCCTAACGGCCGAACCCAATAACTTATTTACAGTTATAGACAGATCGCTATTGATGATAGACAGTATAATTATATCTATGCTCGGATGGCGTCTCACAATCATTGATATAGGCTATCTATCTAACGAAAACAATAAGTAGGTTTCTCTACTTCACCCTCCCGTGCGTTCCGTTACAACCAACATCACTTTAAAAAACAACATGTGTAATTAGGGTTATATTAATACTTCTTTGTTTCTTACTTCTAAATAAGTTACTGGATTAAGATATAATTTGTTGTTCATATTTGTTATGGCCGCGAATCAAAATACAACCTGTTATTGACCTGCAAATTGCAAAAAACGTAATAAAATTTGAATTTTGCGGGCTACCTTAGCGCATTAATGTTATTTTTTTTTTAATCATGTTGGAATGGTGCTTGCACGGGGGCTGTTAGTAAGGGGGGGGGTTACATTTCTGTTATTTTTTGCCTAGGGCGCACCGTTTTCGAGATATTTGAATTTCAATTTATTTTATTACTTTAAATAAAAAAAACATCTATGATCATTATTGCAAGTACTTAAGAGTTAATTTTACGTTTATCCCTGCAATTCGGGGAATAGCCAAATCTGCCATCTGTAGTACTGTCCTGTCAAACAAATCGTATATTGGGACGCATACTTTGGCATTTTCATACAAAGAGATATCTGTTGTAGGCGATACACCCTCCCGTCAGTAGATAGCGTGGGCCGGTATGTCTCATAGATTATTGGGACGTTAAAACCATCGATAGATATATTTTGTTATCTCCAGTAGGCCGAAACTGGTGATATATAGGTTATTGGGTTGGGCCGTAAAAGGAACAACAGGGTTTTTGTTACATACTGTATAGCCTATCAGTATATAGTATACCAATGTTTACACCGAATTCATCATGCGTACAGTGGTACCCAATTGATAAGGCGCGTCGTGAATCTTTGTTCGCACAGAAAAGAAAGTATGGCCCCGAAGATTAACGAAAGAATGCTTAAAACTAACAATCAACCTTAGGTCACTATTATAAGGTTCATACTACACTGGAGCTGCTAGCGTGCACTCGATCAGAAGTATGGCGGCTGACAAACATGCCACGCGGCGCGCGCTAACATGGCGGCAGCTGCCGACCAATAGCGGTACAGGAAAAAGAACCGCGGTGCGTGGAGCGCGCCGATTAGTCAATAACATTTCCCGCACTTTTAAAATTCACCTTCTGCGCAGGTACATCGGTAAGCAATATCAATTGGGTACTACTGTATTACTCTGGGAGACTGGACAGACGGTGTCTCAATCGGTGGCTACAAAATTATAAATCTGCGATACGCTGATGTCACCGCGCTATTTGCTACAAGCGCAAGTCAAGGGGAATTACTTTGTTAGATGGAGAGTGCGAGCCTCAAATGTTAGAAATACACAATAATTATAAGCTATGTTAGTAACAAATATTTTTTTTTTTTTAAATTCATTATATTCCTATTGCACTCATCTTACGCACCGGGTACATGCACATGTACATGCACCCAATGCGCTATGATGGTGCAACACGGCATAACACTGATGGCCTACAAAATGTCGTTGACGCTCACACGCACTCTTTCGACCGATCATGACTTACGCCTGCGTAGTCTTCGCTCACGTAAAGCCATATCACATCCATAAGATGCAGACGCTTCAAAACCGATTTCTCCGTAGAATTACGAAGGCTCCTTGGTTCGTTCGGAACGAACAACTTCACGTAGATCTTAAGATGCCTACCATCAAGCAGTTTATGAAGCGCATTGCAAAGCGCTTCTTCGAATCCGCGGAACGTCATCGCAACCCCTTGGTTGTGCAGGCCGCTAGTTATAGGCCTTCCGCCATTAGTCAGACTCGCCGACCAAGGCATACTCTCTTAGATCCGGATGACCCCATCACTCTCCTCCAGGAAAGCAATAGGGCCACGAGTACAGTGGACAAAATACACAAACCGACCTTCTGTCCTCGCCGCCGAGGTACCACGCGAACTTCCCGAGTAAATATTAATAAAAGTCCTCCCCCCGTTCCTTGAATGTCGATGCGCCAGCCGTCCGGTTAGAGGCTGAGAGCGCCGCAGCAATAAATATAGTATCCCCTGATAATAATCATGATCTAAATGTTGATCCAGCCCGTCCCCAAACTACTAATTTTGTGATCCCCCAACGACGCCCTAAGCCGAGGTCCGTACCCCACAGGGGGTGCCCTTAGTGCGCTGTCGTTTAGTTTTAATAAATATATTTTACGCCCTGGCTGGACACTTTAAGCTTAAAAACCTTAGGACAGCCACGGGAATATCCGGTTAAGTAGCAACGGCCTCTCTAGGTCTGCTACGAGATGCCATTCACAAAAACAAAAAAAAACACGCACTATGCGCATCATGGACGCAATCATCTTTCTCAGGATGGTACTGAAACCGGTGATGGTACTGTATGTGCTACGGCAAACATTCCTGATGAACTGCAGTAGCGTGGAAGCCCCAACAACATTAAGAACCTAAAGATTAACCGCAAAAAAACTAAAGCAATGATCGTGGACCGCTCTAACAACAACTCGCCCGAAGTCTCTAAAATTGCGAACTGCGACGTTTTCCAGTCCTATATTTATCTTATTTTAATTTTTATTCAAAAGGAACAACAAACAGCTACAATATAAAACATAGAAACAAGAAATACACAAGACTTATAGACAATATTGCAGCCCACAACGCTGTTCAGAGATTAACAATAGGATACAATGATGAATGATCTTGGAACAATAGCATACAATACTTATCTTGGATAAAAGTTAGTGAAGAACATTTTCGAAAAATAGTGTTACAGTAAAATTAGACCGATTTTAAATTTTCCATAGAAACAGAGATTTCCAGGTTAACTGTTTTTAAATAAGACATTTCGAAAATGTTCTTTACTAACTTTTTAGAACTTTGTATCCTGCTTATGTGTATGAAGTTTCATTAAAATCGGTTCAGCCATTTCGAAAAACAAGGGCTTGAAAGTTTGTGAAATACCGTAAGGTGTAAACGCTTTTAACGTTTGAATCAGTTACTATTATACAAGTCAAAATAATAATGCAATAAAAATATCGTAGTCACCAACCTAGACGTCTAGAGTTACGAATATGAGACGGCTGATCCGAAAAGACATCGAATATCAATATTTTTGCAAACACGGGATATTTATGAACACTTTAAAAGCAATAAAATTTGATATTTCAAATTGGTTTCTTATAAACGTAAGCGGTAAATCATAAAATATGACACAACAGGTACCATTTCGAACAACGTTATAAGAAAACGGGGTACAATAAGCAATTTGAGTTGGCGTAAAAGGGACCGTTCTTGTCCTAATTTAGTACAATCATTATGCATATTGTATGCCCCACTTGGCTTTGTTTCTCGATAAACAGTGGTCGTTTTGCCCCGAGTTTTCCCTTTTCCCGCTTTTTTATTATTAAGAGGCCGCATTTACCTGCGGATGTAAGTTCCTGCTGTAAAGTCGGAACCACAAAAGGTAGTTCCGCTTTTAGAACCTGTTCCTTTATTTAATATGTTATTTTATGTTCAAGTTCAATGAAAGGACGAATATATCCTTGTTGCGTTTTCTGTTCCATTTATTTCAATTGTTTAATTAATTACGAGATGGGGCATCTCATACTTCAAGCTTATTAATTATGATTATGCTTATTTACAGTTATAGCTTATAGAACAATTACTGTTTAGAACTTTATAAAAAAGGTTGATGAATAAATGAAACTACTATTTCAGTTTCCCTACATTTTTATCCAAGACAATTTATCATTGCTCAAAGAGCTTAAACAAATTCTTAGTCCAAAAAACAGAATAATGTTAACATTCCTTCCACGCGAACACAAAAAGAGTAAAATATCTTTCCTTGTTCCCCTAGTTAAACAAACAAATTATTCTGTTTTTGATTGTACAAAGATTCTGTAGAGCTCGGGCATCGTTCTCAATATTGTCTTGGTAATAGGCAAGATGCTTTCCCAGCCATATTCCGGATCCCTCCGAAATAAAATTAGCCTTAGGGTAATAAATTCAAATCACAGCTCACCGTAATTTCAGCCTCCTTTTTCACAAGAAGATATTCGTTGTGGAATCCTTAATTCTGTTTCTTTTCGCTATTGTGGTTCCTTTGGCTGTCATTTCTCGCTTTGTGTCTTGTATTTTTTGTTCAGAAAACGACCGGAAAAATCTTTAATGAATGTTAAATACTTTGAAGATCAAAAGTTAAAAATTGGGGAACCTTTAATAATGCCAAGTTATTGTTATAAAACTTTTGTCCGTAGCTGTACCTTGTAGAAACCCTTTCTTTCTTTTGTAAAGAATAAGTAAAACACGATTGTTTTCGAACAGTTCTGTTTACTGACCAACATTTTAGTTATAAAATATGAAAAACTTCCATATTCTGAAAGTCAGTAATTTATTGTTGTGGGGTTAAAATTGATAAATAACTTTTCTGACTTTCACTAGATTTCAATTGACAAAATTTAAAAAAAACGCTAAGATATCAAACATGAAAATAGTAAGAGACTCATACTCTAATCAAATTAATGTTCTAACGTCCTCGACCACAAATATTTATCGGAAATCTTTGGCAAGAACCTAAGAGTCATACCACCCTAAACCCCTCTATTTCATTTGATGACAAGCTAGAAACACTAATTTATGCAAGTTCATGGCTACAGATATAAATCATAATCTTAACGTGTGAGTGTGCCAGCGACATCCGTCGAAGTTTGAGCGCTAGTGCAATCGATATCTGTATGTTACTGGCAAAACATGATTCCAGTTAATCCTGCATGCTACTAATTTTAACGCGGAACGCCTCAGGAGTCAGGATGAACCATTTCATATAAAATCAGAATATATGTTGTATGAGCCCTGTAAACTGCTACGATTAGATGAATGATTTATGAACAGCCAATCGCAGCTATTTACGCGTGCTTGACAATTTGTCTCATTAATTTTGCGATAATTTTCGTCCGAGAAACTGGCCCATTAGTCTGTGCTAAATAAATGTGTTTTCATTTTTTTTTTTTTTTTTTTTTTCTTAAATGCCAATGAATGTCTATGTAATTCAGTGTTTATATTTGCTTAATTTGCTAGAACTAAATATTGCTATGGATTGGCTATTATTAAGTTGTACCCATGATAGGAAATCTGATTTTGAATACGCACATTCAAAATTCAAAATTTTTCAAAGAGATTTGAATAAACTGTTAATACAATGAAGTCGGTTAAAAGAGGTACCACATTGTAAAACTCAAGATATCTAATGAGGAATGGTATAGTCGTTGTTATCCTGGATGAAAGCTTTTTTAATCCAGCTAGATAAAAAATCGAAATAGAGTAAAAGAGTTCGAAAAAAAGTACGCGTGATTATTTTATTCAAGGTATCTACGTGACAAATCCGTAACAGACAGGAAAAATTTATATTATCATCATCATTCCAGCTAAAAGACGTACACTACTGGACATAGGCCTCCCCCAAAGAAGGGGGGGTTGCCATAATCGCCACGCTTAGCAGGCGGGTTGGCGATCGTAGTATGGTGTTAAAATGCATAAAGAACGCTGCTGCCCATCCTCTAGTAAGTCCCTTAGTAGCCTTTTACGACACCCACGGGAAGAAATGGGATGATGCTGTTCTTTACGTCCGGCACCACACGGAGCCACGGAGAAAAATATATATAATATAAATTTTATAAATACATAATAAATAAATATAATTATTTATAGTCTTTATTATCCTGGATGAAGAAATCTTTTCTAATCCAGCTAGATACAAAATCGAAAGGGGTAAAAGAGTTCGAAAAAGAGTAGTCGTGAGTATTTTATTGAAGTTCTACGTGACAAATCCGTAACAGATAGGAAATTTTTCCATATCAGGACACATCGCAACAGCAATTAACAAAGGCGAACTAGTTTATCCAGGTTGGACGAACTACGAGTAGCTAGAATAAACTAGCTTATCCGAAAATCGGATTTGCCCGACAACAGATACATAAATATCAGCGCCATCTACTGGAATTCTTGCGAGATGCATTAATCATTCGCGTTCTCCATTACTGACAATGTTTGTTTTAACTTGCCAACTACGGAACTCCATATTAGATTGTACCCATCAGCTATTGGTTCCGTGATCTGTGTTTACGTTTTGCTGAATAAGCTGTTATTAAGTGAATACGCGTCTGCATTCAGATTTGAAATTGCGAATGAAAACGTCAGTGATTCCGGATGTGAGTGCATGATATGGAAAAAAGAGCGCCGAAAATGTCGGTCTTTTTTGTTAAAAAGTATAACCAATCAACGAATAGTGGTCGGAGAAAATTCAAATGTATCGAAAGAGAATAGAAAACATTAAATTCAGTGAAATATGAATAACTGAAAAGAAGTTATCTAAATCAGTAGGTACTCAATTTCAACGAGAATTTAATACTAATTTATAACACTAGCGCGATCTCGAAGCTACGGAAAATGGAAATTCAATATCCACCCTTTTCATCAACTCAATAAACTAGCTTTCGAAATTAGTTTTTAATCAAAACATTTAACACAACACAAATTTGTTGGATTCAAATATGTGTAAAATAGTTCAACATACTTTAATTGAGACAATATTTTGTTCATGTATCCTAACTCAATGTAAGGACCTGAAATTAAAATGATAAATGATTTTATTTCTGTAAATAGGTTTGTACAAACACTCTTACAGGTCAATCATATTTTAAAAACTGGATGAGATCGGCATTTCCTATCTGACTACTCTGAGAAGAAAGGCGGAAACAAACTCAGAGGTCATAGTCAATTTTAAAGTCCAGACATTAATTTGGTCAGATCATGTGAAGACCATGTAGATTGGTGTCTGAAATGGTCTTTTGATTTAATGACCACACAGATTGAGTGGACCTGTCCAGTCAGTGCACGCATTTGTCAGTAATCGTGCAGCTCAACTCAGGAGCTTAACGATTCAACGAACAATATCAAAGAAAGGAAATATACCAAAAATTGATAATAACGAACTTAAAGGCGTCAAAACATCGTGGCTCAAGAGTAGTATAGATTTATGTACATACTTATGTACTTATACGGTATACACACGAGGGATGGTCAACACGTGACAAGCATGATAAATGAGAAGTTCGGGATCATGCCTCTAGGGACCCCCTTTGGCTGAAAGCGGCTATACGGAAAGAATCCCAGCAACATACAAAAAAACGTACATCAAACTAAACCCTATTCTTTATTACACAAAACATGTTTTACAATACGAAGAAGTTAAAGTTAAAACTCCATGAAAATTCAGAAGCTACCACGAATTAGTGTTGCAAAAAGTAACTAAAGTGGATGACCGCGATACCAAAATAGATCTTGTGATCCATGTAGTAAGATTTGAATTGTTTTGTGGATTTCCGCATAAAAATGTTGGCTCTCGGAGATCAGGAAGCAAAATGTAGAATCTGAGACAGAGTCAAAGGTGGGGGTGAGTGTAAGCACAGAATATTTTTAGTAAACCCAAACTAAGTGGCCCCACGGAATAAATCATGCAATTTCGTGATATTTCATTCGGCATCAACATTCGTGTATAGCCCAACTACTGTATTTAGTAGTAAATTTTGCGTAACATCATTACCTAATCTTATTGGTATTAGACGAACTCAGGCAGACTCAGGCTTTAGGATTTTGGATTTATATTATCAAACTGATTTCGTGAGATTCGAGAGCGAGTTTTCTTTTTCCAGTAATCTTTAAAAAGATAAAAGGCTTCTTGATCTTTTTCTTGGCTTAAATACACAACGTGACTTTAAACATTAAATTCGATTTTCGTAAAAAAAAATGCTGCATTCTATCAAAGTCACATACTATTCGATCTCGATATATTAAAGTAGGTAACTAAATTCCCAATATTAGATGTAAGCAATGAGAAAATATCCGTAAAACATTACTTATTTTACGGCATATCCTAAAACCATTTGCTAGAAGAAAAATAAACTAACGCGATGCCCTTGGTCAGTTCGTTGCACCTACCCCCAATATTTGTTTAGAACACATAGGTACATGTTTTGAAAGCAAACCAATAAAGTGCAGTGGACCAGACAGATACACCTAGTACACGTTGCAGATATGTTAAGACATAAAATGGTATTATTTGTCGATTCGGAACAACTTCGTCGTATTTACTTGTTACTGTGACAGAACTTACAAATGTGGGTGTAACGTTTGAATATCTTTTGCTTGTGGTTTGGTTTGTTTTTCTTCGAGTTTTGGGCAGTATTTAAATTATTGTAAATCATATCTGCCATTAGACTTAATTCACTATTTTGAACATATACTCGTACATATAATACTGAATTTTTCCTTCATGCTTACATTCGTTATGTTCAAGATTAATATCATTCTGTGTAAAGCTTTAAGATAATATAAAAACAGACAACTTCCAAGAAACATCAATAAGAACTTTCATTAAAAATCTTCACAACCAATAGACAAAGTTATTGAAAAACTTCAATATTTTGAGCTATTTCGAAATTGGCTAACTCGGAAAATCATTTAGATTCCAAACGCGTTGCGGTCCCGGGGCTCGAAAATATTGGCTCTGCAAGCAATAAGCGGTATGGCTGCAGAATAGTAGGCGATCGTTATAAGGAGTTATGCGACCGTTTTGGATAGACGCCTTTGTCCATGTGGTCTTTGGAAAACATTATGGGAATTTCTCTTGTTGTGTCCTACTTACAAACGTTTGCTCGCATTGTATCGAAATTGTTTCGAGCCGCTTACAGATGCCTACTAGCTAATGGTTTTAAAATAGCAAATATCTCTACGTAAATATTATACATACCACTTGACAATATTACACATTTTGTTTGAACACTTGTTTAACAAAATACCACTTTATAGATTTCGTGGAGCCCGTTATCTGAGAGAAAATTTTGCCAGACTCCTCGGTTTAAAGCCTTTTGATTAACCGTTTCAAACCCAACGCGAGTTCCAGAGAATTTACAAATTATATTTATTAGAAAAGTCAAACATTTTCTTTTCTTTGTGGCATACTATTTTCCTTTTTTATGACGGTCCTAAGAAAAGTACCAAGTAACGTTCATGAAAATAGTTTCAACAGAATTGCGAGCCTTTAAAATGATGTTCGCAAAAAAGGACCAGACACAAAGGAGGCCGTTGTGTATTGAAAAAGAAATAATCTCTCTTAATTGCGGCTCGGTTTTTGATCCATGACTCCGGTAATCGAAAAGGGTCTGTCGATTTTTCCCTCATAAGACGAACCCTTTGAAAATGACCCGCATTTGGCAAAAAATATCTTTGCATTCAGAGGCGTCGCGTCCGGCATCCTTCCTTTCGCCGTCCGTGGTTGATTGCGTTCGACCCGTGAATAATACCCACTTTGTGCCCAATAAAAGTTTTCCTCCCTTCGTCGATATTGGAAACAATGGCTTTGACTCACAATTTTTCTGTCGCAGCCGAGGCAGCGGCGGAAACGGTTGGGATTATATCGTTCTTTTGATTTGAGGGTAAACGTGATATCGTTTCAAATGAGCCACACCGACTCGAGTGCTTCTGATTATTTATTAAAGTTTTGTATGAGAAGTTGTTGTGTACGTTACCCGAACTATCCAGAAAACTTTCTAGAAAAAAAATAAACCTTTGTATCTTTCAACAACGTTGATGTATTTTTAGCTAAGCTTTGTTCTTCAAATATTCTAATATATCTTCATTTTCATAAATTCCCCGAAACAAGGAGTGTTATATCTTTGAAACAAAATATTATTATTGAGTACACGAAACATTTTCAACAAAGCTCTTCACAGAAATATACGAGCATGTTTCACATATATGGCCTCGTAAACACAAAACATTTGACAGAACAAAACCCAGCATGGAAAGATAATGTTGATACCGAAAGGCATAAATTTTTACCGGTCGATTAAACAATGGCCAAGGCGAAGCATCCTCAAATTAGACAAAGGCGGTATTAATACGGAAGCCATTAAATTGAGATAAGCGGTAAGGCAGATTGGGCGGTGCCCTTCGCTTGGTATTAGCCCGTGAGTCCTGATAAGTGAGAGACGGGGGTTTTGCGGGAAATGTCATAGATCAATGACGGGAAAAGAATCGACGCTTGTAATTTTATAGCATTGGGACGTGCGAACTTTCCGGGTTGTTTTGCTTTGGTTAGATTAGGTAAACAACTCTGAATGCGGAAACATAAACAAGCGGGTATTCAACTAAAGGATTGTGAATTGCTGAAATGTTTGTGTTGAGAAGTAAACAGCAACTGATAAACACAAATACTCCTTTACTGTCTTTTTACATTACGGCATCTCTAATTCTTAACTGTTTGCTTTAAGGCTTCTACATACCGGGGCGACTTGTCTCGCGATGCGACGCGACACAAAGGCACCGCTCGTCCCGCGACACGCGGGGCCTTTGTGCCGTGTCGCGTCGCGCGACAAGTCGCGCTGGTATGTAGAAGCCTTTAAGGGGACGATAACCGACTTTTAATGATTGTATACTGAAGATCACGTCTAAACGAGTAGTGTTAATGATTAATGAAAAATATATGATAAATTAGAGCATTTTCTCAATAACTTAATATGTGAATATTTTAGATTATGTTTATACATAGTGAAATTAATTTGTAAATGTATGTCTAACGCGGATAAAAAACTGAGAATGGCGCAAAATCTACCAAGCGTATTTTTCTGAAACCTTCACCAATTTAAAGATAATTTAATTATTGATCTTTTAGTATACGCGTTTTATTAAAATACCTTTTGTTTTTCGTATAATAAATTAATAATGCGTCAAATTAGGGACAGCGCTCCTTGATGGGCGAGTCCTATTACTGGCTGAACGTACGACGCGTTGCGTGAGTTCAGTACAGAACACGCAAGCTAACCACTCAAGGTCACTGGCATATATCTACGTCTTAAGTGTTTGTCACATCTACAAGCCTATTCCTTTTTACAGCACCACAGTCCCAATAAAAATGCAATCACTGCAACTATCTGCAATCAATAATTAATTGAATCTATGTATATCGTATTGGTTGCAGGGTTTCTATGTCGCTAGTAATTGGAACGCCGCGCCGCCGGGCCCCGGTTTGTCGTCCGACAATCAACACGACGTGATACGAAATCCGATGCGTTCGCTTCAGATTACTGAGCAGTAATCATTGTCATGGACCAATCATGGAGCTTACTGGTGCAAATGTGACTTTATCTTAGTATTTATTGGCTGGTGGGAAAATTGAGATTTATCGATTAAGACTGATTGTTACAGGAGTGCAACGGGAAAACATTGGATTAGATCGAAGTTTTATGTCTCATAATCAGCCTATAATTTCCGCACTGTTGGGACACAGGCCTCCTCTCGGTGAGAGGGAGTGGGCCGTAATCCACCACGCAGGCCCAGTGCGGGTTGGTAGATGTCACATATCTTAAAATTTTTGGTTCTGGGACATGCCGGTTTCCTCACGATGTTTTCTTGCACCGTTTTGAGAGCAGTGGTAATGAAAAATAAATTGTTTAATCTAAAAATCAAATATCAAATAATTTATTAATAACTAGCTTTTCCCGGCCTGGCTTCGCACGGGTAGCGCTAAGTGTCTACCCTACCCACCTACCCTACCTACCTACCCTACCTACCTACCCTACCTACCTACCCTACCTACCTACCCTACCTACCTACCCTACCTACCTACCCTACCTACCTACCCTACCTACCTACCCTACCTACCTACCCTACCTACCTACCCTACCTACCTACCCTACCTACCTACCCTACCTACCTACCCTACCTACCTACCCTACCTACCTACTCTACCTACCCTACCTACCTACCCTCCCTACCTACCTACCCTACCTATATACCTACCTACTCTACCCTACCTACCTACCCTACCTACCTACCCTACCTATCTGCCCTACCTACCTACCCTACCTACCTACCCAACATACCTACCTACCCTACCTACCTATCCTACCTACCTACACTACCTACCTACCCTACCTACCTACCCTAAAAGAAAAAAAAGTTTAAAAAAGATAAAAAGTATCCTATGTCCGTCTGCTGGTTCTAAGCTACCTCCCCACCCATTTTCAGCCAAATCGTTCCAGCCGTTCTTGAGTTATAAATGGTGTAACTAACAACTTTCATTTATATACAGGGTGTTTGGCAGAACGTTGAACATACGAAAATGGTGGGTAGGTGGGGTCATCTGCTACTTACTCAGCCCTAGTTTATTTGGCCCTGGCCGACTGGGTATTTAAAAAAAAAAAAAAAAAGTTTTTTTCTTGTTTCACCACTTTCCTAACTTTAAAGTGTATTTTTTTTATTAAAAATGGGCCATAAAACAGGCAATTTTTTTTTTTTTAATCTTTGATGTTGGCAGATTCTTATAAAATTATTGCTTTGTTCAGATGTTAGCTAGAAAAAAAGTTATGAGTCCTCAAACTTACAGAAAGATGTAAAAAATACTTGAATGTTAATTTCAACTTGCATTTAAAAAAAAACAAAAAATGATTGAGGAGTTCCAATTCTAGCAAAACATCCCTAGTGTGTGAGCTTTCTAATGGTATGTAATTTGCTTTTATAAAAAAAAAACTTTAAGAGTTATTTCATAATTTTATCAAGTAGGAAATTTTTGACTAAACTCTACCTTTACGGAAAGTTAAATGTTTTGCGAAATTTAATACTGCAAAGTTGGTAAAAATTATGGATCGACGGCTTGCCAGTAGCAGTGGTGCAAATTGACATTCACTATTCCCTTGAGATGGTTACACAAAGCAGGTAGAAATTTTGTTGCACTCTTGGCAGGGGAGGACCAATTCCCTGGCCTCCGCGATCGCCCGACCTCACTCCGCTCGATTTTCACGTGTGGGGAAGGGCAAAGGAACTAGTTTACACTACAGAAGTAGAAAGTCGGGAAGATTTGATAAATCGAATTAATGCTGCTTTCGAAGTTATGCGACAGGAGATGCTGCTGCGCACAACAACTGTAGAAATCAGACGTAGATGCCGCACCTGTATTGCGAATGAAGGGCGTTAATTTGAACATCTAATATGATTTATTATTTAAATAAATTATTTAAAATTATTTAATTGTTTCATTAACGCACCTAACTGGTACAGCATAATTTCAATCGATCATTTAATTTTTACCAACTTTGCAGTATTAAATTTCGCAAAACATTTAACTTTCCGTAAAGGTAGAGTTTCGTCAAGAATTCATTCTGACGCGTCACGGTGCCACGAGAGCGAAAGAGAGCAAAAATACGCTATGACTGCGCAAGAGTGAAACAAAATTTCTACCTGCTTTGTGTAACCATCTCAAGGGAATAGTGAATGTCAATTTGCACCACTGCTACTGGCAAGCCGTCGATCCATAATTTTTACCAACTTTGCAGTATTAAATTTCGCAAAACATTTAACTTTCCGTAAAGGTAGAGTTTAGTCAAAAATTTCCTACTTGATAAAATTATGAAATAACTCTTAAAGTTTTTTTTTTATAAAAGCAAATTACATACCATTAGAAAGCTCACACACTAGGGATGTTTTGCTAGAATTGGAACTCCTCAATCATTTTTTGTTTTTTTTTAAATGCAAGTTGACATTAACATTCAAGTATTTTTTACATCTTTCTGTAAGTTTGAGGACTCATAACTTTTTTTCTAGCTAACATCTGAACAAAGCAATAATTTTATAAGAATCTGCCAACATCAAAGATTAAAAAAAAAAAATTGCCTGTTTTATTGCCCATTTTTAATAAAAAAAATACACTTTAAAGTTAGGAAAGTGGTGAAACAAGAAAAAAACTTTTTTTTTTTTTATAAAATACCCAGTCGGCCAGGGCCAAATAAATTAGGGCTGAGTAAGTAGCAGATGACCCCACCTACCCACCATTTTCGTATGTTTAACGTTCTGCCAAACACCCTGTATATAGATAATGTACTTATTTATTTACTTTCGTGGCCGTTACCACTGAGCCACCACTGCTCAAGCATCAAAACATAAACAGTTTTTTTCATTTATTTTTCAAATTAATGATTAAAATTCTTAACAACTGCATGTACCTACTTATTCGTTTCCACCTAAAATAAAATTCCAATGTATGTTTTCAAAACAGCGATGTTTTCGTGCAAATATTTCGCTTCCTATATTTATAAAATACTAATTCCATTTAAAAGCTTTCAGATTTATTATTTAGCTAGCTCCCAAAAGGATTTCGTGATTACTTTATCTTGCTTTAAAACATGGGGCAAAAATTATATGGAACCTAATTTCCGTATCATGAGTACAAAGTAAATATTTTTACATAACCAGCCTATAAACAATGTTTGTTCACGCGATATTACTAGGGGCAACAATATTATGTTAACTTTCGTTCAATTTGGGGGATGAAAAGTGAAAAGATTACATGAAATGAATGGAACAAATTATTAAAACAAGTGAAGGGCATAAGAAGCTCGCACGACTTAAGATGTCGATTCTCAAGTATTTCGATAATGCAATGTCTTGAATTAGTGATTATAAAATGAAATATTCAAATAAAATTAATTAAATCTTTAGGTTTTAATTAATCTCTTAGTCTTGAAGCCAATCAGCCTAATTGCAAATGAATTTGCTTAAGTTCATAGCTGGTACGCCCTTTAAAAAAGGCTTTTGTAGTCAGTTTTTTTAAGAATTTTATAATTTTGCGTAGTCTGATACCTAAAGGAAAATTACATTATAAATAAGCTATGAATGTTTCTATTCACACAAAAATAAATTCGCTAAGTCACCCGATTTAGGTAAATTTAAATCTTCGCAATACATATTTCGCTGACCGGTTTTATATATTAATTTATAAAAAAACACCCCTGATGTAAGCCCAATTTTATTTACGTACGTAATATGTAGCCCCAAAACAGTACGTTTAAAAATTAATACCTAGCGCATTAAAACGTTTGTTAGTATAACGTTTATAAAATTCTAAATTACGCGACCCTCGTTATTACCCCAGAGTACAGAGCATCATAATTTCTTTACACATTTAATAAAAAAAAATGTTGATTTTATAATTTCCCGTAACAGCCCATTTTTAATGGACTGCGTTCACTATATTTTTCCAAAAAAAATAATGTGTTTTATAAAAGAAAGCACCAATTAGGCTCAAAATCAGAATGAATCAGAGTATTCGTTAATGGACTTTTTCCTGAGGGAGTCCGGAGGGTTCAGTTTTATTCTAAAGCAATATAGCTCTTGAATCGTTTCCTTTTGTTGTATATTGATTTGAATGTATCATGGGGCTTGGAAATAGAGAACATAGAAAAATGTTAATTAAACTTAGGATAGTATCTCACAAACTGGATTTCGACCATTAAGACACAGATATATGCCAGTGACCTTGAGTCGTACGTTCAGCCAGTAATAGGATTCGCCCATCAAGGACCGCTGTCCCCAATTTGACGCATTATTAATTTATTATACACAAAACAAAAGGTATTTTAATAAAACGCGTATACTAAAAGATCAATAATTAAATTATCTTTAAATTGGTGAAGGTTTCAGAAAAATATGCTTGGTATATTTTGCGCCATTCTCAGTTTTTTATCCGCGTTAGACATAACTTTACAAATTAATTTCACTATGTAATATAAAAATAATCTGAAATATTCACATATTAAGTTATTGAGAAAATGCTCTATTTTAACATATATTTTTCTTATATCATTAACACTACTCATTTAGACGTGATCTTCAGTATAAAATCATTAAAAGTCGGTTATCGTCGCCTTAACGAGAGCTTAGCAAGGCATTCAGTAGTGTTTGTTAAAGCTGGAAGCTTACACGCCGATTCCCTGTTGTATTCCATGATAATCTCTCATCGCGCACTGTGCTGTAGATACAACTGTTTCGTTTGCAAGCAGCCTGTTATGCTGGACTACACACAGCAATATTAACCGCATGCAATCTGCAGGCTTAGCATGGCGTTTTCGATCTCTACTCTACTATAGAATAGACATAGCTTGTCTACACTTCTCGTTATCTCTTCTTCGCGAGCACGAGGACACACCTAGACTCGG
This sequence comes from Tiliacea aurago, assembly GCA_948098905.1. Lineage (NCBI taxonomy): Eukaryota > Metazoa > Arthropoda > Insecta > Lepidoptera > Noctuidae > Tiliacea > Tiliacea aurago. The sequence continues at coordinate 16,621,869 of OX402587.1, read as the reverse complement.
GTTTCTTCGTAGACAGTGACTTGTCCATAGCAACGGGGTATTCGCTAGTGGTGTGTATTACTACCCAATTTTACCGTACTTTTGCGTTTCGTTCTCAAACAAATCTATGAAGCAAAAGTGTTTTTAACGAATATTTCTTCAATTACAAAACGCAAATGGTCAAGGGGGATGCGCTGAGTAGCCCGCGAAATTCAAATTTTCGAACGTTTTTTGAATTCTAAGGATTTTTTGAAGAGAGTTAGTTGTTTTGCCGATTCTAATGATTATAATTCTGTAAAGCAATATTTTTTACGGCCGCGAATCATATTTAAATCAACTTATAACGTGTTACTGACTTGCAAATTGCAAAAAACGTAATCAAATTTGAATTTCACGGGCTACCTTAGCGCATCTCCCTTTTAAAAATATTGTTAAATGGCTGTAGCCAATGACGTATTATAGGTAATACATCATAGGCTGTGGCGCCACTAAGTTTTAAAACTCATTTATATTGCATACACAGAGCACTTTATAATATTGGTAATTGCATATAATGTACAGGCATTATTTAAATAAAGAGCCATAATTATACTATTTTGATGGCGTCACGCAAGAAGTATCCTTTAAGGGTACTGCAGACTGGCGGGTCGCGCTATCACGTCGCGCCTGTCTGCGGGAGCCCTTGTTTTTACTAGGTACTAACATTGTTATTGTATTGTTGTTTATCGATATTTTATTTATTAGTAGGTAAATGCTCCATTTAAAACTGAGTGTGTAAGATTTAGTAAATGAAAATAATAATCACTACACAGTAAAGGCTTCTACAAACCAGCGCGACTCGCGACGCGACACAAAGGCACCGCTCGTCACGCGACGTGCAGGGCTTTTGTGTCGCGCCAGTATGTAGAAGCCTTAATGCAACGCGGGCGAGGCCGCGTGCGGCAGCTAGTACTTCATAAATAAATAATTTAGTGTTCAATGAGGAGATTTTGGCTCATAATCAGATGTTTTATATTCCCTGTGAATGTAGGTATCTAATAAATCAAAGTTAAGGTACAACATAGTGTAAAAACTGTAGGGTACTTATATTGTTGTTCTTATTTTATTGTTAATTCCAAAAATCTATTATTCATTTTGGGCGACAGGTCCTAGCCGAGTTCTTCGCATAAACATTGATTGCACTATCTCCTTGCTTATTTTATAATTCTACAGAACTCACTTCCCGTGAGATCAAAGGCTCCCAAACAAGCAAAGCAAGCTCGCTAATAGTATTTCTTTCCCATCTTCGCTGAAGTTTTTCTATAAAAAAACTTAAATAAAAAGCGCAATTTGAACCCAACATGTTAATTTCAGCTTAATACATGATAAAAGTAAAAAAGCACCGCCTAAAATTACTCGAATTAACGAAAAAACAACTAACGAATCGTTGTCTAGGTCATTTTATATGTAGACTATTTCGGAAGAAAGGTTTCTATCCCAAGCTGTCAACACCGGAGAAAGATTGTACGCCGTGCTCGACGTTGTAGACAGTTGTCTAGGGTAGAGAAGACAAGTCTCTTCACATTTGGTTTTGTAATCGCCGTGCTACAGACGGTAGAAAACTTTCTGTTGTCTACACTGAAACGTCATTTTTGTCTATTCTTCCGTCGACAAAACGCGTAGAGAGGGTTCTCGTGCTAAGCCTGCTGATCCTCGGCTACATTTTCACGCTACACACTGTTTGAAATGCACCACGTTTCCTCACAATCACAAAAGTCAGCGAGTTTGTCGTTTGCACGCATTCTGAAAACCTTTTTACCCTCAACCTTCGCAACACGTACGTGCGCAAAAAATATACAAATATGACAATACTCCGTGTTGTGTTTTCCTTTAATTTCTTGATCAAAATGGAAATTTTAACGTGCCACAGCGCGCTTCATTCAAAATTCATTTTTATTTTTTCTACCGCTCCCTTTTGTATCGCGAGTTAATTATAATTTTTGAGTAGCGAGAGAAAATTAGCAAACATCATTATTTATTTACAATATTACCAACTACAGTAATCTCAACACGAACGTAATACCTTAATGAATACAATTTCAGGACCGCCATCATGCGAAACATGTGGGGAATTTTTCCTTAAGGTCTCTCATCCTTGTTTCTCTGCCGAAACGACCTTTTACGCGTAATAAACACCCAAACCTTATTCTCGTGTGACCCTAATTATCAATAACTTGTACTGCTAAAGCTTTCCTTACAAGGGTTAATAATTACTTGGATGTCAGGGAGAGCGGCACTTTAAAGCGAAGAGCGTATAATGACAAGTTGCAAACTCATCGCCCACAAGTATTGGGTAACCTATTTTACGCAAACGCCTTTTACGACGTACGTACGACACGCTATTTACGCGTTATAGTTTGTTTACATTCATTCGCAAGTGAGAATGCAAACGGGTAATGAATTGTTTGATAGTGACAAGTGACGTCAGTTGTCATGTTGAATGCGAGCTGTCGGCACGTTATAAATCAATCATGTGCCGTTTAACATAATGAGCGAATTATGTGATGTCTAAAGGACATTACATAATTCGTGGATAAATGTGTGTCTGAGTTATATGTAAATCTTTGCTTTATATAACAGCAAGCGACTGATTTTGTATTCACTATTAGGGTCGAAATTTTTGGTCTATATATTTTTTTCAATTTATAGGTACTCAACATTTTTAATTACAGTTTATTAGCGACATAAACCCAGCCATAAACATAAACCTAGTCCATTCCACAGATGACACTAGTAAACATTTAAATATTTTCTGCATCTCCCTTGAGAGTGTCAAGTTGAGACCCATGAGCCGGGGCGATCACAAGATGGCGTCAAGACCTCCACATCAATAATCCGTCACATCTTCTACTCAAACAAGGGGACATAATAAAGTGCATTACCTACTAATAAGTATGTCTCCCCCACTCGTATTAAAAGAATAAATAAATAAGCCTTTATTTCTTTCATATCTTATGATCCATTGAAAATGACAATTTAAAATCATATAGGTACATGTTATACTTGTCAAAAAATTATAGGCCCGTTTTGACATTTAACTTAATCGATTTATCGTGAGTATCGAGTACCGATTCGTATTGTTACTTCACTATTTACGTCGTGATTGACCATCGCGACAACTTTAGTATGTGGTTTAGTAGTTTGCGTACATCTAGTTGTTAATAATATTAGTTTGAAGCTCAAAATTTGGGTTTAAGATATGAACACCATCCTAAGTGAAGGCCTCCTCTAGCATTTTCTATTCATTTCGGTCTTTTCCTATTTTCATCGATCCTTTGTCTGCTATTTGGGTGATATCGTCGAACCATCGTTTGTCGTGTAGTGTTTGGTCTTCCAACTTTCTTCTTTCTTTCTGGTCCGTTCCATTTTGTGATTCTTATGGTCCATCTTATTGTCTGTTAGACGGGCACTCCCCTACTCATATCAGTCCAAAATTTGTCCATTCACCTGTACCAAGTTGCACACCACATGTGCACCGGCGGAGTTGCAGTACGGGGGTATGTCAACAAATCGCTTGCACAATGTTTTGTAACCGACCACCCGTATTTGTCCGTGTTTGTTTATTATGCCCCCTACGAATGATGGACTGGTTTTATAGCCATTAGAAATAAATGTAGCAGAGGGCAACGAATTTTCTATTTTGCGTTACGACTTCCTTGATGGGAGTTGTTTAATTTTAGATTTTGATGTTTTTGGACAGAACTGTTTAATGACTTATTTTATATCAGGTGAACTTAAATGTCATACTTGTTTTTTTTTCATATTTTAATAAACTATTATATAAAAAATATAGGTGTCTAGGAGGTTGGGAAAAAATATACGAAAATAAACTGAAACCGAGTCGATTTAACTCTGGCAAAAACCATCAGAATAAATGTCTAGTGGTTTAGCGGTGAACACGTAGCAAACACCCAGACAAACCTAATTTCCAATTATTCAATATAATGTTAATAATACAAGGGAAAAAAGTAAATAATAAATAAAATAAAAAACTTTATTCAGTTCAAAAAAACACGGCACATCATTAAAAAAAAAATAGTAAAAGGTTTCATAAGAGCCCTAAATGCTAGACTTCACAAATTCCCTGAACCCCACACTAGGATTCCCTGTGTTGTGGGGTCCAGTCTCTTCCCAAGTAATGCAAACATTTTTAAAGTACCTAATTTAAAGCTTTATTATTACGGAAAATAGAAACAGAACAAAGAGTAGCGTTTTTAACACAAACCCTTCACAACAGATCTAAACTAATATGTCTAACCCCTACTACAGCCTATAAGGGAATAAAACATTTATTTTCTAACTACTACGGCCCCCTACAACCAGCACCCAACATGACTTGAAACTGAGTTTACCTACAACTCCGATTGAGTTCCTAAGTCTACAATTAACGTTATACAACATGTATGTTTGTCCCGCCCGCATGTAAAACTACACATCCGAATTTTCCGGTCTACGAAACCCTTTGTGAATTTATTTAAACGTAGATACTCGTCAATCTATTTGTAACGAAATGTTCAACAAACACACTGATTGCCATTTATTTAGAAACTGGATTTACAGGGGCAAACGAACTCTCATTGTTCTATATTTACTGTAATCAATTTATAATAAACTTCGTACTGGCTAATTGCATTTTTGATGAGGGGAATTTAAAGGAGTAGTGAGCTGTTTTATGAGAGATGAATCTGTAGGTTCATTAAGAGTCCTTTGTAAAACTATGATTCATTTATTAACTCCTTTACGCCCTGTGTCTTTCACGTAGGTACCTACCTACTTCTTTTTACACGAATACTTGAAATGTGATCTTGTGAACGTTTTTGTTGTTATTGCAGCCGGTTTTTTTATTTTTATAGGCTCGCCCCCTGTTACAATAACTGGCATAATGTACTGAAGGTACACCTCTGCCCAACCCTTCGGGGAAACAAGGTGTGATGTTATATTGTTGTGTGTCTTTTATTTTACAATTTTTAGGGTTTCGTACCAAAGGGTAAAACGGGAACCCTATTACTAAGGCTCCGCCGTCTGTCTGTCTGTCTGTCCGTCTGTCACCAGGCTGTATCTCATGAACCGTGATAGTTTGAAAGTTGAAATTTTCACAGATGATTTATTTCTGTTGCCGCTATAACAACAAATACTAAAAATCAGAATAAAATAAATATTTAAGGGGGTCCCATACAACAAACCTGATTTTTTCGCTATTTTTTGCTCGATATTGATAACGGCAACAGACAAGTAGACGCTTGAAATATTTACCAAATATTTCGTTATATTCACTTTAATAATAAATTATTAAATTAAAATAAAACAAATATTTAAGGGGGCTCCCATACAACAAACGTGATTTTTTTGCCATTTTTATAGATAATGGTACGAAACCCTTCATGCGCGAGTCCGACTCGCACTTGGCCGGTTTTTTAAGGCACCTTTTTAACTTTGTTTAAATAAGAAGTTAAAAATACTCTTGTTTAAGTTTCGTTCATGAAAAACCATATCTACCTTAATACCTTTGTTCCTAACTTAACATTAAAACAAGTAACACACAGATACCTAACGGAGTCAGTAGTTACAATTAGTGAGAACTGCCAATGCACTGCTTGAAATCACGTTCTTCACAATCACTACAACGAGCAGTCGTTGGGCGGAATTGCCTTAATCACCATCCTTGCTAGTCGAATCGGTGAGCTGTGTTATTTACTACACTAGCCTCGTCTGTTTTACACATTCTGTTGCTCACTCGAACACAAAATTGAACACAAATTTACACATCTGTGTTCGATTTTTAAAGTCTAGATAGCCTTTTGTTTTTATTAAAAAAAATGGCCGTTGATTCGCTTAATGCGTTGATTAAGAGCCATATTTTTTTAATAATGATTTTGTTTATCTATTTTAATAATATATTATAATGTTATCAGCTGTTTGATGCTGTTTATCGCACTCACCACATACCAGTTTAATTATTATTATTATAACTAAACAATAAAACAAATTAGACGCATCCGACCGGAATATCCATTTGTTCCTCAATTACAAAATTTTGGCATACAAATGATAAATCACAGGGTTTATTCAATGCAAATTTTAATATTCTAGTCTACAATCGATGTAAATTCGAAATTTAATACTAACTAATTATGATTGCTTCATTAGGTGCTTTTGGTAAATGTTTCCAAGCGTTTCAAGGGAAAATGAACTTCAATTTTCCCCGCGCGTCAGCGCGATGTGATTATCAAAATATACAAATTAATAAAATAGATTTTGACATTACAGTAAAAATATACTGTATCCACGTGTATAATCTGAAATCATTTTTAACTTGGAGAAATATTTTATGTAAGGTATTCAATATTACTTATTTTAATCTTTGATATTAATTAATTAGATATCTAGCTTATTCAGAGCAATGGTGATCCAATGGAGACGACCCCGACTTACTAGTTGTAGTTCGTAGGTTCGAACCCAGGTAGGCACACAGGCAAATGAAGGAATACGGGTGGGTTTTAGTCAGTAAAAGTCTGACACGCCCTCCCGCTTCGCCCAGAGCGGGAGAAGTTATTTGATAATTTCCCACTAAAAAAAACCCCAAAAAAAGGTAGGCACTTTACTTTGTGTAAATTATTTCATCACCACTGCTCTCAAAACGGTGAAGGAAAACATCGTGAGGAAACCGGCATATCCTAGGACCAAAAATTAAAATTTGAAGATGTGACATCTACCAACCCGCACTGGGTCCGCGTGGTGTATTACGGCCCCATCTGTGTCCTGTGTCCCAGGAGTGGGGACATTATAGGCTGATTATGCTAGCTTATTCTATCATTGCTTATTACAGTTTTCACTCTACCTTTATAAAGTCTATGCTCCATTTGAAATAAGATTAGAATTTTAAATAAACCTTTTTTACAGTCCGTTTAACCGATTTTGACTACTTTTCCGTAGGTATAAGGATAACATTAAAAGCAAAAACATAGTTACAATACCAATTGTTAATTACAGCTGCCATTTATCATGCCACCAACGCAATAGAAGTCAAAATCGGTTGATCAGACTGTACAAAAGGTTTGTAATCTTATTTCAAATGGAGAATAGTCATAATTTAAAAAAGTAAAGGGCAAGGCCCTGTCTTGAAACATTAGCTCAAAATCGTCAAACAAACTTCGTAATGGATACTTATGTTTTTGTAACCAGATTCCACACTCAAATAATTTCAACTGATATTTTCGCAAACTCACGAAGAAGTTGTATTTTGAAATCTTATAAAATCCGCCTAGTTGAGAACTTTCTTATCCGAACTAAACAGCTCTCGAGTTCTACCTGCGACAAATCTGAGTTACGGACTTTTTAAGTCTTCTTGTTTACTTTTCCTTTCAGTTTGTTAATGTTTTGTCGTGATTAAATTGAAACTCAATTTAAATCAACGAGATTCAATGATCATCTTAAAACCAGTTATTTTATTTTATTTATTTATATATTATGTCAGACACAAATCCTACTTCCTTCCTACTAATATTATGTATAAACGCGAAAGTTTGTAAGTATGGATGGATGGATGTTTGTTACTCTTTCACGTAAAAATGGCTGGACCAATTTTGATAAAATTTTGTATCGAGGTAGCTGACATCCTGGATTAACATATAGGCTACTTTTTATCCCTATATTCCTACGGGATCAAGACTTACGCGGGTGAAACCGCGGGGTGCAGCTAGTGATCCATATTTTTGTTAGTAGATATACTTAAGAATTATGTTAGTAACCAAGCTTTAAATACACACCACAATAATTATACTATTACAAATGTAACTAAAATTTAATAACAGATGTACCTACTCACATAAATAATATCCTTAAATTCATTAAAATGTAATGTAATAAATTACCATCATCCATAATATTAATAAAGTTAAGAAATTCACTAAAATTATAAAACAACAAAATAAGAATAAAAATAAATAAATAAAAATCAATATAATATCGTTTTAAGGCTTCTACATACCGGCGCGACTTGTCGCGCGACGCGACACAGCACAAAGGCCCCGCGTGTCGCGGGACGAGCGGTGCCTTTGTGTCGCGTCGCGTCGCGCGACAAGTCGCCCCGGTATGTAGAAGCCTTTATCAACTCTTTTTCGCTTTGAATCAATCGTTTTCGGTCGTCATTTTGTTCAGTGGAACATTTTTTTTGTCTCTGACGGATATGATTTTGAGTACGGTTGACGGAATAAACTTTTATCTAATCATACTCGTACAGTTTCCACGCAGATTGTTAATCAAGTTTCTTAGAATGTTTTTTTTGCATTTTCAGTCGTTTTAGCAACAGTACGTCTTGTACTTAAACTGGATCTGATTTTCAGGGATAGAATCTTAACTTTTTTTTAAAGCAATCTCTTAAAATTAACTTTAGTAGCTTCCGCGAACTCAAACTCAAAGCATTTATTTCAATTAAACCATTTACAGGCACTTTTGAATTGTCAAGAAGTCGGTCAGTTACAAATATGAAGCTAGTGGCCCATTCCAAAGAGTAGTAGGTTCCTCCAAGAACGGGCAAGAAACTCCACGGACACTCTTATTACTTTATTGAACACGTACCTACGTCCCATATTACAGAACGTCAATCAACACTCACTTAAAACTAGTTTCATCCAATCAAATGGCTTGAATCTAATTTTAAGTTATGCTTGAGTATTGAGTAACGTTCTGTAATACGGGTCCCCGCAGTAATTTTCCTGAAAATCACTTATTACAAAGTTGTTCGAATCGTGTCTTACCGCATTATGGATAACATACACTTCCCAAGCTCAATATGTATTCTAAAATAAATTTTATCTCGGCTTACTTAAATGCAAAATAGTATTAACTTCGTATAATTTGGAATTTCTTATCTACCCAGACGACGTAGTCACTGGCGACAATTCAGCGAATTCAAATGTTAAAGATGTTTCAGACGAACTCGTACGTGATCGCCTCGACGTTTTTTGTTCCCAATGAGCTATAAAAAAAAATTAGTGAAACTAATCGTCATGAAATAATTACACATTATTTCGAAGGCGAGCACGCGAAAATATTCCTTTATTAGTTCCAGAATATTACACTTTTCGAAGGTTGATTGAATAAAATAAAATGAACAATGATATCAAAATAATACAACATTGCAACAACGAAAAGTTAGGCAGTGGTGTACAGTCATGAGCACTAATATGTGAACGCTTAGCAGAATTCAAAAACGATTTTCTCGTGGAATAACGATTGGAACTTTGAGAAAATATCTATTTCATGATCGTTTGGGTTCCAAAATACTGTGTTCGTAGTAAAATAAAATATCAATCAATATAGTTGGAGGAAATCACTTTTATAAGTTGCTGAGTGTATACATATTGGTACTCGTGACTGTACCTATAGTACACCCATATTTCGCCAGTTATGTTTAAGTCCCATGTAATAGGGGTCGAGCCTATTGCCATCAACCGGGCACATATCCTGACTCTGGGCTGCTACTCATAAATTCCTAATGGAAAATCTCACAAATTGTTGAAAGCAGAATAAAACAGGCAAAAGTTTCCAACGATGATGATTTAACGGACTATCGTTTAATTTTTCACGAAGGTAATGAAAAACACGTCATGTTTAGGGTTCCGTACCTCAAAAGGAAAAAGGAACCCTTATAGGATCACTCGTGTGTCTGTCTTTCTGTCTGTCCGTCTGTCACAGCTGGTTTGCTCCGAATCTACCGGACCGATTAAGTTGAATTTTGGTACACTTATGAACTTCTGTGACCCAAACACGGACGTGTTTCGTAAAATAATTATTTAAAAAAAAAAAGTTTTACTGACTGTACCGTGTGACACATCAAATGAAAGGGCTTGTGTTAAGAATTTTATATTTTTTTATTTTTTATTAATTTGAAATACAGACTTTTGAAATTATTTAAGAAAATAGGTGAAAAATTACCCTTATCTCCGAAACTAGTGAGCATAAAATTTTGATAAAATACAGAAAATAATTCTTTACTTATAGATTACAGGAAAACCTATAATAAGTCTGTTATCTTAAAATAACATGGTAAATCACTCAATATTGTGCGTACAAACTTACATTTCCAGTTGGAATGTATTGGGGATCATGTTTTTCAACTACAATCTTAAGTTTGTTCTTGGGATAAATTCATCCCAACTACGGAACCCTTCAAAGTGCGTGGTCCAACAGGCACTTGACCGGTTTTTGTTTTTTTTGTTTTTCGCTGATTAGTCGAAGTATTCAATAGATACAATATAAATAAATAAAATCCTTACCCCTAACCTAAAATATTAAAAATATAAGTCCATCCCTCCTACTAACCTGAGCACTAATGAGATTAAAATCAAACAAGCATAATAATATGAACCGCAATATTTTCGCGTCTATCTGACGGTACTCTTAAATTCAAACAGACTGGTCGTCTCCATTGTTTGTCAGTGGAACCTTTTTGTGAAGATTTCCCATGGGGAAGGGTCGCGGTGGACGATCCACGTCACTTGTCCTCCAACGCTGAAAGGAATATGCAAACAGATTTGCAAAAAAGAATCTCTTTTTCTGGAAAATTATTAATGGACGTGTTCTTTAAGTTACGTAATATTTTATAGTGCATTAAATTGGGCTAAAGACTTAATTGTTCTCTTCAAGTATCTGATATGTAAATGTGATTTGAGTTCATAATAACACAAACGTGGGATTTTTACCCAGTTTTTAGCAAAACTGGGTAAAAATTAAAAATAATTATGTTCTTACATTTCTATCACCTTTTGATTACCGATGTAAATTAAATTACAACAAATATTACGCAGTAGACAATCTTCTATATAAGAACAACTGCAAAAAAACAAATATAATTCTCAACAGTATCCATTTAAATATCCCTACAATAATTATTAGCATAACAATTTCAACGCCAGGCACGTAACTCAGTACAAAAAAATGGGAGCTTCTAAGATAAACATTGGATACATAAACAAGAGACAATTACTGAAGCATCTAATGAATAGGCATTAAACGACACGCTGTTGAATGAGCGGCGAACACAAAGAGAAGCTCCGAGTAACTAACGTGCCGATACACCTCGCTCGTAATAATCGTACAGTTGGCTGCAAACAATTAACGCATTTACTCTATCATTACAGGGAACTAAAGAAACAGACGATGGTATCTCAACGGAAAAATGACAGTTGGTTTCGTTGAGAAAATTTGTTACTCTGACAATTAAATCTTTGTCATCATATCAACCTGTATAACACGGGACACCATAGGAAAATCTCGAGTCTAGACAAAATCAAACAGGTTGATATTTTAATTGTATAATTTATTACTTTTATGACATTATTTAAAATTCTGTGATTACCTTAACTCACACTGATATTGTTGTTTTTTAGGAAAACGTATATAATATAGTATATTTTTTTAATGTGTGAGCACCATGTATCTATCACATAATTAATTTATCTGTCATTGCTTCATTCTTAACTCTTTTTAGTACCTATTGTGGTATAGTAATTTTATTCTAGGTGCATCGTCTTCACATATAATTAAATAATTAATGTACCTATAAAAAATATGGTACAAGATTTTAAAAGAGAACCGGTGGAGTTTCTTGCCCATTCTTCTCCATACGAAACTACCTTTTGGAAGGGGCGACTAGAATCAATTCTATTTTTTTGTAAAACATTCTTAAAATTCCTCACTTGACACTTCTTCGCCTTTTGAAATGCAGGGGAGACACATGTACTGACATCAACAAAATTGGACCATGCGAAACAAGCACAACTTCCGAGCAACAATGTGGTGAATTCAATCCGTCTTTTCTAAAATTAGCACTATTCCTTATACCTGTATGTCTGTAAACATCTTCAAAACTTTTGTGTGAATTCTTTACACTGCTTCATTTATTATTGATTCCCGTATTCACGTTTAATCACCTACTGATATTTCAACTATCACTTTTTGAAATTGTATGTTTTTGTATATTATTCCTATTTCTAGTTCTTCTACAAGCAACAAGAATAATGGACCCAGGATTTTGTAATATCTTGATTTAAAAGAGTGTCCTTGGAGTTTCTTGCCTATTCTTCTCCATAGAGATCTACGTTTTGGAATGGGCAAATACCTTCAACTTTCTGACTAACTGACCGACTCTTTGACAATTCAAAAGTGCCTGTAATAGGTTTAATTGAAATAAATGTTTTGCGTTTGAGTTTGAGTTCTACAGCTGCTATGTTCAATCAATGAGCAATTATTTGTCTAGCAGCTACTGGATACCCGGTCCAGGCAATTTAACGTGCTTGCTTGCCTGTTTTTGCCGGCGGCTCTACTTTTAAGGATAGTTGCCCTTCATTAGGTCAGACGTGAGCCTATTATTGGCAGACGGTTTAAATGTGTCGTAATTTGCCTGAGCTTAAACAAGTGCCTGCATTGCCAGTTTGTTGCAGCCATTTAAGTTTATTTGCGATTACAATTTATTTTAATTGTGTTGGTTTTATATTCTACTGTTTCCTGTGAGAAATTTGAATTGATAAATGATATTTGTATGCGGAAAGTAGACAGTTGTGAAATTTAACATTCATTAAACATTAAAAACTGTTTGATATAAAAACTACCGACTTCCAAAAAAAACACTGCAAAGTGAAAAATAACTTTAATTTTGGAAGTTGGTGGCAAAAAACTGTAGTACAGATCCAAAGACACCGACTTCCAAAATTAAAGTTATTTTTCACTTTGTAGTGTTTTTTTTGGAAGTCGGTAGTTTTTTATAAAAACGAAAAAAAAAGAAAAAACGTTTCGTATTCAAACATTTTCAAGACCTACAGTTTAAATAGATGAAAATAATTACAATAAACTAAATCCCTCTTTTTGTTTCAGACGAAGAAAACATCAAAAAGGCAAAGCAAGCGGCAGTCCTCATTCATCGAACACAACTCCTAATTTAAAACCACCTTGAAAGCAAATGTTACAGCCGAAAAACATAAAAACGGCGAAAAGTGCTCTGAACGTAAATGTAACTTTAGATCGTACAAACGACTCGACTAGTCCATTGAAAACGCATTTCCATCCGAAAGTGGTACCGGCTATATCGTAGCATCGTTCGCGTCTTTGCAAATGTTCACTCAAATATCCCTACACTATCTACCACACTCGTACGATGGACTTCACGTACAGGTCTAAACGTTTTTATATCTTACAGAAAACCAAACAATATTAAATTCTATTTTTGTAAGGACTAAGTCCAAAATCGATTGAACGAAGTCGGACCTAAAACGTTTTAACGGACATCCGTGAATAGGATTCTCCAACTAACACAAGCAGAAAGCGGTGGACTATTCCAGGAATTTGTTTGACGTTACCATCGGGCTTCCGGTATTTTTTACGATGTCTTTTTACAGGATCCTTGGAAGCACTGACACTGGCTCTTTATTGCGATTTGTTTAAACAGAGGATAATTAAACCTTGGAATGAATGACTCGGTACTTTTAATCCGGCAATTCTTTCCTACTTATTGTCCTTTTTTGCGAGAGCTCTTTTTATGAGTAGACAATGGTCCTCGCTTGTTAAATAGTTAAGAGCGACTTATTAATCAACTCTGTCGTTTAATTAGCGTCAGGCAGCGTTCAAAAGTTCTTTTGTCAAAGCGTAGCGGACAATAAAATGTACTTGTATTCTTTTTCGTGCAACAAAAAATTGGACTGCGCGTAGATCTCTCAAAGGCGTTTGAATCTGTTGTTCATTGAATAGCGTCTAACCAATTATCTAGTTGATTACTAATCAACTATGTTTCGTGTAAATCACGTGCATTGCACCTTAATGTTTCGAAAATCCATAAATTGTCGTAGCAATAATTTACGACGAAAATCAACGCAGCCCTAAGAAGATATAAATCTTGTTTTGTTGAAAGTAAACGCTTTAACTACGCCAGTAAGTCAGGTGGGAACATAAAATATTTACCGCTCGAGTAGGACTAAAGTATTTAGCGGCAAAGAGTAACATGTCGGATTTCTTACAGCCCCTACGTTCATTTTTCTTTTTCTCCCGGTTGCTAGTTCTACTACAGGGCTTTGAAATTTTAAAGGAGCTAACGCAAGCCGTGGTTGTAAAGCAGAAAATTGTTGTGAGGCGTTATAGTTCTAGTACTTGAGTTTAAGTGAGGTTTGAGTTAGTAACTAGTATTTCTATCCTTGGTTTTATTTTTCTTTTAATATATCAGAATGATGAAACATAAATGGTTTAAAAAATACTTAATCGTTGTTTCATTTGGATTTCCCAAAAATATTATAATTAATAATATAATTAATTAATTAAATATAATAATTATTTTTTATCCCTAACAACAATGGATAGTGTAATTATACTGGTTATTGTACATAGAGTTTACACTCTCCTTTAAAAATCTGTTTGTCCTCCTCAAACTGCTTTTCTTCACATAAAAGGATTGATGATGTTCGCTGATGGACACCTAGGTCGTCTACAACGATTCTGTCTGAGTCTGCGTTGGTTGTATTATCAGATTATTTACTGAGAAGCACTAAATTCATTCCTGAGGCATGAATATTAGAACTGTAGTGAAAATAATATTATTTTTTAAATAATGTACAACATAAGATTGACCATAAAAATACAACTCAACTGTCATACTTTACGGAACATTTTCAATTCGGTATAAAAGAATATATTTTTAACGATGTGAAAAACTATTTTTAAAACCTTACATATTCCAATTTTAAATGCCTGTGGCATTCCGAGTGACATGTCCCACGATCAAGCCAATAAATTTTTTCCAAACACAAAAAAAAATTGTGCATAAATCAAATTCATAAAGATGGCTTAAAATATTAACTCAATTTCCGTTCTGTTAAAAAAACGAATTGATAATCATTCTACAAACTGTTTATTGCCAACAAATCAATAATACCGAGAAAGAAAAAGAAAAGATAGAAATAAAAATGTTTTCCTGTCACAGAAACCCGTCGTATAAAAAAGATAAATAAAAAAGAGAATGAAGGTGATATTACGAGTATAACGCATTCATAGAAAAGTTTACGAAATAATTCTAATGGATATCGTTATCATACATTTTCATACAAAAATACTCAAGCGTTACATGCACTCGTACATGCATTGTGCATACAAATTAGATTCACATAACGATTCGTTTTCGTAAAAAATAAATTTCTGTTAAAATTACCACTTTTTTCTATAAAATAAATTGGTTAGGTACATGTACACTTTGAATACAAATTCGAAACACGCAATAAATAAGTAGGTAAAGCTATTCATTTTTTTAAAGCCATGGGTGGTCACGATTCGTTACCGGGAAACAATTTTACAAATCACTAGGTTCGAAATATAAACAAACAATTTAACTAAAGTTCAACACGCTAAGCTAACAATTTCTTACTATGGTCAATGTACGGAAACGGATAAACGTTAATTGGAATAACTATAAGAAACGATGAACCTTACTTCTTTCGTTTCACCCACATTTCGCCTGTTATGTTTAAGTCCCATGTAATAGGGGGCGAGCCTATTGCCATCAACCTGGCACAAATCCAGACCGGGCTGCTACTGAGAAATTCCAGATAGAACCAGACAGATTCCTAAAACACTGCCTGACCTGGAAATCGAACCCAAGACTTCATGCTCCGCAGTAGCGCTTGCAACTCCTACAAAAATATAAGAAAATTATAAATGAACTTTAGGTATCTACCGATCAATCGCGACGCGACTCTAGTAGAACAATTTCTACGAAAAGATAATGGAAATTGTTCTGCCAAAAACGCGTTGTCATTTCGCGTCACGCCTGTCTCCAGGAGCCTTTACACGCTTTCTTAAACCAAACATTCCACGTCTCCATTCATACTATTAGACAATCTGGAGCTAGCGAAACTCTCAACAGATAATTATTCTTTTAATTGCAATTTCACATCAATTAAACGCTCTTAGAACAGCTAGTCGTCTGAATTGTCACACATGATATAGGTAGGTCACAAGAAGGCGCTCTACCAATCCAATGTGGTTAGTCAGTTATACTTAAAACTATTAGAAAATATTTAACTGAACCTCAAAAAAATTATTGGCCTTTAATGATGAACGCTTTTTTAAATAAAGGAACCTCTAACTTTTTAGGCTTCTAATGATGCACATTTTTTTAAATAAATGAGCCCCTTTTTAACTTTCCGCCTTTTCTCACAGTTGGTGGCAGTAACTAAGCTAGGGTACACCGACCAAACGGGTTAGGTTAGAAGTTAGGGTTCATACTGGACCCGAGGTGGCGGCGCGTAGTTTTCTACGCGCGCCCTTTTCAGACTTCGCGGGGGGGTCAAACACCTCACCCCCCCAGACTTGAGGTGGCCCGCTGGGGCGGGCCTGCATTAGCCGGGAATCGCGGAAGTCGTACTAGATCCCGGTGCAAGTGTGGGAAGGGAATACTTAGGTGGTTTTTAGTCAGTGAGAGTCTGGCAGACCCCTCCACCTGCCCCAGAGCGGAGGACATCCATGAAGATTGTCCACACAGGAATGAAAAAATGAAGATTAGTACTCAGGGTACCCTAGCTTAGTTACTGGCGCCAACTGTGAGACAAAACCGAGGGTTAAAAAGAGGCTCATTTATTTAAAAAAAAGAAGTATTTAAAAAAAAAAATACTAAATAGATGCGGTGATTTCCTGGAGCCGTTTTCTTCGCTACCGGTCGTTATTTCTACTGACAAAGTTTATTTTGTTTATTATGTATGTATCTATTTATCTATCATATATAAGTATTAGTATTTAAGCTTGTATTTTATAGCCATTTCCGAGCTATCTATTCCGGACGTTGCACCTGCAATGTTTTGTCTCTGCATCACCCTAAGATGATTGACTGGTAGCATATGCCGCAGGCATTAGGTCAGCCTTTGTACAGTTTTGTTTTTACTCGTGCAAGTTTTGATAAATAAATAAATAGGCAAGTAACGGTGACCAACTTGGATAATGTATCCAAGTTGGTCACAGTTACTTGCCTAGTAATTTTAGAAAACCTAAAAATGAATAATTTCCAGTTCTGAAAAAGAGATTCACTATATTACAGTGTTCAATAATATTTTTAGGAAATCAAAATGCGTATTATATGACTTTTGAGATTCGATTAAAAAATACTTGCCTTTGTATCTTTTGCCTAGCTGTCATTAGGTGACTGAAGGACTCTGCCTTCACTATCAGACGTGATCATATTTTAATAACAATTTATTACAGTGCTAGGAGTGTGATTAATATACGATACTAAAGATATCTGACATTAATTTTCGCCTACACAAGGGGAGCGATCCATTCCAGCTTTTAATATTAAATCCCAATCTTCTTTCAATTTTTATATTTTATTCAGTCTGATGACTGATTAAAAGATTTATCACGATGAATGGAAATAATACTAGACAGGTCATGACATCGGCTGGAGTGCTTTTTGAATATAGTAAAATCACTGTTTCACAAATAAATTTCATCAAAGAAGGTAGAGTTACCTTAGTAACTGACGATACTACATAAAACCAGAAGCTTATTACAAGGATGTAGAAACTGGACATGTGGTTTATAATGACCACACAACCAGTTTGTTCAAACAACATGGATCTCCGTGACCATAAGCGAGTAACAAGGAACAATGTGTACCGATCATTTCTGTTTTTTAGGGTTCCGTACCTCAAAAGGAAAAAAGGAACCCATATAGGATCACTCGTGTGTCTGTCTGTCTGTCCGTCTGTCACAGCTGATTTGCTCCGAATCTACTAGACCGATTAAGTTGAAAAGTACACAGATGAACTTCTGTGACCCAAACACGGACGTGTTACGTAAATAAATTTATTTTGAATAATAATATGGAGGTCACTTTTGGGGGGCAAATTATAAAATTTAAAAAAAAAGTTTTGCTGTCTGTACCGTGTGGCATGTCAAATGACTTGTTTTAAGGATTTTATAAATATATTATAATTTTAAAATACATACTTTTAAAATTATTTAAGAAAATATATGAAAAATTACCATTCCCCCCTTATCTCCGAAACTACTGAGCCTTAAATTTTGATAAAAATACAGAAAACAGTTCTTTACTTCAATATTTGAGGAAAACCTATAAGAAGTCTTTAATCTTAAAATAACATGGTAAATCACTCAGTATGGTGCGTACAAACTTACATTTGCAGTGGGAATGTATAGGGATCATGTTTTTCAACTACAAAGTTAAGTTTGTTTGGATAAATTCATCCCAACTACGGAACCCTTTGTTGTGCGTGGTCCGACACGCACTTGGCCGGTTTTTTTTAAGCTAAGATACAACTTATATCTGTTAGGTACCATGTTTAAAACATTACTTCCAGGCACCATAAAAAAACCATTTATAACACCAAACTTCTATCCCACGAACGATCATTCTCCGATATCTCAGAACAAAACAAAAACGATATATCAAATTATTTTTCCTTTTGCGATTTAAATTCAACGCAAAACTGCGGGGATAATTCTAGTCTAAAATAATAGAGATTAACTTAAAAGACGGTGCCGGCGATAGTCGTAATTTACGCAAGTGAATAATCACATATTGCGAAGTTTCGCGACTACGCGTATAGGCGACGACATCTAGCTCTTGTTGGCTACGGCTTTAATTGTGGCCTCTAGTTTCTACAAGGAATTTCGAAAAAACTGGATAGTGTAAGAAACTGGCTTAGGTCCATGGTAAAACTGTAACCTAAGAAACTTTATTATCATTTACATTGGTATCTCTATCACATTTATCTCAAGTGCTGTTATTTTTTTTATTACCTGCCTAATCAACATAATACCACTAATCAATAACTTCACTCCTGTAATCGCCGAAGGGTTAAGCAGAGGAGTACATGGGTAGGTACACACATAACTGGCGAAATGTGAGTGTGAGCACTATGTGGGTCTTCTTTCTTTGTTAGCCTTAACTTTTGGGGGGCAAATTAGAAAATTTAAAAAAAAGATTTGCTGTCTGTACCGTGTGACATATCAAATGAAAGGACTTGTTTTAAGGATTTTAAAAATATTTTTTTATAATTTTAAAATACATACTTTTGAAATAATTTAAGAAAATAGATAGATGAAAAATGGCCATTCCCCCCCCCCCCCCCCCTAATCTCCGAAACTACTGAGAATTTTGATAAAATACAGAAAATAGTTCTTTACTCATTGATTACAGGAAGACCTATGAAGTCTGCGTGGTCCGACACGCACTTGGCCGGTTTTCTTTCTTTCTCAGAGTTACTTTTAATGATGGTGGCTGACATTTTGAGCACTTTATGCGGCCTAGCCAAATGTCCTTTCTTTGGTATTGATCGTCGAGTCGTTGAGCTCCTAAAGTCTTGAGTTGAGCTGCATGATTACTGACAAATGCTTGCTCTAATTGGACAGGTCCACTCTTTGTGTGCTTATTTCCTTAAAATACTATTTCAGACACGGACCTACATGGTTCTCACATGATCTTACCAAGATTACCTATGTCTGGACTTTAAAAGAGACTTCGAGTTTGTTTCGCCATTTCTTCTCAGGGGTAGTCAGATAGAAAATTTCGACTCCATCTAGCTTACTTTTTTATTTATAATATGATGTGTAAAAGTGATTCCGACATTTACAGAATAAACAATTTCATTTCATTTCACTACAGAGTACACCCACATTTCGCCAGTTATGTTTAAGTCCCATGTAATAGGGGTCGAGCCTATTGCCATCAACCGGGCTCAAATCCAGTATCCAGGCTGCTACTGAAAAATTCCTAATTGCAAATCCCAATAACACTTTGCCCGACCTGGGAATTGAACCCAGGATGCTCAGCAGTAGCGGTTAAGACCACTAGTTCAACGAGGCAGTCAGTATACTAATCAATATACCTAGATAAACTACTGAGGTAGAAATAAAGTATACAAACTAAGAAACCCGAATTCTATTCTATTTCAAAATGGATAATAAAAAGTTCTATTTCAAAATGGATTAAAAATCTTGTTCTTATAACACGGAAAAAAAGCATCCAAAAACGCGCTCACCCTATCTCTACTTTCCCACGAAATAATGGCATTAAACAAAAGCTGACTCTTCTAGCACTTATATCTCTTACTTCAGAGCCCTAGTACCTACCAGCACTCATTTATCGGTGTGCCCTGCGGTAGATTCCAATCAAGCGGAGTTAGTGCAACGACGCCGCGGTACGCCCGCAGCCATATATTTCACGCGCGGTGTACGCTCATACTTACGCACAAATCTTGGAGGGAATCGCAAACATTTTTGCTAGGGTGAACAACTAGTTGTTGTGTTGTTGTTTTTGTTGTTCGTTTATTCAATAGTTTGAGTTAATAGGTTGTTATTGGTTTTAGTTCGTGAAGTCACGGGAGAACAGGTTACTTCTGGACAAAAAGTGAGTTTTCTACGTATTATGTCTACCGATTTATGAGTATGGTCTTTAAAAGTTGGCGCTTGCCTATGACGAGAAGACAAAAAGGAGTGGGTAACCATTTAGCCCTCTGCGGAAGCTTTACCCTTATAAAACCAATACGGATGTTTGTTTGTTTAAATAGTTATGAATATTCAATTTTATGTGAATATTCAACATATTTTATAGGCTATTTAGATTAGGATGGATGGTATTTAAAAGTACTTCAATTTATTCCCATTTCATTTACCTAATTTTGCCTGTGTTCCACCAAATATACCTGAATGTGCACCAAAATATGTTAATTAAAATATGTCAAAACGAGCATCTATTTAACAACTGTTGCAAATTTGTAAAAATAGTAATACACCTAATTTTAAAAACAAGCATTTATTTTTTTAGTTTTACTTCAGATAATGCACTGCAAAATGTATTTGAATCAAACACCAATTAATGTCCAATGTTACCGGCCAAACCCGATTTCAGGACAAACTAGTTTAGCCTAGGCTAAACTAGTTTAGCCTAGGCTAAACTAGTTCTTCCTATCGGGCTTAGGATTAACTAGTATAGCCTAGGCTAAACTAGTTTGTCCTAAGCCCGATAGGATAAACCAGTTTAGCCTATCTAGTCTAATATGATAAACGTGAAGCATGAAGCAGGCATGTTTTCTGTCACGGCTCCGGTGCTGCAGGGCTCCAGCGGTCCCATGCGAGCTTATCGTCACAGATGTGTTTCACGCTCACCACCGAGGCTTCGGCTTGCTGGCCGGCTCAGCCGGCCAGCCTCAGCCGCGGCGGCTAGCGTTGAAACCACCTGCTCCTCAACTCGCGGGCCGCCTCGCCCCTACGCGCCTACGCGAATTTAAATAACACTCTAGGGGTAGGGCAGACAAGACTACGTGGAGTCGGTTTTGCTGCGATTCGTTTCTGTCACGCCGCTCCCGCAGCACGCTCAATCAGATTTCAGATTAGGACGTACCATTTTATCCTAAAGCATGTAAATTCTAACTAGGATAAACCGATTCGACCTAGGCTAAACTGGTTTATCCTATCGGGCTTAGGACAAACTAGTTTAGCCTAGGCTATACTAGTTAATCCTATCGCGTATAGGAAGAACTAGTTTAGCCTAGGCTGAACTAGTTTGTCCTGAAATCGGATTGGGCCGGTAACAACCCAAAATTTTGTGTAACATTCAGGAATATTTGGTGCACGATCAGTATTTTTCGGGGAAGAATAAAATAGTTATTGTTACAATAGAATATTTGCAGCGCACTACAATAAAAAAGTGTTATATCTTGGTGTTAATTTGGAATTTGTTTGATGTAACATATTTTGTTGGCCGAGTAGTTTAATTATAGTAAAACAATTAAACGGGTTTAAGATCAATATTTTAGAAATGCATACATAGATGTACCTTAAGATTTTTGGTGAACACAAAAATATTATCCTTTAGATTATTACCTATATAATATTGTTAGCGTTTAAGCAAACACTATCGGACTTCCTACCTAATACTTAGCCTAAGGCAGCTTTTACGATCATATCAAATTACATCACTATAAATTTAAGTAACAGAATACTGTTTTCAGTAAAACTCAAGTTATGATTAGCATGATAAAGAAGACAACGAGTAGATACGCTTTCTCATAAAATAGGTTTCCGATAGTTCACAACTTTCAGCTCGTAATGTCCATTATACTAGATCTTCATAAAACTTTAATACTTCCCAAGTTTATAAGCACCTAACGGTTTTAAGAACCCTCTCGGATGTCTCATTATTTTATTTATTATATTTACTTCAGACATGTTTCTTTTATAAATATTGAATGTAAGAACTAGTGGAATTCCACTGGACTACTTAATTATCTTCTTAGAAAGGCTGATATCCAGCAATAGACTATGGTGAAGGAGTTTTGGTGTGAACAATTATTTTGGAGCAGAAACAATTATTATTTCAACAGAATAGTAGATGCTGAAATAGTTACTACTATAATTACCTAAGATCTAAACCCCTATTTAATCGTAATCCAAGAGATCCGTGGGAGAACCAAGGTAACAGACATAGCCCGAAAAATTGCCTAACTTAAGTGGCAGTGGGCAGATTTTGCATATATTGCTCGCAGAAAGGATGGCTGATGGGGCCGAAAGGTTCTGGAATGGTGACCGCGTACCGATAGACGTAGCGTTGAACCGATAACCTGGTGAAGGCTGAAACGAGAAGCAGAAAAGTGGTGAAGTGGCGATGCTTGGGGGAGGATGTCTTTCAGCTGAAACGATGATGATGATGACGATCTAAATCGGTGACGACAAAAACACGAAAAAAACAAATTTTCTGACTTCTTAATGTTATCTCCAACATCGTCGTATATAAACAAAACAACAAAAACAACGCCAAAAATGTTGTCAACCTCTGCGGACAACGCAGCGAAGCGCATCGAACGCAAGTGTGTGACAGTCGATAATTAACTACTTATTATCGTTGTTTAATAATGTCCCGGCAATGTTAACAAAGCTAAATTGTTTACCACAAGCCTCCAGGCTCCCGCGCTATTTATGTGAACGAGATAAAACCTAACACGACCATAAGCTTTTACTTTTTATTGCAAAACGGTGTTCTGTTACGCGAAACTATACCGATTATAAACGCGTAACATCGTTTAATATGCCCCAAGTATTTGTCTTGCAGTCGTAAATATAGGATCAACAAATGGTCCAGTGCGAGGTCAAATTTCTTGGGAAATTTATTATTATTATAACTTCTATGGACCCTATAGGACGAGTCTCGTTTACGTAGGTTTTAATAGTTTTTCTTGTTATACAATTCTGTCTTAGACGTTTGTGTAATTGGCTGATTTAGGAGGATTTTATAAATTAAAAATCTATAATTTAAATTCAAAATATGGTAGAATATTCTTTTAATAAGGTACGTCTAAAACATTAATTGTCTTTATGTGACCTTTTATTATAAAATGTTCCAAGACAATTAATGTTCAGGAGCAGAATTTATAATGTGTTTATTTACGACTTCATTCGTTATTATAAATTCTGCTAAATCTAAGTTTCAATTTAGACGCGAAAAACGTAGGTTCTCGTGGTATGTCTTTAAATAAAATAAATAAAATCTGATTCGTAGTAACGTTTCAAAGGCATCAAATTAGACGATGTTAATTAAAGGAATGTACGAATATAGGTGTTCTAAAAATATACAAAAAAACTCATTAGAAACTCTAAAACCGGTGAGCAAGGTTTATTTTCGTATGACAAAGTTTGTAACAAGTACTAAGTAAAGGTACTGTACGGAGAGCGTAAAGCCGCAAAGAAACTTCTTAAGCTTTAATTAAAAGAGCTTCGCGATTACTGCTATATTAGTTACAATCAGAGAACAGGAACTGACTGAAGTAATTGTTGGCGCTAAACTAAAAATGCGGCGATTTTTTATTGCGAAGTTCCTTTGTCTCCATCTCCACTTTCATTTAATCTTCCAGTTGATTTATTTATTGTTCAAGTAAATATAAATTCGTGTAGGTACTATAGGTATACGAGTGTCCCTTTGGAGATTATAGGCGTGATTTATGTGTTCTAAATACACGTAAGATCATGAAATCACGTAAAATGGTTTCTAAATAAAGAAACTACAGCGTATAGACAAAAGCAAACTAAGTGTCTGTGTTAATGTTTAGAAAGTTTGTGACAGTCAAAACTCTATTTAAGGCACAGATATATGATTTTTTGACTTTTAAATCTGTTATTACGCCGTCATTTAATGCAAGTAAGTTAATACAAAAAATGTATGTACTAGAAAGCATACACATCCATTCTATAAATGAATATTTAAGTATGAAACTGTTGCATAATGAGGGGTATTAAACACGATTGTGTGTTTAATAGTATCACACGAGTGATTTAATACCTAGTATGTACGTTATGTGCAGTTTTATACACTACTTTATCTACTTTCACTGATACGAGACATTTTAAGCAAGAATAAAAAAAAATCCTATAAAATGCAGTACCTACAACAAAATGTATGAATGGCGCCAAAACCCAGCACATCGCCGTACGCACAAGCGCTAAAGCGGGCGCTGCCACAGACAAGTAAAAATTGGAATCGAAACTTATTTGTAAAGGCTTCTACATACCAGCGCGACTTGTCGCGCGACGCGACACGGCACAAAGGCCCCGCGTGTCGCACGAGCGGTGCCTTTGTGTCGCGTCGCGTCGCGCGACAAGTCGCCCCGGTATGTAGAAGCCTTAATGCTATAAAAAGGCACGCCCCCTTAAGCCCCCCGCTTAAGCGTTCCATAAGAATAAAATAATTGATGGAAACTCCTTGGTGATATTAACTTCTTAGATTTGCCCTGTATCGTATTGGTAAAAAAATGTTTTATAACATTTTTGTTAGAGAAAAGGTGTAATAATATGATTACATTCATTGATGTATTAAAAGCGGTAGATACGGGACTTAACTAAGTGATGTGTTCCTATCAGACTAGGTGATGCCTGTTTTGGCACGAGACAAAAAGATATTACAAACATGCGTGAGAGACACGTTACGCGCGAGTTGCGAGACAGACTGCGCCGAGCCCTGGGGGCCTAAAATGGACGCTTTCGCAGAATCATATTATGATCTGCGTACAATTCATATCCCGCAATTCATCTGTTTGACAGTTGTGTATGGAGTTTCGTAAAATGATTCACAAATTAAGAATTAATATAGTGAAGTCTAATGTTAAATAGCAGCTGTCAAACAGATGAATTGCGGGCTGTATGAATTGCACGCATGATTCTGCCAAAGCGTCCATTTTAGGCTCCCAGGTTTACTGATTGCGATGTTAGCGCGTAACGTATCTTCCTCTTTTTAATATATCAATGATTACATTATGAAATGTCGGTATCGTGCTTATAAAGTACCTACGTCAATATAAAATCTGGATTTGTACCCAATTGATGGTAATAGCCTCGCTCCCTATACAACGTGTTTTTTTTTTATATCGCATAACTCTAGGGTATGATTGAGGCCATATCAAAGAATCAACTGGCATATGAGTTATGTTCCATTGCTTCGTTTTTTTTTTTTTTCATTTTTCATACAAAATAATTCGGCAAAGTCACGATTATTATGTAAAACACCCTTACGTGAAATATGACAACGTCGACAAGGTAGCTTTCCCTTCACTAGCTGCCGCCGGAAAGCCCCGATACCAACATACCTACATATTTTATTTTACTACACTACTGCGAAGTTTGGCAACCTCGCAAAAGTAAAGATTCATCGTACTGGTGACAATTTTTGACCTAATTTAATTATGATTGATTATATCTCCGAAACGATGCATTTTTGGACCACCTATTCTAGGAGTTTTAGTATTATTTTTACCTACAGAATATAACCCTATAGTTATGGGATATAAAAAAAACAGGTTGTATATTACATGGGGCTTAAACATAACTGGCGAAATGTACCTCTACCCAACCCTTCGGGGAAACAAGGCGTGATGTTATGTTATTATGTTACATAAACTCGTTTTGAAGTTTCTAATTCGAAGTTTAACGGTGTGAGATTAGATAAAATATTTTATTAAATAAATTCAGGAAGCATAAAAAAACTATATTACTTTCAAACTACTTAAGATATTTTCATGGTTTTTTTTTTATATATTCATATTTTCGTTACCGAACCGAAACCGCAATATTCATATTTTCGTTACCGTTCGGTTTCATAGGGAATATTTATTTTTCTGCGGCGGCGGCGGCGCGGCGCGGCGTGGCACGAGCGCGACGCATGGCTAAAGACAGCAGCGATTACCCGACCCTTAAACCACTGTTTTCAGCACACAAACCTAGTTATCTCACACTATCTATATGACAAACACAAAATTAATTGTGGGCATAATGATCAACCTCTTACTGTTAACCATTCATGTACACAAAGCTTCAACCAAAAAATAAGTAAGTACCAAATTCAATTACCAAAAACCAAATTAATTATAAGTAAGCATCTCCACAGACTCTCTGTCCACACTCATCGCTGTTTGGACCAGATATTAATGGGCCGGTCAATACAATGATGTAATTATTATAAATGTTCTCAGATCCCAGATAAAATGTTATTATTCCCGTACAGAACTTATTGCGTACACTAGGAGGTTTCGCCCCTTCTTAATTGCAATGTAGATACGCGATTTTACTTTGATTTATACGTGCGCGGTCGCAGGTGATAAAGTGTCCATGTTCTTTTCGTCTGCCCACTGTATGGAGTACGTACGATTGTGAAGTTCCCTAGTGGCTAAGTTATGAGAGAATGCTACTAACTGCTAAGCATGTGGAATGGGTTTGCGTTAATTACTGATTGTGGCAATTAATTTTATTGCCTTAGTGATTATTTAACGGTCGGTTGATGAAACAACCGTTCAATTTGTTTTATTTCTTTGTTGGGAATAAAAAGTTAAGGTTTTATTCAATTACCTTATACATAATGTTTAATAACCTGCTTTGAGACTTAGCAAAACAAAACAAGAGAGTGGATTAATTGCACTACTTCATTGAATTCCGTAAAATAATAGGTACAACGGCGCAGGACAGCCTTTACCAGAATTGGTCCTGGTATTAGTGGTTCACCCAGAAGTGATTATCACTTGCTGCGCCGTCAGGTATTGTATACAGAGTGTTAAAAAAACTGCGTGCCATAGCTTAGAGGTAGGTTCAGTATCGATAAAGGAACCCAGGAAAAAAAAAACATAAAAAATATTGCAAGATCAACCTTATTTAGTACCTACTAACTTAAAATAGCAATCGTTAGTAGGTACTAAATTAGGTTGACCTTTAAATATTTTTTTTTTATGTTTTTATTTTTGTTTATTTATTTTTTTCCTGGGTTCCTTTATCGGTACTGAACCTACCCCTAAGCTATTGCACGCAGTTTCTTTAACATCCTGTATACACATACAGTATGTACAAGAAATTCTTTATCGGACAAAGTGTGAGCAAACAAAAGAAGACATGTATTAAATGCGTAAAAGAACCACAATTTTCACTGATAATCAAGGTTCTTTTGCGAATTTAATACAAGGCTTCTTCTTATGTATGTCTACACTTTGTCCGATCAAGAAAATCTTGTTAAACCGTTACCAACAACTTTACTGTCAATTCCACCATTTCCTAACTTATTCATTAGCAAACAAAGATATCACGAAGTGAACACAAAACAGAGCTATTATATACGTTTTTAAACATTATTAGTCTACAGGCACACATCGTCAAACTTCGAGGGCGAGCCACAAAATCTCACTCCAGGGACAGAAAAAACTGAATAAATGATTTTAATATGTACAGAACAGATACGGAGTTATTCGCCGATCCCATACACGAAGCGTATGAACCTACGTAAAGGGTTTCATCGCTCCTGAATTATGGATGTCTACCAGAAATATGTACTTACATGAATACATATTGATTTATACTAACTGCAGTTTTATGTAGCGAATCCAAGTTAGCCGTAACTCCCGACCGTCGACTTGTAATTAACAAATTAACATGGAGCATTTTAATATGGGATCGAGGGACGATGAAAAAGTGCTGTTTGATGTGCGCGGATGTTGATTGATGATGAGGATGTTTTTATTTATTGTTAGTAAAGGATATATAGCTAGATTAATGACGTGTTATTTGTATGAAAGATTGATTTCCGCATACAAAAATTTGCATAGTAATTTGTGCATGGTAACACATTTAAACATTATGTAGCTGTTTTATGCATTCAATGTTATTTCCACATGATAAATGTTACTACAATTTTGTCACGTGATTGACAATCGATGATCAGTCGTCATTCATCATCATCATTTCAGCCGAAAGACGTCCACTGCTGGAAATAGGCCTCCTCCAAAGGGGGGGTTTGCCATAATAGCCACGCTTGGCAGGCGGGTTGGCGATCGCAGTATGGTGTTAAAATGCATAGAGAACGCTGCTGCCCATTCGCTAGTAAGTCACTAAGGGCTAATTTCACCCATGAAAACTGAACGCGATCAGCACATAAACTACGTTTAAGAGCTGTCAGCGTCATTATTTTCTTTGTTAGATTGACACTGACAGCTCTTGAACTCGGTTTTTAGGTGCTGATCGCGTTCAGTTTGATTGGTGAAATTCGCACTTAGTCGCCTTTTACGACACCCACGGGAAGAAATAGGATGGTGCTATTCTTTACGTCCGGCACCACACGGTATCGATAATCAGTATTGGAAAAATATTACAAGGTAGGTCACATTTATTTAATATTCAGAATGTATTCAGTCTTGCATCGAGTTTACTTCGTTTATGAACTAAATACAAATGACTAATTACTAATACAAATACCAAAACCAGAACCAAAAATTCTAAGACATGTGACATCCACCAACCCGCACTAATTCCGCGTGGTAGATTACAACCCACTCCCTCTCACAGAAAGAGGAGACCTGTGTCCCAGCAGTGGGCACTTTCATCATCTTCATTTTAGCCGAAAGACGTCCACTGCCGGACATTAGGCCTCCCCCAAATAGCGGGGGGGATTTACCATAATCGCCACGCTTGGCAGGCGGGCTGGTGATCGCAGTATGGTTTTAAAAATGCATAGAGAACGCTGCTGCCCATTCTCTAGTAAGTTCCTTAGTCGGCTTTTACGACACCCACGGGAAGAAATGGGATGGAGCTATTCTTTACGTCCGGCACCAAACGGAACTCCGTGGGCACTTTATAGACTGACTAATACAAATACAAATATTACAATGATCAAATAATAAAATATTTCTATTAAAGAAGAAAATTTTCAATGTAAGTATTACACAAAATACCACAGCCAATGCAATCGTCATAAAAAGCTTAACTCAGTGCAACTTTTTGTAAAACAAGTCGACATAATACATTTAAAGCTTGCCTAACTGTGAAAGGTGACGTCTTTGTGGATGTTGAAACTTGCAACATCCTCTACAAATCCCTCTATTGTCATATTGACACACAAAAACACACGAGACATCCTTACCCCGTAAAGGGTAAAGAACACGACCGTTAGGATGTCGCTTATCTCCAGGTTGCATTGATCTTGAAACACCTAACCGTTGCAGAGGATAAATTGTGAACACATTGCTACCATTTTCTTTCAAAAAATATTGGAAGTTAAAAGAAAATGTAGGAGGAAAGCAGAAGAGTCCTAAGTGTTTTAATAGACAATTAACTACAAGTGGCATTTTACAAGGTAGGTAGTAGAATTCTAAATCCTACTGAGTACAAAATTAACGAATTTAAGGACATATTATCCAGATGATGAGTAGGCGTTCTAGAGTTTTTTACTCTCAAATGTTATTCGTAGCCTACAGCAGATGGTTGCGACAATCGTCAACAGGATCCGGCAATTGGGACTCGAGGTGGCTTTGCACAAGTCTGTGGCCATGTGTTTTTATGGTCCTCGGAATGCGCCACTGTCGGGTTCCCAGATAACGGCAGGAGGGGTTCACATCGGTGTCGAGTCGACGATGAAGTACCTGGGACTCGTCCTCGACAGCCGTTGGAACTTCGTGGAGCATTTTCGACGTTTGGCTCCCAGACTGGAACGGGCCGGGGCTGCCTTAAAGCGGCTCCTACCCAATCTAGGGGGTCCAAACGCCTCCTTCCGGAGGCTCTACGCGGGGATCGTGCGGTCCATGGCCCTTTACGGGGCACCGGTGTGGGCGCGTTCCTTAAGGCTGCGACCAGCCCGCCAATTGAACGCGTCCCAAAGGGTCATGGCCATCAGGCTGGTACGCGGTTACCGCACGGTCTCCCGTGAGGCGGCGGGCCTCCTTGCCGGACTACCGCCATGGGATCTGGAGGCAAAAGTCCTCGCGCACATCTGGGAGTGGTGCGAGGAGGCGAAGCGCCGGGGTGAAACTCCGCTGCCGCGAGAAATCACGGCACAGCGGACAGAGCTCCGGCGGGATCTCATGGCGGCATGGAGAGTGCGATTGTCGCAACCCAGCGCTGGGCACGCCACAATTGTGGCGATAAGTCCCCTCTTTGAGGAGTGGCTAGAGAGGCGCCACGGCGTCCTCACCTTCCGCCTGACGCAGGTCCTCACCGGACATGGTTGTTTCGGGAGGTTCCTGTTCAGGGTAAAGCGGGAGGAAACGCCCGGGTGTCACCACTGTGTGGATCGCCCGGAGGACACGGTGGAGCATACGGTGGAGGTCTGCCCGGCTTGGGTGGAGCACCGCCGTGTCCTCACGGAGGCGATCGGCGGCGGCGATCTCTCGCGTCCGGCCCTGGTTCGGGCCATGGTTCGGAGCGAGAGTGCATGGGAGGCCGTCACCTCCTTCTGCGAAGCAGTAATGCTTGCGAAGGAGGAGGCGGAACGCGTGAGGGAGAGGCAAGGTTCGCGCCCTCGCGCCCCTAGTCGCTGCAGGAGACGCCCCGGGCGTCGGGAGTCGCAAGCCGATTTCCGGCCACCGTAGGCGCGGGCTTGCGGACGGTGAGCGATGGGTAGTTCACCGTCCGATAAGGACCAGGCCCGGGTCGACGGCGCGTTGTATTCTACGCGCGCCTCAAAGAGTTGTCCGCAGCAACTGACGGGGTCCGTTAGGGCCAATGCCTGCCAGGGTTGCGAGTTTGTCCGAAAGGGATATCGTGGCCCTGGCACACAGGCAAATGAAGGAATACGGGTGGGTTTTAGTCAGTAAAAGTCTGACACGCCCTCCCGCTCCGCCCAGAGCGGGAGAAGTTATTTGATAATTTCCCACCCAAAAAAAAAAAAGAAAAAAAAAAGCCTACAGCAGATCAATAGTAATTGTTCTATTCTATAATTGAGACATTATTACAATACTGTTATTGCTGTAGGCACTGGTCAGTGGTCATACATCCAAGATAATTACTTGAGACACTTTACGCTCTTAAAATGGCACGAGACCCGTCTAATAACAGGCTTTTAACACTACCCGTAATGGCTCGTCAAAACATCAGATTCTCCTTAACAGAAGAGTAATTAAAGCATTAAAAATCGCCCAAGAATTTAGGTCACAAAGTAAATGTTTGAGTAACGTGACGTGCAGTAGACTAAAGCCGGTTTTACACTAAAGTAACGTTCTATACAGCACATAGCTCGTGCTACATTCTTGTCACATGATACATAAAATAACACTACACGACTCCTGATTTACTTAAGGCGACGATAACCAACTTTTAATGATTTTATACTGAAGATTACGTCTAAACGAGTAGTGTTAATGATTTGAAAAAAATACAGTCTCAGTCTCAGTAACTTAAAATTAACTAACTTGTCTCAGTAACTTAATATGTGAATATTTTAGATTATGTTTGAGGAGTGACTTTTCAAAATGGCTTATTTCTGTATGGTCATTTTTTTCAGGACCAAGAAAAATACGAAAACTTTTCATATATGAATATTTTTAGTAACAAACTTCTATGTACATAATCTAGGTACGTTAATAGATCGTTTCACAGTGTATATATTTTTTTTAATACTCTAAATTATGAGTTATTATCATATGATTTAAGGAAATAAGCCATTTAGTCGCAAACTCCAAGAAATAAGATGTTTTGTTTCAGCACTCCTAAGAAATAATAATATTTTTTTAATTGGCCGTAGTCAAATAAAAAGTGTTGCCA
This sequence comes from Tiliacea aurago, assembly GCA_948098905.1. Lineage (NCBI taxonomy): Eukaryota > Metazoa > Arthropoda > Insecta > Lepidoptera > Noctuidae > Tiliacea > Tiliacea aurago. The sequence goes on along the minus strand of OX402587.1, from coordinate 16,589,805 downwards.
ATGTATAAAAATATATTTGCGGATCCACTTCCAGATATTAAAGCTATCTTTCAACCCTCCAAAATAACCTGTGATACCAGATTAGAAATAAGCCATTTTGATACGTATTAACAAAATTTCCATACAAAATGTTCTAGAAATGAGCTATTTTGAAAAAACTCCTATCACAATTTAGTAGGGCCGAGAATTAACGTGAATTAAGCTATTTTGTTGCGGAAAGCATTTTCTATGGCCATTTTTCTTCGAGATTAAAGTACTTTAGAACCGGACACTTCACGTCATATAATGTGAGTGTACATAAAGTCCCGATTGGCATTAAAAAAATAAGTAAAATTGGGAACCCGAAATAAGCCGTTTTGAAAAGTCACTCCTCGTTTATATTACATAATGAAATTAATTTGAAAAGTTATTTCTAGCGCGGATAAAAAACTGAGGATGGCGCAAAATCTACAAAGCGTATTTTTCTGAAACCTTCACCAATTTAAATATAGTTTAATTATTGATCTTTTAGTATAAGCGTTTTAATAAAATACCTTTTGGTTTGTGTATAATAAATTAATAATGCGTCAAATTGGGGACAGCGCTCCTTGATGGGCGAGTCCTATTACTGGCTGAACGTACGACGCGTTGCGTGAGCTCAGTACAGAACACGCAAGCTAATCACTCAAGGTCACTGGCACATATCTCCATCTTAAGTACAAAAACACAACAGATTTACGTTACAATATTAAGTGACAAACAAGCATGCAAATTACCTAGTCATAATAAACCTCCTTTTTAGCTCCGCCGCAGTCAGGTAAAAACTAGATGGTGTCGCCATATCTTTGCTAACAGATCTCTAAGACGAAATGCCGAAACAAATCAGAGGTCATGTTCTGTTTTAAAGGCCAAACGTTATTATTAGGATACGTGAGTCTAAAATTGTGGGGCAATGTCTGGCAAAACCTTCTGTAGAATGAGCCATTGCAGTTTTCAGTTGACCATGCATCGATCATTGTGTAGCTCCACCTTATTTTATGTAGCACAATTCCAGATTTCTCGCAGGTGCGTTGTCTACTTCAAATGTCTCATTAACAGGAACACTAGAACAAAGCAATGCTGTTGAGCAGCAGAAATCGGTATGATGATAGCACTACCCCAAAAAAAAAATGTACAAAGAGATCTACCATGTTCTACACGAACCTTGTGTTTCTCGTCTAAACAAAATAACGCATAAATCCATAGCATTCAGGTAGGTAGGAGACGACCGGGTCCTGCTGTGCTATTCTGTAACCATCTCACTGTGAAAACTTAGAATGAAGTGAGCGTGGAGTGAACTGTCAGTATCATCTTACCTGATACTAGGGATGGACCAAGAATTACATTTACAATCATAATCTAGATTTTGAACAGAAACTCAATTTAGTTTTTTTACATTAATTGAGTTTGACAAAATTTCTGTTTTGCTATTTTATTTGAAAATCCCTTAAATAAGACACATAAATACCAGCTTTGAAATAATATAAAATGATCAATAGAATTAGCATAAAAAAAATATTGAAATCTCGATTGTGATTGTAAATATATTATAATCCTTGGTCAATCCCTGGCATCAGTGGAATGACACTAACAGCTCACTCCACGCAAGAATTCACGGTGAGCTTTTACAGAATCGACATGCTGTATTGGTTTTATGAATGAGTTTTGTTAAATTTTGGTGTAGGTACAATAAAGCATTTTTTTTTTCTTAAAAATTAAATGAAATCAAAATATTTTATTTCACCTATACCTACATTGGCACCTAGGAAACGTCAGAAGCTAGGTGTACGGTTCCAATTGGTCGTTTCCTATGGAGAAAAGCCGGCAAGAAACTCCACGGTTACTCTTTTAAAAATAATGGGCTTTTACAATGTTTTCAGGTTACAGTGTTCTTAGGTATGGGAGGACAGTGTAGGCCCGTCAACAAGTACAAAGTACTTAACAAAATAGAAAATGGTTTACGAAGCCACAGTCTATTAAACCTACAATGTACTCACATTCACAAAAAAAAAAAACTAAAATAATAAAAATAAAAACCTATTTAAACCAAATGATACTGAATAAATCTGAATTAATATTCTGTCCACAAAAGCCACTAATAAATAATATAACAAAGCCTATTCTAATCTATGCAGTTATGTGACAAGTTGCATGCAAAACCCGATTTTTTGTGACATTGTTTGTCATTGTAGCACGCACCATATCATAGTACACTATAGCATGAACTTGCATAGTGTGAAGCCGGTTTTAACCGACGCTCACTTAAAACGTCGACCGTTCGTGACGGCGCGGCGGCGGCGCGCTGACCGATCGTTAGCGGACATTTAATTACTGTTATTTAATAACGCCTCCTGTCAATCAATCGTACAATATTTTGTAAACATACTTCATACGAAACATGGAAGACTGTGTGTTTTATTCTTGTCTGTTTTCTAAACAGCTTGAAAGGGTTATGAAAAATACAAAGAAAATTTTGAGATATTTATTTTTGCTCCTGCAACTATCTAGCGTATTAAGAGCACAAAAATTTTAAAAAAAAATATGGTCATAAATAATAATACACAGATCATTTAGATGTGCGTCTTCTGTCGGTAGGATAAAAATAAAAGGAAAATAAAAGTTTCTGGAAAAGATATTTTCAGCTCTGTGAGCGCACCGACTAACGATGTTTCAATGAATTTCAACGAAAGATACTTAGTAACTTTAAATAGACTTTTAAAACTAAATACATTACATAGACAATTTTCAGTAATATTGATTTTATAAGAGATTCAAATAGAAGCAGCTCGTAATATTTGAGTTATCTAAGTCCCACTCAGAGTTCTATCTAAAGGTTATAGTCAAAACCAACACTAAACGTAGTCGCCTGCGGGTATAACTCGTGTATAAGTCAGTGATAATATGCTTAACTTATTGTCGTTCTAATACAGTAAGATATGAATAACCACCCATTAGCGAGCGTTACCTACTTCGGCACGTGATGAGCAGTTTTTATTGAGTTCACAGCTATAACTAAAGGCTCCTGCAGACAGGCGACAGTTCAATAATTTCTATGAAAACTTCATGGAAATTGTTCTAATAGAATCTCGTCGTACCGTCGTTTTTGAGCCTTAACGCTGAACTCGCGTTGGATAATACTTAATCTTTTTATGAATTCCATGTATTATTGTCGGCAGGTGAATGACTTATATAGGTACATAATGTTCTAATATCTGCCTCGTTGATCTAGTGTTACTGCTGAACAAGAAGTCCTGAGTTCGATTCCCGGGTCAGGCAAAGTGGTATTGTGTCTAGATTTGAACCGCTTAATGGCAATAGGTTCGCCTCCTATTAAATGGGACTTAGGCCTCTGCCTCGAATCTTGCGGGCAGCGGGGCGGCGGCGGCGGCGGTGCGGGAGCGGCGCGGGCAGCGCAGACCCGTTCTCGAAACCAGCGGGCAGATCGCGCGGCACTATAGCTCATTTAAATAAGTAGTCTATGTATATAAGTAGTCTATGACTATAGCGGCGTAGTGTTGTGTTCGTGGTTGTTTCGTCGAGATATTTATTTTTATTCGTGAAATAAATGTCTGAACAATGGCGACAACATCTTTTTGATTCAAATTTATTCCTAACACTCGATTTATTGTGGGCAAGAGAAGAAGTGAATCCCTACTATAGGACGCGCGGGCGGTCACCGCTTGACTGGAGTGTACGGAGGCCACCGCTCGTTTCCCGCACCCGCGCCGCTCCCGCGCTGCAGTTTTTGAGGGCCGATCCATTTGATTTTACGCATTAGATCCTGCTGCTTCCGCGCCGCCGCCGCAGCCGCCCCGCTGCCCGCAAGATTCGAGGCAGAGGCCTTAAACATAACTGGCAAAATTTGGGTGTACCTCTTATCTACCTAACTAATATAATACTGACGTTATGTTATGTTATATTCTAGTATATTATATTCTAGTATATTATATCAGTAATGAGTTGCTGACAGTGTAGTTTGCTATGTACCTACCTGATACAAATAATCGCTGGTCCCTAGTAAGAAAGTCGGATCTGCAAATATACAACTTTTTAAAAGAGCGGATTAAAGTTTGTTTTGTTGCGGACATTTGAGTCAAAATTGACTTTATTTGGTTTGGTAAGTCTGTATTTTGTTTTATTTATTGGTTATCATCAAAACAAATGAAATGTGTTAAATACAAAGATCTTTATCTCTGTATTTAGAACCAAATAATGTATTAAAGTGAAAATGCGCCAAAATGCAGTTTCTTAATAGGGACCAGCGCTGAATTTACAGTTTTGGAGGGATTAAAAAGGTCTCCATCAAGGCTCATGAGTAATTGAGTATGACCGGTGCACCCTAAGCAGTCGATTTTACTACCACCATTGCCGACTGACTAAGCCTTAGTATCATCATTCATCATAATCATTTCAGCCGAAAGACATCCACTGCTGGACGTAGGCCTCCTCCAAAGTGTTTGCCATAATCGCCACGCTTGGCAGGCGGGTTGGCGATCGCAGTATGGTGTTTAAATGCATAGAGAACGCTGCTGCCCATTCTCTAGTAAGTCCCTTAGTCGCCTTTTACGACTTTTACTACACCCACGGGAAGAAATAGGGGAGTGCTATTCTTTACGTCCGGCTCCACACCGACATTATTATCATCATTACCATCATTACTACGTTGAAAACTGTCAGAGCACTGCATGCGTTTAAGCTACAGCAAGTTTCTGTCAGATTGCATACAAAAGAAAGAGACGCGCGATGACACAACATATGGCGTAAAAATGCAAATAAAATCGTATAAAATTAGATATTAACTAATTAATAAAAAATAAAACATCACCGGATGCAGTTTGGCATTTGCAATTTTATGATATACTTTTAATTATAAGTATATCTGTTAACGAAGGGATAAACTGCTTTTAAAAATAATTAAGAGTTTTCTTTGAAGATTTTTTGATGTATTTAAATATGTTTAATTATGTTTTGAGTTCCATCACCGTATGCAAAAAGACTTAATCATACTGTTAATATCATATAATATATTTGTTATGGAAAAACTATTTACGGTTAAAGAGATACACTGCTTTAAAAAAACTCATTTTTGACCATTTTCAGAAGTCTCCGCCTTAAGTTGCCCGAAGGGTTAGAAAGAGGTGTACCTACCTATAAGTACAGCCACATTTCGCCAGTTATGTTTAAATCCCATCCCAACATTCCAGATAGGAAAACCCAATAACAATTTGTCCAACTTGGGAATCGAACCCAGGATCTCAGCACGAGACCAACGTGGCAGTCTTTTACATAATATCCTAGAAAAGTATTAAGTTTTTTCTATAGGAAAACGCAATGGGCAAGTATACGGGTATGTCATGTTCAGAGTATCAAAAATTGATGCTTCTAAAATGCTTACAACATTCGACAGCCAAGCAATAACATAACTTGTAATTTCTATCCAGGCGTCTGGAAAGTTTTCGAACTAACAACATAACTGGCTTGAACAGTGAAGAGAGTACCTACTTACTTCTGATAACTTACCTCCGACAGCTGGCTCTTAAGTGACAGTTAAAGCCAACGTATATTATGCCCGTTTTCACTAACAGTAGGCGACACATAAAGCGTACTGTTTGAATTTCAACGCACGGCTCAGTGCTGACAGTTGAAACTCCAACGGTGCGCTTTTATTAGGCATTACATTTAGGTGTCGCGTATTGTTGCCCAAAACGGGTATCAGTTTTACGCCCTATAACTTACGCCCCACAAAACGTAGCTGTTTAATGATCTAAGGATTATACTTGTCAAAAAATAATCGGCCCGTTATGACATTTCGCTTGAATCGATTTATCGTGAGTATCGAGTATGGTTACTTCACTAGTTACGTCGCGATGGCCATGTAAATGTCAAAACGGTCCTATTATTTTTTGACAACTTTAACACTAAAATATTTGCCACTTAGCATAGTTTTATATCTAAATCAACTTTACGTCAACTGTCAAAAATGTCTATCCTCTTCTGCACAGATTATGTGCTTGAAGAATTAATTAATTTATAACAAGATTACTTTATTCATAATAGGCTGTGTCCCAAGAGTGGGAACATTAGTCTGACTAGCTAGCTGTCGAAATGCGGGTGTCATACACCGCTGACTACCATTCGGAAGACACAGGCGCGATTTGTAATTATTTATTAAAGAAATGTTTCATAGGAGTTTATCATCTCCCTTGAAGCGATTCCAAGTAAAATTGTTGACGTAATCTTCTAAGGAAAACTTAAGTATTCCAAAAAGATACTGATTGTATATGATTATTATAAGCTCTACGCTGCTTTTGTTCTATATAATAACGGGACCGAGTGCTATCTGAGAAAATTTTCGATTTGTTTGTATTATCACCGTTATGGAGATATGATAGATAAAAACACAATTTTGCTAAAAATCGAGACATTTTTTAATAAAAACACAGTGCGTTAGAATTTTTAGGTTTGAACACAGAAAATGACTATTTAGGCTGCGTTTAGACGACACGAGCCCGCCCTGCGCCCACCCCGCTCGCTTTGAAATAATAATGTTGTGTATAATTTGAATCTTATGCTTATGTATGACACATCAATAGATCTCAAATTGCAATTATCGAAGTCGATCCACGCCCGCCCCGCGCCAGTTCCACGCCCGCTCCGCGTCCGCCTCGCGCCCGCCTCGCACCCGCCTTGTGCCCGCGCTTCGGCTAGTGCCATATTGACTGCGATCAAGGTCGTTTTTTGATTAAATAATAAGTAGTGTAAGCGGGTGCGAAGGCAGACGCGGATTTTGCGCGTGGCGAACGCGTGTACAACGCGTGTGCGGGGCGTGCGCGTGGTCGGCCCGGGTTATGCGCGTATCGTCCAAACGCAGCCTTACTATGTTGAAATATGTGTTCATGTATTTTTATTATAAATATGTTTTGCTGGGCTTTATCACGGCTTTTTCAAATACTGTGGTTTTATGTAAAATTTCCATACAATTTATTATAAATATTATACTAAAACTGCCTGCAATTTTAATATTTATATCAAAAATCCACAGTAACTATTGATTTACTGCGTTTTAAAAGCTAACCTTTTGCGTGTAAAGGCTTCTACATACCAGCGCGACTTGTCGCGCGACGCGACACGGCACAAAGGCCCCGCGTGTCGCGGGACGAGCGGTGCCTTTGTGTCGCGTCGCGTCGCGCGACAAGTCGCCCCAGTATGCCTTAACGGGGTAAGGGAGGATCTTTGTGAGATTGAAACGAAAACGTATGCAGTTATATGGCATAAGGCTGTATCTGGGGGAAGAAAAGAAGACGTTACCAGCACTCTTTACCAGTTTCTCAAGCATAACAGTCACGTTGAAAACAACGATCTGGGAACTACGCTTCACAAAATAAATGTTGGTCACTATTAAGTTTTATAGCGTAATCTGTAATGAATAACAAAGTAGCTGCTCAAACTATAGCAAAAAAGTACTTTGAGCCTGGACACAGCTTCATGTCAACCGATTGCTTCCATCTTCAAGTAGAGCAAGCATATAATGTAAACAATGTAAAAAAATATACGATCATCACACAATCGTCTTCTGCAATGTCCCACTCACCGCACTGACTTCATTCACTCGTCCTTCTTCGTTCAGTCTATCTCTCTGTGGAATGCGCTCCCCCAGAAAATCAGAATTGCAACCAACCGATTATCCTTTAAAGTTAAAGTTCGTGAGCACATTCGTAAGAAGCTGGCAGTATCATCACAACGGCAATATTTTCCCATCGATAGTTTGGTTTGTTGGTACTTATATTCGTGTATTTATGCATATTTATAAGTTCTTGTATGTATGTATAATTAGGTATATATATTATATTTAAAGTTTTTAATAGGTATATGTATGTATAACCATATATTTAAATAAATATTTATTCCATAATTTTCGTTATTGCACCTACCTGCTTGTCTCTGCATCACCTAAAGGTTGACTGGTAGAAAATGCCTATGGCATTAAGTCCGCCTCTGTACATTTGTGTGCTTAAAGTATTAAATAAATAACCCAAAAAATTACGTTTTTGATGGTTTTTACAATACAAGTTGACATTACATGTTGAGTTACATTACAGTGGTGATGAAATTATTTCATTATCATCATTTCAACTGAAAGACGTCCACTGCTGGACATAGGCCTCCCCCAAATAGTGGGGAGATTTGCCATAATCGCCACGCTTGGCAGGCGGGTTGGCTATCGCAGTACGGTTTTAAAAATGCATAGAGAACGCTTCTGCCCATTCTCTAGTAAGTCCCTTAGTCGCCTTTTACGACACCTACGGGAAGAAATGGGATGGAGCTATTCTTTACGTCCGGCACCAAACAGAACAATTTGATTACAATGAAATTATGACAATGAAATGAATAATACCAAGGAAATTATTTACACAAATTAAAACGCCTGCCTGGGTTCGAACAACAACAACACAACTACAACTCGACGAGTCGGGCCCGGTACCACTGGGCCACCACTCCTCTCCCTACATTTATGTTCGCATAACTCATCAAAATGTAGGGAACAGCTAATTTTGTTTCGCGATTTCAGGTTTGGTCCCATAGGAAAGTTCATAATGATGAGTTCACAATGACCCCTTAAGAGGTTTCCACAAATTTTCATTTACACCTTGTACAAAGAAAACGTTCCGAGAAATTGAATATACTGCACTTTCGTTTTTGAAAATGAAATACATAAAAAATGCTAGCCTATTCCAAAAACTATATGAATGAATGAATGATTGAAAAGCACCGACCCCAGCATGGTTAAACCAGACTCGATTACTCGAATGAACCCAAAGATTCATGTTTCATGGAACTACAGAGACCATTGTCCTGTTTCATGGGACTACAGAGACCATTGCATAATCAATAAGCACAGAAAGTCCGATATTAGGTATTATAAAATTAGAACCTCTCATGCCTCAGGTCGACCTTTGTTTTGGCGAAAGAATTATTAGCTGTCTAATACAAAATTTTAATACCTACTCGACCCAAATGTATGGGACTGGTGACAATCTTGGGTTATCGTACATTCGCCACAAAGTAAATTCGTCACATTTTTGTGCACTCCATACATTGAAAGTGTATTAAATATGTGTAATTTCGTCACAACCACAAGTCTTCATTTTAGGTACGTACATCATTTTTGCATAAAATACTGGTAGCAAACAATGTTATTGGTTTTTAAATAAATAAATAACGTTTTTATACTACTTACTGTTTGATTTTTCTGCTGTCTGTGCGGAAATAAACAATTTGACGAATTTACAATAATCTACATTAATATACTGTGACAAATAGAAAAATGGAAAAAAAAAACTGAAAATAGAACTGTGGCAAATTTACACATACTTTTTTCTGTGGCGAACTTACTTTGTGGCGAATGTAGAATAACCCACAATTTTTTCGCGATTACGATGTTGGTCCCCTGGAGTAAGTTGATAAATTTGGTGGTCTGTACAAATTTAAGGATGTGCATTAAATTTGACCTTTCTGATACATGCTGTATGAATGTAGAAGTTTATTTTTTATGTTGTTTATTTTTTTTTTTTAATTTGCTAAAAGTAATTATAAAATTATTACTGGCAAGGGGTAGGTAATATTTAGAATATTTTATTTCACTATCTCTCCTCGAGGAGCTTGTGGCTAAATAATAACAGCCGCACGAGTCGATCGACCAGGTTAAGCTACGCTTGCCGCGGTTGGTCCGTGGATGGGTGAATATAATCTTTACATACCAAGTCCCTCCGTGCCTCGGAAAACCCACTATGAGGAAATGCGGGCGGAGAGAATTTTAGAGTAAAAAATCATAAATCGAGGTTCGGCTCTCGCCTATTTCTTCCTCCAATATTAGACCAATTTAAAAGATATTTCTTACACTGAATAAGAAGGATATATACTGTGTCCCTATGTTTTTCTTTTTTTATTAATAGTTGGCAAATTTGTACAATAGCCCTCTGTTGTCAGCGGTCTAAACAGGCAATTTTGAGCATTTTCAGAGGGTTCCAGCTCTTATAAAGATAATGTATCATCAAAAAGGAAAACATAGGGACACAGTATATATCCTTCTTATTCAGTAAAAGAAATATCTTTTAAATTGGTCCAATATTGGAGGACGAAATAGGCGAGAGCCGAACCTCGATTTATGACTTTTTACTCTAAAAGTCTCTCCGCCCGCATTTCCTCTTAATGGGTTTTCCGAGGCACGGAGGGACTTGGTATGTAAAGATTATAGTCACCCATCCACGGACCAACCGCGGAAAGCGTAGCTTAACCTGATCGATCGACAGATGATCCTCGTCTTGTCATTGTGTATCACATATATGAATGAAAAAATACTTAACAAACGCAAAATTCGAATTTAGCGATTAAAATTAAAATTAAGAAAGTGATTTTACATTTAGTCAATTCAAAAATTAAGATTTAGGACATAAAGAAGTTGAATTGGTTAATTTCATACTCAAATGAAAAAGGTTATTGCATTTCAGATTTTATAATCTTATTATTAGTCTTAAATACAGCATCATCACTTACTAGGTATTCAGCTAGCTAATGGATGGATGGCTAATGGATGGATGGATGGTGATCTCCTAAAACAGGGCTTCCTCTCTCGTACCCTTTTGCTGTGCCCTACAGGGTCCATAATGATCTGAATTTTATAGTTACCACCTAAGTACACATTATGGTAAAGCAATAAAGATATTGAGTATTGAGTATATATTATTAGGTTTCAGCCCAGTATGTGTACAGTTACTGTGTTGTAATTTCACAGAGGTAGGTACTGTCTTAAAATGGAAAATACACAGTAACATGTAAAACTAACCTAGACCACCAACTACCACCACTACAACCAATCAGTTACTGGGTTTTAGCTAAAAAAATATTCATTAACTAGTTTTATTTATTATACAACAATAAAATATTAGTTATTTATACAATGAATGACAAGCTTTGACTCTTTTACAACCTAACTTAAAATATTTTGTTCAAAACAAAACGATTCATTAATTGAACTTTAATCGGAGCATTTTCGGAGTTACTGTGTTTTCATTTACGATGGCAGCACGTGCCTACCGATAATAAAATATAAACGAAGATAAATTCAATAGAATATAAATGATAAAATAACAGGAAAAACAAACTCTCAAAAATGTCCTCGTGTAAATATTTTAGTCGATTTTGGTCCCGAAGGAAAATATCCGAAAAATACGTCTTCAAAATAATATTCTGTCCATTCTGTCGCTTTTTAGCCATGTAGTATCATTCACCGTATATGACAGACTGTACAAAGTATTTTTCGATAAAAGTACAACGATAAAAAAACAACGAAAACTAAACGTACTCTGAACTAACGTTCAGAGAAGTTCCAATAGAACTTTATGAACATCTGGAATCTGTCAGCAGAAATAAAAGTAATAGCTCAATGAATAAAAGAGAAGTAAAAAGTCTAAATTGTATCTTTATTATACCAAAAGAATATAAAAGAAAAACATAAAACAAAGAAAACGCATGAAGTTTCTTTAAAGTCGATGCGTTATTCGTGAACGTACTTATAGCTATTTTATGTCAATATCAATTGAAATTCTTCCCCTTTCGAGCCAAAAAGGGTTAAAGTGCACATACATACTTTTCCTGGCTACGTTATTTCGGAAAAGTTTTAGCTACTTACAACTTTCTTCTTTAGAAGAGTTTAAAACTACATTCGAAAGTACTGCTAAGTTACCGTAGTGCCATAAAATCTTTTCAATGGAAACATAATGCGAAGAATTCGAGGAATTGCTGAATTTGTAAAACGCAGCGTCGCGACGATAACTATTAGCATTTCCTTTTCCATGTCCATCTGGAACAGGCTAACGTTTGGCTGGAAAAACATAATCAAGTTTCAAAGTGTCTTCTTTTCTTGACAATATTTTCATTTCAATTAGGTGCATCACCTTATATGCAAATGTGTGATGTGTCAGTCAAATTGATTTTCGCAAAGTACCTTAGTCCTACTAGGGATTTAAACGATTCTACGAAGTAACAAACTAGAGTCTATTCCATACTTCTAGGTAGGTAACTGTTAAGCAATTTGTAGCTAGACTTATATGTTAAATCTTAAACTACTTTAGCAAATTCTAGACGAGTTTCGTTTGTTTAAGTTTATAAGGATACTTGCGTTTAATTTACCGAAGAAGAAACTGTATTACCGTGTTTACCATCGCCCGTATTCATTTATCTTTTGTTATTCTCTTATCCGTCCTGACCGCTGTATGCAGAGGTTTTTAATAATATAATATACCCTTTTTATGCCGTACCTACGTCTTGAGGAAAATGTCAGCAATCCGTAGCGAAATCCTACTTTATTGTTATTGTACCGCATTTATACGAAGCTCCGAAATGGATATAAACCTGGGAATCGGTTGAGAGTAAATAAAGTTAGTGGGACTGTGGGACACCCAGCCTTTGTGGACGGCTGGATCGCTTAGATAACAATTATTGGGACTTTATGTCACGGTTACAAATCGACCAATAAACGTGTGGATAGAGAAATAAAATGTTGATATTCGGTAACAAAACGAACGGTAGTAAAAGTAAATCCTTACAGTATTTTTATTCAAATGCCTTAACTATATTAGATTACGTTGAAGTGCGGAGGAATAGAATTGCGAAACCGAATATTATTCTGTCACGAGCTCAGTGGAGTGTTCAGTTCACTGTTATGTTCAGAGTAGGTAATGTAGTTTTTTAAGTTATATTATTTTTATTGTCACGCCAGAGCCTTCGAGATTATGTTGTACAATAAAATGAAGAGGTGAATGCTCAAAACCAAGGACCACTTAGTATTTCGTAGATAAATAGCAAAACACATTTTTTCTTCACTTCTCAAACAAAAAAATGTTATGTGTTATGTATTTTAATAGCCAATTAATACCCGCTGTGCCAAACTAGAAATTCTTAATGACATCGTTTTTATTGTTGACAAAAAGTCGATATCATCGTGTTACAAAGAATTGACACAAAAAAAAAATCGCAATTTTACAATGGATTCTTGTGCCATATTGCTTTTACGAATTTTATATCTTATTGGCTTCTGCCAGTAACGTCGTTCGCGTGGAAGTCGAAAGACAACACAATATACTAAAATAACAGCCACATTATATAAAAAACTGCCTCGTTGGTCTACTGGTCGCAAGTGCTACTGTTGAGCATGAATTTCTGGGTTCGATTCCCGGGTCAGTCTGGATTTGTGCCCAGTTACGCCTTTAGTACACCTACGCGTTCGTATGCGGCAGCGAAACAACGAAAAAACTAAGTAATAAGGCAGAATTTCGCTTAAGCTATGTCTCACTCTAGCACTAACTACATTAAATAGTTGCGTCCTTGTCGGTATTGTTTCGCAAGGAACTGCGAAATCATCGCTCCACAGACGCAGATGTTTCGCTAGTGGTGTTTCGCATCGCAAGGCGTCCGCATGCGTTCTGTCGGTGAGGACAGATTTTCGCAACATGTAAGCCGAAAATATGCAGTTGGTCACACAGATTATAAAAAATACGTACACGACATTCTGAAATGACGTCTGCACCCACAGTTCACGAAAATGACAATGACATTTATTTGCGAAAAACTGCAGTGTACTAACGTTCCGCAGATATTTCGCTACCGCAGTAGTTCCGCAGAGATTCGCTGGCGCATAAGAACGCGTAGGTGTACTAAAAGCTTTAATGGCAATAGGTTCGCCTCCTCCTATGGGACCTAAACATAACTGGCGTAATATGGTTGTATTATAGGTACACTTCTGCCTAATCCTTCGCGGAATATAGTCGTGACGGTAGGATTTGTTTCTAAAACTTTACCGTATACTACGTTTGTAGTTTTGGTCTCAGCAGCCAAAATATATTATATATTAACCTTGCCCTGCCTCTACATACTTGAATTTATTAAATTTGTTTGAAAATATCCGCAATTCTATACCAAAAGAGGAGATATCCAAACAAAAATTGCACTTAGGCGCGTTGTATTCCACGCGCGCCTCAAAGAGTTGTCAGCAGCAAGTGACGGGGTCCGTTAGGGCCAATGCCTGCCAGGGTTGCGAGTTTGTCCGAAAGGATAACGTGGCCCTGGCACACAGGCAAATGAAGGAATACGGGTGGGTTTTAGTCAGTAAAAGTCTGACACGCCCTCCCGCTCCGCCCAGTGCGGGAGAAGTTATTTGATAATTTCCCACCAAAAAAAAAAAAAAATGGTATTGACCACTCAAATGTAATCGCCGCCATCTTCTACGATATTGGGTGATTCGAAATCATAAACACAACTTACTATGTCAAATGTAGAATTGTTAAATTGGACTTCAACCCAAAAGTCATTCAATGTTCTCTTTTAATTTTAACTATAGTTTTAACGAGAATCTCTTATAATCTTATTTAGTTTAATAATTAATCTTAAAACAATACAAGATGTTTCTAATTCACAAAGGAGCTAATAGAAGGCGGCTCAAGTAATTATTATTATGATAAATTGGAACAATTCATTAGTTACTATAGTTGCTAATAAGATAATTTAATAATCTTAACAGGCATACGCTTGTAGCGGCGACATATACATGACGGAAGCCATATTGTTTAACAGCTGCGAGAGGCGGCGACTAGATGGCGCTAGTGGAACGTGCACCATAGACAATCATTCATTATATCGGTCATTTGACATAAAACACTTCTTACTAAACACATATAACTTGAAACTAACTATATAAATACTTTTATAAAATATGAATAACATAAAAGCAAATGATACTATTTTAATGATACAATTTTAATATTATTATTTTTACTATTATTATTTTTTTCTTAGCAAAAATCGCCTTCATCCTCTCTCCTATTAAAAATTAACTTTGCTGTGCCCGACAGGGTCTATAATTGATTCTATGTTTTAACATACCAACTGTTTTATGTACCCATTATGGAATGCAATAAAGTATTGAGTATTGAGTAATATACAGAAACTCAGGACTGCTCACGCGGAAGCAAGCGACGTACAGTTGTCCGTGTGACAGTTAGTCCTGAGGTCAACTCAGCAGTCTTCAGGAGCAGTTTTCCATTGCTTACGAAGTTTTTAGTGATATAATAAACGCCTGCGTTCCTGCATTATATTATTGCCTAATGAACACTGATACACTGACTGATGCATTCTTACAGATTATTTCTGAGGAACAGCTATCACTAAAATAATATAACATAATTGTAAACACACGGTATTTCTCATTAACAGTCACCTTATCTTACTAGAGAATGGGCAGCAGCGTTCTCTATGTATTTTAACGCCATACTGCGATCGCCAACCCGCCTACCAAGCGTGGTGATTATGGCAACCTTTGGGGGAGGCCTATGTCCAGCAGTGGACGTCTTTTGGCTGAAATGATGACGATGATGAGTCCCCTTACTGACTGGCCGCTACAATGAAGACTGGCTGAAAATTACTACAATATTTAAACTTCGAATTTCGAACAAAAATACGCGTTTAAATTGTATTTACTTTGAGAACAGGATTTAGATAGTACATTAAGTTGCTTGAGATTACTGTCATTCTGAGAAAAAAATTATTACCTCAAATAATTTAGAACGTTTAGACTTGTATGGGAAAAGCTTTTTGCGATTTCTGACTTTTGTAGCGGCCATAGACTGGCCGCTACAAAAGGCCGAGTGAACCAATTTTAATGAAACTTCATACGCAGGAAACAAAGGTCTATAAAGTTAGTTGAGAACATTTTTGATTGTATTTCCATAGAAACAGATTTCCAGTTATCTGTTTTTAAATAAGACATTTCGAAAATGTTCCTAACT
The DNA here is from genome assembly GCA_948098905.1 of Tiliacea aurago. NCBI lineage: Eukaryota > Metazoa > Arthropoda > Insecta > Lepidoptera > Noctuidae > Tiliacea > Tiliacea aurago. The sequence goes on along the minus strand of OX402587.1, from coordinate 16,573,948 downwards.
AACTTATTAGACCTTTGTATCGTGCTTATGCGTACCTATGAAGTTTCATTAAAATCGGTTCATTCATTTCGAAAAACAAGGACGAAAGTTTGTATGAAATGCCGTACGTCGTAAACGCTCTTAATGTGCAATTTGGACTTCGCTACGATTTTAGTATATGCATAGATAAGGGACCTGCAAAAATCGAAATGGGAAGAAAATTCATAAAAGTAATAAAATAGAATTTTGTACCTAACTTTTTAAAGCAAAATGTATTTGAAATTATTACCCCTGTACTGGTCTACAAATAAAATAAATATAATTGATGAGATTACTTAAGAGATGAATGTCTTTACACTTCCCTATACTAAAAAATCACTTCACATCATTTTCCTCCAAGTTTTTGCGTAATTAAATTTGGCTCAAAGTATCGCTATCTGTACGAAGACCTTCGATCTTTTGATGTTTAAATCCAATTTTCCTTTTTTCTTCCTTTATTAATGAAAACATGGCCGTAGAATAAGTCAAGTCGAAAATCGTATAAAATTAAGGCAAAATATCAAAGGTCCAATGTAAGCAGAGCTGAAAGCAGTCTTGAAAAGTAAAAAGGGCCTAATTGAATCTAGTTAATTTCGGCGGGAAAAATAAACTTTTAATGAAGATACTCGAAGCAACATCGGCACATTGAAATATTGCCGGCATAGCTACAGAGCCAACAGAAAATTAAGTTAAAAACAGCTTCTGCAGACTTAATAATAATAATAAACCCGTTTATTTCAGGCGACCCAGGCCAATAGAAAAAATACCTTAACCTAAACATACATAGATATTGTAATTTAAACAAAAACTTTTGTTAATAAAAAGGCTTATGACTATGTTAGTAGCACTTCACTTTGCACTAAATTGACTATTGTGCTGTCCTGTAGAATTTGTCCGCGGTAGCGACGGAACACCACGTCCTGCGGCCAAAACTCTTCTTCCATGACGAGGGGCAGATTCAATTCAGTTCGGGTTCGCACGACGAACGCTTTGAAGTTGACGTTCCAGCGCGACTCTAGTAACTGCACCCTCGGCGGATACCTCGTCTTTTGGCGCACGTACGCCACGACGTCCTCCGCCTTTGTAGTGCAGGCGGGAGATATACACCGGTGAGTTCGGCTTTGCGGCGCGCAGGCTCACTTCGGGCTTCGTAGGAGCTTTGCCACGGCTGTTCTTGTTAGGGCCTTATCATACTAGCGGTTTGCGAACGGCTGCGCGGCGGGGCGGGCGCGCAGCGAATGCGTCACGAACACGCCGCGGCTGCACAGTGAGGACGTCGCGGATGTGAGGACGAAGTGAGGCGAGGCGGACGGGCTGGCGTTTGTACGAGACAGTACAAATGGTATCCACGCTGCTATTCACGGCGATCTTGTTGCGCGACCGCAACGAATTCGCTGCGCATGCGCGGCGTGTTCGTTGCGCGCCCGTAACCTATTCGTTGTGCTCCGCTTTGAGGACGCTCGCAATTCGCTAGTATGATAAGGCCCTTAGTTCGCGATCGGCGCTTCCTTCTTTGCACCGTCACGAAACCGTCAACTTAAATGCCGTCGACTTAGCATGACGCTTTCTATTTCTACTCTATTGTAGAATAGAAATCACTTCTCTACCGACAATGTTCTACTGTGTAGACAGTAGAACATTTTCGGTAGACAAGTGATGGATACAGCATTTTTATCTACTCTTCCGTCGACAAAACGCTTCTCTAAGGTTCTAGTGCGCCTGCAGCTTTCCTTTTTGTAGGTAACTGAAAAACTATCAGGGAAGATTTTTTTAATAAATGTTTCTCTACTACATATTCTACATAACATCATATCCAACCGAAATAAAATCAGTTCACGTGAAATTCTTCGTAATAAAATCCCTATGATGAATATTTCTTTTAAGGGGCGCACCTAAAATTTTATTCACCGTACCTCGGGCTCTCGAGACATGAACGAGAGCCGATGCTCACTGCAGGTTTTTCTCTAACGTAAGAGGTTCTGAGCATAAAACATTACTAGATACGTTATGAAAATTCCACGATTTTCAAAGCAAAAGTAAACCGAGCTTATTAAACCGCAAACCAACGAATATCGTTAGTAAATAGATGTTGAATTAAATTCTATTTTCTTTTTAAGATTTTTTGTCGAACTATGTTTTTGCACAATGTTTTAATGCTTTCATAAAATATGGAGTATTCTACAGCAGCTGTATGTCCATTTTATGATGATGCACTGAATTTTATTAAAATCTGTTCGCTTTTGTGAAAAACATTTCTTCTTCTATTTTCTATATTGAGCTTTGATTTCTGTGGTTCCACAATACAACAAATATGACCCAATGCTTCAAAACCAACGTTTAGTAAGACATTATCAAAAATCGTATTTTTTTTCTTCAAAAACGTTAACAAACTTTATATCAACGACCGAAAAATCCCTCGCACGGCGCTAAAGATTTTCATATTCAATTACAAATAGACAAGTGGCGTCTCGAGTATCGCCTTTGACGTCTTCACGGTTTAAAAGATATTAGGTCCCCCTTATCCCCTTATCCGAGGGAGACGAATTAGCAGAAGAGGCGCCAGTAATGAATTTTATATTTGCACGTGCTCTTTTGAGAAGACCTTTAGATCTTTCGTTAGCCTTTGATTGACTTTGCTCTTGAAATATTATATCCTGTTAATGCAGATTTGCATAACTATGTTTGCTGTGTAAGTCTTGTTTAGACTTTTAGCTTTGATGGCTTAATTTGATAAATCATTTATTAGATATCTACAATTCTACATCTACCACCTGAGGAGTAAAAGTTAGTGATCATTGCTCCTTCCTATAAATTGGTCCCTGGCCCTGACATCCAGCAAGTCATTTTCGTGAACGGGCGCCGTCAGTTGAGACTGGTCTTCTCTTAACTGCCAGGGCTTATTTGTAATCTTTTAATCTTATATTTTGTATTGTTTTTTAAATATGTAATTTAATTATACTTTCTGACTAATTGACCAACTCTTTGACAATTCAAAAGTGCCTGTAATAGGTTTAATTGAAATAAATGTTTAGAGTTTGAGTTTACTTGAATACGAGGCTTTTGGCTCCTTCGTATGTGTTACATAGTATTTTTTTTTGAAAAGTGAATCTTGTTTGTGCAGAATAATCAATTATTCTTTCTTTCCTTCCTTCTCTACACGAGAAGAGGGGTCTTTGTCATGTGGTAGAACAACAAATTTATAGGCCAGTATTACAACAAACGTAGATAGGTACACCATTTACTTCACTGTATCAAATTTTTTTCTCCAAATGCCTTTTATAAAGTAGGTCGGCCTTAATTTAAATTAGAGTTTAATGGGAGAATAAGAGGTAGGTAATTAGGCACATAATTAAATTATATTTGTATTTCTTGGAGCTGTTCCAATTTGGCGTTTGAGTAAAAATTACAGCAAACGACAAAAAATATTCGGCTCTTATCAGTTTTCGTAAGTTAAATCCAGCAATTTCTTAGTAGGTACATATTTTAATCATTATACGTTCATAAAGTTAATTAAATGATTCAATAAAAAGCATTGGTTTTCCTTAGATGAATATAAAATCTGACTTGTTCAAAACTATGTTTTTAACTTATGAATAAGTAACGTAACTTGTTGAAACTACTTTTATTACGCTACACTTAATTAAAGTTAATTAACTTAACTATTATTAGTCTTGTGCCTCTATAACTTTTAAACTACTTTCTGATGAATGTTTAAGTAGCTACTTTGTATCTACTAGAATACTTAAAAGTAATGCCTTGATCACACGTAGCGAGTAGATGGGCGACATAGCAAAATGATACTAGGCCGAGAGAGTTGGGTGAACGAGTAGGTATTTTTTAACTTGGCACCGAGTCAGTCGGTCAGTTCACAAAAATCGCGGGAAACGGTAGCGTGCTGCGAGCGACTTGAGGGTGCCGAGTGGCGAGTAAGCACCGAGTGCATGTTTATATTGTTTATACCTGCCGAGTGGACAAGCGAGTCGGTGCGGGAAGCGTGGGGGGGCACTCGGTCTAGTAAATAGAACAGGGTCAGAGTGACTCACTCGCCCTTTAACTCAGCCGAACACTCGTGGTGTTTACACGTACCGAGCACTCAACCAAAAGCACTGTCTCACCCATCTACTAGGTACGTTTGATCAAGGCATTAGAGTAGGGTAGTACTCTCCATGTTTATTTGAAGACTCGTATTCGCGAATGGCTATCAAAGATGTAAGGTTGTATTGTTTACATTTTAAATGTTTTTTGTCTGTCTGTGGAACGTTGTTCGACCTTTTTTCTGTTTTGTAAAAAGAGCACGTTTTGCTTATTTTGAAATGTTTTTTTAACAGACTGGTTTTTCTTTCTCCAGTTTTTCAATTGTTTTTTTTTTTTTTTCTTTGTGTGCTGGACGACTTGTTCAAAATAGGTATATTGAATACCTACCTAGACAAAAAATAATAAATGAATAAGTTTATTCTGTTTGTTTATAAATATGTATTTATTCTTGTATTGTACCTACTGTTATTTTCTTGTTATCTATCCCATATGTTGCACCTGCCATGTTTTCTTTCTACAACACCCTAAGGTTGACTGGTAGAAAATGCCTCAGGCATTAAGTCCGCCATTGTACGGTATTTTTTTTACTTGTGCATAAAGTTTTAATAAATACATTTTAATTGTAGTACTTACTTCATAATAGGTGGTTATTACCTTCATAGATACCGGAGTTACCGACATAGCATGCAGAGTAAGCAAGCTGAAGTGGCAGTAGGCTGGCCATGTTTGTCGAAGGACCGATGGCCGGTGGAGTAGACGAGTCCTGGAGTGGAGGCCGCGTATCGGCAGGCATAGTGTGGGACGCCCCCCAGCTAGATGGACCGACGACCTTAAAAAGGTGGCTGGGACAGACTGGATGCGGAAGGCGGAGGACAGGGTGTTGTGTAGCCTGGGAGAGGCCTATGGCCAGCAGTGGACTGCTATAGGCTGAGTGTTGATTGAGTACCTTCATCGGTAGGAAATAATATGGAGGTAAACCGAGCTCGTGGGTTTTTATCCTTGCAACAAATAGATTTTTCTGCTGGCTGGAGACGTATGATGCATTTAACATAACATAACACCATGCCTTGTATCCCCGACGAGGTAGGCAGAGGTGTACCTATAGTACACCCACATTTCGCTAGTTATGTTTACTTACGGCTTATACATACTGGCGCGACTTATCGCGCGACGGGACACCGGTAGAACAATTTTCTTGAATTTTTCATAGAAATTGTTCTACCGGTGTCGCGTCACGCGCCAGTATGTAGAAGCCTTAAGTCCCATGTAAAAGGGGGTGAGCCTATTGCCATCAACCTGGCACAAATCCAGACTCCGGGCTGCTAAAAGAAGATGTAGTGACAAAGATTGAAAAGAGTATGCTTAGATGGTTTGGTCATGTGGAGAGGATGAGTGAAAGGCGACTAACAAAAGGTATTTATAAAGCAGAGGTGAGAGGAAACGCCGGAAGGGGACGCCCTAGAAGGACATATAGTGACCAAATTGGTGATGTTCTTCAGAAAGGTCAGGTGCGTAGTACTCGCAACCGGCGTGCGTGTATGACTAGATGTATGAACGTAGGCGAAGCAAAAGGAGTATGTAAGGACCGTAGCAAGTGGCGTTCTATAGTTTCTGCCTACCCCCATGGGAAGAAGGCGTGAGTTTATGTATGTATGTATGTTACAACCATAAAAAAACCACGAGATCAGTTTACCTCCACATTATTTTATTCCAGTACGTGTAGACAATATTTGTCTTGAACTCAAACAAAGCCAAGAGAAAGCTTATAGTCAATAAATATACATTCTACCTCCGTTGCACAACCTGCCCTTACAAGCTTGAAAGATCAAACAAATATTCTACACAAAGGGGAACATCCCAGAATGAGCTCTTATTATGTGCATATAGAGGGTTGTAATAACGTCGAAATGTAAGCTTTGTACCCCTAGCAATGTTTTATATAATTAGCTTAAGCGGTTTAACGAGGGGCCACAGAATTGAAATTTTTAAAATTCCCTTAATTAATGTTTAGATTGGACCATACTTTCGTATGACGTATTTGAATTTAGATTGAATGGATTCAATGCAAGGGTTGATGCTTTGATACTGGTGACATGTGTCCAAATAATGGGACCTTGACTGCATAAATACTTTATGTCCTTTGAGAGTAATGGTTAAAGTTCTTTGATGAGTGAACTATAGTAATCAAATGTCTCAAAGGTACTTTACATATTGAAAATGGAGATTAAATACATATTTCTGTAACACCAAAGAATCCAAATATTGGAGATGTTTTTGCAATATATTTTCTATGCATTACAATTATACAACATTTTTTCGCGATTTCAGGTTTGGTCCCATAGTAAAAGTTGTGTATAATGATGAGCACAGTGACCCCTTAAGAGGTTGTGCGTTAATTCTGGGCCATATTGTATAAGGTAAGAATTATGTTATTAGAAAAGATGACTAGTTACTTCTCTATTGATTTCCTGACTACTTCGTTGGGAGTCTTTTTACCTGTCGCCCTAACCCTTTAATCCATTTTCGGTGATTCACTTACACAGAAACGGGATTAAGTTAACAATAGAGAGCACAGTAACTTTTTCTGCATCTGTCTACGATACGTCAAATTAGTACAAAACCTATTTGCCCAAAGAAAGCGCAGCTGAATTATTAAATTAAGAAGTATCGCCGAGGTGTAAAATATAAAGGGTTCTATTTTGTCAGGGTGTTGATTTTTTTGACAGGCATTGTACTTTATAAAATGTGGATTTAAAATTTAAAGTGAACTGATTTTTGTATGTGACAGTTTAGTTAGATACGATGACAATGGGTCATTCCTGTCAGTTATGTTATTGTAACGTTCCATACAACGGTCGTGGATGAGAGAAGGGTTTAGTTATTTTTACGGTAAACATGTACCGAGCATTTATTTAATAATATTTGTTAGGTACATATTATAAGCCTGGGTATCTAATGGTTCTTCAAGAACTAGAAAACAAGAACTTTAGAAGATTTACTGATGTAGTACCTAGTCAATAAAAAATAACTCGCGGGAACGCCTACTGTAAATTTAGTCCGCAACGATGCAAAGCATCTGATAGCAATTTAAAACTGGCAGGCGCTTACGTGCTCTTCTTCAGTAATCTTTTCTGTGACAACATGACACTGTATCTAATCAAAAATAAATAAGTACCGATAGAATACTCAGTGTCATGTTAGAAATTTCAGAGACAAAAATTACACTCTTAGGTGAGATATTAGGTGACATAAATTCTTAAAATTTAATTTTCTACTTACCGACTCTGCTTTGAAACACAACAAACGGGAAGAAATCTAATTTAGGAGTCAAAATGAAAGATCAGCATAATTACCTTTCAACAAAATATATAAGCTTATTTAGACTAGAATTGTAAGCTTGAAGAAAATGTAAGTAATTTCGTTATCTAAGGAATAAGGAAAGCTCTCGCAGGGCCATCTCATTTACGAAGAAAATAAGTACGTATACCTATGCCGGGGATAATGTTAAAAGAGTGAGTCAACCCAGGTTTACCGGGATTAGCTCAGCTTTATCTAAGATCTGAGTAAAGTCCGAAATATAATTGGAATAAACTGTAATTCAGTTTTTTTACCAAGATTTTCCCGAATGATCCTTTAGTTAATGAAAAAAATGTGTACCTACTCTACCTAAATGCACTACCTATGTGTTTATTAACAGAATATTTATTAAATAAGCCGGGAAATAAAGAACGACGTTATCGATGGAGTATTGCGAAGACTCGTAGGTACTTATCTAAAAAGATTTCTCTTAGCTATTAGTTTATTGCAAAGACATATTGTTATAACAATAGACGGAAAATAGCGAATGAAGTCGTAATCTGATAAACTTGTCCTAGTGCTCAGTCAGTCTAGTGTGGTACGCCTGCATGTCAAGTCGTATTCGTGGCCACAAAAGAAAAATATTTTCTAAGAAAATATGCCGAGTTGGGCATCACGATATTGCAAATCTCGTTATGGTAAAACAACTGGACCTAACTTCGGTTTATTTAGATGGCGTCACTGAGAAATGGCATCACAGTTTTTCTATGACATTTATTCGCATAGTATCTTAAATCTCTTTGATTATTGGTTATCTAAATTCTTGTGTTAAGAGCCGTCATAGAGAATCCAACATAATACTGCTCAACTTAATAGCTCTGCAGTTTCGTAATAACGCAATACTGTATCTTTACAATGTTTCCTTTAACTGTTAACTTGTTTGGGTTCCTCATGAAAAAGGTTGCATCACCCAACTGTGAAGAATGTGGAGTGGTCGAAGATGTGCAACATGTTTTGATGGAATGTGTACGGAATGAAGCTTTGCGATTTAATTTACTTGGTCCAACAAATAAGTGCAATATTGGAGAGTGTAATGCTATCCTGGCTTGTCCTTTATCGGAACAAGCTAGGATACTGTACAAACTGGCATTTTTTGTTTTAAAATATTAATGTTAGAATGATAAGGTGTTTTAGGTTAAGTTGATTTTGCTGATATTAGAATAATTGCTGATGTTACAGGCTGACGTTATCGCTCAGCGATAAAGCCCTTAATATAAAGAAAAAAAAAAATCTGTAACTTAGGCACCGAAGTCAGCAGTTAAGTAGGCCGGACAGTGAGCAATGGGTAGCTCGCCGTCGGATAAGGACCAGGGGTCTACTCCGAAGAATCGGCCGAATGTTCGGCCGTTTTATAACTTCCATAGTTTCCTTTTTTGACTTTGAATCCTTACCTGACTTAAAGTCTCCTTTTTGTCTTTGGCTTATCTCTTTCCCTGTCCTTTTTTTTTTTTCTTTCGCTGCAGTCAGCCATAGTTAGCCGTAATCAAGCAACGGCCGTACATTCGGCCGATACTTCGGAGTTATGTTCCGAGTAGACCCCAGGCCCGGGTCGACGCGACGGTGCGTAGTGTTCCACGCGCGCCTCAAAGAGATGTCAGCACCAACTGACGGGGTCCGATAGGGCCAATGCCTGCCAGGGTTGTGAGTTTGTCCGAAAGGGATATCGTGACCCTGGCACGCAGGCAACGGAAGGAACACGGGTGGGTTTTAGTCAGTAAAAGTCTGACACGCCCTCCCGCTCCGCCCAGAGCGGGAGAAGTTATTTGATAATTTCCGTCCCAAAAAAAAAAAAGCTTATGCGTAAGTAGTACCTACGTACCTAACTATTCCAATTTATCATGATGTAGCTGAAAAATCTTACCTTACTTAATGTTAAACTACTTCTAAAGTCGTCCCCCCTTTTTAGGGGAGGACTATGTCCAGCAGTGGACGTCTTTCGGCTGAAATGATAATGATGATGACTTCTAAAGTTCAATTAATTGTCATGTTTGTCATGCTATGTATTTTCAATTATGTACAGTCGAGTTCATTAATATATTATCCCTTTCAGGCTTCAAAAATATATGACCGTCAAAAAAAATCATAATATTGTGACAACTATAAGCATCATTAAATTGTGGTCAAGATTTCGATTCATTAATATGTGACTGGTTTTTCTCAGTAACATGTATACAGCCAAAAGCACATTATTATATGAACAACATTAAGATCATAATTATTATCTGAACATTGTAGGATTCACAATTATGTACACACATGAATACAATAATATCTAAACACAAGTAAATGTAATTCAAATTCAACCTTATTACTTACATCATAAAGATAATTTTAATAGCAATCTTAAAATTGCATGGTCAAGGAGTTTGCAACATTATTTATCACTGGCTAGATTAACTTCAAATGACGTTATGTTTTTCTAATTACTGGAAGATAGTACTGGAAGCTAGTACTGGGAGCTAGTACTGGAAGATAGCACTGGAAGATAGCACTGGAATATAGTACTGGAAGTTAGAACTGGAAGATAGTGCTGGAAGATAGTATTGGGAGCTAGTACTGGAAGATAGTACTGGAAGATAGCACTGGAATATAGTACTGGAAGTTAGTACTGGAAGATAGTACTGGAAGATAGTATTGGGAGCTAGTACTGGAAGGTAGCACTGGAAGGTAGCAGGTAGCACTGGAAGATAGAACTGGAACATAGTGCTGGAAGATAGAACTGGAAGATAGTGCTGGACGATAGTGCTGGAATATAGTACTGGAAGTTAGTACTGGAAGCTAGTACTGGGAGCAAGTACTGGGAGCTAGTACTGGAAGATAGCACTGGAAGATAGTACTGGAAGATAGCACTGGAATATAGTACTGGAAGTTATAACTGGAAGATAGTGCTGGAAGATAGTATTGGGAGCTAGTACTGGAAGATAGCACTGGAAGATAGCACTGGAATATAGTACTGGAAGTTAGAACTGGAAGATAGTGCTGGAAGATAGTATTGGGAGCTAGTACTGGAAGATAGTACTGGAAGATAGCACTGGAATATAGTACTGGAAGTTAGTACTGGAAGATAGTACTGGAAGATAGTATTGGGAGCTAGTACTGGAAGGTAGCACTGGAAGGTAGCAGGTAGCACTGGAAGATAGAACTGGAAGATAGTGCTGGAAGATAGAACTGGAAGATAGTGCTGGACGATAGTGCTGGAATATAGTACTGGAAGTTAGTATTGGAAGTTAGTACTGGGAGCAAGTACTGGAAGCTAGTACTGGGAGCTAGTACTGGAAGATAGTACTGGAAGATAGCACTGGAATATAGTACTGGAAGTTATAACTGGAAGATAGTGCTGGAATATAGTACTGGAAGATAGTGCTGGAAGTACTGTACTACTACTACTGTACTAATACAGTAAGTGTATTGTTCTATCTTCCAGTGCTACCTTCCAGTACTACCTCCCAATACTATCTTCCAGTACTAGCTTCCAGTGCTATCTTCCAGTGCTATCTTCCAGTGCTATCTTCCAGTACTATCTTCCAGTACTAACTTCCAGTACTAGCTCCTAATACTATCTTCCAGCACTATCTTCCAGTTATAACTTCCAGTACTATATTCCAGTGCTATCTTCCAGTACTATCTTCCAGTGCTATCTTCCAGTACTAGCTCCCAGTACTAGCTTCCAGTACTTGCTCCCAGTACTAGCTTCCAGTACTAACTTCCAGTACTATATTCCAGTGCTATCTTCCAGTACTATCTTCCAGTGCTATCTTCCAGTGCTATCTTCCAGTTCTATCTTCCAGTGCTACCTTCCAGTGCTACCTTCCAGTACTAGCTCCCGATACTATCTTCCAGTACTATCTTCCAGTACTAACTTCCAGTACTATATTCCAGTGCTATCTTCCAGTACTAGCTCCCAATACTATCTTCCAGCACTATCTTCCAGTTCTAACTTCCAGTACTATATTCCAGTGCTATCTTCCAGTACTATCTTCCAGTGCTATCTTCCAGTACTAGCTCCCAGTACTAGCTTCCAGTACTATCTTCCAGTAATTAGAAAAACATAACGTCATTTGAAGTTAATCTAGCCAGTGATAAATAATGTTGCAAACTCCTTGACCATGCAATTTTAAGATTGCTAAAAATTATCTTTATGACGTAAGTAATAAGGTTGAATTTGAATTACATTTACTTGTGTTTAGATATTATTGTATTCATGTGTGCATACATAATTGTGAATCCTACAATGTTCAGATAATATGATCTTAATGTTGTTCATATAATAATGTGCTTTTGGCTGTATACATGTTACTGAGAAAAACCAGTCACATATTAATGAATCGAAATCTTGACCACAATTTAATGATGCTTATAGTTGTCACAATATTATGATTTTTTTGACGGTTATATATTTTTGAAGCCTGAAAGGGCTAATATATTAATGAACTCGACTGTACCTTGCATTATTTTCAGTATTTTCATAGTGAAGTTACATTATTTACCTTCTGCAAGTAATGCTTGTTCAGCAAAATCAAAATCAAAAATATTTTTATTTCACATAAGCCTACATGGGCACTTATGAAACGTCAGAAGCTAGGTGCACGGTTCCAATTGGTCGTTTCCTATGGAGGAGAGCCGGCAAGAAACTCCACGGTATGAGATGACAGCGTAGGCCCGTCAAAAGTACCAGGTACTTAATAAAATAGACGATGGTCTACAGATCTACAGTCTATTAAGCCTAAAGCAGCTTAAAGTAGAGCAGAATTATAATACTAGAACATTGCACTGTATGCTAGTAAGACGGTGTTCACCACTCCAGTTATACCCAGAAACAAAGCGTCATTGTTCGACTAGGAACAATCACATTTCAGGATCACACATGTTATAATTATAGTATTATTTATTTAATACTTTAAGCACACAAATGTACAGAGGCGGACTTAATGCCATAGGCATTTTCTACCAGTCAACCTTTAGGCGATGCAGAGACAAGCAGTGGTAGGTGCAATAGTGAGAATTGAGGAATAAATATTATTTAAATATAAAGATATAGGTACATACAGGGTGTAAGGGACAGCCCTCCGCAAATTAACAGGGTGCATTCAGCTCCTTGTTTTGAATCATATTCCACTGAAAACTTTTTCAGGAAAATTGTAATTTTTTTATCGTAACGTCAGTTACTATTCCTTAATTTCAATGTAGAACCACATTCTCTGTACGCAGTACTCCATTAATGTAAATAACACAGCTAAAATAAATAAATCTGCAATGGATGTTGAAATTCTCTAACGAACGACGCCTGAAATCAGCGAGCGCGGCCGTCCACCCCGCCCGCGCCGCGACAAATCAGGTTCATTGGATTCCCATAACGTTCCTTAAATAATTTCATGTACCGGTCATCTTAGTACGATATACTGAATTCACCCCATCAGTCTGCGGAGGGCTGTCCCTTACACCCTGTATACCTATTAAACATAACACATACAGTATTACAGTACAGTATTTACATAACATAAACATAACATCACGCCTTCATTCCCCGAAGGGTTGGGCAGAGGTGTACCTGTAGTACACCCACATTTCGCCAGTTATGCAAGTCCCATGTCATAGGGGGCGAGCCTTGTGCCATCAACCGGGCATAAATCCTGACTCCGGGCTGCTATTGAGAAATTCCAGATAGAAAAAGTCAATATCACTTTGCCCGACCCGGGAATCGAACCCAGGACCTAATGCTCAGCAGTAGCGCTTGCGACCACTGGACCAACGAGGCATTTTGTTTTCAATCAAAATTTATTCATAAAGACAACTGAGATCCATATTGTTAGTATACCTTATAGCTAGTGTTAGTAAGCAAAGTAATATTATTATTCCTTTATTTCATTAAATATACATATAAATTATATTTTTAAATATTAGAATATAAACAAAATATAAAAACATTTAAAAAAATTAAAATTTAGTAGCCCACCGGTATCGGGAACAAGGTCCAAGCTACCCGCGGTCAGGGCTCCAGAGAGAGAAACCTCCTAACAATGCGAGCCGTGTCCAGAAGTACCGCTCTCTGAATCAGGCCCTTAATCCAGCTGCCCAACGAGAGCCTCTTTAGGTGTTGGTCGAGGCTCTTGGCAATTAAGCCATTGGCTGATACAACTATCGGCACAATGATTGCTGAGTCCACATCCCACATGTCGACAACCTCGCGAGCCAAGTCAAGATACTTGATTTCTTTATCTTTCTCGGCTTTCACGAGGTTCCCGTCATGAGGGACCGTTATGTCAATAATCATTGTGCGCCGCTCTATTCGATCCACCACCACTATATCAGGCTTATTGGCAACAATAGTCCTGTCAGTGATGATGGATCGGTCCCAGTACAATGTGATATTTCCACTCTCGAGAACTGGGTCGGGCACATACCTGAAGTACGGCACCTCCGATTCCACAAGGTTGTATTTCAGAGCAAGTTGCTGATGGATAATCCTGGCTACAAGGTTGTGTCTATGCAAGTACTCTTCGTTAGCTAGACGAGAACACCCGGAGATAATGTGTCGGATTGATTCTTCCGGACGGTGGCATGCCCGACACACGTCAACCGTGCCGTCCTTCACAATAAATCTCCGATAATTCTTAGTCATGATAACTTCGTCCATAATTGCACAGACAAAGCCTTCGGTTTCCCCAAAGAGATCACCGAAACGCAGCCAGGCTACGGACGCTAAAAAGTCTACTTCGGGTTCATATAGGGCCCGGAAAAAGCGTCCGTGAAGCTCCTTACTTTGCCATACCTCCCTGCGATCATTAGTGTCAAGCACTACAGGTTTGCGCCAGTTCTCTGTAGCCAAGGAGAGCGGGGTGAGGCCCTTGTCCACCACGACCACATCTCGATGCATCCCCACGTCGGCTTCTAGGAAATATTCCCTGAGACTGCATATCTCGCGATTGTGGAGTGTCTTAGCGTTTAAAAAGCCACGACCTCCACACTTTCGCGGGATATACAGTCTCATTACCGAGGACCGTGGGTGATGCATTCGATATGCAGTCAGCAGCGTACGAACCCTCCTATCCAGGGCGTCAAGTTCGGTCTGAGTCCATTTGAGTATGCCGAAAGAGTACATCAAAACCGGCATGACCCAACCGTTGAAGGCGCGCACTTTGTTCTCGCCTGATAGAAAGACTATTAAATACTTTCTTCAGGCGGGCAAAGAAGCGCTCCTTCAACGATTGCTTCATGTCAGTAACATTGATGCCCAACGCTTCCGACATACCCAAATACTTATAGGTTTCGGATGCGGAGAGGGCTCTAAGGTTTATGGAATCCAAAAGTTGGGTTCCCACGGATTCCACAATCTTCCCTCGCTTTACATGCATGACCGCACATTTGTCCACACCAAATTCCATCCTGATGGCACTACTGAAAGTTTCAGTTACTTTCAGTAGCTCCATCAGATGCAAATTGTTGGGGGCAAAGAGTTTTAGGTCATCCATGTAGAGGAGGTGAGATATAACCTGACCACCTCTCCTCAACCGATAGCCTAGACCTGAATCCTCCAGCAGTGTGCTTAGAGGATTCAAGGCTAAGCAGAACCAAAGCGGACTCAAACTATCGCCCTGAAATATGCCTCGCTCGATCCTTATCGGTTCGCTATTCCTCTGGATATTTCGACATCCTGGATAGCGAAGGACTGTCCTCCATTGCCTCATACATGACATCAGGAAGGTGCGCAGAGTTGGATCTACTTTATACAGCTCCAGCACCCTCATGAGCCATGTATGTGGCACCGAGTCATAGGCCTTCTTATAATCTATCCAACATGTCGCCAGATCCTTTCGGGAACGTCGAACCTGTTGGCTAATGGCCATATCAATGAGGAGTAACTCCTTAGTACCGCGAGACCCGTTCCTACATCCATTTTGAGAGGCAGACATGATGGAGTTAGTGTCTATATGTTTGTTAATTTTAGCTCTCAAAATGGATGTAAGAACTTTATAGACCGTCGGTAAACACGTGATCGGTCTATAATTTTTGGGTTCCGCGGTGCTACCTGATTTATGGAGCAGGTGGGTTATTCCTGTCGTTAGGAACTGGGGTAGCGAACCAGACTCCAAAGAAGTCTGGTACTGAGCCGCCAAGCGAGCGTGCGACCCAACAAACCATTTGATCCAGAAGTTGTGCAGTCCGTCCGGTCCTGGAGACTTCCAGTTAGGCAACGGACGGACCGCACGAGCTACATCTTGGGGGCAGATGGTAATAGCCCCCATTTCTGGTATTGGATCGCAGGCTCGCTCAACTTTTCGAGTCCAATCACCTTCAGTGTGACCGACAGGCACCGACCAGATACTGTGCCAGAAAGAAGACATGGCATCATTATCCGGCAGGTGCGTGTCAGTCACACCTTGATTCGGTCGCTCCCAAGCCCTATAAACCCACCTTTCATTGCTCTGGAAGGTGCGATTCTGAGTGTATCGGTCCACACGCCGCTTATACCTACGAATACGGTTTGCCCAAGCATACACTTTCTGCTTCAGGAAGTCTATGCGCTCTGTGACACAAGATAAATAGTTCTCAGGGCTGGTATCAGTCCCTGAGAACGCCCGCCTCACAAAGCGCATAACTCTTGGGCGAGTATTGCCCTCCCTGAAGCAGATTAGTTTACCGATGAGCGCTCTGGCCCCACCAATACGACGCTCAATTCTGCACTGCCAGGCTGGTACGGCTGGTTTCGGTCGTGTAGCTATAAAGTCATTTTGAAATTTTACGTGAGCTACACGACATGCCGCTACAGCCGCGCAGTACAGAATCGAATGAGTATCAGTGAGGTCTTCGCAGTCATCAAAATAGTTTGACAACTGCGAATTTGTTATGCATGGGCAAACGAGGTAAGCGTGGTCTAAGTTCGGGTGACATAAACCGATATTCCCGAATCGCACCCTCCAAAGCACTCCTCAATTTCTCATTGCACTGGGTACTTACGTTTGTAGCCCTGTCATCATTCCCCTCGTCAGCTTGGACTGTGTGGGACTGCGGTGGTACCACAACAGTCTGCGACAGGGGGGCGATGACATGGCTATTCCGCATTTCAGTTCGCAGGCGATCAAGTACAGTGTCATCCAACATATGATTACGTTGGATAACCCGCACCTGATCCGATAGTCGTTGTGCCGAAACGTTGACAGCTGGTTCAAGCACCTGAAAAAGAGAGAGCATCCGAACACGGTACGCGGTCAGATTGTTTCCCCCCTCTGTAGCCCCATAGTATGAGCGCATGACGTTCTCATTGATGGTTCGTGTCCATCTCATGCGCTGCACACTTCCGCCGGGAGCTGGGACCCTATTAGAGGCCGGTGGGCCTCGAGGTCCTAAACCATCCGGCGGCCGGCGTCCTCCCCGTCGACGAGCAGGTGGTGGCGTCGTGGGCGGGGAGAAATACTCGTCGCTCGAGCTCGACGCAACTACCGCGGCCGGTGTCGTCACAGTGGGGCTGGGTACCGGCGGCGGCGAGGCGGAGCTGAGCGAAGAGTCCGGAGGTGGTGGGCGTGCACTTCTTACGGCTGATCTCGTCAACATCTCGATAAAATTTTCATTATTATTTTCTGTTTTTCAGTGGCATGGTATGACAGATGTCATCTCTTAATCGGCAGTTTTTTATTCATGTCTTAAATAAAATATGGTGTTTTTTTGGGATAAATTGGTTTCAGACTTCTTTCGGGTTTTTTTTTAAAGCACATATAAACTATAATATTGAGTCGAATTATTAAAACTGCTAAAAAATATGAAAATTATAAGATCCAGTTTGGAGACGTTTGTTGACGTTGGTGTTGCCAGCTATTATATTATTATTATTATTTGCAGTTAGTTTGTTAGTATTTAGGTTCTAAATAAACTTTTTTACAGTCCTATCAACCGATTTTGACTTTTATTCCGTAGGCATAAGGATGGCATTAAAAGCAAAAACGTAGTTACAATACTAACTGTTTATTACAGCTGCCATTTGTCATGCCACTTACGCAATAGATATCAAAATCAGTTGATCGGACTGTAATAAAGGTTTATTTAAATGTCTAATCTTATTTCAAACGGAGTATAAGTATGGGTATTATACCTACAGTGGCCAAGTCAAAGGAATACAACTTTGTTGCTACCATTTTTAGGGTTCCGTAGCCAAATGGCTAAAATAGAACCTTTATAATTTCTTCATGTTCGTCTTTCTGTCCGCCCGTCTGTCTGTCTATCCGTCAATACGGAAGTCAAACAGTCAACACGAGTTTAACTCGGATATTATTGGCACTATATCGATAGAAAATATTTTTATTTTTAATTAATTAATTAAGCGTGGCACTCCCAATACCCATACATATAATTGAGGAATGAAAACGAAACAAAACCGACCAAGTGCGTGTCGGACTACGCACAATGAAGGCTTCCGTAGTTGGGAGGACTTTATCCCAAAAACAAACAACATTGTAGTTGAAAAACATGTTATCCCATGCATCGATATACGCTACGCTCAATTTTCCAACTGAAAATGTAAGTTTGTAATTGCAAAAAAAAACTTTTTTAAGAGATAAACTACAAATTATAGATTTTCGGACTTTTACCTTTACTCTTGCTGTGAGAACTTGCTTATTGCCAAATTTCATGATTCTAGGTCAACGGGAAGTACCCTATAGGTTTTGATTTGTTTGCGAGTATCAAAATATGTCGCATAAATCACCATATTTTTTTATTGCGTTAACTTGGTAGCTTGTTTTTTTAGAGCTTCAAGGAACCATAGACCTACGTATTTGATATTAATTTCAACTTGATACCTCCACGCGTTCTTGAGAAAAAGGGTATTGACAGACAGACGGACAACGAAGTGATCCTCATAACTATAAGGGTTCCTTTTTTTCCTTTTGAGGTATGGAACCCTAAAAATCAATGCACATAGGAGTGTGAGGGTATCGTTGGATCCCATAATTAAAAAGATGATGTTTCTAAGTGACTTTTTTATTTTAATCAATAGTTTGTAAGATATTTTTCGGTTGCAATCGCAGAAAATAAATAAATGTTTTACTTAACTTACTTTTGCGGTTGGTAAAATGAATATGTGTATGTGCATGCGTAAATATTCATCCTAACAACGGAACCCATCACTTTGCGTGGTTCGACACGCATTTGGCCGGTTTTTTGCTTGTCGTCGCAGTTTGATAATTATTCATTATTTAGTCCGAACTTGTGACCTCTCCTCTCTTTCCAGTCCGTTGGTTCAGCTTTAATTTAAAACTTAATTCTTCATTAAAAATCTGTTATTTAAATCGAATTCATGATTCGGTTGAAAATAAATTAAATAAAAGCCAAAATTGCTCTAACACTGTCGTGACCCTCATCTTTGAATAGTTTATGCAGGATCTAAAATCCGAGCCCGTGCGGCATGATGCATTAACCTACGTCACACAGCTTAGTCGAACACGAGTAGAGGAGCCACGGTTTCGACTCATATTAGGATAATAAAGGGAATTTTATCGGGTTGAAAAATCGAGAAAAATGACGTGCAATGGGGAAGTCCTACCTACACTTAGCCTTGGGTGGATACGGGTTGACGAAGAGAGAGAAGTTTAGCTAAGACTTTTCGATATTATGCAATTCTTTTATAATGTTGACTATTAACGGTTTGCAAATTACGGAGACTTAAGAATAAAAGGCGGCTATTGCTTTTGAATTCATTCCTCGTTCTCGACACTTCAAACTCAAACTCAAAGCTTTTATTTCAATTAAACCGATTACAGACTTTTGAATTGTAAAGGAGTCGGTCAGTCAGCATAATCAAAATATTTTATTTCACGTGAACATGGTTATTTTTATATTCAAAGCCACATCTTTATCATATTTACATACCTATATTTACCTTTTAAAGGGCTACCGTGTCCATCAAATCTTGTTAAATCTATTCTTTGTTTACAAACATGAATTTTTACACATTATATTATCATCCCCTTTACAAATTACTCCTGGAACATTAACGCTCAAAAACACAACATTTTAGTCTCTTTTAACTGTTTTTCTATAGTATTCATTCTCTTATTGTAAACAATCTTAAAATATTTGTGACTTTGACATATTTCATATTATTTGATACCTGTCTGTGTTTTAACTTTTACTTTCTAAACTATAGAGCTTTTTAAGGCAGGTCTACACATGACTAGTGTTGTAATGCTGGGTTCACATGTAAGCCGCTTTTATTGATTCTGGCTGACAATCAAACAAGTAATTTTTAAATTGCCAGGTCATTTCGAAACTGCTAGAACGAGCCTAGAATCTATAAAAGCGGTCATCACAGCTGAGACCGGTTTAGTCTACCTCTGCTTTTGTCTACCTTCAGGTTGAGTCCACCTTCAGGGAGATTCCTAGAGATTATACCTCAGTTTTTCCTCAGTCTTTAACTAATGATTTTGGTTCTTAATACTGTTTAACTTCAGTTTTTATTAAGTCTAAATACAATACTTTATACGTTAGTGGAGTCTAAATACAGTGCTTTATACCTACGTTAGTGGAGTCTGAATGTTGTGAATAACATAAAACTATTAGTAATATCATTCAAGTTGATACGTGTGAGAACAATGTAGAAAAACATGCATGTTAAAAGCGCCATAGTAAACTAAGCCATGGCAGCTGTACGAAATTAGGTTATGGGCGTCAATTAAAAAGCAGTACTTTGAATTTAAATAACGTTATTTAGGTATATTTGACGTTTCACAGGGAAGGTTTTATGTCTGTTGTCTATGGCAGCAAAATATAAAATGAAAAAACTGAGGGCAGTTTTCGGTTTTATATTAAACACTGCCTGCGCCCCGCGGTTTCACCTACTGCGTAAGTCTCGATCTCGTGAGAATATCGGGATAAAAAGTACCCTATATGTTAATCCAGGGTGTGAGCTAGCTCTATACAAAATTGTATCAAAATAGGTCCAGCCGTTTGAGCGTGAAGAAGTAACAAACACACACACACAAACTTCGCCTTTATAATGTAAGTGTGATGATATCAATCTATTTTAGAAATATTGATATCTCCTAAGATATTCATTGAAATCATATAAAGACAAGGGCAATTTTGTTCATAATTAAATACTTGTGATGAATAACGTATTTATTTGGTTATGGATTAATACTACGGATTAATATCATGTTTATAAAAACACCTTCGCAAATAATGCATTATTTTGGAACAAATTTGATTACCATAAAAAGATTATAGTGAGTCAACCTTAAAAGATAAACGTATGCTGTCGCGGACTTTTTTTTTACAACTTTTAAAGAGGATCAATTCTGTCATACATGAGTTGCGTAACTTTAATCGTTTACGCAGCGTACGCAACGGAAGCTCTCAAAAGGATTTTTTTTCCCGTTTGTGCAACATTTTTCGTCGATGCTCTGCTCCTCTTCGTCGTAGCGTGATGTTATATAGCCTATAGCCTTCCTCGAGAAATGGACTATCCTACACAAATACTTTTTTTACAATAATTTTTCAATTCGAACCAGTCGTTTCTGAGATTAGCGCGTTCAGCCAAACAAACTCTTCAGCTTTATACTTAATATTAGTATAGTTTGAGTCACAGTGTTGCCATTATCAGAAAATAGGAATCGATTCATTTTTGCACATTCAAATTGACTAAATATCAACAGCCGCTAAGAGATGACCAGTCCCAACTGACGGCACCCGTTCACGAACATGACACATGGATCAGTACCATTTAGCTCAACGATTTTGAAGTTAACCGAATGATCCAACACATGCTCCACCATCAGCGAGACATTTGAGTGAGCATGACATACTCTCAACTGCCAGGGCACAAAAACGTACCTAGTAAATGCTAGCTTTATATACTTGTCAAAAAATAATAGGCCCGTTTTGACATTTAACTTGAATCGATTTATCGTGAGTATCGAGTACCAAGTCTTATGGTTACTTCACTAGTTACATCGCGATGGTCAATCGCAAACATTAGACAAATTGAACGATTTAAAAAGGCTTAATAATCTACTGCTCTGTGAATATATTTTTTTATATTAAAAATCAAGCCCCCAAGTTTCGCCAGGACATCGTCCATAATTGACTCAAACTTACGAGTAACTTTCTTTGTTTGGACTCACGAAGTACCTACCTACCTAGACTAAATATATAAATTAGATAGTTAATATTGTTGAATTGATTAAGCTGATTTATTGCTATGACGTTTTGGCTGCGATTTCCAGAGTCAGTTTATGTAATAGATACCTACACATTTTATTAGCCTTGTCACCTGTGACTAAGTGGTTAAATCTTTTCAATGACGACGGACGATAACCTGGTAACATCCAGAAATACGGTTAAAGAAGACGTAAAACTATTTATAATAAAAAGCTTTAGAAGATCTCTCAAAGACCACCTGCTTATGTACTGAGAACGTTCATAAACCGGGATAATATTCCTCACAACAGATTTATTTGGTCACCGTACAGCTTGGCGCTTGTCTACCATCCGACAGAGGATAATATGGGATTTTTACTGAAACCACCCTAAGCCAACACTAAAATGCTTAAATTTTAAATTAAAATTGAAATAAAAAGACTTAGGTTGCGTTTTGGAAATTAAGCTCAGTTTTAGATGCTTGTTAGTTTTAAGGCTAGTGAATTCACTAGTCACATTTTTATAACTATACAGGATCAAATTAAATTAGCTAGCGAAACTCCGCAGAAGTGTTGGGTATCGATATCTAAATACGATAAAACGAAAAAAAAACATTGCATTTTTTTGGGGTCAATGACTAGTTACTTGGAATATGAGTTTCAAAATAAGTTTTTTTTTCTGTGTAAACTTCACAGATGTGATGGGTATCGATAACTAAACACGATAAAACAAAAACTTAACTACTTCAAGTAACTTCACTGCCAGTGGTCATTGACACCTAAAAAAAAAACCACAATTCTTTGTTTTTTTCGTTTTATCGTATTTAGATATCGATACCCAACACGTCCACGGAGTTTCGCTAGCTAATTAAATTTGGCCCTGTATAGGTATAATTATGTAGGTAAGTACTTAGTAGGTACCATTTTTGGAAAGTGATGCATATTGCAAATACTAATCATAAACAGGAAAGATAATTCTGAAAAGAAAATTATAGGCTTTCTGCTTAATTCTCCGCACCGCTGCCATTGCGGTGAAGTTGTCGACTGCCGCGGACACCATGGCCTATCCTGCAGTAAAAGCGCAGGCTGGATAGCACGGCATGCCAACATCAATGATATCATCTGTCGTGCTCTTGTCACCGCCGGGGTGCCCGCTGTTTTAGAACCCAATGGCTTGGCACACGACGATGGGAAGAGACCAGACGGAATGACTATAATGCCTTGGAAGGTAGGTAGGCTTTTGGTGAGGGATGCAACATGTGTCGACACCCTTGCGCCATCCCATCTTCTTAGTACGGAGGGCTGTGCTGGGGCGGCTGCTGCAGGTGCGGAGAACCTCAAACTGCGCAAATACTTCAATCCTATTGGGACTTGTATGTTCAAGCCGTTTGGGGTTGAAACACTAGGGCCATGGGATCCGAGTGCCCACTTAGTTTTTCAAGACATCGCCAAGCGGTTGGTCGACTCCTCACATGGCCTATTTTTGGGCCAAAGAATCAGCATTGCCATACAACATGGCAATGCTGAATCAGCCTTTTGGGAACTTATCCTGTTGACAGCGATGTAGATAAATTTTTTAATGCCTTATGATTATATTCCTTTTTTATATACTTGTACATATTATTATTATTAAGTCTGTTAGTTTTTAAATGATGTAATATTTTAGAAAATAAATTAAATAACTATTCGTTGAATCATTTTCCTGTGAGAAATCTTTATCACATGGCAACTTTCCCGGTTCGACGACACTGTAGATTTTGTAGCGTAGGTGTTAGGTATAAGTAGCAGTGCGCTAAACTCAACTGTTTTTTTCCTAACATTATTGTGACTGATTGTGACACGAATGACAGCCGGGACCAACAGCTTAACGTGCTTTCCGAGGCACCTCTGTGAAAATCTTTATGATGATGGTCACTCATCCGCGGACCAACCGCGGCAAGCGTAGCTCAAAACCTGATCCAACTGGCTACTGTTCTGGTCGATAACCAGCCTCCACCCTTAGGGCCCGGTAGGCAAAGGAAACCATAGCTTATACTCATATACAGGATGTTAAAGAAATAGCGTGCCGTAGCTTAGGGGTAGGTTCAGTATCGATAAAGGAACCTAGGAAAAAAAAAATAAAAATCAAAAAAAAAAATCAAAATAAACACATAAAAAAAATATTGCAAGATCAACCTGATTTAGTACGTACTAACTTAGTAATTAAAGCATTTAAATAAATAAAATAATTTTAATTCTAAACGATTGGTATTTTAAGTTAGGTCCTAAATTAGGTTGATCTTGCAATATTTTTTTTTGTTTTTAATTTGATTTTTTTGATACGCATTTTCTTTAATGTATATAAAGGTTCTGTTTTTACCTTTTGAGGTACGGAACCCTAAAAAGTGGGAAAAATGCTTTTTGGTGTAGATGGCTCAAAGAATATTTAACAACATAACATAACATCACGCGTGTATTCCCCGAAGGGTTAGGCAGAGAGGGGGGTTGGGTTAAGTAAGAATATTTACCTATTCTCAAAACAAGGAGGCGGATACCTACCGTAATTTGGCGTAATTTTTCTATCTGATATTTTTCAGTATAGCAGCTCGGAGTCTGGATTTGCATGTGCCCGGTTGATGCCCGGTTGTTGAATAGGCTCGCCCCCTGGGACTTGACATATCTGGCGAAATGTGGATTTACATCCACATTTCGTACATACACTTTACATCCACATTGGTATACCTCTGCCTAACCCTTTGAGGAATACAGGCGTGATGTTATGTATATAAATTTAAACATTTATATCTGCAACTTTTATGGCGTAAGAACATAATAAAGAGTATTTATTCTATTCTATTCTATGTATGTCCTCCAATCTGCGATGAATATTGTAATTTTTTTTTTATAGAAGCGCCAATATTGTACTTTTTCTGTCAAATCAAATAATAGGTACTTACTGAATTATTTAATAAACGAATGTATTTGCGACATTATACAGGGTTATTTTTAAAACATCAATAACCTCTTAAGGGGTCATTGTACTCATCATTATGAACAACTTTTACTATGGGACTAAACCCGAAATCGCGAAAAAAAATCAGCTGTTCCCTACATTTTAACGAATTATTCGAACAGAAATGTAGGGAACAGCTGTTTTTTTTTTCGCGATTTCTGTTTTGGTCTCTTTGACACCTTACATCGACGAATATTACGGTAATATCATAATACTATGTATACACTATCGCAGCAGCACTATCGGGAGCAGTGGTGGTCCAGTGGTAAGGGACGCGACTTACGAGTTGTAGGTCATATGTTCGAACCCTGACAAGCGTTTCACCCAAAAAAAAGAAGGTATTTTGAGCGAGAAAATTGTTGATAGCTAGTAGTGGCTTCCTCGTCGGCGCGCGGTGGGACCGTAGCATCATTGAAAATAGGCATGCACCACAATCCTAATAATAGATAATGTAGTACCTTAAGACGGAGATATGTGCCAGTGACCTTGAGTAGTTAGCTTGCGAGTTCTGTACTGAGCTCACTCAACGCGTCGTACGTTCAGCCAGTAATAGGACTCGCCTATCAAGAAGCGCTGTCCCCAATTTGACGCATTATTACTTTATTATACACAAACCAAAAGGTATTTTAATAAAACGCGTATATTAAAAGATCAATAACTAAATTATCTTTAAATTGGCGAAGGTTTCAGAAAAATACGCTTGGTAGATTTTGCGCCATTCTCAGTTTTTTATCCGCGTTAGACATAACTTTACAAATTAATTTCACTATGTAATATAAACATAATCTAAAATATTCACATATTATGTTATTGAGAAAATGCTCTAATTTAACATATATTTTTTGAAATCATTAACACTACTCGTTTAGACATGATCTTCAGTATAAAATCATCAAAAGTCGGTTATCGTCGCTTTAAGTGGCAGGGCTATCCTTGTGATAGTCACGGGTCAGGTAGCTAACGCTATAATAATAATTAAATAAGTTTCAAGCCCTTTATGTACAAGTACCTACCAATTTCTTTTATTTAGTTAGAATTAATATATTAAGTACATAAATAACAACTTATAACTAATTAATTTATAAAAATAAAAAAATTATATACTAACTAAACTAAAACTATAAAACATTAAAATATAGCGTCGAAAAATTCCTCCGCATCGCTGTCGACTGGTAATGTACCCAAGAGACTGGCGGCATTGCCACGTTGTATGGCAATGCTTAACCTCTGGCCAAGGTAAAAGCCAGCCCTTGGGTCACGGGAAGTGTCAACCAGCCGTTTGGAGATATCTTTGAACAAATCATGAGCACTCGGACCCCACGGCCCGAGGGTTTCCACCCCAAACGGCTCAAAAATATAATTACCAATAAGGTTAATATACTTTCGCCGCTTGAGATTTTCCGCAGACGCAGCAGCAGCGCCAGCACAGCACGCGGAGTCAGGAAGATGGGATGGCGCAAGAGTATCGACACACGTTGCGTCCCACACTAAAGGCCTACCCACCTTCAATGGAAATAAAGACATGCCATCCGGTCTCTTGCCATCGTCACGTGCCAAGCCATTAGGTTCTAGTACAGCTGGAACGCCGACGGTGACAAGAGCTCGTCGGATAATGTCATTAATATTCGCGTGCCGCGCTAAGCGACCTGCACTACGGCTGCAAGACAGGCCGTGGTGTCCGAGGCTGTTGACAACTTCGCCACAGTGACAGCGATGAGGAGAACAATAAGGAGCTCCTAGTCGGAGGGAAGCAGCGAGGCGGAAGTAGTGTCGTCATAGTACCTACCTATGTGTCGGTTTAGGAATATAACTTCAATGTAAAATACACATCTCTATAAAAGTTTTATCAAAGAGCTTCCTTTATTTAGACCACTTAAAAGCCTTTTTGTTATTTAAATCGTCACCGCTAAGCATGATGTTTAAGTGACGTAAATAAACGTTTTAGAAAAAAATACAACGAGGAAGACCACGCTTACATTAATAAAGTTAATTTCAAGTCTCACGGAGAGCACAATGTATAATTGAGCATAATGTAGGCACATACATGATGAGGCTCAGTTAAACACACACTGAATAAACCTTATTATTTTCTACTGTGAAACTATTTATATAATGAAAAGTATACTAGCACGAAAAACCTCATTAGAATACAAACCGAAACCAGAGCAACAAAATATACTGTAACACAATTAAAAAGACACCTATTATAAAGATACTTTAATTTTGTGGAGCAAGGCTGACAGCGACATTGATTAGTGAGGCACTGAATCACATTTAATGCTAGTTGACTCCTTTGTTTTGTCTATCAAGGCAACCTCGTAGCTCGAATACAGGATCATGACCAGCCGGGTCAGTAATACTTAAAAAGTATCCACAGTTACCGAAAGAAAGTCTCTTTAAACTAGACAAAGTAGCGGCTCCTACACACATTTTAAGAGCAATTTACTTTTGTTTTAATTCGGTTTTATGAGTCGTTAAAAATACTAAATGAAATGGAAATTATGTCGCGCTATGTGAACTGCAATTAGGTTAAGTGAGAAGAATTGGAGCAAACAGAATTACGAACGTAATTTTTATTCACAAAACATTTAGTTGATTTACATTTTTTCTCATTACATTTTTATGAAGCTTAATGTTTGGAGTACATTAGGTGAACTTAATAAAAGCAGGATGTGTATTGTTAAACTGCTATATTTAGTTATTGTGCGAAATAAATAGTGCAAAAAATTGTTACATTTTGGTATAATTAATTCAACTTGACGCAGCAATACAATCTGGGATATTAAAGATTTAGATATCTAGATAGATACTACTTACGATAATGCTTTTTAAAGTACTTCTTTTTCAAATAATATTGATCTTTATCTTTAAATACCAGGTTATCTTCAAGCTTTTTGGTCCAGTGTTGAATAGGATTCAATGTCCTTGCTTCTACAACCGGTGTTGGTAATCTTGTTCTTCCCAACAAACCTTGCAATGCTTGTAACAAGAATGAAAGTAGAGACATCGATACCACTATGTTAATCGGATCAAATCCAATCGAATGATGATGATAGGTCGGGGCCCCATAGTTTGCATTGCCGCTTACTCCATATCCCGAAGACGAGTAGTGATTGTTGAAATTTCTCGATTCTGCAATCGCATCTACCGATGTGTCGATCACTTCATTATTTTTCAGCACTGGTGATTCAATTTGATGTTCTTCTCTACCGCTATTGGTTTTGATATCAAGCTTTTTCTTATTCAGCTTAGTATCTTGTTTCATATTGTCTATTTTCGCCAAAACAGATTGAGCGTTCGTCTGAATTTTCTTGAGCAGCGTCTGGATTTTAGAACTTTGTTCCTTTATCATGTTCGCAACAAATACTTTGAAGTTCTGAACTGAAGACAGGGGTGGATTATTATTTTGTAAATCAGCTTTAACAGTAGTTAACATTAATATAATTATGAATAACGCGAGTGATAGGAGCGACATTGTAACAGTCACTGTTTTACAATTAATATTTTTCAAAGACATTAACTTTGCTTCAGTTTGGAAGGTGAAATGAAACACCTATTTCATGTTACTTGTTATATATGGTTTGTTTAAGGTCTGCTACGTTAAATAATAATGTGTCACAGGCACTTGGATTCGAATACCTTACCTTGACATATGACCTAGCTGATCATAGGCCATTTCACATTGTTATGGCAAATGTGAAATGGCCTAAGGTTAATTTGTAGGATGTCGGGCGGAACAAAGAAAGTTAAGTAAATTTTGTACAGTTATATCGGGTACATACCAAGTAAATATCAATCTAATTAACTTTTCTTTTTCGGCACCTACTGGTGAAAGTATTTGTCGTACGTATTAGGTGGGGCTGGTGGCTAAATTATAACAGCTGTACGGGTCGATCAATGGTTATGCTATGCCTACCGTAGTCGGTTCGTGGATGGGTGACCATCCATAACGTATCGAGACCCCTCCGTGCCTCGGAAAGCATGTGTTAAGAGGAGGGGGAGTTTTTCTTTCCATGTTGAAGACAGTTACGTAATTGTAATTTGTTCGCTCGGTAAATTTTTTATTCGAAAATCATGTCTTTTTTTAGGATACTTATAAAAACAAACAAGATTGTTCGGCTTTTATGTCTAAAATAAATATTCACAGAAAGAAAATATTGTTTATTATCCAGCCACCAGATATTTCTTCTCTAGATCAATTATTAATTTAGTTATAACCAAAAAGAATTGTGACTTACGCTATTTAGTTTCGTGCTCGGACACGATCAAAGAGCGCACGCGATATTCAACTTTATTACTGATGTGTTAGCGTTTAGCACATAACGGAGTGGCGGGGAGAATAGGGCGAAGCTTGCGTGGAAATTTGATTTAGACTGCCTGATCCATTGGTCCCGGTTGTCATTCGTACATCTTTGACAGTTGTTACGGGTTCAAACGCCCAAAATCAGTCAGCCCAAAGTCAGATGTCCCGGTTGTGGAGGTCAGATAGTGGCAGTCGCTCCATGTAAAATATTGGTATTCAGCTGCATCCGGTTAGACTAGAAGCCGACCCCAACATAGTTTGGAAAAGGCTGGGCAGACTGATTGGTGAAAGTATTCGATTTGAATATATTTCTTTTTTGACGGCACGGTTGGCGCAGTTAGCAAAGTTAACAAATATTTGTATGACCTACAAGTAGTTGTTCCGGGTCTGGCTGTTTGTGTATGTGAATTTAAATGTTTGTCACCCACAATACAGGAGAAATTCCTAGTGTGGGGCAAAGTTTAAAAAAAAAAAAAATAACATATTTATAGGTGCGTGAGTACATTTTAGATTTAGTATAATTTAGAAACCATCCCAAAATTCAATCAAAGATGGCCATAATTTACCTCTGTATTCTTATGTTGCTCTTTCATACACTAACAAGATACAAAGTACGTCCAACTGCATGCGACAAAACTATAAAATACCCAGCGTTCCTTGGGAAAAATGTAATAGGGATCCCGGCGTGAAAGTTCAACTTTGAATTAACAGAGGGCATGCATACACCGCGTGTACGCAACACTAAAAATTGTTTACCGCGCCATCTACTACCCAAATTGGGAATCATTACAAAAAGTTATCCTACGGAGTCCCCCGTCGCGTCGGACAAGTCGAAAGTTCAACTTGGAAAGAACTTAGAGCTTACGCGTTGAACTTATAGATGGCGTTGTATTAATGCGCGTACACGCAGTTTGTAAGTGACATCTATTAGAAGCTTAACTAGTTAGTGAGGCGGGTCAGCTTTTAAAAGCTTTTCTTTAATTTACAGAGATAGCACCACAAACGGGGTTTTGAACATGAAGTTTACAGTTGGCTCGTAGATTGATTTAGAATAATTTTTATATGTAAATAATAACTGTTTTTGGATTATTGTCTTTCCCATAACATATATTGATAATATGTTAAAATAGTAAGTTGTTTTCAAATAAATTTTTGATAGGTAGGTAGTCTTTAAATTGGTCAAAATTTTAGCTGCTGAAATCTTTAGCTTGATTTAAGATTCCTAATCAACAACGTCATGCTGTTGCAAAGAAAAGTTACGAAGAAGTTAGATGCTTCTTGTGCAAAATAAACTTGTAAGTAGGTATCTACAAATAGATACGTCCAAAAATTTGTTTTACAAAATTTAGCAAAAAGGAGCAAGATGAGAATTTTCAGAACAATCAGATCTTGTAACAAAACAAAGAATTGTATTCCTTGTATCTGCAACCGCATTACGCTACATACAAAGTAATAAAGCAAGCGCGGTAGCCTGTTCAAAGCAAAGTAATTATTCATCACCCGAACAAATCTTAAGCAAACAATACAGTGCTGATGCATAATTACAGAAAGATAAAGGCCCGGTGTAAGTACAAAGTGGTAAGTGGGAACTCAAAATAAATGGCTGTGGACTACGATATTAATTCCTCGTTTGTCGGAGTCGCTATGCGGCTATTTTTTTAAAGGCACCGTAGGGTTAATTGTAACGAAGCGGTATTCGGACAGTGAAATATTTGGAGCGGCGTTGCAGTAAGAAGTTTGAAGGAGGCATTTCGAGGAGTCGTTTTTTTTCCGACTGTGTACCTACTTAAATTAAAATCTTCAGAGATGGGTACGATTTTGGAATCTGTAGATTGCTTAGCGACATTAACTTCTAAAGGTAACACATAATAACATTTCGGTTTAATTTTAAAGTAGTTCTATCATTTTGATTAGATATTTGTTAATTATGTGTATGTTATACAACATTAGTGTTTGTTTATACTAAACCCGATAAGGGGTCATTGTACTCATCATTTTGAAGATTGTTTTCCATGGGACCAACCTTGAAATCGCGAAATAAAAATCAGCTGTTCCATACATATTGTCGATTTAAGTGAACACAAATGTAGGGAACAGCTGATTTTTCGCGATTTCTAGGTTGGTCCAACAGATTTTTTTTTTCAATGTGATGAGTACAATGACCCGTTTTCGGGTTTAGTATAAACAAAAACTAATGTTGTATATAGGTTTTTTTTAAAGTAGGTTTATTACAGTGTTAAGTTTCCGTCTTTTATTAACACAAACACTAGCAATAAACGCGTATTTTTTTAACTTTAACATTTTTTATTTTCGTTCCTAGGTTCTTCCTACTCTACAAAATTCTGTTCCAAAAACTCGCTGTCAGCTAACAATGTGAAAAATGCTAAGTATAAAAATACTTCATTATACTAACTTTTATCTACCGTGTTAATCAATGGGCGTGGGCTAGTAAAATCTGATAGTGGGATCGAAACATGCTATATATCGTGGATCTACAATAGAAAATAAAACTCAATAAATAAGACAACACAGCATATTTTTGCTTGACAAGGAAGGTGGATCACTTTGATTGTTACAAGAAATGCAGCAGTCTAAGCAAACTAGAGTTTTATAATGACGACAGTGGATTTATTGGAACATCCTAACACAATTTATATGAAATTAAGTCATTGGATCTTAAAACCTCCATTCTCGTAGAACGTGGCTACTGAATACCACAATATAATAGGTACAAAGAATGATTGCCTATTTAATACTAGCATGAGCAAGAAGGCAGGCAATAAAATTTTGATAGTCTTGTCTAAAATTAATAAAATATAGGTATTTGGAGTCCAGCTGATTTAGAGACCATTTAAAATCTGCTTGACTGGCATTATTGCTGCCAGAAATGAGATAAAAAGCGCCTGTACGACCGTAAAAACACAAAAAACGATGTTAATATTTTTTTATTGTCATTTAATTGATGATAATCAGCAGCCATTTATGATTCTTAGTAATCTGAGCATCATGGTGATATCCATATTAATTTGTATAGTAAGAAATTAAAAATGGAAGCCTTTAAGGTGAATCCGCAGCTGTAGCCCAAATTTCAAATTTCAAAGCAAATTAGCAAAGTTCAAATTTTCTTACGTTTTTTGATATTTGCAGGTCAGTGTCAAGTTTTATCTTGATCAAAATATGACATGACAGAACATGACATTGGGGAACAAATCTAACTTAGAAAGATGTATTAAGGGTCCGGCGTAGCATGCGTAGTTCATACAAACGTAATACCAAAATAATTTGTAAATCAAACATATTCATAAGGTAGTGTGTATTTATTTCGATTGGATTACAGAATATCTATGTTCTTAAATATAGTATATTTTGAAAGAACAATGATATAAAGACGAGATATGAGGAATTTAAAATTTCTATAGAAAACTTATTTTCTCATAACTCTTGTTTACATCAGTGTCTATTCAAAATATATATTTGGGAACTTAGATATTCTGTATTCCAATCGAAATAAATACACACTACCTTATGAATATGTTTGATTTACAAATTATTTTGGTATTACGTTTGTATGAACTACGCATCCATCGCCGGACCCTTAATACATCTTTCTAAGTTAGATTTGTTCCCCAATGTCATGTTCTGTCATGTCATATTTTGATCAAGATAAAACTTGACACTGACCTGCAAATATCAAAAAACGTAAGAAAATTTGAACTTTGCTAATTTGCTTTGAAATTTGAAATTTGGGCTACAGCTGCGGATTCACCTCCTCTTAATGATTCCAATTTTGTAAATAAATATCTGTCATAGTCGCGAAAGTCTTTGACCAGTGCGTGTTGCCAGTAATGACCTATGGTACAGAAACGTGGGCGCTCACAATGGGCCTTATCAGAAGGCCAAAAGTCACCCAAAGGGCAATGGAGAGGGCTATGCTTGGAGTTTCCCTACGTGATCGAATCAGAAATGAAGAGATCAGCAGGCGAATCAAGGTAACCGACATAGCCCGAATAATTGCCAAGCTTAAGTGGCAGTGGGCAGGGCACAGTGCTTGCAGAACTGATGGCCGATGGGGCCGAAAGGTTCTGGAGTGGCGACCGCGTACCGGAAGACGTAGCGTTGGAAGGCCTCCTACAAGGTGGACCGATGATCTTGTGAAGGCTGCAGGTATCTACTGGATGCGGGAAGCACAGAACCGGTCGAAGTGGAGGTGCTTGGGGGAGGCCTATGTCCAGCAGTGGACGTCTTTCGGCTGAAATGATAATAGTCGCGAGTCATATTTTGATCAAGATACAATCTGATACTAACCTGCAAATAGCAAAAAACTTAAGAAAATTTGAATTTCGCGGACTACAGCTGAGAATACACCTTAAGGACATTAAAGTAGATCCACGACCCGTAACAGTAGTTAATAATGATTAATTTTAATTGTCTCATAAACAATTTACATGATATCCGGAAAACAATTTGGGATTGTTTTTAAGTTGTATCTAGGCACAGAGATAAGATCGCTACACAAGTGAGTTCGTATTCAATTTGCCGGCAGCGTAGTTGTTGAAAAATAATTAAAAATGCAATTAAAATTCACCATAAATCCGTCAGCCGCCCCGCCTGGCGTGTAAACAAACTCGAATTAAAACCAAACTATAAATAAATGCGTCGTTATGTTGTTTTAGTGTAATCGTATATCGACGCTCCTGGATTTTAATGATTTTGTTACGGTGACACCCAATCACACCGTATTGAATGTCTAATGGAATCTCGCGGCGACTCCTCGATAAGAAATTACTATTTGTAAGTTCTTGACAATGAACAGATATTTAATAGTAAAGTATCTTTATTATCAATTTGTGAATTGTTTTAATATAAAATAAATATCGTTACTTTTTCTTGTAACTTTTTATATCGCATGATTTTTCCGAAATGCCCACAAAATTTTAGGAGTGAAAATTATATTTTCACTTATCTATTTCTTGATAAGCTTTTAAAGGGTTAATGACCAGTCAGTCACGCCAAGAGCACTTACCTAAAAGGCATTCTAGAATTAATTTGCATGGATTATAAATACAATAAATACTTTTATGTTAGCAATAAATACGATGCATTTCCGTTCCAAAGATTATAACATAGGAATAATTTATCGGCAATATGTTGAGAATATCTTAGTTAATTAACACGGAATTAATTGTTTCGCCAAACACGTTCGGTGTAATAGTGCAGTCACTTCGCGAATGAGGATTATAAAATATCGCAACAGCAATCAAAATTTTCTCTCACGGCTGCATCCTATCTCTTTCCAACGTAGAGGTGTGAAAGAGATGACTATCTTTACTAGGAACAAAGTCAAACAGGTGCCTCCCATCTTTATGAAGGCAGGTGTATTTGTTTAAAGTATCAAATCGTCCAATTAATACCTGTATAAAGAAGACCTTTTGTATCGATCCCGATAATTTCGGGGTATATTGTGTAGCTTTTTGTTATATAATTTGAGCAATCAATGGGCTATTAAACTGGGACCGAAACGACAGCAAAAACTTTTGAAACGTTTTATTGTTACAAAACTATTCAAACGCTATTAAAATAAGACACTCGAGTTAATGTATTCTCATGAATATTAAAGGGGTGAAATTGAAGTATTCACCTTTTAGAATGCATTGTCAAAGCTAGTATTATGTTGAAGAAATTATTTATGTTTCTTAAATAGCGAATCAAAAAGGTAGAATAATGGAATTTCACCCTTCACTTCAATTCAATTTTAATTCAGCAATATCACATAAAGCCATATAATTAAAAAAAGCCGTTGGTGTAGTTCCTTATTTGGTGGTCGGTCTAAAATAGGTTTTTTTGTTGTTGTAACGACTTTTTAGTTAAGTAATTGTAAATGTGATGGGGATTACTTTAAATAGATACTGGCTTATTACAAAACAAGATTTATATTTTGACATGGCTTAAACCATGGAGCCAGTTTTTGTAATAAGAACGTAACAGTGATTGAAATACCGTTCTTTATACAAAACTGAAAACTTAGTTCGGTACTAAGTTGTCAGTTTTGTCGTTAGGAACTTTACTATAGTCGGAATAAAGTTCGAAATTCAATAATGGCTCCATGTTTTAAATCTGGGTCTGAAGATAAACCTTGTTTTGTAATAAGACGGATAATGTTTTATTGTAAAAATATTTTCAGTCTATTGAATTAGTTCTATGGAATTTAATACCTACATTTTGTTTTAATTAACCCACAATGTTTTTATTCTAAACAGAGGTCATTGTGAAATGCAAACTTAAGACTAAACGGCGCAGATATCCAACCTATTTTTTTTTTTTTTTTGTGAAACGGCATTCATGACACTAGAAGAAAAGCAAATGAATTAATTCTTCAATTGGACAATTCAAAATTTATAGTTTACATTGATATTTGCGCCTTACTCTAATGTTTAGTAAAGAAATGAACTTATTCTAAGTTTCTAACCATTTAAACTAAAATTGTCACAACTCACAAATCGTGTAGCGGATCTTTGTTAAGATCTACTTACAACGAAGAAAAAACATAAGAATACTGCTACCTAAACTGAATTATTTAACGTCCCTTCATTAGTTAGGTAGTTAACTTTGAAAATGAAATACTTAAAAAAAAAAGAAGTATATAGTTATTACGAATAGTGAGAAACACGCTACAACTAGTTTTCTTGACTTCATCTTGGCACCAATTTTTGATTTTCATTTTTGTGCAAGCTCACGTTCGTGCGGACGTAAAAATATCTAGGCGGGATTTTATCGCGCACTGGATTTTGAACTCTCGGTGTTGAGCCGAGTATTGGGAATCCAGCAGAGCGCATCCCCTAATGGATTTTCAACTTTCGGCGCTAAGCACGAAAAAAAATGGAATTAAAGATTTAAATATTATTTAATTAAAAACAAATTAAGTAATTGGAAAATTGTTATTATACTAAGTATTGACGAATTCCTTAATGATAAATTGTAAGTTATTTGACATTAATATTTACCTAATATTGACAATTAATCTTTTTTTCTATTCATTATTTATATGTAGTATATTTGTTAATGTTTTGCTTGTTTTTTCTGTCTTAAGTTTATGTTGTGTTTCGTTGTAATTATTTTATTTTAATATGTTGTTTATTCTTTTTTATAACAATTACTAATTATGTGAAAGAGTGTAAGTACACCTTTAAGATATATTTTTGAGGAACTAATTACTTATTATTAAGATCTCATGTAAAATGTACCAAAATGTCCCGTACCTGCTACTAAGTAAAGAACTTCTTCGAAACACTAAACCTAATCTTGTAGAAATAAAAAGAAACATACAATAAATGTCTACTACCTAATTAAGGAACAAAATTCTCTATCAGCATCTTCGCTGAAGTGAACAAAAAATTAAGCTTAGGCTAAGACGTCTGATTGGCTGCCGCGCTTGCAGCTGCGGTTGCTGCAGCAACGCTGGCGTTCGTGATTGGTGGTTGCGGCATTAGAAGGTCTGCCAGTCGACCAGCTTCACGAAGTCCTGATAAAAAGGCACCGTGAACCGTCGCTGGGTAGTTCCGCATTGTGTGTTCACCTAAAGAGACAGAACAAAAAGTTTATGCGATGGTGCGCATTTCTTAATGACACAGATATGTCTCTCGAAAGAGTAAAAAAATAAAATAAACATGGTCATAAAAGACTGAATCGCAATCTGTACCCTAATTGCGTAACACAGTTTGAATCGGAATCGGAATGATTTTGAAGTATATTGCTAATCCATTGCTTCTTATGTTAGAAAAGTCTGTCTGCTCAACAACTTAAATAACGCTATGAATTTTGATGAACTGTCAAATTGAAAACGATTCCTACTGATAGTGTGTTACGCAATTAGCCTGCAGATCTGTGTAGATAATGAGTATGCCCATTTTGTGCATTTTCTAGGAAATAAATGTGGGCGTCCAAGCAAAAAGGGTCCAGTAGTAGAGTATTGAGATAAGACTAGAATCGGTATCTAGTAGAGTAGTCAATTGATAATAAGGATTAAAAAAATATTTAATATATGGCACATTTTTTTTTAAATCAGATATTTGTAGTTGAAACTTAGAAAAAGCTTGATTTGAGAAAAGGCATTTTCAAATTTGACATGGCGACCACTGGTACCTTTTTAATAAACTTTTCTCCTAAAATTTCTGGTACTTAGAAACGTCATATAAAGTCATTTACTATATTGAATTTATAGATAATAGAACATTCATTATTAGTCAATTAAAATTGCGAAATGTAATTTTTCACCCAACTTTACAAAACTGCGTATATCTCGGAAACTAAATGCCGAGAACTGGACCCTTTTTGCTTAGACGCCTACAAATGATTGTGCTACTAAACCTATTAAAAATAAAGAAATACTCCAATTTAGCTGCACCATCAAAAAGCAATAAGAACACAGAAAAAAGATCCCAAAAAATCGGCTCACTTGTGATACCTTTTTGACATGCCATAAACATGACTTCGAGATTCACATTTGTTTATATTCCCAACACACAAGAATAACACAAATCTATGTGAGATGTTTCACATAACATAAAGTTTCCATAACCGTCACGCTTGTGACTACCGAAGGGTTAGAGGTGTAACGTTCCACCGAAGTCGTTATTAGGTCCCATATGAGAGGGGGCGACTCTATTTTTTTCGTCCCGTGTTTTGGGATGAAAGGGAAAGGTAGGAACAGGGAGGATTCAGGATTTATTGATGTGTCGAGGGGCAGCGTGCAATATCCAGATTCGCAATATGTCAATCTAATTGGCTGGAAAGCACACAGTGCACTACGTTACTACCTAGCGTCCATCTTCTTTCTTCGTTTTACATCGATATTGCTAACTTATACAGTTAGGCCGTAAGGGTCGGCGTAAATAACCGCATCAGTGGCGTTTCTGAGACGAGGTTCTAATTAGCCATTAACACCGAAACAACGATATGGCAAACCATAAACCTCAGTCAAGATACATGGTGGCGTAAACTGTGCGAAAG
This sequence comes from Tiliacea aurago, assembly GCA_948098905.1. Taxonomy (NCBI): domain Eukaryota; kingdom Metazoa; phylum Arthropoda; class Insecta; order Lepidoptera; family Noctuidae; genus Tiliacea; species Tiliacea aurago. Next base: position 16,536,111 of record OX402587.1, on the reverse strand, counting down.
GATCAAGTCTTAGACTACGGAGAGAGGTAGGATACGTCCCTTCGTAGAAGATGGCTTTATAACTAGCAGTAGAGGCTGATTTACATTGATCAAATACATCTAGCCTGTGCTAGAATCAAGCGGGGCGAGCACGGCCTACTGTGACATGACTTAAGTCACACATTTTATCACAGTTTGAGCGATAAAACCGTTTTATCTTAAAATGCTAGTACAAATTGACAAGACATAATTTATCATGTCCTGTCACAAACGTTTTATCACGCCTGTGCTCGGCCCGCAGTGATGATTCGACAGAGAACCTAGTAGCTGCTTTATTAGAAACTAACGCTGGATACCGGATGACTGAATTCAAAAATGTTTGCATTGGTCAAACTTTAATCCAATGTCACTCTTTAATCCAATATCACTGGATCCATGTAAATCAGCCTTCAGTTCCGATAAGCAGCACACAAATGCTTACCAGCGAAGAACAGTCTATTCTCTCCTGGGGCGCCTGGGACGGGGGCAGCCAGCAGATCGTAGTCAGTTCCAGAAGAACCGACTGCCACAAAACTGTAGGAGCCACGGGCGAATGGGTCAGCGCGCCATCTATTACAGAAAATAAAATGTTAGTTGAAAATCTATTAATAATATATATATTTTTTTAATTTTAGTACAGTCTATTACAATAAATATAATAATACAATATACAGAATATAATATATAGAGCAGAGAGTTACAATTATCTGAATTGAATCTGGCGTTCTAGCTAGGTTACATGGTAGCCTGTTAAGGTTCGCCAGCCCAGGTTCTCACAGAAAGTATACAAAATTTTTAATAGAAATTGCTTAGGATTATAAGCTGCAAACATAATATTTTAACTTATAATAAGTATGTGAGGTTTTAGTATGCGTGTGTGCTTTGTGATGTAGGTGTTTGTGTGTGTGCATTTATTGTGATTTAAGGCTTTTACATACCGGCGCGACTTGTCGCGCGACGCGACGCGGAACAAAGGCCCCGCGTGTCGCGGGACGAGCGGTACCTTAATGTCGCGTCGCGTCGCGCGACAAGTCGCCCCGGTATGTAGAAGCCTTTAGGTGTGGTGTGTTTGTGTAAATGGTAGGGAAAGAGGTTGAGTTTAGATACGGAGTGTTAGAGAAGTCACAATCGTAGTAAGTTCTCTAACACTCCGTATCTAGTTTTGCAAGGAAGGGCACAAAAAAAACTACTACACGAGAAGTTCTTAAGAACTTAAACAGACGTAAACTAAAATCATTGCTGGGAAAGCCACCTTAGACTCTGCAAACTGGCCAATTTTGCGCAAGATAATTATTGCAAAGCAAGGTGTGACGAAAGTTCATTATTAATACAGAAGCAGCTATAAATCAACCTACGCACCCGATCTGATATGTTTCCAGCAAATCGGTGTGTCCATCTGTGGGTAAATTGGGTCGAGGACTCCATGCATCAGGAGATTGAATCAGACCTTTTGGCCAATTTATCGTACTGCAGATCATGTATAAGCTTAGAGCTTGTTACGGCACCATTTTATTCCTTACCTGGTTACCACGCATTCCTTGGGCTGAGGCACAGCAGCGTGGCCAAATATGCTCTTGAGCACAGCGATGCATCTGCCTACGATGACGTCATCAGTAACGTTCTCCATGACAGCAGCTGCTTCCCCTGCCACTAAGGCTAAAAGTACTGGAGCGCTGTATAAGTTCCAGAAAAGGAACAGCTCACCTACGATAAAAATGTTCTAGAATTAGAATTCAATTATTCATGCAGGCTGTGGCGAGTTCTCCATTTTGTTCTTACAAATTGGCTTGTTACTAAGTCTGTTATAAAGCGATAATGAATACTGTTGGTCCTTTATTTTACGTTCAATTCAATATGTAACGAACTAATCAAACTTGTTATAGACCTTCGTTACAATAAACGTTCACAAGTTCTAGCCTTGAGGACAAACGATTAATTAATGCGAGTTTAAATCGAGGTTCAAAGCCAGTCTTCAGTATAGTTCAGAAATATAATGAACAGAACATTCTTGTGGGGACCGCTAGCCCACAATACTCGTATTATAGGTTAAAGTCACGGTATTGTTAAAGATAACGTCCAACGTGCAATGAATTGATTTCAGTTCAGTAAATATGAACAGAACAAAACATACATTTGTTATTCCCAATGTATGTTTAACATTATTTTGTAGAAACAACGTAGATCGTAATCTAAAGTACTCCGAAGTATTGGAATTAATTCAGATCGTCTGATACATAAGAAAAAGTACAGTGGGCGAGGATTCTCACATAACTCTTTACACGTCTTAAAGATACAAGCACATCAGATAGGTATCCTTAAACGCTACACGGGCCGAACACATTAAATTGGCCACGATTAAAAAAAAATCACTTGCGATACATTGTTCCGGCATTCCCAGAGCAAACGTGGGGGGCTTAATGAAGTTAGTAGAGTATACAACAAAGAGCTAAGGAGGTGAACTAAAGCATAACGTAAAAAAGCGTGTCTTGGCTCGTTTCTGTGATTTATTGCAAGCGGCGCCCTCAGGGTTCCTCAGTAGCGTTAAATTATTCAGCTTTTAATTCCTTATCGCCGCCACCGACGTTACTAGGCTGTACACTATTTACACCTGAATATAATTCATGATTTCGTTACCGTGCTCCGGGTAAAAAAAGGTTTTACTATAATATATTACGGTGTAGGGAGCTGTTATAGTTAAAAATGTTTAATTGAAAGAGCTACAAGGAAAAAGATGAGATTCTTATGTGAAGCTGATCCTGGATGGAAAGAGAGGGGAGATTACAGAAAACAAAAACAAGTTTGATGTAAGTAAGTATATCATACATTCTGAAAGGTTAATTTCAATAAAACCACTACTTGTGTACCGTTTAAAACCAGAAAATACTAGATATTGTTGTTCACTCGACGGTTTAGTTAATAGCACAGATTCAGGTTTTTAATACCCAATTACAGACAACAAATCATTCTCCTAATTACATCAGATCGAATACAAGGGTACTTAAAACAACATCACATATAAAATGTACATAACTTTACAAGCCCCCTCTAACGCAAGCATCAGCCAATTGATTGGCGGTGATTCAGAGCGGCCATGTATTAATATTGATGGAATAAACTTGCAGCCCGCCCTGAAATATGAGCCAACGTTGGATATTCATGTAAATCGAACACTATCATGAAGTATCACGTCCTAACCGCAGACTCATTAAGGGAGTGACCACACTTATAGAGTTGCAATAGTCCGTTCCATCGAGACAGTCTTTTAGGAAGTGACCACGCTTATCGACGCTGAATCGGTTTGAGCCGGTCAGAAAGAGCTTTATAACCATCTCGCCATCAAACGTAAAAGTTTGGCGAGTTTAGAATTAAGATAACCCCTCTGTATTGTAATTTCTTTAAATAAAAAATAAAAAAACCATGCAATAAAAGCGAAAAAGACGTCATTTCGCATTTGTTTCGGTTCGGACGACGCGAGGCAACACCGCGTCGGACTATTCGTTTTTATTGCAAGGACATAAAGCTCTTTCTGACCAGCTCAAGCCGATACTGCGCGATACGTTCGGTCACTCCCTAAAGGACCGACTCGATGGAACGGACTATCGCAACTCGGACATGACGATAGTAGAAGTCGTGATAATAAATTTATATAGATAATAAAATTAGCTGTTCTACAAACTAATCTGTGCAGAGTGATACTAAGATAACGAGTGGCAGTTGGAGAGTAAAATAGCGTATCTTCGAAGGGTCCTGGTGCAACCGTGTTAACTAATAGGGTTCTCGGCTGTCATCGCACGTTAGCATATTTCTATTTATCCCGAACTGCATGAATTATTTTCATGCCTTGCGACATCCACTTATGGGAAATGTCCTTCGTACGTGGTCCTCCTTATACACCGACAAAAAAAATATTTTACATACTAGCATTTAGCCTGACACTGACGACGGCCTCTTGCTATACTTCTGTGACGTCATGTCCATGTTACAAAGACAAAGTGTTGCAGTATTGGCGCCGGATGGAATCGCCAGTGGACAAGACTCCTAAGAAATAATTCCATCCATAACAACGTGGTAGAATTGAATTAACTTGTTAATATCAAACCTCTGCTTGCGGTGGTCGTTCCGACGTGGCCGAAGAGATTGGCGCTCGGGTCCCAGAACGTTCGTTCAAAACATAGAACTACTTTGTTTAGATTCCCGTAGCCGAGCCGTTTGATTGCTGCTATCTGAAACCAAATATACTCGTGAAAAACCAATATTATCTATTATTTTAGTACTACATACATACATTAACTCACGACTTTTTCCATGACGGTAGGCAGAAACTATAGAACGCAACTGCTACGCTCCTTACATACTCCTTTAGCTTCATACATCTGGGGGACTACTCTCTAAGTCCGTTAACAAAACTAGGTACTGGCCCGTCCGAAAGTAGTTGTTCCGTCAAAACAAGTGACAAATTAAATTTTTCATTACATTTTTCTAACGCGTAAATACACATCGGGGTTAGGGACAACTGTCAAATCATGTTGTCATTTATTTTTAATTCGAACCCTGAACTAATCTTATGTCCGTAAGTGCTAGGGAGTAAGAAGGACACGCCCAAAACTACGGCCGAAACTACGGATTTCGTAATTAGGGACAGCCTGGTCATACACGCACGCCGCCGGTTACGAGTAAATTACATTTTATATTGGACCTATGAAATTGGCGTTTTTTTCTCACAAATAGAGAACCTCGTAATTTCTATGATTTAAAATGTTCATCAATTGCTTGGTATTATATCGAATAATGACCATCATAGACAACTATCAATAGTAAAACCTTATTACTTATAGTTTTCTAAATATAAAAAATACTTTAATTAAAAATGACTCCCCATTTTGTTAGCAGAAATGACCACCTATTTGTTTTAACTTAGCCAAAACTTATTTATGTCGCTTAATCTAAGTGGCATATTACAATAGCTTAATTTTTAAACATTATTGCATAAAAGTTTTAAAACATTAGTGTTTATGGTTGTACATAAACTAAGAAAATGTTAGTATGCAAAATGCAACTTCTTTAAAATTCTCCATACAAAACGCTGATTTCATAGGTGGTGGACCTATTATTACATTGTATCGTGTGTAGACTGTAGATGCATCACAAACAAAGCTATTGATATGTTTATTGTCAATGATCTGGATAAGGCACGTTTCTGCTATGACCTGTGACCTATTTGTGCGTGGTCCGCTTGCCAAACGTAGTCGTTTGGCATACGTATTGGTGGCCCCAGTTTGTTGCTAGAATACAGGAGGATGTTTTTCTAATCCTCATATCTTTGGCACTCATTGGTAGAAAATGGTTGACTTTTTCTGTGTTTGACATCACCAAGCCGATTTTGGATTTTGATACCGCCTTAGTAAAATACAATACAAACCTAAGTTATAAAATATAAAATCTAGCGTTGGCCTCAATCCTCCAACAAACCCTTGGGGAAAATCAAGGTTTCAATATGTTTAATATTTAATGTTGAAATACGAATGTATTGTAAGAGTTAACAAAAGGAAAATTCCATACCTTCCAGTCTGGTAGTGGCGGATCGAACTTGACGAAGTTCTGTTGGTTTTGTCCACTATTCGCCACAGCCACCTTCAGTACGCCCAGAGGCAATGTACAAAGTACCACGTCACCTGTAAATATATTATGCTACAGTAAAAGTAATATGTACAGTTATAACGCAGAGATCGGAATAGTTAGGGCTTATTTACCTAAACTTCGAGGAAGGATGTAAGATAGAGTGGATAATACCTCCTCTAAAATCCCGGAATAATAATAATGACGCTAAAATCCCGGAATTTAAAAACAACGAATTATTTGTTGGACTTTATTAATATTACAAATTATTGATTTGAAGAATATATCAATTTTTTTAGGGTTACGTACTAAAATTGTGTCAAATTCAAGTGTTTTGTTTTATATGTAAGTGTATTATAGGTAAAATAAAATTGTTGGCTGGTTTATTAAAACCTGTGCTTCGAATACATATCTACATACATTTTGTTGTACAGATATTTGGTTATTCGTGCCCAGGAACAGGTAGCGGTGGCGGTTTCTATTGTTTCAAAATATATTTTGTCACACAACTAAATATGATATGATTTGTCAAATCAATATTTTTTTTATTATAAATAAAGCCCAATAAATAAATCCAGAGATTTCAACGACATCATAATTATCTCGGGATGTAAGAGGAGGTATTATTCTCTCTATGTTAAGTACTTCCTTCATCGAAGTTTAGGTAAATAAGCTCTACCTATTCCGATCTCTGCGTTATAAGTCTAAAAGTGTCCCTCCCACTGCAGGTCTAAGGCCTGTTCTCTTACTTAGAAAGAACGAGCACTGAGTCCACCCTTGCTTGCTGTGTGTGTATAAATGATATATAATCAGCCTATAATGTCCCCACTGCTGGGACTCAGTCCTCCTCTCGGTAGCAGGGAGTGGGCCGTAATCCACCACGCGGGCGCAGTGCGCGTTGGTAGACGTCTCATGTTTTCGAATGTTTGGTTTTAGGACATGCCAGTTTCCTCACGATGTTTTTCTTCACCGTTTTGAGACAGTGGTGATGAAATAATTTACGTAAAGTAAAGCGCCTGTCTGGGTGCGAACCTACGACCTACAACTCTTAAGACGCACATACATCCCAGTGACCTTGAGTGGTTAGCTTGCGTGTTCTGTACTGAGCTCACGCAACGTGTCGACTCACCCATCAAGGACCGCTGTCCCCAATTTGACGCATTATTAATTTATTATACACAAAAAAAAAAGGTATTTTAATAAAACGCGTATACTAAAATATCTATAATTAAATTATCTTTAAATTGGTAAAGGTTTCAGAAAAATACGCTTGGTAGATTTTGCGCCATTCTCAGTTTATTATCCGCGTTAGACATAACTTTACAAATTAATTTCACTATGTACCTAATATATACATAATCTAAAATATTCACTTAAGTTATTAAGAAAATGCTCAAATTTTTTTTTTTTTTCATCATTAACTCTAGACACTACTCATTTAGACATGATCTTCAGTATAAAATCATTAAAAGTCGGTTATCGTCGCCTTAAGTCACGCCCGTTACCACTGGGCAACCACTGTTAAATACACAATACATTATTAAAACAGTCAAATCCTGGTTTTCTTATACCTAGTGTTTTTCTTTTCAGTAAGTCAACAAAATTAATTTAATTGTAGACACAGGTTTTCAATTTGTATTCACACGGTTCAGTAGAAACGCTTCGGGTTACGGATGTTTGAAAACGTATAATTATTGTCATAACTTGTGTAGTATTGAAGTAAGCAGTTTGAAGACTTTATTTGTGCAAATATTTATAATTAGCTTACTCTATCTAGGACTACCGGTACAGGCATCAATTTACCTTGCCTACAATATAGGAGGCAGCTGCGTCGTATAGTTTACGAGCTTGCCAATTTGTTTTATTTTATAATTGCCCTCATAATACCTATTGTTTGATGAATATTATTGCATGTTCTGGTTTCATTTTAACAGCACGTAAGTGCACGACTGCTACACATAAAAATGTCCATAAAGCGACACCTACAATTAAAACTCTATTGAGATATTGAGATGTTCGAAACTTTATACTTCGGTTAAATTTAAATAATGGTCGAATTCGAGGTTATTCGAATTTATTGGACGATCGATGAGATATTTCTATTAAAAATACCAAATTAAGGGAAACCTTTTTGCAAGTAATTGCTAAATTCTGTAGGTATTATTTACATTAAACATTTTATGTATTATTTTTTCCTGTTTTAATCCTAAACACTTGTAAATATAAATACAAAATACCAGCGATTCTCGACGGTATCCTATATTACATTCCAGTCAAATGAAAGGGGTTATAGGGTGGAACCAATCACTGTGAAAGGTACGGTTTAACCCCAACAAAGCCTGTAAAATGCTAAATAAAGATTTCCTTATATCGAACACACGTAGTATCTGTTTGACCTGACTAGAAAAGGTTTCTTCAATTGATTCTTCCGGTAAAAGGATTGTGTTGCGATTTAGATTGCAAATCTATGAAAGTTTAAAGAAACTTGCTTCTTTTCTGTTGTAGTTTTTTTTTAATAGGTTTAAAATATCTCGCATGGTTTACATAATTAAATATCTGCGAAATTCGATTAAACCGTTGCATTGGATTCATACCGTCTTCCGTGAAAAGTGATTTTTAGGGTTCCGTACCCAAAGGGTAAAACGGGAACCGTATTACTGAGGCTCCGCCGTCTGTCTGTGTGTCCGTCTGTCACCAGGCTGTATCTCATGAACCGTGATAGTTAGACAGTTGAAAGTTTCACAGATGATGTATTTCTGTTGCCGCTATAACAACAAATACTAAAAAACAGAATAAAATAAATATTTAAGGGGGCTCCCATACAACAAACGTGATTTTTTTGCTCTATATTGATAATGACAACAGGTAGACGCTTGAAATATTCACAGAATATTTAGTTGTATATTCACTTTAAACATGAATAATTAAATAAAAATAAAAAATAAATATTTATGAGGGCCTCCCATACAAAGAATGTGTGTTTTTTTTTAAATTTTTATAGATAATGGTACGGAACCCTTCGTGCGCGAGTCCGACTCGCACTTGGCCAGTTTTTTATTACATTCTTCTTCCTACTGTTTTGGGGTGCGTTTTCATAAAATAAATAGGAAAAGTTTTACCAGGAGAGTTTTTAAACATACATAAAAATACATATAATTGTATATCTTTTTAAGACGTCACTGTCGTCGTCATTCCAGAAATATACGCGAGTTCGGATAGCATTTGTTTGTTACTCAGTCACGTATCAGCAAAGAAAATGCCAATAAAGTTTAGCTGAACAAGATAACAGTAGCCAATGTCCTTTTCCGAGACATAAACATCCTCGGTAAAAAGTTTAGGAATTCCTGCAATAAACAAACATACAAACGAACTTCCTTATTTATTGTATTAGTCCTGACGTAAGTTTTACTTGAAAAACTTTCGATGCTGGGATGTCACAATATGACAAACTAGAGTTCAGAACCGACTTTGCATGTTCTGTTAATGAAAAGCTTGAAAAAACCTAAACCGTTATTACAAAACAAGGTTTATATTTTGATAGTTTTTGTAATGAGAACTTAACTCTTATTGAAATAGCGTTCTTTATACAAAACTGAATACTTAGTTCGGTACTAAATTGTCAGTTTTGTATTAGGAACTTTACTATAGACGGAATAAACGATTTTTTTTTTTTTTTAAATAATGGCTCCATGGTTTAAACTTGGATCTGAAGATAAACATTGTAATGTAATAAGGCCCAATGCGTCCTTTTTATAGGGATTCAAAATTTCCAATCGCTTTTTCGCCGGCGCAAATATTGAATACTGCCAGGGACTTTGTTATTTCTTGCCATGATTGTTTTACATTCTTACGGCAGTTTTTTAAGACCTCATGGGAAAGTCACTATCTTGGTAAAAAGTCTTACGGCATCGTGATGGACCTAGGCCAGGCTGGCGGGACAAGCAGCAAACAGACAGATTTTTATTTTATTACATTAATTTTCACACATATTACAATAAATTACTGTCGAGTTTTGTGCATGAACCCTGTCAGGGCACTGCAAAACTGCACAATATAAATTTTGGTTTGCTGTTGAGTTACATTAATTAGTACATTAATTGGGAAATTAACATAAATAGTCAAAACTTATAAAAACTTAATATAATAAATTTCAGAAAAATTATAAAAATTAGATGTCGTTATGTTGTTCAATAACTGTGTCATATTTAAGTCAGATAGTATTCGTAGGTAATTAGTCTTAGGACAGTTCGAGCATATTATAAAAAATAATCATCATCATCATCGTTTCAGCCGAAAGACGTCCACTGCTGGACATAGGGCTCCCCTATTGGCAGGGCGATCACAGTATGGTGTTAAAAAGCATAGAGAACGCTGCTGCCCATTCTTTAGTAAGTCCCTTAGTCGCCTTTTACGACACCCACGGGAAGAAATGGGGAAACTCACATACAAACATAGATACGCGTGAAAACATAATCTTGTCTTTGCTTTTACGCAGTCGGGTAAACAGAGAGGCTTTTATCGGTTATTGTGGCCGTCAGGGTAAAAATCATACATAAATAAATAGGTTAAATTGATGGCAACCGGAAAAGAACAAACTTTTTTGAAAGGCCAATATTAGAGACAAGAAAGACAAACGCGACATAGGGCTTTCTTGTATATTATGTAGTGATGTTAACATCAAACCTTATAGTTTTCCTCAATATGCGTACTCGGCGCTAAAGCTTTTAAGAGCAAGTTCGGTACCGAGGCCTCAGGGACTAACAAAGAAGCGGACGAACATCCCCATCACAATACTCTGTAAACGATAACGAGGATAAGGGAAAATATATCAAAACCAGTGTTTGATTTCTTATACGTAATCTGTTTGAGCTTAAGGAAAGGCCATGACCGGAAAAGGATAATGAGGCCAAAGTCGGTCAATGTGAAGTAAAAAAAATATTTGTTGACTTTTAGCTTTTAAGTTTGGCATTTCTCACAATATTAATTTCTACCTTTTCAATGCGGTTTATTTCTTGATCTTTAACAGTAAAGTCTATCATTGCGAAAAAAATATTGCTTTGTCTAGAAAATAATAGAGGACTATCAGCAAATAGTCGATAATTTTAGCGTTTCATTTCTTCAAAGCGTCACTTATCACATCCGTGTAAGAAATTGACAATGACATAAGTGTCAATATCTTTTGTGTTTCAATTCTATTGTTATAACTTCGGAGATTTGCGAAGCGTAATACGAGTCAGAAATAGCTGGATACAGCCTAGCACCGCCTCTTAAACATCAAACTGCCTCGTCTACGATAGACTCCGCCTGTATGCAAATGTGGCGGAAGAGCCTCCGGCTGGGCGACCGGGGGGTTATGGTGAAGAGAGGGGTGGGGGGAAGGAACACAGACCACCGGGTCAACACAGGCCCGACCGTATTTTTGCGCCTCGTCAAAGTAAAATTAACGCGTTAGAATTGCAAATCATTTCGCGACAAAGAAATGACAAGGAGCCAGGCCGACGGCGGGCGGCGTTGTGGATTTTTCTCATAACGCCCATTATCCCGCTTTGTTTTTTTTTTCGCAAATGGCACTTCCTTAATATTAAGGCCACATGAATTTGATTTTTCTATTTGGAACAGAAAATGCGGACGCTAACGCAATATGGATGTGTGCCGCCGGCTACAATCGATAGCGAATGCTTTTTTCCCATTGTTCCCTCGTTACGGCACACAATTTTGCAGTACGTGTGCAATATACGAACTTTGAATAAAGGTGCGGGAAAGTAAGATAAAACTTACGTACCTCTTTCGGTTTCAGAAATTCGCTGTACCTATTAAAATTACCTGTCTTACTAAACACATAAAAAGGACTAAAAAGTATTACAAGAACTTTGGTCTTACCTTTAAATGTTTGCGGCTGACTTGGATTCCTGGTGCTGACAGCCTTCACAGTGACTCCAGGTCCTCCATACTGGATATCAGTGACAGCTGTACCCAGCCTGATGTCCAGACCGTCAGCCAATGCTACTGGCACACACGAGTAGCCGTTACGAACTGGAACCAAAATAAATGTTGAATGTTTATATGTTGCTACATCTTCGTTGAGAAGTCCTGAGAGATCAGTTAGTTTAATACCAAGTGCTTTGATGGGTTTGATTAATGAATATTTGGTATGTATCAAAAACTGTGAAAGATCTGCTCGGTTTTAGAGCTGTCGAACAGCTCTTGTTATATATATCGTCTACCGCATCATCACCCCAGACAGAATAGTGGCCAACAATGGCTAACACGAGCCAATCAAATTATATCAACATCGTCAAAGACAAACCGTGAACAGCATAACGATGGGCTCTTGTCAGAGATCACAGAACTGACGGTTAGTTTTACGGCCATTATAAAAATATCCACATACATACCTACACATAAATATGTAATGGAGTAAATACACGTCTTGAACTAATTGGTAATGATTCCTCGCAAGGTGTAAAAAGTAGCAGGGCAAACGAGCTACTCTAGTTATTATAAGCGAAGGATACCAACGTGTTATTAGTTTGTACTATTGCAGTTTGTTAACCTGACCGTCGGTTGCTGTACACTACCTACATGGAATATAAAAACACCAAGCGGAAAAGGTGAGTTTAAATTATTGTCGAACACTAGTAAAATAGTACATGTTACAGTAGTTTCAGACTGGGTACTATAGTCAAAGATAATGTTATAAGAAAAAGATAAAAGTTGTTGTGTAAAGTTGTAGTTATTGTTGGTAAAAGTTTTAATTATTCTTGAAACGGGTTTAGAGGTATGAGGAACAGGGTGTAAAGTTCACTCATCCTCTATAGAAAAGGGAGGATCCTCCGACCAGACGGGTGTTGTATCTGGTGTGCAACTGCCCAAGGATTGAAGTCGGGATGTTGTATATATGCTAGTCGCACGGTAAACTCTGCTTGCGCGATGCAGGATTTTGCGTGGCGTCAGGGTGACGCGTAGTACGCATGTGGCGATGTTGATGCCGCTACACGGCGATAGTTACTTTCACCTCCTGGAGATGAATGATGGCAATTATTTCAATTAAATGACTGTTGAAGAAGAAATAAAGAACTAAATACAGGGTTTTCTCTTTAAACTATCAAAAAGAAATGAAAAACTCGAACATTTTCATTGCATTTTCCGTTTGTTCTGAGCAAAAAGCACTAATCAAGCTAAGTCACTTTTTATCAATTAAATTTGTCTTAAAACGTATTTCAAACAGATCTGCCATTTTATACGTAAACAAAGTCTTTGTTGCAACTTTCTTCGCTTTGTCTCGAGAGCTAGTTGGTCCATTTGTATCTGGCCGATAAACGGGCACACACGATGATCTCACAATGCAGTTTTCAATTAGCCTGATAGCGCGGCGCACTATTGTGTTTTAATAACTTTAAGTGGATTTCTTACTTCATTATGTTAGGTCGTAACGTAGAGTTAAATTGCGTATAGAGGTTTTAATTGGTGAAATCTTTTTTATTCAGTCTTGCATCTGTAATTTTTTCGACACCTTCTGTCTGGACTATTAAACCATTTTTAGGGTTCCGTAGTAAACAAGGAACCTTTATAGTTTTGCCATGTCCGTCTGTCTGTCTGTCTGTCTGTCTGTCCATCCGTCCGTCCGTCTGTCCCCGGCTTAGCTCAGAGACGCTAAGTCCTAGAAAGCTGTAATTTGGCATCGGTGTACATATTAATCACGCCGAGAAAGTCGTAAAATAAAACTATGAAAAACATTTTTTTTCTAGGGTACCTCCCTTGCACGTAAAACGGAGATGATATTTTTTTTCCTCATCTATTACATGGTGTGGGGTATCGTTGGATTGGCCGTTCAAAAATATTGTGGGTCTGTGAAAAACATTAGTTAACGAGTAATCGTTGACCAACTTAAATTTGCAGTTGAAGAATTGACCGTAACGTTTATAGATGTATGGGAGAGCATGTTTTTCAACTACAATGTTAAGTTTGTTTTTGGGATGAATTCATCCTAACTACGGAACTCTTCATTGTGCGTGGTCCGACACGTACTTGGCCGGTTTTTTAATATAGCTTTTAGAGGAGGAGCTCATCGTAATAACAGCCACACGGGTCAATCCATCAGGTTAAGCTACGCTTGCCGGGTCGGTCCGTGGTTGGGTGAACATCTTTACATACCGAGACCCTTCCGTACCTCCAAAAGCACATACAGACGTTGGTCCCAACTGACATTCGTGGATCTTTGATAGTCGTTCCGGGTCCCCAGAAGCCCGAAAGTCTGACAACCAGTCTTACCAAAGGGTATCGTACACAGTAACTGGGTTGTGGAGGTCAGATAGGCACTCGCTTCATGTAAAATACAGGGGGTCTACTCCGAAGCTATAATCCCAAGTATCGGCCGAATGTTGGGCCATTTTTTAACTTCCAAAGTTTCCTTTTTTGACTTCCTTATCCTTATCCAACTTCAAGTCACATTTTTGACTTTGGCTTATCTCTTTGACTGTCATTATTTTTTTCTTTTCGCCCTAGTTATCCGTAGTTAGCCGTAGTCAATAAATGGCCGAACATTCGGCCGATAGTTCGGATTCATGTTCGGACCCCCTGGTATACAGCTGCGTCCTGTTGGACTGGAAGCCGACCCCATAATAGTTGGGAAAAGGCAAGGCAGATTTAATATAGCTGCTTTTAAAGCACTTTAACTCGATCGATTAAATTGTAAGATGCGACTTTTTGAATGTGGATTTACATCAAGTGGATTGAATTCCTAGACCTCACACTAGGATTATTTGTGTTATGAGATGCAGGCTCTTTCGTTCCGTTAACATTTGTATATATTTTATTTGCAGCGCGTCGGGCATGTTTGCCGACGCTCGTATTGATGGCTTCCATGCCATCCTCAGAAAGAGAGCTGCATCGTTGCTAAGTCGTGTCCGCGGCAGTGGCAACAGTATTCTTATCATTGTGGCTGGCAGATTTGACTGCCCAATATTGTGGCATTGTGTACACTTGCATGTTAAAAAAGAAACAGCAAGTAATAAAATTATATTGATTTTTATTTTTTTGTTTTTTATTCTGTTTTATGATTTTAATGAATTTCTTAATTTCTTCTTAATTATTTCTTGTGTAATGTAATGTAATATTGATTGTTTTGTAATAATTTATAACTAATGAATAATTCGTAATCTGGTGTAAATTTGATAGGGGTGTATTCCTGAAATAATATTGATTTGATTTGATATATAAAATAAGAGAGTCAACTGCATAACAAATACTTCTTACGTTGATGTTCTAATCCGATGTATGTATGTGTGTGTATTTAGATACGATGTAAACTTTTACAGTTTACATCGTATCTAAATACACTTGGCAGGCTTCTAGATAAAACAAAAATATATAAACAGACAAAGTTGCATGCTGCTTTTTACGACATGGTTTGGTTTTTGGCTAGATATAGGAAAAGACGGAAGAGGACGCACTAGGACGACATATACTGACCTAATTGGTGATGGTCTTTAGGAAGGTCAGGTGCGTAGTACTCGCAACCGGCGTGCGTGTATGACTAGATGTATGAACGTAGGCGAAGCAAAAGGAGTATGTAAGGTGGCGTTTTAGAGGTGTAAAGTTCACCCATCCACCATAGAAAAGGGAGGATCCTCCGACCAGACGGGTGTCGTGTCTGGTGGGCAACTGCCCGACGGTTGATGTCGGGACGTTGTATATATGCTAGTCGCGCGGTAAACTCTAATTGCGCGATGCAGGATTTTACGTGACGTCAGTGTGACGCATAGTTCGCATGTGGCGATGTTGATGCCGCTACAGCGTTCTAGTTTCTGCCTACCCCCATAGGAAGAAGACGTGACTTTATTTATGGCGAAGCAAAAGGAGTAGGTAAGGTGGCGTTCTACAGTTTCAGCCTACCCCCATGGGAAGAAGACGTGAGTTTATTTATGTATGTATAGGAAAAGACGGAATTGAATTACCAGAAAATTTAATGCACATCATAAAAGATCCCGTATATTCAAAATTCTTATTCCAAATCAATAACACTGAAGGCTAGACATGGATAAGCCACGGTTTTAGAGATGTCTATTCTAACAACGGCACCATTCTATGCACTGGAGGCTACTTTCATCGTACACTTGCAACAATGTACCATTTAACGATATTAGCCTAGTTCGTTGTCAACGCCAGCCGTGTTGCACGAATAAACTGCCCGAAACTAAAGGGCCATAAAAGGAGACCGCAAAATGTGTGCAGACAGAGCCAACAATAGTTCCATTGCTGGGAATAGATGTTAAATGTAGTTTAAATTAAATGTTTATTCGTAAATGCCATTACAGTCGATGGTATACAGTTTAATTTGCTAGGTTATTTAGATAACGGCGTATTAGAATTATTGACATTTGAGATACTAGAGCCACTAAATATTAACATCGAATTGCATTTAATGTGCTCTGATTATTCTGAAGTTATTATCACGATTATATACTCGCGACTCTAGTAGAACCATTTCTATGAAATCTTCATAGACATTGTTTTACAAAAATCGCGTCGCATGGCGCCTATCGCCGAGAGCCTCTTATCATAACTTACAATGTGTATAACATTACTAAATAATTATGCAGGAAAACCACACATAAAAGACATCAACGACAAAACGAATAAATAAACTATAGAAAAACTAAACAGAATAACTTCAGACACACCGTTTTTAAAAGGGGTGTATTTAATAGCACTTTAAATTTGATGACAACAGTTATAAAATTTTATATCAGCACTAATACAAATACAAAATAATAAAACATCTATAATTTAATATTATCACTAAACAGTAAAAAGTAATAATTTCATAAACAACATAATTGAAATACCTAAAAATATAATGGTTTGTACTATAACTGACCAACAATAGAGGGGATCTGGTTAATGATCACTGTTCTAACCTAACCTAACCCAAATGATTCAATAACAGTAGAATTCAGTAGATGATTATCATACCAACCACAAACAAATTGTTATAACTAAATTTTAATCACTTGAGCGAGTGACACGCTGAGTCTTTGCTATTTTGACGGTTTGCTATTTTTTAAGTTAATTTTAAAGCTAAGCATATTTATAGTGGAAAGCATTATGTTTTATAGTTCATTCAATTAATTTTAAAGCCAAACGTTTTAAAGTGTGAAACATTCTGTTTAAAGTGCGTATCCCCATTTAAAAATCGTAACAGTTTTTCAGTTCCAGCTGTTACAAATAAGCTACTTAAGGAACACGTCGCCTTCTTCAATACGAAATAATTGTAAGGAGCTTTTTATCCTCCGCAAAACACCGACTTGGTTTCCGAGCTTATTACCGATTTTATTATGTGTTAATGTCGGTTCAAAAGACCTAAAGCTTTGAAGCCAACAAAAAAAAATCAATAACATTGTTAGCCGTTAACTGGACTAACCGCCAGGCTATTACCTCGGCAATTTACCCCAACACAATATTGAACGGGTTCTCAAAAAAGATGATCAAGTTTACTTCGAAGATAATCTCTGGGTTCTGTCAAAGTCTAACAAATTAGAATTAATTTGTTTATGAAAGTTTAGATTTTTATTTTTAACCTTACAAAAAAATCAGCTGTTCCTTACATTTATGTTCGAATAACTCGTCAAAATGTAGTGAACAGCTGATTTTTTTTTGCGATTTCAGGTTTGGTCCCATAGTAAAAGTTGTTTATAATTATAAGTACAATGACCCCTTAAGATGTTGTGCGTTAATTCTGGGACATGTTGTTTATACCTATTTAACTATGCAAACACCTAATGACCGGTTTGTGTTCCATGTTTTTTGTCGTGTCACGCGTGTTTGTTATTAGTACGTGATCAAAATCTTTGCTAACCGATCAACCACTTACGGATGCATAAAAAGCATTATCAGCCTATAATGTTCCCACTGCTGGGACACAGGTCTCCTCTCTGGGAGAGGGTGTGCAACCACTTACGGATGGGTATAAATAAATTGTCGTAATTTATTCATTAGATCTATTACAACTTGTCCACCGTCATCAGAACTTTTGCAATCATGCATCATCAATCTGCCTAGGACTTTTACCCAACCATGTTGGGATCGGCTTCCAGTCTAACCGGATGGAGCTGAATACCAGGGGTCTACTCCGAACATAAATCCGAAGTATCGGCCGAATGTTCGGCCGTTGCTTGACTACGGCTAACTATGGCTGACTACGGCGAAAGAAAAAGAAACGACAGTCAAAAAAATAAGCCAAAGTCAAAAATGTTACTTTAAGTCGGGTAAGGATTCAAAGTGAAAAAAGGAAACTGGTAGTTCAAAAGTAAATACCTCGTTTCTTTCTTACTTCTTGGAACTTAATTTAGAGTTAGATGAGTCACCTAAACCAGCATCCTTGTTGCGAGACCCCCTGTATTGTCAGACTTTCGGGCTTCTGACGACCCGTAACAACTTGATGTGTAAAGATGGTCACCCATCTACGGACCAACCGCGGCAAGCGTAGCTGAACCTGATCGATCGACCCGTACGGCTGTTATTACGTAGCAATCATGCATGATATAGAAAAATCATCTTCTCCACCTCGTTCTAATTCGTTTCTGTCTAGTTCATCAGATTCGTAACCAAACCTAAGAATCATTCCTAAACATAAGAATAAGAATAATTTCTTTGTATAAAGTGTTACGAGTCGTAGAAGAGTTGGTGGTAAAATATGGACTGTACCTACTTAAGTACAGTCCATATTTTGACTGTTAAGGGCATGCAATTTAATTTTAAATTAATACCTAATAGGTACTTATTTTACTAACAGTAAGATATACGGAATATACCGGAAAATATCTAGTAGGATTTTAAAATTATGATTTATCTTACAATAAAATATACACAGTTATCAAAACTTAAATTCTTAAAATAATGTAAGTTAAAATATTAAACTCACACCACATCCTATATATATAGATAACACAGTTTCCTTCCAGCCTGAACCCTAAAATCGGCTTTCAAACGGAATTAACAAAGAGACCGCAGTCGGTTGGCTCGAAAGAGCTCCCAATTTACCGTCCACCTGGAGTGCATCCCTGACATTGTAGCGTTTAATGTCGTTACCACGGTTTGATGCGCGTATGAAACATGTGACATCGCACGGCCCGCGCAGAGGATAACACGGGATATGAAGCTAAATGGAAATGTTCCTGTATTTATGGAACCAGTAAGGAATGTCTAACACGCTCAATCAGTTTAAAAAAGAGAAATAATAAAAACTCTAAATTTTTATGAATAGGTACTTTTTGTGGTTTTACTGAAAACTATTAGAAATAATATAAATCACCTAACTACCTACCTATGGTCTTCTGCTATTTGGAAAATCGTCTCTCTTCATCCACCTCTGACCTTAGTTTTCACTAAAACATCCAGCTTTATTAGCTCAATGTTCATTACATTATTTTCTCCTCTCATAAATATCCATAGAGGCAATCTCGGCAGAACCATGCTAGTATTTGTCACATCAAGTTGATCTATGTCAGCAGCGTGAATCTCGATCACGGAACGTTGGCAGTCAACGTGATTTGTTGGTTCAACAGGGAGGGCAACGAGAATCCACCTCTAAACAATGTTACGATAGCGTTTGACGGCAGAAACATAGACAAACTTGCTAAATATTTCGATCAAGATTTTGTATACACTGAGAAGAATTCACACGATACAAAGAGGTTATTTATCAAAGTAATGAAGAGTATAACGAGTAATGTACTGAGTGAACGATTCATCAAACATAAAGCTTACCCCTAGGCAGAAACACTTGAGAAATAGATGGCTATATTTCTTTTAAGACGTTTCTCATGAACAAGGAAATATTTCAAATATTGTCTTGAAGACTTCTAAAAAGAAATGTTGTTTCCTGTTATTTTTAATGTAGAATGTTTTCTTCATTTTTATTTGTGTTGCTAAGCATGTATTTCATTATGTTCAACTTATATAACATGTAGATACTACTCGTAGATGTTCTGTGTTCAATGCAAGCTTCCTTACAAAACAGATAATAATGTTCACCGTACCGTGGAATTCTATCTCGAATGTTAACTGTCGTTCACAAGTATTTGGAATGAGGTATTTGCATTGGTTACACACACGAAACGAAGAAGTTACAATTGAAACATTCTAAATACATCCCACACAAGTTCGCGAGTATCGCATTAGGGATTGAGTAACTTTGTGAAATATCAAAAGCGTACGGTATCCGAGTTAAATGGCAAAAGTTCAGCGTTGCAGCCTTGCAGCTCATTGCTTGTGTAAAATTGTATGGTGGAATCTAGGATACGCCATCGGGGTGGGTGTAGAATTAAAATTGGCGATAGCGACGCGACGCAGCGTACCACACATGTAAAATACTCAGAAAATCGGTGCCCTCGGGCAACCGACTGGCGACCGCTGTGGGCTGAACGAGGCTGTACGTGCCGTACAGCCTCTGGATGTGACTTGCGTGTACTGCCGACACTAATTTTGAAAATGCGTTTTTAAAGTTGTCTTTAGCTCAGTAAATGTTTCAGTTCGTTGAAGCTATGTGCATTGCATGTAAAAACGCACTTAAAGTGGCACAGTTTAAAATCGTATTTCTCTTATTAGAAATTAATTAAATATTTTAATATTTTTGACAGCACGATGGTACAGTCTCATCATCATCACCGGTAAATATCGACTAGCTTATAAGGTTGAGCGTTCGATATTTATGAAGTCATATTTTGTTTATCAAATTAAGAGGCAGACATGACACTTATTTACTTACAATAAAATTATTTCTGCAATACAAGGCTAATCCAGTGAAAGGAATGACAATGGATCTGCGTACGGAACCATATTATGCATGTTATGTTAGTACATACATGCACCCCTATGGAACTTCTCATTGTCGTCAGTTTTAGAACCGCTTTAGCAATTTGGCTTTGTGGTCTTGCGTGGAATTTTTGCTTTATGGTCTAAGCTTTAAATACTTTTTTTTTTGTTTTGAACAGAATAGTATTTAGGAAAAAAGTATTCTGTACAATGAACTAAAATCGTGCATTGTTGAAGCCATTGTTAAAAGATAGGTAGATATTTCGTTTTACGGCTGAAATTCAAGCCAGGGAGATAAGAAATAAATGTGTGACGTGGTGTTTGCGCGAACTGAAATTATAATTCAACGCGGGCCGTAACTGTTGAAGATAAGTTTTGTTTATGTAACATTGTGTACTGCAAAAGTTACGATTGTCGATTTTAATTCGGGAATCGGCCCATTAACACGACGGCGGGAAAAAATATGCGGCAATTCGTTGCTTAAAGAACATTAAATTAAGCGTAATTTGAATAATTTTACGTGGCGGTGAACACAAATAGCTGTAATTAAAGTATAAGTAGGTATATTTTTGCGAGTTGAGCCAAACTGAAAACAAAAGACGGCCGAAACGCTTAGTGAGCACGATCAATGTGAATAAGCTGTATTTAAATACGCAAACATGGAGTAAAATGATTTTATGTATTTACTTCAAATAAGTATGGCTAAAAAGAATAATGGTGTCTATAAATTTCAAGAAGAGAATTGCAATCATAATATATTTTTCAACGAAAAGTTATGTCGTGTCAAATGTGCATAATAAATCTTAAAACACATGAAATAAATTATGTAATCAAACTTAATGGAAATTGTTCGAACTATAAATAAATAAACTGAAAACAATTGATGACATGACATTCGAATGATAAATTAACAATTGAATTGTCAAACAAAACAATTGAATTCCGTCGTCCATTCGATTGCTAATTATTCAAACAGGGGAGTAATTCACTATTTAAATATTTAAATTTTAATCATTCATTTTTCGGGTAGTATTTTTCGTGTGGACCGACGTTCGTGTTGGATCAGTTTGTGATATTTTGTGTTTTTACGTAATTATGTTGATCCGAATGGGATTTCAGTATGAAGTTCGATTTGATTCTATTTAACTTGCGGTTGCGCTTCGAATTGCCATTATAAACACTCAAAGACATGTTTATCTGATCTTCCAATAATAAAACAGATTCATTTGAAGATACTTTTTTAGCCACCATAACTGTTTATGTTATGTTCCAAGTAACTAATAGCCAAGAAAAGAAAATTCACAATGTTTTTTGCATCGTGAATTGTGTAATGTGAAATTAAAATACAAGTGTTTGCCCCTTCAGTTTGAAAAAAAAGTCTTCTATTTTTACATTCCATTTAATTACACAAAATACATTTAATTTACTATTTATCTAATCCAAATAAGTGATTTAAATAAATATTAACTACACAAAATACATTTAATTTTCTAATGATCTAATCCAAATAATTGATTTAAATAAATGAATATTATAATATAATGATAATTACAAAAGCGGCACAGTATGCAGCTTGTCCGTCGGGGTCGTGGGTTGGAATTCCGCATAGAGACAAACGTTGTATGGCCTACAGATATTTGTTCAGCCATGGACTGTTGTGTGTATGATTTATGCGTATAATGCCTCCTAACACACAGGAAATACTAGTTGAATGTTAGCTGTTTATTGACTTAAGGTAGGTATTAGAAGTTCAGTTAATTTTAATAAAAGCTGCTAGGATCAGTTGATCTCAAAGGAGACTGAATACAGTGATTTCGTAAACTTGGAAACATTTGATTCTTGATAAGTAGAAAATCAATGAGTTTAAGAGTTTGTCAGCGTTATATAGGTAAATAAATACGCGTGGTTGGGACTTCACGTAGTGCATTTTTGCACAAATGCTATTCGATAGTAATAGAGCCAACAGCTTAAAATATAATGTCGAGTAAACATTTATTTTCAGTGTATAATTTGTCCATTATTGTGACTTTATGACTTTCGACTGCGACAAAATCCAACGATTTGTCACTTAATAACAGGCGGTCTGTTTTACGAGCTTTTTGTATACGGTGCGTAATAAATTTTGTTTTCACAAAAACGAATTACTTAGGTCTAAAATTTTATTATTAGACTTTATAGTCAACTTTATCAAACGGGATTACATTGGAATACCAGCAGAGCGACATCGTAAACTCTTGCTTATACAAAGGTTGGATTTTTAATAGCATAACCCAGTATTGTTCGTTTTAATTTATGTCGTCATATTTTCCTATTGTTGGTCTAATAATGACTATTACAGTTAATGCACACTAATAGACTCGACTATTAGTGAAACCGTAGCTCGTTCGTTAGCTATTCCATTACATAACAATCGGAGTGCACCGCGACTGTATTATCTGCTTCGCAATAAACGTAAACCAAGACCTGAATGAAACTGAGATTAATGATGGCACCACATCAAAACCTGAAAATGGAATCCATAAAAGGTTTCGTTAACAACTGAGACCCTTATTGTAATAAAATGAACCCTAAAAGATTAAAGAATAAAGTGTGCTGTCAGTTTTCAAATTAATGCACTCCATTACCACTAAACAACTCGATTCGGCAGCAGTTCCCCTATCATTCACATCATAACGTATTAATTAGCGTTTCATAACACTTAGGGACCCAAATGTCATGTTCCTCTGTCATATGCGGCGTGAGTTAGGCCCGTGCCAAAGATTATCACGGTCCCCCGAGACACAGTCTCCATAACCCAGAACGACGACACGGATACTCAAATACCCAAATACCATAAAATTAACGACCATCCCTTTTTGTCGCATACAATAAATAAGTTGACACACAACGTATGGAAATTGGAAATTCAATTTGGATAGTGATGCGCGTGGGCGAGATGCCAGAGATACGCGCGTCGTCAATGTAAACGACTGAAGATTGAGAAACGAATAAATCGTAAAAAAATATAATTAGTGTATATACGTTAGGCTAATCGAGCGTTTGACGAGGGTCGGGCGAGGTCGCGGCGTGCACTCCGGCAGCCGGGCAGGGAGGGACTACAGCTTGGGTCATTATTCGGACAGACGCGCTCCAACGCCTTTTAGCCCTTTGACGTGAAAGGCCCTATTAGCATTGAGCGGCTTGTTGATCTCGCCTGTTAATTACTGACCTCCACTTTAACTTTTAACTAGCCTGTCTGCGAGTGACGATTGACAAACCAGACGAAACAAGAGATGAAAAGAAAAGTTTCGAAATAAAATCAATAAAACCACTAACGAAATATCTTGAACGTGTTGGTTTTAATCAGCATCAACAGTGAATCCGAAGCGAAAGATATTCAAATGAAGAACGGGCTCGATCCGCGACAAGGATGGAGCCGAAATCAAGGCAGCGGAATCGACGAATAAAACTGTTGATTACGTACCGCGCAAAGTTACGCTCCGTCGATCGGAATTTTATTTACTTGCTCGTTCGAAAAACAAATATGATGGCTTTTAATTTATGATCGTGTCCGCCGAGCTCCCGATGTTACAGCCTGCAGTATACCAGTATACGAACCTCGTAGTACTTATTTCAAATCGTGATACGTATTTTTATTGTAACTTTTTATTTGTGTCGTGACGACGGTGTGCGAGCTAATGGAGATATCGTATCTGTCATATCAAGAATATACCATTTGACAGTTTTATTGCGATCGCATGTGATATTCAGATAAAAGACTGACTCGTTACTCAGTTGGATCGATGAGTCCTAAATCAATAACATTTTTAATAATGTGCTTTTATGGGCGATGCGCTAAGGTAGCCTACGAAATAAAAAAGTTCTTAAGTTTTTTGCAATTTGCAGGTCTGTGTCAGGTTGCATGTTGATTAAAAAATGATTCACTGCTTTAACAAATGTGGCTTTACAGAATTATAATCATTCGAATCAGACGAAATTTTAATTTCGCGGGCTACCTTAGCACATCCTCCTTAATGTTAATAATAATTGCTGTTTTTTTGTAAATCAATCAACTTCATCATCCACCTCATTCCACCGGCCCCCTTCTATTATCCGTCATCTAGACGCACTGAAGGTTACAATCCCTTTCTGGTTGCTATTCCACCAATTCGAACTACTAAACTAACTAACCACTAATTCGCGTTTCCAAATGTCCTTTATAATGTGCACAGCAAGGGAGTGGAACTCTCTGCCTGCATCTGCATACAACCCTAATCTCTTCAAAGTGAGAGTGGACAGGCTTCTTCTGGGTAAGCTCAATCCATCGTCGACTTTGTCTCTGTCACCTCTGTCCAAGACTAAGGTCAAGAGCAAATCCATCCCAAATAAAAAAAAACTTGGAAGATAAATTAGTTATTGTTATTGCCTATTGCAACGTGTTCGTATATGTACATGGACATTGTATTTAACTTTTTCCCTTAGTATACTTCAAATGGGCTGCAAGTGCTCTTTTTAAAAACGTTTTGGCAGGCGGACGGTCGAATGTCAATAAAGCTAGTCGTAACCCAACCCACTTCTAAGACCAGAGCGGCGTACTGTAATCGCTACCAGGCAAAAACTTGACTGGGGATTCCACTCCGATGGCCCTTTGCGGCGTTCAACAATGTCCGCAAAAAATCTTTTTGGGGTAATAAAGTTGGTATTTTTTTGGAGCAGTGGTGGCCCGGTGGTAACGGTCTCGACTTACGAGTAGTAGAGTAGCCTATGACCGGTCGTGTGTTCGAACCCAGGCGCTTTACTTTTTGTAAATTATTTCATCACCACTGCTCTCAAAACGGCCAAGGAAAACATCGTGAGGAAACCGGCATATCCTAGAACTAAAAATTCGAAGATATGTGACATCTACCAACCCGCTCTGGGCCGCGTGGTGGATTACAGCCCACTCCTTCTCACAGAAAGAAGAGGCCTGTGTCCCAGCAGTGGGCACATTATAGGCTGATTATGTGTGTTGGTATTTACGTATTGGATTGATCTATTTATTCTTTCGTTTTTTTATATTTTATTATAATAATGTTTTATGTGATTCAACTTTCTACCAGGAATTCAGAATACAAAATTAATTGCAGAATGATTTTCAAAAACTTTAAATGATTTTAATTAACCTAATTTGAAGAATAAAACTCAAAAGTAATAAAGAAAAGTCATCAATGAACGAAAATTACTTTCTGTGACGAAACGTTTTATTAACCTAATTAAAAATTCCGTGCAGAGCCCAAAATGAGGAAAAATTCAAAGAAAAAAAGATGAATAATGCCCGAAATAAAACCAGTTGTCAAAACAAATTGCCTGACGAATTCCGGTGCACAATACAAATAGCGTTCTATTCATAGCGTTCAGTTTGGAACCATTATGCAACATCCTCTAAACGTCTGAACACGGCCCCTAGTTAGATGAACATCAAGTAGGAGCCAACGCTTGTTCTTTTAGTAATTTGTTTGTGGTCGCCATAAGTGGCCATTTATAAGTAGATCACTCATCCGCAACCCGCGGCGGCTACACGCCAATGATTTTATTCAACGTGACACTACTTAACAGATATCAGATAATAAACGCACCGCGGACACACATCTCGATGCCATTCAGTACAAAGTGACCGCAGTCTCGTAACGTTCCTATTTAATTGGTTTACCGAGTAAAAATGTTGAGACAGTTTTTTTCTTGCTGACAGCTTCATTTACTAACCGTAGTAGCTTAACAGAAAAAAATATTATGCGGAATATTTAATTACACTACTTATGTAAACCGGGTGTTAATTTGTCGAACAACTTTATTATGAAATATTTACTCGTTTACTCGTAAATATTTACGTAAAAAGTTTATTTTCATATCCAGCCGAAAGACGTCCACTGCTAGACATAGAAAAAGAACCCCCAAAAGAGGGGGGGGGGGTTGCCATATCCCCACGCTTGGCAGACGGATTGGCGATCGCAGTATGGTGTTAAAATGCATAGAGAACGCTGCTGCTCATTCCCTAGTAAGTATAGAGTAGGTGGTAGTTTATTCGTGCACACTTTATTAATTTTCTTGATTTGATTCATCGGGAAAATCTGGAAATGTCATATAACAACTTTACTGGTTATTTTGGTTATTGTACTTTATTTCCTTGTTATTAGGTATTTCAATATTTTCATTCCTAACAAATACTAATAAGCTTCCAATACGATTTCAAAATAAAAATCAACTCAAATATCTAAGCAGAATAGTATAAAATAAAAGAAAATTTGAAACAGTACCTAATTAAAGGCACGAATGGACATTCGCGTAGGTAAATGGGTACCAACTAGGCAATTACCATTGTATCTCAATCCGATAATCGAACCCTACACAATTAACACTGCATCGTCGACATTGTTTACTTAATCAGTTCATCCTCCACTTGACTATAAATTAATTAACTACTAGTGCAAACTCCGAGAGGCACTTGGAAACAATAGACATTGAGGACGGTAGCTTCGGTTAATATTAATGTTCCAGAATCTAAAACTAAACCAATATACATCAGCGATATTATAAGTATAACCACTTCGCGAAAAATCGTATTAACTGAAAAGCACTTCACTGATGTTCTAGCGATTTAAACAGCCTATTGTTCAATCTGACTCCACTTGAACAATAGCACTAAGTAGATTTGTGAACTTGTAGTAGTTGATTTGTAGTGAAGTTTAACTTCTATTTCAAACAATCAAGGTGAGAAATCTGGTGTGAAACGAAGCGCATTCAACCTTGTTAGTATAGACTGTAAGGCTATATTAGAATCGAAATGATTTATTAAAATAGATTCTATTTCCACATAGCTACTACCATTCTTATGTCCTGCCGCTTACGTGCGGGTTCATGACGTGCGAAAGGATGGCCGAAGGGTTTAAAAAGATGCCGAAATCAGATCGTCGCATCGGTTCGGACGTCTCCATCGTGTGACGTATGTCATGAAAGACAAAAAGGTTTTTTGCCTTGTAAATCAGCGCGTCAGTCGGATGTCAGGTCGAAGCGACCGGACCGCGGCTCGCACGCAAATCGAAGATCTCACGACTACGCCAATAAAGTTGTGGCGATAAAGGGTTAGCTCATGTTTGTGTGGAGAATCACTTGTGTTTGTAATGTTCTACTTTATCTCTTATGCCTGTTATGAATATTGTTTGTATGTTTTTGTATACGTACTGCGTATTAATATTTGTAGAGGAAGGAATAAAACTGCACAGTGGCTTAAATAAGTTCAAGTGACTTCCAAACGAGCATTATATTTTTGTATGGATCTTGACTTCGATTTGTAGCAATTGTACATAACCTAAATATCGGCAACTTTTATAACGAACATAATAAGTTTCTAGTTTTATAAAAAAAATCCTTAAGACGCAGATATATGCCAGTGACCTTGAGTGGTTAGCTTGCGTGTTCTGTACTGAGCTCACGCAATGCGACGTACGTTCAGCCAGTAATAGGACTCGCCCATCAAGGAGCGCTGTCCCCAATTTGACGCATTATTAATTCATTATACACAAAACAAAAGGTATTTTAATAAAACACGTATATTAAAAGATCAATAATTAAATTATCTTTAAATTGGTGAAGGTTTCAGAAAAACACGGTTGATAGATTTTGCGCCATTCTCAGTTTTTTATCCGCGTTTGATATAACTTTACAAATTAATTTCACTATGTAATATAAACATACTAAAATATTCACATATAATGTTATTGAGAAAATGCTCTAATTTATCATATATTTTTTTCAAATCATTAACACTACTTGTTTAGACGTGATCTTCAGTATAAAATCATTAAAAGTTGGTTATCGTCCCCTTAATACGAGATTTCATCATCTTCCTGCTCATTTAGGAGGCTTAAAACGAAATAGTGCAAAATCGCACCTCGTATAAAATATTTGAATTGATACGGGGGTTCAGCTGTATCTGGTTAGACTGGAAGCCGACCCCATCATAGTCGAGAAAGGCAGGCAGATTATAAAATAGTTGATTTATTCGTAAGCATCGTCCAAAGCGCCATCAACATACAGTAGTAGTTGTTCCGCGCAGTACTAATTAAACAATACGGGAGGGCATTAATATGTAAATTAATATGTAGCGTGTTTGATTAAGGAAACTCCTACGTTATTAAACGTAGCAGACAACGCATCTCAATATACAGTATCTCAGCAAATATTTGCTGTTCCGAGGGTAAGGGACGCAAATGAACAAAAGCGAACAGGGAAGACGCGATTATTACTTGAATACTTTAAGAACAAATATAATATCTTGCATCGCGACACATTGTGCAAAGGGGATAAGAGATTTTAGTGTTATTAAGCGAAGTAAACATTGAAGGGATCAAAGTAGCAGTTAATTATTTGATTTATTCGTTGTTCGGCCCACTGAATTTAATCCTACATAAAAAAATCCTGGTTCGTCCCAAAATATAATTTTAATTATTTTATTCTCGCTTCTTCCTATTTTATATTCCTTGTACGGCCCATATTTTTATTGTACAGGCCAAACTTACATTTTTGTACAATCGGCAAAAAAGGGTTACGTATTAATAAATATTTAACACCAATCAACTATTTAAAACAACCGCTCCTTTCTGTCTTCTCCGTGAGATAAAATTGACTTTACTTTTTGTTAGGTCTACTGCTATTACTACCTACAGAGAAATTATTATTTGCTATTTCTGAAATTTTCTGCGCAATTTTATTAATTTTTCTTTCCGTAAGAATTCTTCTACAAAGTATAGGAAAACTTTAAAAAAAAGATGAATGAAATCGGTAAAGTCATTCTCAAGTTATGACGTGACCAAGGGAAATAGGGATTAATTTTATATAGATTAGAAAAAGTAATTTTTTTTTTTGTTTACTACCTTTAAAGTAAGTACTTAAAATTTGGGACGAAACAAAACTTCAATAGTGTTATGGGACAAACTAAGATTTTTTTGGAATGTGGGACAAAACTTCAGGACGAACGAAGAATAAATTAATTATTTCAACAATAATTTTATTTGTAAATTTGTCCTTTAAGAAGATCGATCTTAACAGTTTAAAGAAATCTCAAAATGCTGATTTTATTAAACATTTTATTAGAATACGTATTTAGGAACATCCTAAAAGGTTTGCCTGCCCCTTTGTTCTAATGTCATTGTCAGGTCGGGCAAAGTGATATTGGGTTTTTCCGCCAGAAATTTCTCAGTAGCAGCCCGGGGTCTGGATTTGTGCCCGGTCGATGGCAATAGGCTCGCCCCCTATTACATGGGACTTAAACATAACTGGCGAAACGTGCGTGTACTATAGGTACACCTCTGCCTAACCCTTCGGGGATTACAGGCGTGATGTTATAAAAGGTTTGTAATCCATGTGTTTTGTTTTGCTTACCTAGTAGTTTTTTTTTGTTAATTCCAGTTAAAGATACTGCATTTATTATTCTCGGTCTGACACCGATTGGAAAACCAGTGTCCAAGACCTCCTTTGTTACATTGAACTACGAGTACTCTAGCCTTAAATAAAGAATGAATAGCCATTAGGTACACAGATTTCAAACCAAAAGGTTTCATTCCTATAAATACAAACTTAGTTACCTTCTTGGAACAAAAATAAAGGCAAAGCGTTTTCCGATAACTGTACCTTCTAGGTCTCAGTGTTTAGGCGAATCTAGGCGAGCTAAATAGCCTTAGTGCTTGTCCCTATATTACTTCCAAGATATAATGTTGGCGGCGTCTTTAGAAGTGTTTTCCATTACATTAGGTAACTAGCCAATCTTACTAAGCATGTTTTTACTCCGCTTAGTGCCAATTTCACCAATCAAACTGAACGCGATCAGCACATCTAAACCGAGTTCAAGAGCTGTCAGTGTCAACATTACAAAGAAAATAATGACAGTGACAGCTCTTAAACGTAGTTTATGTACTGATCGCGTTCAGTTTTCATTGGTGAAATTCGCCCTTAGTCGAGCAAAGTCAATATTTAGGTTATAAAAGCTTTAGAAAATAAAAATACCTACGCACATTTATCCCAATAAGTAGCATGTGTTTGCTTACAAGTTCTGGTTTGGGCACTTAGAAAATTATATGTGAAGTGGTAAAGGGCGGGCGTTTTGGAGCACGTTATTTTGACGTTCAAAAAGTGCAATTTTTCAGCATAATTTGAATAACTGACATGATTTTGATGTAAGTTAGACTAATATTCGAGTTGAATACTGCTAATGTAGTTTTAAGGCTCTTAGAAAATTATATGTTGATAATTGGATGATAATGATGCAGCTAAAGCACTTGGTAGTTTGACGGGTGTTTTAGGGAACCGTCCGTCTTATGTTATTTTGACGATTTTGATGTAAGTTAGATTAATCTTCGAGTTGAAACTGCATGTAGTTTTAAGGCTCTTAGAAAATTATTTTTGAATGATAATGATGCAGCTAAAGCACTAGGAAATGGTTAAGGGCGGGCATTTTGGGGGACTGTCTTATGTAATTTTGACGTTCAAAAAGTGCAACTTTTCAGTCTAATTTGAATAAATTATTTGATTTTGATGTAACTTAGACTAATCTCCGAGTTGAATTCTGCTTATGTAGTTTTAACGCTCTTAGAAAATTATGTTGATAATGACGTAACTTAATTAGTCTAATCTTAAAGTTCACTACTGTTTATGTGGGTTTAAGGCTATCTTTGTAAGATAAGATATTCTTGTTTTAGTCAACACTGATAATAACTGGTTAAGGGTCTATGCTACCTCAGCCCCCGCCACCTCACTCTTTATCTCGCGCGCACAATTAGCTGGCGGTCACGCGAGCAAGCGAGACAGGGTGGCAGGGAGAACTCTAAGAGAGTAGAGAGAGGTGTGAGTGAGAGTAAGAGACTCCAAGGCACCGATATTTTAGTTTATTTCTTTTTACGGTAAATTATGGTAATTCAAAAAAAATAACATAAGACCTGCTTTATAGGGCCTCCTCTCTGTGAGAGAGAGTGGGCCATAATCCAGCACGCGGGCCCAGTGCGTGTTGGTACCTAGATGTCACATGTCTTCGAATTTTTAGTTGTTGGACATACCGGTTTCCTCACGATGTTTTCCTTCACAGTTTTTGAGAGCAGTGTTGATGAAATAATTTACACAAAGTAAAGCGCCTGTCTCGGTTCGAACCTACGACCTACTACTCGTAACTGGAGGCCGTTACCACTGGGCCACAACTGCTCTACTAGCTATTTTAACACCATACTACGATCGCCAAGCGTGGCGATTATGGCAAACCCCTCCTTTGGGGGAGGCCTATGTCCAGCAGTGGACGTCTTTCGGCTTAAATGATGATATTGAAAATACTGTTCGTAACATCACAAAATTTCAATACAAAATTCAATTTCAATAATTTCAAAGACTAATAATTATTATAAAGAAAAATAATTTGAAATATTTCTTTCCTCATGGTTGCAATCGTTATTACAAGAGAAAATCAAATACTTATTCTGGTGACTGTACATAGTTCACTCTACTATAATATGTCAATTCTCTAGCTCAATTGTAACGAGGCTCTTCAGCAAGAGGGTAAACACCTCAACTTATTTCAAATAGAACCCACCTGGCAGTACTCGCAGTTAAATTTTACCTAGGTTCGTTTCAAATTTGCGGCTAACCAGACGGAAGTCTACGGATTAATTTATAAAGGAAATTTATTGAAACCGCTGACGCTATCGCCGGTGGTGGTTAGCATGTTGTTAACGAAACAATCATAAGCCACAATTTTATTTACGTTTTGATTTTACCTTTATGCACTTTCTAAAATCTTGGACTTTATTGACATCGGTGAAGGGAAACTTCTTAAGGAAACTTGAAATTATAATGTATACAGCATGCCGCTTTAATGGCGACATTAATTGAATACACCTTACGGTTTCACGTATTCTAATTATGAAAATATTTTAATTTCATCAAACGTTATTAACGTTATTTTTCCGTTTGGTGCCGGACGTAAAGAATAGCACCATCCCATTTCTTCCCGTGGGTGTCGTAAAAGGCAACTAAGGGACTTCTAGAGAGTGGGCAGCAGCGCTCTCTATGCCTTTTTTAAAACCATACTGCGATTGCCAGCCCGCCTGCCAAGCGTGGCGATTATGGCAAATCCCCCCCTTTTTGGGGGAGGCCTATAACCAGCAGTGGACGTATTTCGGCTGAAATGATGATGATGATGAAACGTTATTAACTTATTATTTATTGATTTATTAACAATTTTCTAAAATAGCATTTTGGAGCAACCTAGAGGCCCACTAAGACACAACAATAATAATATTATTGTGTCTTTGACATATCTCGGGTTCCTGGGGCCCGGACCTTTGGATGGCGTACGAGGGGCGAAGCCAAGGCTCTTAACACGCTTTCAGTGAAATGAGGGACCAACCGACGATTATCCCTGTACGCAATATGCAAGAGTAACCAAGGACAACCCCCGGTTGGTGTGGGACTATTGCAGGATATGGAAACATTGGATTGGGTGGCTAAAGTAGACTAGTTACCTAAAACTATGGGAGGACTATAGCCCCTGTCTGACCAATGTTTTATACATACCTACAGTACACGGATAAAATGGCAGGGGGTGACTTGCACCCTCAATAATGGGCCCCCGTAAACGGTCGCTAGCACATAGTGACGTAGCGACAAAGGGGCAACATATCGTGAGGCGTTTGAGGAGTGGAGAGATATTCCACGGCTATCAGGACAATCCCGAATGTAGGTACCGCCAAGATCCCTAGGCTGGTATCATTTTAGCGAAAACTTCGTACTTTCCTTTTTACGAAAATTACGAGAACAGAGGGTATGAAATTTGGCACAGTTAAAGTTTATATGGAGGAGAAGTGCAGAAAGCTAATATTTTTATATAATATGCAGTAGAAATAAATTAAATTAATAAAAAAAAAACATTACACACACTACCATGCGTTTGACACACAGTACTAGGGCCTCATGACTTGAAGATAGATAGGTGACAGAAGTGACAGCTTAAACATGGAATAAGTAACTACTACTCATGGAATTAGTAAGTACTTTAAAGATTGTAAGTAGAGGGGGTCAAGTTTCGACCAGTGAGCGACCACTAGTTATTATTATTATTACCTTTATTATTGCAGATGTGTTAAGTTGTTTATTTTATGTTGTCGATTTCAAGGGGAAGGAAAAGTATATGAGCATCAGAGGGGCAATTCTCGAATTTTTAAGAACGTTCGCATTAAAATCTCAGCCTCAATCTGTCAAAAACCTCGTCAACTACTTTTGGAACAGACTTTACATTTTTGACAAGTTTTTGAGATTGATTGTCGTTGAGATTAGATGGCAACTTGAATAAATTTTTTTTTTTTATTCGAGAATTGGCCTCGTTTCTTTTTCATTATCAACAATTCAATCACGCAGTCTTTCTATGGATAAACCCTTGCTCAATCAACGTCCCAATCAGCAGAAATTGACGAAAAGCGTTCTAACGTACCTAACTAATTGATTAACATTTGAAAATACTTTTGGAGCTGCTGAAGATTTCAAAAACTCTTAGTATTATATAATTACATAGCACATGTGTGAGTACTATGTACTTACTATAAAGCTACCATTTACTGGGTACGTCTTTCATTGACTTGAATGTGCCCTGGCGGCTAAGAGTATGTCATGCTCACTGTAATGTCTCGCTGATGGTGGCGGGTGTGTTGGATCATTTAGCTCCCTTCAAAATGGTTGAGCTGAATGGTGCTAATCCATGTGTCATGTTCGTGAACGGGCGCCATCAGTAGGGACTGGTCATCTCTTAGCGGCCTTGGCTTATTTTAATTTAAATTGTTTTTTTTTATCTATTTGTTACGGACGCTTTTGACGTTTTGCATCGTTCTCGCGTGTTTAATTTCAACACGAATGATGTAACCAATATTTTTTAACCATTATTTTAATTTAAAAGAGTGTCCCTGGAGTTTCTTGCCCGTTCTTCTCCATAGGTACCTACTAAGCTTTGGAATTAGCAACTAGCTTCATCTTTATGACTGACCGACTCCTTGACAATTCAAAAGTGCCTGTAATTGGTGTATTTTAAATAAATGCTTTGAGTTTGAGTTTGAACTGCGCTAGACACAAGACAGTACTCCGGACTCTGACATGAGTTTGTTTTAGTCCACAGTTTGTATAAATCGTTTTAATTTACATAATTGTTGGTATTATTCGACTACAGTGCTTCTATTTTTTCATGTCTCTCGGCAAACTTCGCGTTTCGTCAGTCGTCGGATTTCTATAGTTCACACGGAAATAAAAACAAAACAACAATTAGATTAAAAAAAAAAGTACTTAGTTCTGAATTCAAATGATTGATTATACACGATAAATCGAATAATTGATGGACATGAAAATTAGCATTCGTTTGTAATCGGAAATGTGATGATTGCCGAGAGACATTAAGGCCCGTATTAATAAACGTTCCCCAATGACGTACTCAAGTGCGTATTTATTTGATACGCATTATTACGATATCAGCATCTCAAGATCATTACTAATTAATAAACACATGAAAACAGTATCTCAGTTACCAAGATCAGCTCCTCAAGGAGCTGTACTTGATGAACGATTACGCCACAGTGACCGAAGTTTAGAATGACATTCATCACATTTCGTTCTTCCTAAGTCGTAAGATTAATTGAAATCTTTTATTTTGTTAAAACTAGAATAACACTATTATTAGTAGTTTTATTGGATTTATAAGATACCTACTTTTAAAGTTTATTTATTAAACTTTATGCAAATAAAGAAGCGCGTTCTTTTAATTCAAAATATATATTTGGGAACCTAGATATTCTATGTTCCAATCGGAATAAAGACATACTATCTAAAGAATATGTTTGATTTAAAATTATTTTGGTATTACGTTTGTACGAACTACGCATCCATCGCCAGCCTCTTAACTGTCTAATCTAAACAATCAATAAAATAACGTTTCGCTCATTACTTCTCTGTACGCATAACACAACAGCTTTATTTGTTTTATTATGATAAGCTATTTATTCTGAAGATTTATTGTTGGCTCACGTGTAAGTTAATTAACGAGTAAGCAAACCTCCCGGCGGTGTTTGTCATACGCATGTTTACACTCATTAAACGTTTTATGTACATTAAGAAGATACCATAACAGTAGATCACCTTAGAAGACGCAATAAATCTCGATACGACGTTGGTATACCATTATGTATCACAATTACACATAAACATGTCAAGGTGCACGTCTGTATTGGCCACAGATTGTACGGTAGTACTGGACCGGGCTTTATGACATTCATAAATAGAATTAAGGAATGAATGAATGGTCCTGCGGAACGGAGAACGACTAGCTTGTGCGCGATCTTTTGTAGTGTACTACAGAATAGTCAGGCATTGTTGTGTAAATCTAGCGTGCTAAGCCTGCGGAAGTGTTACGTTTATAAGTCATAAATCACAGAGCTTATCGTTTTACGCGACTGTACTAGCGCCGCGTCCTAGTGCTGTGGCGCTATCCGCGAAATATGCAGCGAGCGCTTATTTGTGAAGCGTCGATAGATTATCGCATGCATTCCTTTGTGCTGCCTTCCTAAGCCTGTTTTCTATTGAGTCTGCATGTCATTGATCAATTTCTAATAGTAACAAATTTTTAAATATATTCAGTACTGCATGTTTTGCAGCCATATAGACTCTTATGTCGTTTTGGGCTTCAACAATATGTGTATGGGAAAAATACTTCTTAACGATCGGAACGAGTCATAATTTAACAAACGTACATTTATGCACCATTTTAACGGCTTGCAAAATAGCCCCCAGAGAGTTATGTCCCGGTAACGTCAGCACGACAAATTGTCTGACCGTTGTGAATTTGTAGCTTCAGTATTTCACATTTTGTAGTTTAACCAAAGCACATATATTTAAGTATAATTGTAGTAAAAAAGAGTATTCGGTTCTCGACATGACAAAGAAGAAGTCATCGCTTTTCTTTCCGTAAAGTATAGGAAAACGTGACTGAAGGGTACACAATCCTCATGGATGCTAATTATATTACACCTAATGCTGCAAATATCTTCACATTCATCTTAGTATAATAATATAATATACTAAGATAATAATAATCAAAGAGGCCAATGCACATGCTATGATGACTTAACTATCTTACTCGTACTTGAACTTCAAAAATAAATTCCCATCAAACCGATATAGTAATTTGTTCGATCTAAGATAAAATGCGGGCGATGTAAACACGTAACGATTGTACGATAAACCAACTTTCTCAATACTCCTTTATTACCCATAGCGTATCTCAAATCAAACAATTGAGCCCGGGGCCCGTCAAAACTTCAATATGGGAAAATCATGGATTCGTAACACAAAAAAGATACGTACAGAAGGTCGGCTCCATACGACGAGCCAAAACAAGCGCACATACATAATATAGACGTGTACCTACCGTACTTATATACCTATACTCCATTTGAAATAAGATTAGAAAAAATAAACTCTTTTACAGTCCGTTCAACTGATTTTGATTTCTATTCCGTAGGCATAAGGATGGCATTAAAAGCATAAACATGGTTACAATACCATCTTTTTACCCGACTGCGGCGAAGCCAAAAAAGAAGGGTTATGTGTTTGCCTTGTATGTATGTATGTATGTCTGTCCCTATGTTTCCTCGTAACTACTAAACGGCTGAGCCTATTTTGATGAATGGTAATTATGTCGTTAGATTCGTCTTTATTATTATTAGGCATCTTCTTACCAATAAAGACCTATTGCCTCCGACTGCATGAGATTGTTTATAGTATTAATTTATATAAATCTTGTTTCCTACTTTTTTTAAGTTCCCTTTTTACGCAGTCTGGTTATAGATTTTTTAAATTAATTATTACAGCTGCCATTTATCATGTCACCAACGCAATAGAAGTCAAAATCGGTTGAACAGACTGTAAAAAGGTTTATTTAAATGTCTAATCTTATTTCAAATGGAGTATAGGTTGGGCGATTACAAACTTTGTCAAACAAATGCCAGTCGCAAGTGCGTTTGGATTCGCAAAAGATGCTTATCTCACGAAGGCGGCTTGGTCTTAACTGTGTGTGTCTGATGGGCGTGGTTATTATAAGTGTGTACGCTCTAGCTAGAGCGCTTACCCCGTCTCTTGCAAGTCGAATCGCCAGCCGCCTGCGCTGAGGCTGAGTGCGCCGTAGTATTAATAGTAACCCCTGATAATAATCATGATCTAAACTTTGATCCAGCCTGTCCCCAACTTGCTGTTCCCCAACAACGCCCTAAGCCGAGGTCCGTATCCCACAGGCGGTACCCTTAGAGCGCAGTCGTTTAGTCTATAATATATATTTACGCTGGCTGGAGGCTTTAAGCTCATACCTTAAGGCAGTCACCAGTCATAGAAAAGGTCGGTTAAGTAGTCACGGCCTCTCAAGGTCAAATACAAGATGCCATTAAAAAAAAACTAGAGCGCTCAGTATTGGCCGAGACGCCTTAACACAGAACCAATGTGCAAAGGAATGTTCTATTTTGTTAATTGTACTTGTTACCTACACACACCTATTAAAAGTATAATTTGAAAACATTGTAAAAAAAACAAAAAAAAAACAACCAATTGTAAAAAAATATTGTTTACCTACTCGAGTTAATTATGTTTTCGTATACTCGTACTTACACGTGTTTCTGTGACAAAAAATATATTTCTCTTTTTTCTGAAAAGTCAATTATTTTATAAAGAGTAACCGTGAAGTTTCAAACCGGCTCGTCTACATAGGAAACGACTAATTGGAACCGTGCACCTAGCAAATCACGTTTAAAAATATTTTGAATTTGAATTTCTACACGCACAATTAATACCAACCTGCCTTCATGAAACAAAACATCTACATTATATCTATTTTGTGTCATGGAATCGTACTCTCGTAGCTTACGGTTCGCTATTAGTCAAACAATGTCCAAGTTGTGTGAGTTGTGTCCGGCAGTTAGCGGTGTGTCTCAGACATCGACCTGTAGATTTCAAGTTTGCATCTAAACGTTTATATGTTTCGCTGGTTACTGAGCTGAGCTGACATTCTGTACATATATCTATTTTGTGTCATGGAATCGTACTCTCGTAGCTTACAGTTCGCTATTAGTCAAACAATGTCCAAGTTGTGTGAGTTGTATCCGGCAGTTAGCGGTGTGTCTCAGACATCGACCTGTAGATTTCAAGTTTGCATCTAAACGTTTAGATGTTTCGCTCGTTACTGAGCTGAGCTGACCTTCTGTACATATATCTATTTTGTGTCATGGAATCGTACTCTTGTAGCTTACGGTTCGCTATTAGTCAAACAATGTCCAAGTTGTGTGAGTTGTGTCCGGCAGTTAGCGGTGTGTCTCAGACATCGACCTGTAGATTTCAAGTTTGCATCTAAACGTTTAGATATTTCGCTCGTTACTGAGCTGAGCTGACCTTCTGTACATATATCTATTTTGTGTCATGGAATCGTACTCTCGTAGCTTACGGTTCGCTATTAGTCAAACAATGTCCAAGTTGTGTGAGTTGTGTCCGGCAGTTAGCGGTGTGTCTCAGACATTGATCTGTAGATTTCAAGTTTGCATCTAAACGTTTAGATGTGTCGCTCGTTACTAAGCTAAGCTGACCTTCTGTACATTATATCTATTTTGTGTCATGGAATCGTACTCTCGTAGTTCACGGTTCGCTATTAGTCAAACAATGTCCAAGTTGTGTGAGTCGTGTCCGGCAGTTAGCGGTGTGTCTAAGACATCGACCTATAGATTTCAAGTTTGCATCTAAACTTTTAGTTAGATGTTTCGCTCGTTACTGAGCTGAGCTGACTTTCTGTACATATATCTATTTTGTGTCATGGAATCGTACTCTCGTAGTTCACGGTTCGCTATTAGTCAAACAATGTCCAAGTTGTGTGAGTTGCGTCTGGCAGTTAGTGGTGTGTCTCAGACATCGACCTGTAGATTTCAAGTTAGTGAACTTAGTTTTAACTACGTCGAAATCAGTGACCATTTCACTCATTCATCCAAGGAGTAGGTGGACCTACCAACTTTTTAATAGACTTTCTAAACTTGTTGATGCTATGATTAAGCACATGGTAAAGATGTGTGTGACGACTTTGAATGGTAATACTCGTATAATAATCATTATAGTCAATCTGTCTAATATATCTGATTGAAACTGAATCTGATAAACTGTGATGTTTCAAAGATTAATCAACGAGTAGGTATAATTTCAGTATCATAAAGCAGTCAGATAGTAAAACACTCCACTAGGCAATGGGCAACCGTTACCCAAATTACAGCTAAACATTAATCTGGATCAAGTGACCAGTGATCCAGAACATGTTACTTTCGCGAAGGCTTGTCAAGATATTGATTGACAGCCGTCCACCGATTAGATATGCCACGCTATCTTTGAACCGGTCGGCTGCGGTTTTGTATGTAAATGCATACGTCACACGCCCGACTCGCGGGATTTTTTACTAGCAAACTGCTCCTCAAAATCATCAGGCTTGCAAACAAATAAATATATGGAAAACGTGATACTCTTTTGTAATTCACGCTATGTGCTGACTAGTGAATGCATAAAGCGCTGGTATACACGTTGAACCATAAAACAAGGTGAATTCTTAGTTTTATAGTGCCATTAAAGATCTCCAGAACACGATTTACGGAAATAAATTTTGATTAAATGAAATTGTGGTTAGATTTATCTCGTGGGGGACAAAGATTAAAATCATTTTATTTTAAAGCTGAATTAAACATTTCCGATCTGAGTCTATTAGATAAAAATGTATGTGAACACTGCATAATCAGCTCATAATGTTCCCACTGCTGGGACAAAAGCCTCCTCTCTTCGAGAGGGAGTGGGCCGTAATCCACCACGCGGGCCCAGTGCGGGTTGGTGGATGTCACATGTCTTCGAATTTTTAGTTCTAGGACATGCCGGTTTCCATACGATGTTTTCCTTCACCAAGTAAAGCGCCTGCTTGGGTTCGAACCCCAGACCTACAACTCGGTAAATCGGAGCCGTTACCACTGGGCCGCCACTGCTCACGGTCACAGGTTAGATTTATCCTGTGGGAGACAAAGATTAAAATTTCGTTAATTCTAATTCATTTTATTTTAAAGCTGAATTAAACATTTTTGATCTGAGTCTATTAGATGAAAATGTATGTGAACACTGGCTGTTGTTAAAATGCAAGAAATATTAGCTAGCCGTTAAACTTGTTGGCGAATCCAATGAGTATTGTAAAACTCGAATAAAAACGTCCAGTATGTTGAAAAAGAAAAAATAAGATGTTGATAACATGTTCTACTCAATAAAGATATATCGCACGGTCATCGCGAGGCAAAATTTATAGTTTCGGCGTTTGTACTAGTCACTGTGGCTGGCAATTAATTGGCAGACGGACGGACTTACACGTTCTCAGTATGGGCATTAGGTAGGTATATGTAGCAGTAAAACCAGTCCCGCCCTATAGGGCATTGCAATTACACGTAGATAGGTGAAGACGGAGCCCTAGGCGTCACTACGCGCCGACGATCGCAGATTGATATCGCTCCGGACACAAAAGAAGAAACGTTCAGTGAATAATAAGACCTGGGCCACGAGACCAGCGCACAGGAGAAACAACATCTTTTAAGGATTCGTAGAATATAAAGTGAGCTAAAACGATGACCACCAAGAATTGACCAAAATATACAAATCAGCGGGCCGAGCACGGGCGTGTCAAGACGGTTGTGACAAGACATGATAAATCATGTCATGTTAATTCGTACTAGCATTTTATGACCAAACAGTTTTATCGCTCAAACTGTGATAAAATGTGTGACTGAAGTCATGTCACAGTAGGCCGTGCTCGCCCCTCTGATGACTTAGTAATTGGTTCGGAATTAAGGAAAATTAAATAATCACTTATCTATAGGTACGATTATTGGACAAAGTCGTTACGATGTACCCGGTGGCGTAGTTTTACTGTCTAGTAGGTAATCCTGTATTTTTTTACATGTCGACAACACCTACGTATTATATCGATAATAAGAATCATTATCGTGTCAATGATATACCGCTCAAAGCATCCGCCTGTTCAAGAGCTGCACTTTAGGGTTTCACGAGAAGTGAAATGATCTGCCGTAAATGTATCGTCTAAAGATATTCGCTTTGAAGCTACGATTACAGCTAAGAGCTTCGAATAACTGCATAAAATGAATTTACATTGGCATCTTTCGATTATTTTTCGATAGATTTTATTGCAACGTATCAAAATAGGAAAACCTTTTCTGAGAATTCTATTTCTAGACAGTAAGAAGAACAACGGTATTTCTGCAAAAAAAGGATAATATTATTTCAGTTTGTTATGTTAATGAAAACCAGCCAATTGCGAGTCAGACTCTCGCACGAAGGATTCCGTACCATTATCTATAAAAACGACAAAAAAATCATGTTTGTTGTATGGGGAGCCCCCTTAAATATTTATGTTATTTTATTTTTTAGTTTTTGCTGTTATAGCGGCAACAGACATACATCATCTGTGAAAATTTGAACTGTCTAACTATCATGGTTCATGAGATACAGCCTGGTGACAGACGGACGGACAGCGGAGTATTAGTAATATGGTCCCTTTTTACCCTTTGGCTTTTTTTGTAACAAAAAGCGGTTTCAACGGTAGATAAACAGCCAGTAGTAACTCAAATTAAAAATCCAATTCAAACAACCTTACCTATTACTTTACTGCTAGTATAACTCGTGGTTACAGCCATCATAAACATCATATAAAACGCAGACGCACTACGCGAATGATAATAAGCTTAGGATCCATTCAGTATCATTTCTCGGTGTAAGGTAATTTCCTACTAGTTGAATCTGCACAGTGTGCAACCAAACGGAGCTGCGGAGGAAGTAAATCACGCGTTTAATCGTCCATATTTTACAATTTGCCCCACAGTAAGTACTCAAGTAATAAAGAGATGTTTAAAAACTGGCGAAGCAAATTCTCAAGACGATATTGTACTGTCGTTCGATGAAAATTTAAGAAAGTGAGGGGAGTGAGCTGTTGTAAACCACAAATATGGTGACCAACGGAATATTATACGACCGCGGCAAATTACGGCCATAATATTTTATTTATCTTTACAGCTTTTAAAGCTTTAAAGCTGCGTTAATACTAAATGGATTCACGCTGATCAGGCACTAAAAGAAAAGCTGAATGGATCAGCAACTTGTGCGAGATTCCGTGAACGTCATAAAATTGTTTCAAGGAAAGCTGTTTTGTTGAACGAATATAAGGATAAAGAACTGGTACTTTCTATTTAGTTAGTTAGTTTTTAATGACCGAACACCCAATATTTTATATCTCGTTACCTATTTATGTCAAATGTGGTTTCAAGCAGATAATATCAGGGCTCGGCATTAAATTATAATTGGCATAATCCGTCAGGTATTGTACGAATATGTATGCCACAACTCATGAAACGCCTATACAAATTCTCCAACCAGTAATCCATTTTCCTGGAACTACGTTTAAGCATAAACAAACAATCTTGATAAAACATTAAGCATACAAAACCTAACTAAGAACAACCTAGTTAAGAACTTAAACAATGCTGACTTAGATACTTGTGGCTCGTGTAGCAGTGAACTAAGTGTTGAGGTTTACATTGTATCGAACACGGTTCATTGTCAGTATGTAGACGCAGGAGCGGCAACAAGGGGAGTGAGTGGAAAAATCGAGCAATTTTCCGGATGCCGTTATAGCTAATACGACCTTCTGAGGCGGCTGTCGATTAATCTCTGTCGACCGCGATGGGCTCCGACTGCACGATATAAGGAACCAATAGAACGGGAACTCCGACACTTCAGATACAACCATCATTAGCTTCCTCTTAAGTGGAATGCGGGAGGGGAAAGGCAGGCCAATTTACGCTGGCTGAAGAACATGATGGATCCCTTTGAGCACGGAACGCGGAGATGATCCAACCGTTACACCCTGCTAGTGAGTGCACTCGAACGTGTAAGATAAGGCTACCAATATATGGAGCAAAAGTCGCAAAATAATATTGATTAAGTTGGGCTCTACCAAAAAAATATAATCGGAAAGGCGATAAACGTGATTACGTAGCCACTGCTCATTCAAATGCGAAAAGCCAATCGTTTGATAGTCTAATTGGCAATTGCGGAGATAAAGGAGCAATTTGGCTTTGAACTACGATTTGCAACGGATTCTAATCAGATTCGTCGAAGCTCTATATTGCTTTTTACATATTAAACCTGATTTCCTTTCCCACTAAAACTTAAGCAATCAACTAGGTTGTAAACTGGCCGCATTCCTAGTACTAGCAATACGGGACGAGGAAAGCAATGCACTAGAACACGTTTCGATGCAAATAAGAGCGTTTACGCTAGGTGCCTACAATGGTCATTACCACGTTTCAATTCGCAGAGAATTGCCGTTGCTCTAAACAGCTAAATGGCGTAAAACGAAACTCACGAGCGTACGAGTATGTTGCACATGAGGAATATTCATGACTCGGCCGGTAAATGGAGTAGCCGAGTCAATTCAATAGCGTGCAACTTGAAGCCCATTTCAGCTAAGTAGAAACTTTGTATGTTGTAAGGAGAAACATTTTAACAGCCGTTAATATTTTGCTGCATAATAAAACTGGAACATAAAATACTGTTTCTTATTAATGTTAGCTAGATTTATTAATTGCGTGTTAACTTTCGCACCATATTTTCTTTCGCTTAAGCGGCCTCAGATTGAACCCCGTGTTCCATAATCCATGCTGCTACTTTCTGTATAACCATGATCTGCTTAGTCGCAAGTAGCTGCAAGTATACAGGGTCAAATTAAATTAACTAGCGAAACTCTGCAGACGTGATGGGTATCGATATCTAAACATGATAAAATAAAAAAGATTTGATGATCTTTTTGGGGTTAATGACCGCTGGTGGTGTTGTTACTTGAAGTGTGAGT
Source organism: Tiliacea aurago (assembly GCA_948098905.1). Classification (NCBI taxonomy): domain Eukaryota; kingdom Metazoa; phylum Arthropoda; class Insecta; order Lepidoptera; family Noctuidae; genus Tiliacea; species Tiliacea aurago. The sequence continues at coordinate 16,491,665 of OX402587.1, read as the reverse complement.
TGATAAAATCTATTTTATCATGTTGAGATATCGTTACCCATCATGTCTGTGAAGTTTACACACTAAAACAGCTTTTTAAACTGATATTTTAAGTCGGCGGATGATGTCCGCAAAAAAAAAACATCCACAAATTATTTATTTTTTGTTTTATCATGTTTAAATATCAATACCCATCACGTCTGCGAAGTTTCGCTAGCTAATTTAATTTTACCCTGTATATTGACAAGCGCACGTAAAATACATACTTATAACTTGACTTGAAGTCATTGTAAGGTATACTTCACAAAGGCACTTCTTGGTTCCTTGCAGGATGTGTGTAACGCGCTAATGACGTTCGTCTGTTGAGTTATGTGCAGTCCTGAGATTGCCATGGTCGTAATATGTATACTACACCTGGCAGGGCTAGTGGCCAGTAATCGTAAAAAACGTAAACGTATATATACAAAATGTCCCAGAATTAACGCACAACCTCTCACTGTTTCTTATTAATGTTAGCTAGATTTATTAATTGCGTGTAAACATTCGCACTATATTTTCTTTCGCTTAAGCGGCCTCAGATTGAACCCCGTGTTCCATAATCCATGCTGCTATTTTCTGTATAACCGTGATCTGCTTAGTCGCAAGTAGCTCCAAGTATACAGGGTCAAATTAAATTAACTAGCGAAACTCTGCAGACGTGATGGGTATCGATATCTAAACATGATAAAATAAAAAATATTTGATGATCTTTTTGGGGTTCATGACCGCTGGTGGTGTTGTTACTTGAAGTGTGAGTTGATAAAATCTATTTTATCATGTTGAGATATCGATACCCATCATGTCTGTGAAGTTTACACAATAAAACAGCTTTTTAAACTGATATTTTAAGTCGACGAACGATGTCCGTTAAAAAAAAATTCGGATGTCGGTGTCTTTGGATCTGTATTTTAGTTTTTGCCACCGACTTCCGAAATTAAAGTTATTTTTTTCTTTGTAGCGTTTTTTGGTAGTCGGTAATTTTTTATATAAAAAACTTTTTATTTTTCACTTTTTAGTGGTTTAGTTTTTAATTTCTCTAAGTTACAATAGCCTAATGTCAACTGCTCATCACTTTTTACAAAATATTGCTTTTCCCGATGCTGGGACGTTAATTGTTGAGTGTGTTCTCCTGGTAAGAACCAGGAAAGCTGCCACTCACCATATCCATTGTGACGAGCATAAATTGCTTACCAACCATATTAAAGTTCCTAATCGAATCGCAACCCGTTAAATACTTATTATTATGTTGTTCCGGTGGCCATCTGTGGTCTCCATCACCAGTTCCACTTCACTAAATGGTGATTTCCGGGAGCAAATGCACGAGTTACTATAAAAAATACCCAAATCGCTATAGGTTCACCTATAAAATTTGAGGATTTCCCTCGATTTCCATGGGATCCTCTCATCAGATTCTGATTTAGGCAATGGAACCACCTCGGGAGCATATCTTTTCAAACAAAAGTATAAAAAAATACCCAAATCGCTATAGGTTCACCTATAAAATTTGAGGATTTCCCTCGATTTCCATGGGATCCTCTCATCAGATTCTGATTTAGGCAATGGAACCACCTCGGGAGCATATCTTTTCAAACAAAAGTATCATTTTCAAAATCGGTCCATAATCGACGGAGAAATCGGTGACCAAACATAAAAAAAACATACAGCCGAACATATAACCTCCTCCTCTTTGGAAGTCGGATAAAAATGAATAAAAGCTTATTTATCCATACCAAAATCAATGTATGCGTCCATACAAAATATGGAGCGTATAATAGGATAATGTTTTTCGCCGCTCAAAACACAGGTCACATCGTTCGACACACATGCGCAATCCCAGAGGAATTAAGTTATTAGCTAAAACGCTCGGTTCCAATACACGGCAGCCAGTCCAATGTCCGGACATTTTACTCTTCAATTTGAATTCAATGGACGGAATTAGAGAACGTGTGGGGACGCGTTGTGAGAAGTACCACGATAAACTATTAACGTTATGTGACATGGGGTTTTCTGGTTTTCTAGATCTTGGAACCACTTGGCGGTTATATAATATAATTTGTTGCCGCCGTTCCTGTGGGCGAGATTTTCCCCTACCTTGATGTCGACGTCGAAAGAGTAATTTTATACTTTATTTTTAGTAACTAAAGGCTTGAACCAGAGGTCGGAAACCAATTTATTATGTTGATGAGACCCTACATTTTTAACGCATTTAATCAGTATGAGCGAGGCTTCAGACAATCAATTTATGTAGACGTTTATTTTGCCGTTTGTGTGTCACTGTCCGATATTTATGCATGTAAAATAACTGTAGTTTTAAATGAGATTATTATTAGAATATGGATATGCATCCTTTGTATGTACGAGCATCCCATCAATCTAATGATTAGCACTTAAGAAGACTTTATTTGCTGGTTAAATGATACACTGCGGATAAACGACTAATAGCATTAGGGGAACAGGTATTTGTAATTTTGTTAATTCAACTATTTGTGTTGTGCCGCCTTAAATATATCAGTCGCTATAAATAGCCTCGTAATCGTCTTTCATCGGGTCAGCTCCCTCGGGTGGACAGACGACACAGTTGTCGTATCGTTATTCGTGAACGAACGTAAATCTGCGAAGAGTTGATTAGCTTAATTGAGGTCATTAATCGGTAGAATCGCGACGACGGGCGTATCGTGTTTAATTAACTAACGAATGGACGGACATTCGATTATCTTAATGTGGATGCGTCGGGTGCGCCGCGGACGATCCTCCCTCGTGCACACACCGGACATCGACTCGACGGCCACTGCTTCCCCTGTCACGTACACGACACTGTGTTTGCAACGCGTTCAGTTTTATACCCAATAAAGTTCAGACAATTTTAAAACAGACGTACCTGGAAAACTAACACTTTGTGTTTCAATTGACGTATTACTGTTTGCATCGGTTTTATTACACCTATTAATTTGCGAGAAAGCTACAAAATTATTTGTATTTTACCGTACAAAAAGACCATGTTTTCAACGAACACTGTAGATCTTTTGTTAGGTGGATTTGAATTTCTGTTATTCCTTGTAAGCATGCTATCTGCAACTAAGATCTTCAGAAAACGGAATGAGCTTATTAAATCCTAAGGTACACCCACGAACTAAGTCACAACTAATTAAATTTAAAGGCTGTCCTAATTGTTGTTTAGGTCGGAATCCCCTGGGCTTACACGTAACTTTCTTGCGGCGTATACGCGTAAACTGACACAATATTTTAAGCCTTCTCTTGAAACTCTAAAACCCCGAAGTCGGGGGCCCGTCAGCGCGTTATCATGCATGTACAATTAAACAAACAGCAGTTTGCGGTGACACAGCTTTTGTTTATCGTTTAACTCAACGCACAGCTGAATCTCTTAATCCTAAACAAATATCGCGGGTTGGTTGTACATTACCCCTATAAATTTTCTATCTGCCGCATGGCACAGGGCCGTGGAAAATCCGCTACCATTCAACGAGATACAATGAGAAACGGTAAACGAACGATTAAATCGCGCAGTTGCTGGCAATAATATAAACAACTGATTAAACCGGCCCTGCGGTCACAAAAGGAGACATTAGTTAAGGGGCCAGGTTTCGCTGCGTACCGACCCGATAATGGTAGGAAGTGATAGCGCCCGAGAAACGCTACGGGGAGAACTGGTACACTTTGTACCAACACTTGATTACCACCGAGTATTGTACCAAGCTCCGTACTCATATCCGTCACGTCTTACCCCTTTACCGCGTTCTTTACAGTTAAAATTCATAACCGCATCTAACTTATCTAAAACGCGAATCCATATCTAAATTTTGTAAGCAATTTCAAGTTGTTACCCTGAATATTAAATGTGCAAAGAAGGGTTGAAAGGGCAATTACAGCTATGCGGGGTGGATAATTACTATCAAACATTGCAGCGGGTGGCGCGCATCAGAGTGAGGGAGAAAGCACAGTGGATTTGTATAGGGTTGTCTCTGTCTTTAGTCTTAAGCTGCACGACTAGAGGAGTTTATATTACATCCTCGGGCTTTATGGGGCGGGTGCTGATAATTAGAACGAAAGATGCGCAGCCACGCGACTCGAACCGTAATCAGTGGTTTAAACTATGAGAACTTTAATACAATAATTTTGGGAGCAGAAAATATCCACTATGTGTGCTCACATTATAATGATATGGAAGCATAGTACTAATTAAAGTTATATAATTTAGCCATCTAAGAGAAAGCTCATGGTCACCATTTGACAGCTTTTATAATACAAATGTCAGTTCTTTACAGAATCAATAATTTAGGGAAGGATGTACGATGTCATAATCATCTATCAAGTTTAACATTAACGTTTTGTTTCTGATGAACTAATCCATAGCATGCATTATAAATCAGAATGACAATCACTCATGCGAAATTGAAAAGATGACAGCCCGAGTTAAGTACCAAGTTTTCATATAACAGTTCGGAATCATATAGATTTCATACCACTTACTTGAACCATAAATTCGGCTGCTAACAAAGAAGATGCGTTACCTGTAAAAAAGATAACAGCATTTTAGTAAATGCATGTTATCCCAATGTTTTACCAGTATCTGTTTTTAAAGCTACATAAATACGCTGATAGTGCGTTTACCTAGCTTCCATGCGCCCTATGTCTTATCAGCCCTGTCACCGCTATCACCTCGTCACTTGGACCGAGCCTGCTTACAAACAGCGCTATCGCAACGCGCACTCGCTAATTTGCGCCAACCACTCGACGACCATCCAACAAGTTCTGAAGTCCAGACGCGATTACCCAGTCAGGATGATTTATTTATAGCCCGCGTTAAGTATAAGTAGTTCATAAGATAGCGAATAATAAGCCCTATCGCTTAACTTATCATTCGGTTAATTAAAATTACCAATGTAAATGCCACTTCATCTAGCTCATTGTGAGTGGTTAGTGTCCGTATGCGTTTTTATCTGGCTTTTGCATGGAAGGAAATTTATGCGTGCGTGTGAATTCGTTCTTAATAGAAGAGTGGATGAAGATAAAGTTGATGAGACCTAAATGTTATAAAGGTTTATGATAGCGCAACAGGCATTTAATTACGGTTTATCAGTTATGGTTATACTGCATTTTTCACGTAGTGCGTCTCTGTTTGATCAAACAGGCTTCGGAAATAATGACAGAACTCCATTATTGCACACACGACACACCTGCCAATATATTTGAATAAAAAAAAAATAAGTTAACACAAAAAGGAGTTGAGCAAAATATACTGGAAAAGAAGCTCTACGTAGGTGTACACAACCTCAAACAAGAAGAACCGTCAACAATGTTTTCCTATTCGAGCGAGATTTGCGAATTCCCAGTATTAATCTGTCATAAAGTAATTATCATTAAGTGACAGATAAGACAGTTTTATTTATTTTAAAGATTTAATTTAACAATACACTCCAACGAATGTTTAATCCCCGACATCCGTTGCTCATCTGTATACAGTACGCTACAAAAACAAGCGCAGCACTCGCGCCCGCTCCACTAAGTGACAAAGGTACCGCGGTAAAAGCACGTACAAACCGTATCAACGGCCACGGTACTTAGCGGAACAAACAATGGATCAGTAGCAATCATATGGAATACCATCGAGACCGCGGGACTGAACGAAAGCCTTGTTTTTGTTGGCTTGGACCGTGGCCCACAGGGCCCGGACATGTCAAATCAATTAAGGATAACATTCGGGACAACGGGTAGACATATGTCTGTTATTTTACGCAATTAAGTTCACAGACTTACAGTAGTATCCATGTAAAGCCATTAACTTTTTAAAAATGTAAGTTTATGAGTAAAGTAATTGGATGATGGCGATCGAATGACAGAAGTAATTTCGTGATACATTAAGGTAAATAAGTGAGGTTAATTAAAATGGGGAAGATAACTGTGGAATTAATGGCGCAACTACCAGATGTACGCGTCCCTCAGGCCATTTTATTAGTAATAAAAATCTTAAGGGCTATGTCGGTTCAATACGTCCTGATTGGTTGTAATAAATAAGGATGAAAGACAAGGAGGCTGTATCTCTGTTGCCTCCTCATTAAAAATAAGCATTATTACAAGCACATCCAAAATTATGTTCGTCACCTTTAAGGCTATTTTTGTCTGCTCATTGCACGATAAGAATCTGCTTCACCGACTCAGCTTTATATATTTCTTAGTAATTGTCAATACCACAGTAAGACATTCAGCCATCTTCTTTATAAGATAGACCGAATTAAAAATGTAACACTGAGAGACGCTGAGAATTAAATTAAAGATTTTTTTTAAATTAAGTATTTAATAAATGGTCCTGACCATTTATTAAATAGTTAATTTAAAAAAATCATTAAAAAAAGTATTCGGTTGATGTCAACTCGACATTTGTCAAAGATGTTTGATATTTTGGTCTTTCATATCAAGTAATTAAATAATTATAGTTGTGTACGCAATAGTCTGCTCAGTGCCGTAGCTTCAAAAGGTAGTCCTGACTTGATAAAGGAAAGAATTTGAATACTGACCGGTGTCTTTGTTATTTGACATTATTATACCTACAATTTTAATTTCGACAAGGTTCTAAATTTTATTATTTTAAACATATTTTATATTGTTTTTTTGTTAATGTTGGATGTTGTAGGCTTAATAGACTGTAGATCGGTAGACCATTTTCTATTTTGTTAATTACCTGGTACTTTTGACGGGCCTACGCTGTCCTCTCATACCTATTAACACTGTCATTTGAAAACATTGTAAAAGCAATTTTTTTCTAAAAGAGTAACCGTGGAGTTTCTTGCCGGCTCTTCTCCATAGGAAACGACCAATTGGAACCGTGCACCTAGCTTCTGACGTTTCATAAGTGAGAAGTTTGATTTCACATAAGCATACATGGGGTATGCTTATGTGAAATCAATGTATTTTTGATTTGGATCTGTATTTTAGTTTTTGCCACCGTCTTCCGAAATTAAAGTTATTTTTCACTTTGTAGTGTTTTTTTTTTAAGTTAAATATTTTGATTTTTTCACTTTATAGTGGGTCAGTTTGTAATTTATCCAATTTACAATAGCCTAATGTCAACTGCTCATCACCTTTTACAAAATATTACTTTTCCCGATGCTGGTACGTTAATTTTTGAGGAGTTCTCCTGGTAAGAATCAGGAGAACTACCACGACATTGTAACTATTTGTGACGAACATAAATTGCTTAGCAACCATACTAAAGTACCTAAACGAATCGCAACCCGTTAAATACTTATAATTAAGTAGTTCCGATGGCCATCTGTGGTCTTCGTCATCAGTTCCACTTCATCAAAATGGTGCTTTCCAAGTGGAACTACTTATTTGTTTTATTTCAAATAATTTCCCGGGCAGTTGTCGAGTGCCGAACATTTGGTCCTATCGAGTCGGATCGCGAAAGTGCAATCGCGCCGGCAAGTGAAGTGACAGTTTTGTGACGTGTGGTGAGGCATAGAAACCAGTGGTGGATCGCCCTGAAGTGCCTGTAAAATCCCCGGTGTGTGGGTGATCAGCGGTGTACAGCAGCGCAGCAACGAGGTTGCAGCCGTCTCCGCCAGGGGGCGCCACCACCAGTATTGAGGCACAACGAGGCAACGGTGACATCAGAGACAAGAGAGCGACGAGATATCAGCAACGAAATCAAGAGTGACGACACACTAGCAAGTAGCAGCGGTATCAGCAGTGACGTGCTTGAGGTTTGGCAGACAAAACAGTGAGTTAATCCCAGTGTTGTTATTATTTTAAACTTGTAAACTCAGTGAATTTTAAAGATCAACTTGGTGCAATTGCAAGTGTTTGAGACTTTTAAGATTTAGTACTTAGTAGTTTGGACTTAGAATAATTAAGAATAAGGTGTTGTGAAGTCAAACTTTATCTAAACACTTGTAAAAGTTGGCCAGTTTTGTTCATTGACTTGTAATTTTTTCGTCGGTTGCATTAAATTAGGAAATTGATTTTATTAATTAGAAAACTCAGTAGTTTGTTGTACACAATGGAATCCTTAGGAAAATTGCAATTAAACAATAAATCCATTATAGAGAAAGGTACAATTAACTTCAAAAAATCACCTAAGGATCGTCTTACACAAACGTACATTGAAACAAGATTAGAAACATTAGAAGTACAGTGGAAACAATTTGTTGAAACTCATAGACGCATTATAGAAAAGGCAACCGACGAGGAATTCAAAAAGAATGTTTAATTTACCACAGAAACGTATGACTCGACTGAAGATTTGTTTATTAACTATAAATCCGAATTAAAAGAGCACTTACTCCAATTCAGTCCGTGCGAAAGTTCTAATATTACCAGTAATAAACAGTCTAATTCAAATGTGAAATTGCCACAAATTTGCCTGCCTACGTTTTCGGGGCTCTATTCTGAATGGGTTACGTTCCGAGATTTATTTACGTCACTGATCCATAAAAATAATGCACTAGATGATGTTCAAAAACTACATTATTTAAAGGGTCATCTCTCAGGTGAAGCCGACCAGTTGCTTCGGCATATTCCTGTGACTGCGTCGAATTATGATGAGTGTTGGTCAATTCTAAATAAACGATTTGACAATAAAAGGTTTTTAGCCAATTGCATGCTCAAACGGCTGGTCCATCAGTCGTCGATTACCAAAGAATCCTCTACTAACGTTAAAACCTTGTTAGACACGACTGTCGATTGTTTGCATGGTTTACGCAGTCTAGGCATTGATGTAAGCTCCTGGGATGCAATTGTTGTTTACTTAGGCTCAGAAAAGTTGGATACCTAGTCCCGCAAATTGTGGGAACTAAGAGTTAGTACGAGTCCTAATGATGAATTACCCACGTTTGATGAGTTCAAAACTTTTATGGAGTCTAGGTTTAGAGCCTTAGAGTATCTAGATCCTAAAGCTAATAAACAGAATAGTGCTCGTGATAATCATGCCAAATCTTTTCATGTCGGTTCTCAAAGATGTGCATTATGTTCTGGAGATCACAAATTGTGTCACTGTAAAACATTTGCTAAGAAAGATTGTGACGAACGTCGTGAGTTTGCACGAGTCAGTAAGCTTTGTTACAACTGTCTAGGAACAAACCATTCCGTCTATTCTTGTCGTCAACATACCAAATGTCACCTTTGTAAGAAGAAGCACCACACATTACTTCACCCAAAATCAACTCCCAATTCTGCTGAAATTGTTGATGGTTCAGCAGAAACGAAAGTGGTGGCTGCTAATGCAGCTACCTCTTCTAGTCAAGGTGAGACTAAACCCATTTGTTGTTTTGCGGATGTTCACAACCACGGTCTGTTAGCCACAGCCTTGGTCAACATTGAGTCAAGAACTGGTACTGCTGTTGTTTTAAGAGCTCTGATGGATCAGGGTTCTCAAGCCTCGTTTATAACAGAGGCTGCAGTTCAGTTGCTTGGACTGAAGAAAACACCTGCTCACACCGAGATACTTCGACTAGGCGATGACGAGGGAAACTCAATACCCTCAAAGTGGATTGTTCGATTTAAATTGCAGTCACGTCTAGATCCCACCTTCATTTTATCTGTCGATGCTTACGTATTGAATAGACTCACATCTCATCTTCCTGAGAAGAAGATAGTTCAGGTATCGGCTTCGTTCTCGTCCTTAAAATTAGCTGATCCGTCCTTTGATACGCCAGGGAAAATTGATTTATTGTTTAGTACGCGTGTGGTCGGAGAAGTTTTATTGGATGGTTTAGTCAAGGGTCCGCCGGGATCTCCAGTCGCGCAGAAGACCAAGTTAGGCTGGATCTTGTCTGGTGAGATCCCATCGTCGGCTATCTCTCAGTCAGTATGTTATCATACTGTAGTACAGTCAGCGGATGTCAATGACCTTTTGCGTAAGTTTTGGGAGTTGGAGTCAGAGCCCTCAGTTCATAGTGTGATCTTGACTGAAGAAGAACAAAAATGTGAGGATTTCTACTCTAAAACCACCAAACGCGACGCGACCGGGAGCTATGTTGTAAAACTACCATTCAAAACCGATTCGCCGACTTGTACGTTCGGTGGGTCAGAGGTCATTGCTCGCAGGCGCTTTATCAACCTAGAGAATAGATTATTGAAAGAACCGAAATTAAGGACACAGTATAGTGCAGTCATTAATGAATACATTCAACTGGGACATGCTGAAATTGTCCCTCAGATAGAATTAGGTAATGATGCGTTCTATCTACCACATCACGCGGTGGTGCGTGAGGATAAAACCACCACTAAGGTTAGGGTCGTCTTCGACGCTTCATGTACAGGCCACAATGGTGTATCATTAAATCAAGAATTAATGGTTGGCCCAACCCTACAACCTGATTTGCGTCAAACTATTATGCGATGGCGCTGTCATCCCATAAGTTTGGTCGCAGATATCGTTAAAATGTACCGTCAGGTTAAGGTTGCAGATGACGATGCTAACTATCAGCGCATTTTATGGCGTGACAATCCAGAAACTGAATTGAAGCATATTCGGTTGTTGCGTGTTACCTTTGGAACATCCTCTGCGCCATACCTAGCGGTCCGGTCTCTACAGCAACTAGCTCGTGACGAAGGAAATGATTTTCCTCTGGTGGCAAACAGAGTCCTTACATCATTTTATGTAGACGACCTGTTGACGGGTTGTCAATCTGTCGCTGAAGGTGAACAAATTTATCACCAACTAAATGAATTATTAGGTCGTAGGGGCTTCAAGCTTCAGAAGTGGTCCAGCAACAGTGACGAATTATTAAACAAAATAAACGAAGATACTGTTAGGCAGGACAATTTAGAACTTAAAATAGATACACTTACGAAGATTTTAGGGTTAACTTATGATAGAAATTTAGATGAATTTAGATATACTGTTCAGCTTCCTCCGCCCGAAACCCCTATAACCAAGAGAAAGGTGATATCTGATATCGCTCGTTTGTTTGATCCTCTCGGCTGGCTCGCGCCAGTGATAGTAACAGCTAAGGTGTTTATTCAACGCCTGTGGTTGGCAGGATCCGAATGGGACGATGAACTTCCAGATCACTTGTCAAGGGAATGGCTTAGTTATAGAAACAACCTTCATCATCTTAGGGACTTCCGTCTACCACGATGGATTCATACGAGTCAACTTGACGTCCTATTAGAGTTGCACGGGTTCTCTGACGCCTCTAATGTCGCTTACGCAGCCGCTGTCTATGTCCAGTGTATTGATGTCACTGGTCACGTTCATGTTAGTCTGGTTGCAGCTAAGACTAAGGTGGCCCCTGTCAAACAAGTATCCATACCTCGTGTGGAGTTATGTGGTGCCTTACTGCTTTCAAAACTTCTGCGTGCAGTTTCCGACACCTTGGGTATCTGTAAAGAAAACATACATGCCTGGACTGACTCGACAGTGGTGCTCGCCTGGTTGAGCAGCCACCCCAGCCGCTGGAAGACCTTCGTCGGCAACAGAGTGTCTGAAATACTTACCGTGATGGAGAATAGTCAGTGGTCGCACGTTCAGTCCAGTGACAATCCCGCAGACAGCGCATCGCGCGGCGTGAATCCTTCCGAGTGCGCTGACCTAGAGTTGTGGATAGAGGGACCTAGTTGGTTGAAAAATAAAGAAATTAATCAAATTAGAAAGGAAATTAAGGAAACTAACCTAGAGGAGAGAAAATCATTAGTAGCATGCAACACAGTAATAAACGAAACAAGTGAGGATTCTATAATTTCAAAATATTCATCTCTTAGAAAACTCACTAGAGTAATGGCTTATTGTAAAAGGTTCTTAAAGTTTAAAAATAAAAATGATACAACAAAATTCGATAATTTTCTAACATATTCTGAAATTCAAGGGGCATTACTTACTTGCATTAAATTATGTCAAGCGGAACATTTTGAATTGGAGATGGATAGTTTAAAATTAAGGGGAGAAATAAATAAAAAGGGGGTACTTACCTCACTCAATCCTTACCTGGATCAGGAACAGATTTTGAGAGTTGGCGGTAGGTTACACAGAGCCAACCTTCACGAAGACTCGAAGCATCCTATAATTATTCCTCGCAAGTCACATTTAACTCACCTCCTGATAACTGACGCACATGAGAGAACGTTGCATGGCGGGCCTCAGTTAACTCTTAATTATTTGCGATCCAAATATTGGATAATAAATGCGAAGGGTATAGTTAGGCACTTCGTGCGCAAATGTGTTATTTGCATTCGTTTTTCCGCTCAGTCTGTACATCCTTTAATGGGGTCATTGCCCTCTGCTAGGGTCAATGCAAGCCGACCTTTCTTTAGAAGTGGCGTGGACTATGCAGGTCCTATTAGCATCCGGCCTACGAAGGGTCGCGGTTATCACTCCACCAAAGGCTACATGTGTTTATTCGTGTGTATGGCCACTCGGGCCATACATTTAGAAGTCGTCAGTGACATGACATCGCAAGCCTTTTTAGCAGCCTTCAAGCGATTTACAGCGCGGAGAGGCCATTGTGGTGAGATGTGGAGCGATAACGGCACTACCTTTGTGGGAGCTAACAAGGAGTTGAAGGCGTTTTTCACCCACGAAAGGTCTGGCATTGCACCTGATATTGCCGATTGGTTGGCAACCAACGGAACAACTTGGAACTTTATTCCACCTCACTCCCCAAACTTTGGGGGCCTTTGGGAGGCTGGAGTGAAGTCAACCAAATACCATTTGAAACGAGTTATTGGTACAAGCACACTTACTTTTGAGGAACTGACGACAGTGCTTGCGCAAATAGAAGCCTGTCTGAACTCCAGGCCTATTTCCACTATCAGCACTAACCCAGAAGACCCATACCCATTGACACCGGGTCATTTTCTGGTAGGCGAGCCGTTGCTTCTTGTGCCCGAAATTAATTTTGAGAATTCTAATATTAATACATTGAGAAGATGGCAGTTAACTCAACGCATGGTTAAGGACTTCTGGCGTAGGTGGTCGCGTGAGTATCTGGTTTAATTTCACTAAAGGAACAAGTGGGCGCATCAAACCGTAGAACCGAACTTGGGTGACGTAGTGTTGGTTATGGAAGATGATCTTCCACCTGCAAGATGGCTCTACGGTCTCATAACCGAAAAGCATACTGGCTCGGATAAAATCACAAGAGTGGTTACATTGAGCTGTAAAGGTTCTACGATCAAAAGACCTGTGTCGAAGTTAATTGTGCTTCCTGTCACCTCATAAATGCCTAGTATGTTCATGTTTATTCAAATTAATGTTAGGATTAATTAATTATTAGTTAAGTTACAATTTAAGTTTAAAATTAAGATGTTATATGTTTTCAAGGTTAAGTTGTTATTTTGTCATTCAAATACAGTCCACTAGTGTTTTCACTTCCCACCTAATCTTGTTTGTTGCATGGTGGGCGGTCGTTTAGTTTATTGTTATATTTAACTAAATTCTGGACATTCTGTCCATGGTGGGCGGGATGTTCGATCGCGAGCTTCCTCAACGCTCGATAGATGGCGTTGTACCATTTGGGTGCCTCGCTGAATCGCGGTGTCAAGAGTCTCCGCTATTATCATATAGGATTTTTAACAAAATAAATTTTTGGTACTCGGTTGGACTACTATTTGTTTTATTTCAAATAATTTCCCGGGCAGTTGTCGAGTGCCGAACACCAAGAGCAAATGCACGAGTTAGGTACTATAAAAAATACCCAAATCGCTATAATGTGCCTATAAAATTTAAGGATTTCCATAAGATTCCCTCATCAGATTTTGACTTGGTGACAATGGGACCACCTCTAGAGCATACCCAAACAAAAAAATAATTTTCAAAGTCGGTCCACAATTGACAGAAAAATCAGTCAATATACATAAAAAAAAAGAAACAAACATACAGACGAGCATATTACCTCCTTTTTGGAAGTCGGTTAATAAAATACTCGACTTTAGCTCCTTAATAAGTACCAAATACACAGTTATTCAAACAGCCGACTCTGATAAGCTGAGTGATTATTATAGTATTCCGGAATACTAAACATGAAACAGTTTGCATGATAAATCAAAATCTGATACCCGTATTAAAGTTTCATCGTTTATTTAGGACGCATTACCATTTGACCCGCATGTTAGGGATCACTTATACACGGCTACCTACACTCCACAGGATTGACCCCATGCAAACTATCCTTGGGGTCTACTCCGAAGATAAATCCGAAGTATCGGTCGAAGGTTCCGCCGTTTCCTGACTACGGCGAAAGAAACAAAAATGACGGTCAGGGAGATAAGTCAAAGTCAAAAACGTTATTTGAAGTTGGGTAAGGATTCAAAGTCAAAGAAGTAAACTTTGGAAGTCAAGAAACGACCGAACATTCGGCCGATACTTCGGATTATTGCTTCGGAGTATGCCCCTTACTTCAAACTCGTACATAACACATGAGCGATTTATAACTTCAATATCTACAGGGTCAAATTGAATGAGCTAGCAAAACTCTGCAGTCGTGATGGGTATCGATATCTAAACACGATAAAACTAATTTGATGGATTTTTTAAGTGAAAACTTCAAAAATTACGAAAACAAGGTTTCGCACGCGAATCAAGCGTTGAATCCTTCTATTGCATAGAGCACTTTTTGGGTGAACAAAAATATGGAACTGGCGTCATCGTCACCGAACGCTTTCAATGAGCTATATGTATACTATTTTCTCTGCTATCGACAGTCCCCAAAGACTGACCCGCATGTTTTTTTTTTATGGGCCGCTGATAGTGTTGTCACTTGAAGTATGAGTTGAGAAAACTTGTTTAAATATCGATAGTTTGCACAAAAACAACTGATATTTCAAGTGCCTAATAGAAGAAAAGAAAGAATGAAAAATAGTTTATTGTGCACAAACAAAACGCACATTAAAACAAAATAACATTAATACAATACACACCTATAAAGTAGTCAAAGCCACGTATTCAATACACTAAAAAAAAAAAACAACGGTCCATGACCCCAGAAAAAATCTTTAATTTTTTTTTTTTTGTTTAGATATCGATACGCATAACGTTGGCAGAGTTTCGCTAGCTAATTTAATTTGACCCTGTATAAATATTATAAATAAAAGTCGCTTTTCGTGTCTGTCTGAGTGACCGCGTCGATCTTCTAAATTACCTGTGTAACAGATTTTGATGCGGTTTTTACTAGGGATACGCCTTTTTGCCGATACAATACCGATACCGATACTCTTATAAATATATCGGCGATACCGATACGGATACTGATACGCTTATTGAATTCAAAGATGAAGGTAAAATAAATAAATCATAAGTCAGGTTATTTTTTTTAATTATTAAGTATAAAACATAAAGACAGGTTGAGATTAGTTAATAGTTTTAGTAATTCAAATTAACAATCATTAGATTTTTGTAAAAACAAACAAAGTAAGTATTCTTAAGTTTTCCGGAGAAAGGCAGTTTCGCAAATCTGTTTGAATAAGACTTGCGGTGAAAATAGTATCTCAGATGGGACAGAACTCATTTGGATACTAAAGTACTTCTGCGTTTGAAAAGTATCGTTGAATCGGCCATAAAAATTTTGCCGATGCCGATATATCGGCAAACCCGCAGTATCGCCGATATATTGGTATCGCATGCCACTCTATTTTTTACCATCATTTATAGAAAAATAATTTCTTCGAAAGGTTTATGTGTATGCATTAAACTATTTACTTAGTAATAGACGGGACATAGCTAACAAAATCGTAATTCGATCCATTTGTCCTAGTGGGCAAAAGTCACTCAGTCTAGTACGCCTGCGATAAGCATGTTATAGTATGTGTATACAGACCTTCAAGTTACCAGAATCTATCCGTGTTTGATCCTGTAATGGAAGATGTATTAAAAAAACTTAGTACAAATAGTAAGTAAATAATCATATGTGGTGATTTTAATATTAACTTATTAGAAAGTAACGCGAATACTATCAGATTATTAAGTCTTTTTAGGTTATTTGATTTATCAAACGTTTTTGTTGAACCAACCCGAGTGACGGCTTCTTCTGCCACTTGTATAGATAATATTTTTTGTAATTGTGATTACTTACACAAACAAATTGTAAATAAGTTGCCATCTGATCACAGTGGACAAACAATAACATTTTGCTCCTCTATTCCTTTACAAAAAATTCAAATAAGGTTTAGGGCAATCACAAGTAAAAATTTAGAGAAATTAAATAATTCTTTGGCCAGTAAATTATGTGTTCAGAGTTATAATCATATTTGTGACCCAAATGAGTTCTACGCCGAGTTCTTTTCAATATTAAAGACGCAATTTAATGACACTTTTCCACTAAAGACTAAAAGTATTTACACAAAGTTCTTATTTAGTGATTGGGCGACTCCAGGTATTCGTAAAAGCAGGGAAAATCATTTTGGACTTTATGGCCTAAAGCAACATATGAATAATACTAGCTTTCATCAGCATGTTGCAAAATATTCTAAAACTTTTAAAAATGTGTGCAAATTAGCTAAAGTTCTTTATATTAGCAATAAAATAAAATCTTCTGATGATAAAATAAAAACTACCTGGCAAATAATAAATAATGAAACAGGTAGGAAAAAACAGCGTAATACTGAATTTAATTTAGAGACTGCACATGGGCCCATCACTTCAGATATAGAAATAGCTCAGGAATTCGAAAACTTTTTTGCTAAAATTCCCCTTAAAACTACTGAAACTTTAAATTCCTCACCCGCGCTTTCTGCTGCCTTACTTAGAAAGAATGTAAAGGCTTGCCCTATGGAGTTTAGGTTTCAGCATACAAACCCCGAGGCTGTTATAAAAGCTTTTAAAGATCTTAAAATTAAATCAACAGAAGATCTCTGGGGGATGTCTGTAAAAGTCTGTAGATCTATCATAGAAACCATTGCGCCCTATTTAGCTTTCTTATTTAACACCAGTGTGGACCAATTAGTCTTTCCGGATCTCATGAAACACAGTAAGGTAGTTCCTTTGTTCAAGTCCGGAGATAGTAAAGAACCCAACAATTATAGGCCTGTGTCAGTTCTGCCAGTTCTCAGTAAGGTGTTTGAAAAGTTGATTCTCAATCAAATGTTACGTCACTTTAATAAAAATTCCATCTTTCATGAACAACAGTACGGTTTCACCAAGGGGCGTTGTACCACTGACGCCGGTGTCTCCCTAATAAAGAACATTTTTAACGCCTGGGAGGAAGCACAAGATGCCATTGGAATCTTTTGCGACCTCTCTAAGGCGTTCGATTGCGTAAACCATGAGACACTTTTGCTGAAACTAGAGCACTATGGGATTAGGTATACAGCTCTTGATTTACTAAGATCATACCTGAAAGATAGAAAGGTTAAAGTTCAAGTGAACGGCGTAAACTCATTGGGGTCTGAAATGGCAATGGGCGTTCCTCAAGGTTCAATATTGGGTCCATTCCTCTTTTTAGTTTATATTAATGATTTACCCCAATTATTTCAAAAACAACCGAAGATGGTGTTATTTGCAGATGAAACATCATTGATATTTAAAATAGACCGACGGTCTCAAAATCTTGACGACGTGAATAACTCTATTCTTCAGGTCCAAGATTGGTTTACGGTAAATAATTTGGTACTAAATAAAGCAAAAACCAAATGCATTCGATTTTAATTACCTAATGTTAGAAGTAGTGAATGTAATATCATATTGGATGGAGCAAAACTGGAATTTATTAATCAAACGGTTTTCCTAGGAATCACTCTAGACGAGAAATTACAATGGGGACCACATATAACATCTCTTGCGGGGCGGCTAAGCTCGGCGGCTTATGCTGTTAGAAAGATAAGACAGTTAACAGATGTAGAAACCGCGCGTTTGGTCTATTTTAGCTACTTCCACAGCATTATGTCGTACGGCATTTTACTGTGGGGTCGGGCTGCCAACATTGAGTCAATCTTTATTTTGCAAAAGAGAGCTGTCAGAGCAATTTATAATCTAAGTCGCCGCGAATCTCTTAGGGAACTATTTAAAAATATTAATATTATGACGGTACCTTGCTAATTCATTTATGAAAATATTATGTATGTAAGGAAAAATCTACATCTTTTTAATAAAATAAGTGATAGACATAATTTTAATACTAGAAATAAAGACAAAATAGATCAACCATTTTTCAGGTTATCTAAAGTACATAAATCTTTTATGGGGTACTGTGTTAAATATTACAACAAAATACCTTGTGATATATTGCAACTAAATGAAAGAAAATTTTAAACTCATATTAAAAGAACACTTTGTAAACAAGCATATTACAAATTAGAGGATTACATACAAGATAAGAATGCTTGGAAACATGCTGGTCCTGCTCCATAGGACAATCTAGAGTCTAGACAAAATCAAACAGGTTGCTATTTTAATTGTATAATTTATTATTTTTATGACATTTATTTTAAATTCTGTGATTACCTTAACTCACACTGATATATATTTTTTACAATTTTTGTAAATATGTGAGCACCATGTTCTATCACCTAATTAATTTATCTGTCATTGCTTCATTCTTAACTCTTTTTATTACCTATTGTGGTATAGTCATTTTATTCTAGGCGCATCGTCTTCACATATAATTATATAATTAATGTACCTATAAAAATATTGTACAAGATTTTAAAAGAGTACCGGTGGAGTTTCTTGCCCATTCTTCTCCATACGAAACTACATTTTGGAAGGGGCGACTAGAATCAATACTATATTTTTTTTGTAAATATTGACGTTCAAAAGTGCCTTTTATGTGCCTATTTGAAATAAACAATTTAACTTTGACTTTGACTTTGACTTTACATGTCAAGTTGCAGTTTGCATTCGTGTCCACCAAAAGAAATTTATTTTCAAAGTATTTTTTTTTTAATTTTCAAAGTATGATGTCTGAATTGTGCAATGTGTAACGAGTCTTACGTGTCAAACTTAGCTTTTATTGAATTTTGCTATATTACGCTAGATGGCGTCACTGAGACCCCAATTTTTCTATGACATTACTTATGATGGCCTCTATATAGAATCTACCTTAAATCTCTTTGTGTGTATGATACATTAAAATTAAACTTTTTTCATAATAAAGATGTCTCGATGTTTTGATAAGTCATAAAAACCGCGCCAAGCAGGGGCAGGCGGCTAGTATATTATATTATTATATGTGAATCACAAATCTATAAGGTTATGAGCTAATTACCTAACGGCATGTGGGTATATAATTGTTACCTACTTGAAACCATTTATAGGTCCTTATTTTCCTAGGCTTGTAGCAGTGAGAACGCAATCCAGCAATTAAACTATAAAACTCTCAAACTAGTTATCATTAACGAAGGAAATAACTATCATGCCTGAAACTGATTACAGCAACTTTATATAAGGGCCTCGGGAAGAAAAAGCATGTTACTAATTTGCTGTAACTTCCTGCTTATATCATGCGAACTCAACTTCTACAAGAATGAAATTACTTGTAGTAACTTAAGACTCAGTTAAATGCCAGTAACCTTGAGTGGTCAGCTTGCGTGTTCTGTACTGAGTTCATGCAACGCGTCGTACGTTCAGCCAGTAACAGGACTTGCCCATCAAGGAGGGCCTGTCCCCATTTTGACGCATTAATAATTTATTATACACAAAACAAAAGTTATTTTAATAAAACGCGTATACTAAAAGATCAATAATTCAATTATCTTTAAATTGGTGAAGGTTTCAAAAAAATACGCTTGGTAGATTTTGCGCCATTCTCAGTTTTTTATCCGCGTTAGACATAACTTTACAAATTAATTTCACTATGTAATATAAACATAATCTAAAATATTCACATATTAAGTTCTTGAGAAAATGCTTTAATTTAACATATATTTTTTTAAATCATTAACACTACTCGTTTAGACGTGATCTTCATTATAAAATCATTAAAAGTCGGTTATCGTCGCCTTAAATGGATTCAATAGAGAGTGAGCTGTAATAAGTTAAGACAAGAAACAATATACTATCCATAGAAGATAGGAGATGATTAAGTACTGTGACATGCCATCGATTGGAAACGACATTAAATAATGATTTACTTATTATTTATTTAAATCACAATTATAACATCTTTATGAACTCATCCAATGCGATGTTATAAGTCACAGTGTCTACACAGATTTGAGACATAAAGTAATTTAAATGACCTGTAAGCATTTATTACAAAGAATTAAATACTAATATAACAATTTTATTATAAACATGTCAACGTTTATAACATCAGACCTCTTTCAATTATTATTTGTGCCATTTGAATGAATCTAGGCAGGTTTTGCTCAAATATATCCTCCGATACTGTAATAATGTTAACAATACGTGTGTGTGGGTGTTTAGATTAATTCTTATTGCATACAAATTCGACTTATGTAATTGCGAGAAGACACTGGCTCTTAACAAACACTAATTTATTTATAGTACCTATCATAGAAAGGAAACGTGCCCATTGCTCACCCACAACGGTTAACTTGAGATTTAGAATTTAAGATAACTAAATTCTTACAACTCTTCCGAACTCGGAGATCATTATGATGTAGTTTTTTTTTTCTAGCCTACGCTGTCCCATTGCTGGGCAACGGCCCTCCACTCCATCTATCTTTCGCGAGCCCGCACTTCCTCCTATCCAGTTCGTCCCGCCATCTCCTACGTGGTCTGCCGCGACCCTGTCGCACTGTCTCAGGGCACCGATTTTGTGCCATTTGGGCCCACAGTTGGTCGCATGCGGCAGACATGTCCGTTTAAGTTGGGCAGCCTTTTGAGCCACGTTAGATATCTTTGTTTTGGAGCGCAGTATTGTGTTTCGAACACGATCAGTTAATTTAACGCCTAGTTTACTGCGTTCCATTGCTCGTTGGCAGATGAAATAGGTTACTGAAAGAAAATTATTAATATCTATCTCGACAAAAAATCAAGCCTGTATAATTACAAAATAAACAATAACTCTTCGAGGGTTCCCTGTGAGGTTTACGTTGTGTGGCTAAAAACTAAATTGTAAATTATGCTAAGTGTTTTAGAAATAAATAAATAATAATAAGTACATATCTACTATGGCTTATGCCCAGCAGTGGACGTCTTTCGGATGAAATGATGATGACGTATCTACTTAGTTAAAATTGTTTTTAATTAGAGATTGCTCAGAAACATTTATATGAAACCTAATATTAGTAGGCTTTTAGTACTTATCGAGTTCTAATAAGCCGATTAATTGAAAATAAAATCAACAGTGGGGCGAAAGCTAAAGTAGAGAGCAAAGTGACTAAGAAGATTACCGTAAAAGAGGGCATTCCGAACAGTTTAAATTTATAAAAAATATCAACTTTTTTATCAACTTCGTTACTCTACGACGTTGAGAAGAAATCACTGTATTCCTTGTTTTTGCAACATCAATCCATGAAAACCAACAAATAATATGATGTCGGTATAGTGTTTTACCATAAAATAGAGAAACTTAAACTGCAATGCCAACAAAGGACTAGATACTGTCTTTTATTTAACAGACTCTTTCTTGTACCAATTCACGAAACAAAATTAAAAGTTGCACAATTTACAAAGGATAACCGAGGAATCTCTTATTTGTTCGCAAACTTCTTCATTTCTTATTAAGACCGTATAGTTTCAAAGTGGAAACAAAAAACTACAAAGTACCGTTTGTTTGCAGACGCAGCTTAATAACAAAGAAGGAAAAACGTGTATAGAGTAGTAGTACGTGTTGATAATCCTGGCAGACGTAGCGGGACATCCGGGAATGGCAGCGCGACGGGATCCGATCCGGGACTCCGGGATAAGATCCCGATCCCGGACAGATTGTCGGCGCTGATTTCCTGGGACAATGGACGGTAGAGATCTGTGCGTTTATCCCACACGATATACTGACAGCTTTAGAATAAAACCATGTTTTATTTTCAAATGGAAAATGTTTACCGCTGCTGTACAACTTACAAGTTGAGATCGACCAGAGATGCAGTCAGTAAGTCTGAATGTTTAGAACGCTATGTACCTGATCCAGTTGCGAACTAAGTCAAACTAACTACAGAAACGTGTGTTGTATTTCGATATTTTTGAAACAATTTCGTGCAAAACCTTGTTGTGGCTTATTATATTCATTTAGCAATATCAGGCGGCATGTCTTTCTCACAAACGAGCACAAAACACGGACACGTCTCGCTCGCACCGCTAGCGGCGAGTTTCATAGCAAAAACTATAACATCTCACGCGCCCGCCTCTCGCATCGAGCCTCTTTATATTCAGCTAAAGTTCAGTTTTTTCCGTCGTCCCAATAAGCGTGGCAGCACGAGAAAAAGTGACACCAACACCAGTTTCCGTTTAATTCCGAAGTATTATTAAATTGGGTGACAAAATTTGTCATCTATCTGCGCTATCTACACGGATATGGTGTTTTCGTGATGCGAAATAAGTTTAATTTCCTTGCTTTTTCTCTCTTGCCTGTTTTGGTATTAGCCATCTCTGTCGGTGGTAGCAACGGGATAAGTGCACGTTTGTTGTTGCTATTTGCAAACAATGGCGTGTTAGCCGCCGTGTCCCTGTCTGGCCACATCTAAGGTGCCGAAGACATCGGCGTCAAATTAAACACTGGTACCACATGGCACGTTATTTCACTCAGCTACTTCGAATTTATGCAACACTGGTATTGCTGATATTGGTATTTATTTAAGATACTTACTATAGAGAGGCTATGCAAAGAAATGTCATAGAAAAACTGTGATGCCATTTCTCAGTGACGCCATCCTAATAAACCGAAGTTAGGTCCAGTCGTTTTACCATAACGAGATTTGCAATATCGTAATGCGCAACTCGGCATATTTTCTTAGAAATTATTTTCCTTTTGTGGATACGAATGCGACTTGACATGTATGCGTACCACACTAGACTGAGCGGCTTTTGCCCACTAGGACAAATGTATCGGATTACGATTTTGTTCGCTACGTACCGTCTATTGTTAAGTAAATAATTTAATGAAATCACGTAATGACAAAACTACTAGACTTAACCATGGTTTATTTTCGTTAGTATTTTGTAATTTACCCAGTATTCAGTTATAATAAATAATGTTCTTAGATATTTCAACCTATCTGACGGTTGGTTAACAAAGGTTGGTGTCGGTAAAAGTGTAACGTGTCAAATTTAGCTATTATGTAATTTTGCTATATTACGCTAGATGGCGTAACTGAGAAATGGGATCACAATTTTTCTATGACATTACTTCTGATAACCTCTTTACAGGGTGTTAAAGAAACTGCGTCTCATAGCTTAAGGGTAGGTTCAGTATCGATAAAGGAGCCCAGCAAAAATAAAAAAAAAAACAAACATGAAAACAAAAAAAAAAATTGCTTTTTATAAGATCAACCTAATTTAGTACCTACTGACTCAAAATAGCAATAGTTTAGAATAAAAATTATTTTATTTGACGGTCCTAAGCCCGTTATAGTACGAAGAGACTTATTTTGATTTTCTTTTGTTTCATAAAATTTTTTGTTTGTTTTTTTTTTTTGTTTCCTGAGGCCCTTTATCGATACTGAACCTATACCCATAAGCTATGGCACGCAATTTCTTTTACACCCTGTATAGTATCTATCTTAAATCTCTTTGCTTCAAACTCACCTCACCCTAAATTTTCACGGTGAGATTTTTACAGAATAAACCGGCTTAGCTCTTTATAATGCCTGTAAATAATTAGGATATCGGATTAAAGAGCATTGTTATTCATGGATACAACAAGCCCTAAACATTTTGCACGAGTATGTTTTACACGCATGGCTAACATTCAAACAATAAGCTTTACATGTTAGGATTTGCATAATCTGCTGTTTTTTAAATTAACACGAGCGGATTTTACATAGGCATACGAGAGAAATGTATGGAAATAAACTCTGTTCTCCATTTTAAGAGCTTAATGTTTTAAGCTGTCTATGGTTATTTAAAATACTTTGTATTGGCAGCAGACGACGTGGTTTATTTATGTCACATAAAACGTGATTTAATCATAAACTTTCAATTGCTTTCTAGGATGTTGTTAAACCTTACTAAGACGTTAATGTCAAGATAAGCATTGATGGTCAGCAAAATACTTCAAGCGGCAATAATAAATCCATGAGAGAAGTGAAGGTTACCCTATTCAAAGCTTATTGCCAGTCCTTCTACTCAAGCAGCCTGTGGGTGAGATATACGCAACGAGCCTACAGAGCCCTGCGCACTGAGTACAATAACGCGTTCAAGATGTTGTTGGGTCTGCCGTGGCGGTGCAGCGCGTCTGGGATGTTTGCTGAAGCGCGCACTGATGGTTTCCAGGCCATCATGCGCAAAAAAGCAGCTTCCCTGCTGGCCCGTATACGGGGTAGCAACCACGGCATTCTGAACGCAATAGCTGTACGATTTGACTGTCCCTTTCAGAAGCAGTGGGTCATGTCTTGTGTAGGTTTAGCGAGTCATAGCAAACAAAAATGTATTAGGTTAAGGTTTATATGGGTCTATGCTACCCGAAATAAAGTGTTTTATTATTATTATTATTAAATCCTGTACTTGATCACCAATTCGCTTATCAACCGTAGGGTAGGTATACCTATAGTAATTTATAGTCTACGTACGATTCCAGCTATATACCATTTATTTACCGTGTATTTATTTGCCCACAGTAGATACCTACGCAGCAAAGGTGAGAAACCCTAAATGAAACGTTATTGATAATTTTCTAATTTAACACACGGAACCCATCTAAGATGGTAAATAGATAGTGATTCCCACATTGAGAAACAAAATATCTTCGTTTGGTAGTTAACGTTGCCGCATGCCAATGTTCTTATCGGCTCGCCCATTAATAATGGCACTTCGTCTTTTAAGGCACGAGAGCCGACTACGCATTGTTGCGTTGTACAACGTCGCCTATTGTGGCGTGAACAATAATTTGCAACCGAACCTCTACTAAGACGCGAAAGGATCAAATAACTGTGGTGTTCGCGGTGTACAGAGCATTAGGCTTTTACATGTAATCCCTCCCCCCTAAGCTGGATTACCTGGCCTACCTATTCCCTTGTATTAAGCTCCTTCAGTTCGGCTGACATCGTCTTTGTCCCTGATATTCACCGCATGTTAGTTAGATTTATACATCCACCCACCCGAAAGCTTAGTTGAGCTGTCGTGGGTGGGATCTGGTACACCTAATATAAATTGAGGATCGAATTGTGCTTTAGACCTTCAATATTCAGAATCTTACTACTATTTCATGAAACTTTAAGTAGCTAAACAATACTTAAAAGCTTGCTGTAATTAAAAGCTTTATTATAATTATAAAATAATAAATACGTCCTAATTATTTCATGAGGATTGAAGTCGTTAAAAGTAAATTATAACGCATTAACAGCCACTAAATAATTCAGGTACTCTCGGGAAAATTATGAAAATGCATTTCATAATTCATATTTTTACGACTGCATTAATTGAATTACTGCGATTCAATAAAAATGCACTACAATTATTTAACATTAAAGTGAACATTTCCCCGTGTAACGCGTGTGCTTGAAAGAGAACAGATGTGCTCGTTATTTTACAAAACGATACATTTTTAACAAACCAAGCCGCGGGCGCGAATTCCGCGGAATAATCGAGTTCAATTCAATTTGACTCACTTTAGAGAGCTATTCTCCAGTGCAAATGAGATTTGTTAAACTGAAATGCACACATTAATAATACAAACTACCAATTTATCGATCATTGTGTTTACGTGAAAAGGTAAAGAAAGACAAAGTGTTAACAACAAAATTAACACTAACAACCGCAGCTAATCAACTGCCAACGCGGCAAAATACATTAGTGTAGTTACCTAATTCTTCCGAAAAACAAGGGGAACATTTCTATTTCCCGCGCGAACTTCGGAAAACAGGAACCACTATCGTCTTAATCCGCGATCTAATCCAGTATACGATCAGCGTCGCTCATTAACAAGATTTATGAACAGAAAGGAGACGTCCGGACGACATCGTGCGCCCCGATGCGTTATTTACGACAACCAGATTGGCAAGATACAGTATCCACAGTGCCTTATGGTACTGTAACTTTTATAATTAAAATCTCTGGAGTAAAATAAAGGTCATAAATGGGGAATCTTTCTGTGATGATCTGGGAAAAAACAAAAAGTATGGAGAGGCTACATGAGGTAGTTTGCCATTGACAGGATGGCATTACTCGAATCACTTTTGTTTTAATCCGAATCTTTTCGGTGAAAACTTAAACAGTGATAGGAAAATATTGGGAAAAGCTGGAAAAGTTTAATGGTATGACAGTTTAATGGTTATAGTATGCGCTGCATTGAAAAAAATTTTCAAAAACGAAAAACGGAAATAATTGTATTATGCCCATTTGAAATCCACAATGAAGAACCACAAAATTACTTCTACATCTTGTGAAAATGAAACATCAGACAGATAATTTTTAGTCATGCAACCTCCTGAGTCTGAAAAGATTTTAGTATCCTGGGAGTATATGTCTCTGAGGATAATCTTGATAGATAGAGGTCTGTGCTGGTCCGAATGGTTTGCTCGCGTATCGGGAGTTCGTGCACGCCACGACGGCCCGGCGTATCGGTACGCCTGTAATCCGATAATAATGAATAGAAAATAGTACGGGCATCGTGGCCCAGTTGAAACTTGCCCGTAACTGGAGGCACGAGGAGTTTTATCGCGGGACACAATTCGGCCGCGGCGTCACGCGCCGTCCGCCCGACTTTATCGCGAAACCCGATGGTTCCCTAGGGTATCGAGGAGAAACAACTTGGCTAAACTAGAAACAAATCAAGTTCAAGCCAACACCATGGAAGAGACTTTAATACACAAAAACAAAACGATTTGCCATAACAATATTTATCCAAGGGGTTTACTCCGAAGCGATAATCCGAAGTATCGGCCGAATGTTCGGCCGTTTTATAACTTCCAAAGTTTCCTTATTTGACTTTGAATCCTTACCCGACTTCAAGTCACATTTTTGACTTTGGCTTGTCTCTTTGACAGTTATTTTTTTTTTCTTTCATTGTAGTTTGTCCCAGTTAGCCGTAGTCAAGAAACGGCCGAACATTCGGCAAATACTTCGGATTTATGTTCCGAGTAGACCCCCAGTTTATCCAAACTACAGTGTCGGGCAATCGGCTGCACGTTCAGAATCAATTAATTAAAATATAAATGTTGTTTTTAATTGAAACCTGTTCTGTATAATTTTCTCAGAAATAACATATAAGAAACTGGAGAATTAACTACCTGGATCTTTTACGACGCAATTAATAAACAATTCAGTTTAGTGTAGCTGAAATAAAGCTCTTATTACTAAACAATAATCCCGTGCTGTAAAATTATAGACTATCAACTGGAGGAATAAATTTTCGTGTTACGACTGGGCTCAAATGATAGGGGTTGAACGTACTGCTAATTTGGAATAGTTTATTGTTTTATGTTTAGCCAGATTATGCAGCACAACATTTTTTTTGTTTATGCTGAATAGTCTCATAAGGAAAACAAGCAAACTTTTATTCATGAAAGTAGTATAAAAGTTAGAACTGCACCCATTTAAAGTTTTCCACACGTACGAGTCTGAGCAAAAACTCTCCTTCCATACAATTTTAATATTAGACGAAGTGTCCGCACGATACAACTTTGCACTCGCATCACGTTTCGAAGTTTGAAATTCGAAAACGTAAAATCAGCGTCTGAATGTAAAAATTGAAGGGGCGCGGGAACCACCACTCCTTGGAAGGGGCATAGAGGCGCGCACGTCGCTTTCCGCTGTCACCTATCCAACGATTTACTGAAAATTGACGTCTAACACAGTCGAAGGAGACCTCGATACTT
This sequence comes from Tiliacea aurago, assembly GCA_948098905.1. Taxonomy (NCBI): domain Eukaryota; kingdom Metazoa; phylum Arthropoda; class Insecta; order Lepidoptera; family Noctuidae; genus Tiliacea; species Tiliacea aurago. The sequence continues at coordinate 16,463,822 of OX402587.1, read as the reverse complement.
TAGAGAGGAAACTTTATCTGACTAAGGATAATCAGCTACCGGTGCTGTTTTTGAAATGTGTTCTGGTACCTTGCAAAAATGTTGCTACTTTCTGCATGCGTAATATTATTCTCGGATGCGATTTTACACGTTTGCTCAATTATTTTCCACAAAAAAAAAATCTCAAGGTCAGACAGAAAGTATTCTGGGCTGATCAGCAAAAATAGTAGACCTGTCAATGCCACTTTGATAGACCAAAGTGCTGAGCACTAGACTTCTTTTAACTTTGGTAATCTAGGTATAAGTGACGAAAGCAATGTATCATGATAAAAAGTTAAGTTTACTTTTGGGTCCTAGTTTCGTATGTCGGGGACTCGGTGCTGAGAAGTTTAGAAACAATGATAGATAGGTTCGAGGGTCACAGAATTTCAAATATAAAAAAAATAAATGATAAATGAGTTTATTCAGATTATTCATTTAAAGACATAATATTTATATCTGCCAAACTAAACTGCACAGCAGTTTGTTGGCAGACGTAGCTCCTTTTTTTATTGTAATGTTTTAAATTTGGTTTTTATAATGACACTTTTTCACATAAGTATAGGCTAAAACTATCTTGCATGCTAATTTCTAAACATACAAACAATTGAATTTTTTCCTTCTCTGTTGCGAGGCTTTCACAAAAAATATGAAAGAGGTACTTATGAATTTTATTTTTAAAGGAGGTTTTTGTGATACAGCTGTTTATATCCACTGGAAGGTTATTGAAAATAGTTGGGACTAAAAAAAAACTACTAAATATAAAAATATACTTTCGAGATACATAGAATATCGCGTTGCCAACTACGACAAAAAGGTGGAAAGGGTTATGAAAAGAAACATTGATGTTTCCCACTAGCTAAAGGTTTCGTACCTCCCAAATATTATATGTTGGATTAGACTTCTACTTTTAGTCGGTAGAAGTTCGACATAACCTTCCACATGCCTTAGATGGAGAGAGGATGCATGAGGATATCCATAAGAAAACAAGGCATTGTATACAGAATGGATTTTTGAGATGAGGCAGTAAGAGCAGCTACCCTAACCGTTGTATCTACAGGAAAACGGTCTTAAGACACTGTCCTTAACTTTTTGAGAAATATTGATCAACATTCACAGATTTTGAAAAAAAAGTGCAATCGGCAGGAAAATGGTCAATTTTCACAAAATCTTTTTTTTATGCCATACGATCCTGTTTCTTATAAGGATCAAAAACCTCTATTGGGCCAACCGAGGTTTGAGTACTAGAAAAGATTGCAAAAAAACTTTTCCCATACATTTCGTAAGAAATGATACTCCAACTCAGTTTTTTATAATGGATAGATGAACCGCTACAATGAAGACTGGCCAAAACAAACAAAATAAACAAAAAAAGTTACAACTTCTAATTTTGAAATCGCATCAATCGAATGGCCGAAAGGTTCTGGAGTGGCGACCGCGTACCGGAAGACGTAGCGTTGGAAGGCCTCCTACAAGGTGGACCGATGACCTTGTGAAGGCCGCAGGTATCCGATGGATGCGGGAAGCACAGAACCGGTCGAAGTGGCGGTGCTTGGGGGAGGCCTATGTCCAGCAGTGGACGTCTTTCGGCTGAAATGATGATGAAATGATCAATCGAATTCCGGCAATTCGCAAGGCAGTGGATACAAACATGATTATAGTTCTATACCGTGACCACTGACCACCTCGCAGTCCTGACTCCTGATCTCACGCCTAGACACTTTTTTATGTGGCGCTATTTAATAAATGAACTTTAGAAAAAAAAATACGACAGTGTTCAGGAACTCAAAGATTTACTTACCACGATTCTCTATGGAATTAATCCTAGCACATTATCAGCTCACATTATCAGCTATCATAAGAGAATAAACCTATGCGTACAACAAAACGGCTACCATTTTGAACACCTCATAACTTAGAGCACAAAAGTAAAATTTCTAGGTAAGTCCAAATGTAAAGTTTCAAGTTTTTAATTTTAAGGTGAAATAAAAGTATTAGATAAGTATTGCTTTTTATTTGTTTTTCGATCACTCTTTTTTGTAGCGGCCAGTTTATCGATGGTAAAAAATTTAAGTTCGAGTCTCATTTCCTACGAAATGTATGGGAAAAGTTTTTTGCGATTTATGACTTTTCTAGTACTCAAACCTCAATTGGTCCAATAGAAGTTTTTGATCCTTATAAGAAAGAGGATCGATTGGCATAAACATTTTTTTTTTGAGATGACGCAGTAAGGGGCAGGTACCTTAACCGTATAATTTTTTTTAAATGAAAATTGCCCATTTTCCTGTTGACTGTGCGGCAGGAAAATAGGCAATATCCTAAAAAAAAAAAAAACTAAAACTGTGAGTGCAGATCATAATTTCTCAAAAAGATAATGACAGTCTCTTGAGACCGTTTTCCTTTAGCTACAACGGTTAAGGTACCTGCCCTTACTGCGCCATCTCAAAAATCCAACCTGTATATGCATTTGTACTGAAGATGATGTTACCTTTAAAGCCGGTGTTAAATAATAATAATAGATTTATTTTCAGGCATCTAAGGCCCATAGACAAAATACACAAAATAATCTTACAAAAAAATTAAGTAATGCATAATAAAAACATCACTACGAAATCTAGTTTCTACGTTGGGTCGGCGACGTATTGCGCTGAGTCGTGGTGTCATGTAGAATGTGTAGTGTGTGTTGTCTGTGTGTGTATGTTTGTGTGTGTGTGTGTGTGCGCGTGTGTGTGTGGTGTGGTGTGTTAAAACTAGCTTCCCATAAGCAACACATGAGTGAGCCACGAAACTTAAAAAAAATCAATTAAGACCCAATTTCATACAGATCATCTCACTTTTTCATCGTATAACGGAAACGAGCGTACCCTTGGTTGGTTCTACAACCAATCGATTCCCTATATTAGGCTTCCGTCAGAAAACAAACCGGGCCGTTCCGGCGCTTCTTTGTTCCATTGTGGCCCGCCCTTTGTTCTACCGTCGCGGATAAATTATTTTCTACGATCCTTCTTAGCTCCTATCTCGTTCCATTTCTCCCGTATTAGTTCCAGTCGATGCGCAACAATTACGCCCTTTATGTCTGGATGACGCGAAAATCATCCTGTCTTGCCCTACAATTTTACGCCTCAGTATTCCATCTTATTCGGTTTAAATTAGAAATGCCGAAATCAAAGTAAAATGTTTAAGCGATTAATCGACCGAGATAAGTAAATACTTAAATTGGAATAATATTTTTAGAACGCTTGACTTTTAAGTGCAATATGTTTCAAACTCGCAGAGTAACTGAAACCGGAGAGGATAAAATTAACGTATTATAATATTCTTCGAATAATAAACTTTGCCAGTCTTTTCAGATACTTTATTACATTTTTAATGCGAAACACTTCATACAACTTTTATACAGAGGTCAAATAAAAAATTGGAAGGATACTTTCATTAAAGTATATCATAAAAAATATACATAAATATGAGTGATTAAGGTAGACATCACATTTGATGTTTTGGGTACATTCGAGAGAAATAACGTTTTACGACAAGATGCAAACAAAGTAACAGTACGAACGTAGTCGCTTTAACTCAGTTTAATTACATTTTTAACTACATACGGGTTCATTTTAAAAAGCTGTCGTCTGATTAACTTTTTTTTTATTGCCATCTTTCAAGTCCGTTATTGCAGTCGTAAGACAAATTCTTTTGAATAATTTCACATCAAATCAAAACAAATAATTTCGTAATAGGTATCGGCGCTACGACAAAGTAACGTTAAATGGCCTGCAATATAGTCTTTAAATTGACATTTTTATAATGGTTCCCACAAAATAGTTCCCAAATAAGTAATTAGTACGATAAGAGGTGGCGGTCGCGACGCGATCAATCGATGCCACTTTGTAGTGATAACTCGCCTTGTCGCCGGCCGCCGCTCGCTGTTGATTGATAGAATAAACCTGCCTACCACTTAGCCAACAACTACAGGGAAATTAAGACATTCCCAGCGCTAATGGAAAATGTGATCCATCAAACGACCCGAAATTAAGACGAGGTACTATTATATCGAATGGCCTACATCTTTATCTAAATGACGGTAATATTTTTTTATGGAAACAATTAGGACAGTAACCCTTTATGGTAGACAAGCGTTTGATGTTGACAATGAAGAGGCAAGTGAATGTCTGTAGGGTGAATGTGACAGTAAGCGTCAGTCGTTGAGATAATTAAGCGGTGGGGCCCAATACCGCGTGGGCCCCACCGCCGCACCTCAACGCGGCGACAATGATCGTTGAGTTGAAGTACCCTACTGGTAAAGCCCGCTTCTGAATAAGGATCTGTTGTGTGGTGCAAATGAAAAGAGGCGAGCGCTGATGCTCACTATAAGTCAGTCATCTTATGGAAATTGTAGAAAACAAAATGTATCTAAATTCATCTACAGTTTGGTAAAATCATTACTCCAATTCTTTTCTAAGAAGCAAGAAAACAGGCGCCTGGCTTTTAACTTTATTTGCAACACATCTTTTTCGCTTTTAACTTCGGCCAATCTTCATCTGTTGCGCCAGTCAGGTGAAAACAGCTCCCATTTGTAAGGAAAAACAAATTGCTACTCTCATTACGACATTCGGAAAAGTTCACTGTGATTTCACAGTTCATTCAATTTTGATGGTGTGATTAGAGCTTCATTTGTTCGGAGTTGCTCGGAAATACTCGGAATAGCTCGCCTTGATTGCTTGGATACCTTACCTAACCATGATTCATGTTTATAGTATGGGAGCTTTTCATGCGAAAATAGCAAGAAAGTGCAATTAGTGGGTAATCTGATCAAGTTACTTAATGTAAAGTTGCTCAGTTTAAACGTGATACATCATAATAATAAAAAAATATTCTGAAAGGAAAGGCTTCAAAACTCTTGAATTTTTGACACACTTATAAAGAAATTTAATATGTTAAAAATGTGTCCGTGTGGTGCCGGACGTAAAGAATAGCACCTCCCTATTTCTTCCCGTGGGTGTCATAAAAGGCGACTAAGGGAATTACTAGAGAATGGGCAGCAACGTTCTCTATGCATTTTAACACCTTACTGCGATCGCCAACCCGCCTGCCAAGCGTGGCGATTATGGCAACCCCCCCTTTGGGGGAGGCCTACGTCCAGCTGTGGACGTCTTTCGGCTGGAATGATGATGATGATGATGTTAAAAATGAAATTGGACTAAACGTGCGAAGTCACGAATGTAAGCTAGCACACGCATATACCGCCTCTACCGATCATAATACTTTGCAACTTGGCATTGTCATTATATAGTCTGTCAAAATCCAAAAAAGAGGAGTATTAGACGTCGGTATACCGGCAGGAAGTCGGACCGGAGTCATTTCACACTCGGTCGGGTTTCAATTTGCCGCGACCGCTGCTTCTGTTTATCGATGGCCCGCGGACTTTTGACACAATGCCGGGATTGTGAGACAGACATCTGGAAAATAAACCAATTTTATAACTACTAGATTCAGGCATGTAGGTAGGTACATGCTGCGATGTAAAGCGTTTCATCCAGAGATGATAATTGAATGTTAGAGCTCGATTACAGCTTTTTATCCCGTGTTGATAAATGATGGTTACAGGCATCCGTATTTTCTCTCGTTTACGCTGTTTTGTGCGAAAGGCGAGAACCAAGAAAACTTGCATAAAAAAAAAACAATTTGCAAAGAAAGTTCTGAGGAAACGCCATAATTATTAACGCTGAATGACTGAAACAAGAAATGATTAACCGACGCCCGGGCAGCCATTATTCTATAAATTGCTACAACGAGTCGGCCATTGGCAAATTGCAGTCGTAAAAAATTAATTTCTACAAGCGGTATGTAAATAAAAATTACAAGTATCGTCCGAAGAAGGCGTAGCGGACTGAACAATATTTGACAAGCAGTAAATATTAAATTGGACGAAAGGATCTTGGTTATAACAAAAAACCGACGGTATGCTGACTGACAGTCATAACTGAACGAACCCACGGATGAAACGGCGACTCATCGTAACTCTGTTAAACTTACAAGGTAAGGACGTGTTATCTCAATGTTTTAACAATAGAATATTTTTCAATGCATTGTGTGGAAGTACGACAAAAAATAGATAATGCATAGATATCGGGCCACGCACTATGGGTCGATGTACTGACAGCTTTAATTAAATTCGCCGGCGGCGTACTGTTTTAATTTGTTTTAAAACAAATCTAATCAATAAACATTCAAAACGTCAAGCACGAAAACGCGTCGGCCATTCAAATATTGTTTCTCGAGCCAACGCCGGGGGAATTATCACGATGATAAATAAGATACACGAGCGCTGGGACAAGGGAGCCAATCACCATACATCACCGGAAAACATCCAAATAAAACTCAGTGAAACAAAAAGGTATGTGTTTTTGTGTCATGAACAGAGTGCCAAAGGAAAACAAATTGTAGCAAGGGAGAGATTGTATCATGCTAGGCGCCTTCAAAGACGTGAAAACTAATTAAGATCGGACGCTTTTCTAAGGCGATAACTTGCAACAGACAGACGGCCGGACGTGTTTGTGTATTGGCAATCAAAACAATTAACTTTTTGCCGTGTTCACCTCTATCTAAACAAAACGGATGTACGATGAGTTTTTTAGTCGTTCGTTGACTTACTCGTGAGATTTGCGGATTAGTGGATATTTTTATAGCAAACATAAATCGAAATACCAAAGTACTGATTGAATGGAAAGAATTTTATTATTAGAGATAATTCAAAACACGAAATTCGCGAGCGGAAATTACAAAAGTTTCTAACAAAATAAAAATAAAAGCGCTAACTAAACGCCGCGGCGCGATCGAAGCGTGAAATAAATAAAATGGAAGCGCCTCGCAAACGAGAAAAAAGGTATAAAAATTGTGGCGTTAATTTTCCAGCGAGATTTCCCAGCAGTCTCCGGGCAAGGGGGAAGGCGGCGCGTGCACTGGACACGTGAATTAAAAACGTTAACAATGGCATCGCGACTGGCTCCTTAATGAACTCGAGCCCCCGGCGTCGCCGTCGCCACACCGCTGCATCGCATCACCAGACCTCTCTACAAAACGCCTTCAAATTACATGGCATGTGCCCATCGTCTACACATCTCAAAAATTTATAAATATTGTAGCCCTAAGCTGCTTTAGATGATAATTTACGTTTTGAAATAGCGGAGGATTCTATGGCCTAGTCCTAACGGCAAACTTTAGGCCTCAAAGTTGAGGAAGACATCCTACCAAAACTTTTCCAGGTTACAAAAGTTGAAGAGTTTTGTAGCTATTGCAGCATTCATCAGAAGTTCAGAACAACACCCTTTACTTTCAAGAATCACAGTCAAAATCAATCTGCCTAACCTTTTCTCAACTATTTTGGGGTCGGCTTCCAGTCTTACCGGATGCAGCAGAATACCAGTATTTTACATGGAGCGATTGCCTGTCTAACCTCCACAACCCAGTAACTGGGTAACACGATACCTCTTGGTAAGACTGGTTGTCAGACTTTCGGGCTTCAAGAATCACAATAATGTGTGAAAATAATCAAGCGGTATGATATAAAGCTAAACTTATTTTTAAGTTAACACATACAAGTTGCACTGAAAAATGACCATACTGTGATAATAGCGAGGCGCTTGCCAGGTAAACTCAGCCTACCGGTGGGAACTGTCACTTAGATTGGCAATTTGTCCCTTGAATATTCAGTATTATAGCCGGATAATTACCTTAGTAAATAACGAGCATAGCCCCCATGCCATAAAAGAGCAAAATTTCCGCTGCGAGAAGGAAAAGGCGTTATTGAAAAAGAGGCGAGCCGATATATAAATAAAATACGGGTTCAGCTATCGGCGGCTTGTTATCGCATGCCTCGATCGTGGCTATTACGCCAAAGTATCGGTTATTCGAGCGGCCGTGGGCACAGTTTGCTTTGCACTCGACGCCGCCGCGCCGCCGAGCCGCTAGTGCCGCTACCTCGTTATAATAATGTGAACTTCGGGAATTGCGACTTCTTGGGAGTAGAGCCGATAAAATATTTAACATTTTTGGGGAACACCCTAATAAAATCGAGCTTCTAAACTAAATTAAGTCAATAAATCAAAATAATTGCGGTAACAATTTTGTAGAAAACTAAAATTCGTTTTCAATTTAAATTCGTATTGGGCACACCAATATGTTTACCGCAAAATTATAAAAAATGCGCTTATTTTTTTTTTAATTTAAACAAAAGCTCAATGCGACAACTGCATATCCTTCGCTGTTCGACGCCAGAAAGAATTTCTTTTACATACATAATAATTGCGAGTTGTCTCGGGGCGTCACGATCCTGATGCATAATGACAAAGTGCACAGTGACGTGAAAATTGCTCTACGAACTGCTACGGACGCGCTTCATACCTTGCTTACGCTCACACGTGTATTTACAATTATAAATATAATTACTACCCAATGAGAGACCGCTCCGCTAGCTTAAGCGGTGTTTCAGGGCCAATTTTCTGAAGTTTATTTACTTGTACGTCTCGTAAATATCAAGTAGGTGGTGACTAGTAGGAATATTAGATTGAATAACCGGCCAGTTTGGTTTAAAAGCACGAGAGTAATGCACCTAATCTTCATTCATTTGTTCTAAATATTGTATTAATTTGTTAAGTTAAATCCCCCTTTAAATCTTCGTTGAATTCGACAACAAAGCGTTTTATGAATGTTAAATAAAGTGTCATAAATAAATGTGTTTTCTGAACAAAAAGCATTTCTAAATCAGGTCGCTGCTCTTGACAAGCTCTAGCTTTAATAAAAATAAAAAGTTATTGCAAATTCAAAATGGGGCGAGATAACGAAGTTCTAGACCTTAACGACGGGTTGCAATTGATTGACAAGAACAGAATAAGAACCTTCACGCCTTGTGATGTAAAAACAAGTCCTTTACAAGCCGCCTTTTATAGAACTTGCACGTACAGGCGACCAGCAAGTGTGGATATAATTAATATTTTATTAAGAAAACACGTCCGTTATTATTATTATTATACACCCTGTAATTATAATAAATGGAAAAAAAATATGAAAGCAGCTACGTGTTAAACAAGACGTGAGTTAATTAAAGCAGGTAAACTAAGTTTTAAGTAAGTACTTACTACATAAATTACAAAACCAAACCAGAACTAAAATTGATAAAAAATATTTTAAAGACACAAACTAACACTAAAGCATTGCCACTACGATAACTTGAATACAAAATAAAGAAACACCAATATCAAAGTCCGTCTTCACAGATAGCGAAGTTGGTAGCAGAAAATATAAACGACGTCATTTGAATTATTCCCTTTACAAAACAATCTTAATACGTACTGGCACATCTACTACCACTTTATCTCGGCGAGTGGAGCCGGTTCCAAGACAAGTGACGTTGAATCCAGTAATTGTATGCTCGATCCGTCGCCTGCGCATCAGAGATAACATGACTAATTTGCGATGTGCTAATCACATCACCATTATGTGCGCATTAAGTGCTCTTTCATTTTGTTTACCTTTCATTCATTTAACATGCTCCGATAGGTGTTATGACAGGTATTTCAAATAATAATGTAAAATGTAAATAGGAAAGTAAATTCCCTAAAATTACAGATAAATGAATCTGTTGCAAACTTTGCTTGACACACATTGAAAAGAGTCCATCGCCGAACACAAATCCTTAGAGCGCTCAGACGTAATTGGATTTCGCTCACAATAAGCCCCCGCCGACTAATTTCGCGAAAATAAAATTTGCGCACAAAAGCTACAACACAAAAAGGCAAATAAAATTAGTATGTGTCAAGACAGTTAAATTGAGGTAACGAGATGCTTTCCGAAAGCATTCGGGATGAAGGTTCGCTCAAAAGCAATCTGCGGGCTCGGAGCGGACGCAAAGGTTCAAAAATATTCCGCCTCGAGTGAATGAAATTGAAAGCTGTAGCTGGTACCCCCTTGCAGATCGTTTTATGGTGGTTTACTGACTTATTTCTAGCAAAACGTTTAAATCCGTCCGTCCGTCCGTTTAAATTACCTAGCTTCAAAGTTGACTAGAATCGTAATTATTAACAGAGACATAAGTATCAGCTTCAGATTGATAAAAACTGAAAGCTCGTCATAGGTGGCAGCACAGTTGTCCGTCAACAAACCGCCATTGTTTTGTTTATGTTTACTTTTGTGTCGATCAAAAATTAAACGAAAACTAGATAAATATGTATGCTTGGTGTGTACCACTATTAAAAAACCAACTAAGGACAGGGGATGCGTCTACAACTGGTAAAAAAGCAGCTGTAGTGAAAAAGTCAATAAATGATTAATGTTTTATAATTTATGTTATTTTGAGTTTGTTGACTTTAAGTTCTTTTTTTGTTGAAGACTGGAGGCGTAAAGTCAAAGTCAAAGTATTTAGGGTTGCTAGTTGTGAAATTAAAGCCCCGTTCAACTTGATGATGATTTATTGGCAACTTAACTTGTTACACGTTACAAATGTTACAATAATCAATATATCAAAGGCAACCCTAAGTGGAGGGATGAAAGGGACTGCGTGGTTATGGCCCTTCAGACCTCCCCTAGCTGACTAGTTTCCTAAAGACTGCGGAGCTATCGAAGCAGGAACTAGTTGTACTCAGGATCAGAGCTGGCTGCGTGGCTACCGAGCTCAGAACCTCTAGCTAGTGAATGACAATTTGTTCGTTTTTTTTTTTTTTTTTTTTATGTATGTTATCTCGTAGCAGACCTAGAGAGGTCGTTGCAACTTAACCGGATATTCCTGTGGCTGCCCTAAGGTTTTTAATCTTAAAGCCTCCAGCCAGGGCGCAAATTATATATATTAAAACTAAACGACAGCGCACTAAGGGCACCCCCTGTGGGGTACGGACCTCGGCTTAGGGCGTCGTTGGGGGATCACAAAAATAGTAACAATTTGGGGACGGGCTGGATCAACATTTTTATTTTGATTATTATCAGGGGATATTATATTTATTGCTACAGCGCTCACAGCCTCTAACCGGGCGGCTGGCGCATCGACATTCAAGGGACGGGGGCGAGGACTTTTATTACCATTTACTCGGGAAGTTCGCGTGGTACCTCGGCGGCGAGGACGGAAGGTCGGTTTGTGTATTTTGTGCACTGTACTCGTGGCCCTATTGCTTTCCTGAAGGAGAGTGACGGGGTCATCCGGATCTAAGAGAGTATGCCTCGGTCGGCGAGTCTGACTAATGGCAGAAGGCCTGTAACTAGCGGCCTGCACAACCAAGGGGTTGCGATGACGTTCCGCGGATTCGAAAAAGCGCTTTGCAAGGCGCTTCATAAACTGCTTGATGGTAGGCATCTTAAGGTCTACGTGAAGTTGTTCGTTCCGAACGAACCAAGGAGCCTTCGTAATTCTACGGGGAAATCGGTTTTGAAGCGTCTGCATCGTATGAATGTGATACGACTTTGCGTGAGCGAAGACTACGCAGGCGTAAGTCATGATCGGTCGAATGCACGCGGTGTAAATACGCAATTTGCACTTAAGGGACAACTTGCTGCGCGGGTTGAGTACGGAGTGTAGTCTGCCGAGAGCAAAACTGGCGCGCGAGCGCACCTGTTTTATGTGCTCACCGAACGTCATGTGATGGTCTAAGACCACACCGAGATATTTGGCTCGCTTCTCCCAAGGGATAGGCTTGCCGAACAAGGTGATCGGTTGGGGGAGGGCGGGTGATCGCCGGGGCCTACAGAATAGGACCCCCTGGCTCTTATCAGGGTTGACTTCGATCCTCCACTTCCTGAACCAGGCCGCGAGTCTGTTGACTTCGGCCTGAAGGATGCGGGCGATATTGTCTTGCCTGAGGCCGGTGTAGTAGATGGCCGTGTCGTCTGCGAACAGAGCTAACTGCGCCTTTCTACATTTGGGGATATCACTAGTGAATATAGTGAATATCAGCGGTGCCAGCACAGCGCCCTGAGGGACGCCTGCGCGGAGCGGATGGGGGGAGGATAGCGCACCCTCGATGCGATAGCGGAAGGTGCGGTCCGACAAAAAGTCTCGTAATATGAGCACGAGACGATCGGGCACACCGAGTTTGTAGAGCTTATATAATAAGCCGTTGTGCCAGACTTTGTCGAACGCTTTCGCAATGTCGAAGAACACAACACCCGTCATGAGCCCGCGCTGGAAGCCAGCGCTTATATGCTCGACGATACGGTGGACCTGTTGTACGCACGAATGTTGGGATCTGAACCCGAACTGTTCGTTTGGGATGAGGCCCTTCGTCTCGGCATAGTCTCTGAGACGCTTATAAATAAGCCTGTCATAGACTTTGCCGAAGACGTTGAGCAGACTGATGACAATTTGTTCGAAGACAACTCTGTTTATAAAGGCGGACAGTTTACATGTGTGCACAATATCTACACGTAGTCGTCTGTAGTTGTGGAGCAGATAACTCGCGGGTGGCGCTAGCGCAGATTGTTGCACACGAAGATTGTAGATGGCGTCACTTGTCTTCAGTAATCGTTTGTAATTGCTGTCTTCTAGTTTATGAATCAGCTCATCGTAGTGCTTTGGATAAGTTGCACTAGATGGCGCTGTATGTTTGTTACATTCTCCCCCTCTGGTACTCTATAGTCGTCCCGACAGAGTACCAGGATCAGTATCCATCTTCCTTGGTCTCCCTCTTTTTCTTATGGGATTTAACAGTTTGGTCATGTTCTGGTGACTTTGGGTTTGCTACCTCATACGTGGATGCTCCATGTTTCTTTATGACAACATAAGGACCATCTCTGCGTGGAGCAAATTTTGCTGTGAACTGTTTTTCATTACTGCTTATTGGATGTGTCTCAACCAATACCAAGTCTCCTATTTTATAGCATGGATCTGGTCTTCTGCTTTGATTTGCTCGTTGCCTATTACTGTCTTGCATAGCTTCTATGTTTTCTCTTGCAATTAATAAATCTTTAGCTAACTGCTTCAAAGTAGGTGTGATTTGTAATATAAACTTTTCTTGTGTTAAAACTGTACTGAAATCGTGTGTAAGATCATAGGGAGTTCTTAATTCACGTCCGAAAGTCAAGTAGGACGGTGAATATCCCGTTGTTTGACATACAGCTGAGTTCATTGCAAATCTGATAGCAGGCAGTGTATTTGCCCATTTCTGATGTTGATTCTTTACCATAATTGCAATTTGAGTTTTCGTGTTACTATTTTCCTTTCCACAATATTAGGTTCTGGGTGATATACTGGTGTCAGAATGTATTGTATTTCAAGGCAATAAGTAAGTTTTTGCCCTCCCCCTGTTCTAAAGCTGCTCCAATTGCATATTGGTTTGCATCTGTTTTGAGTGTAAAGTGAGTATCACATTCTGCTTATTTCAGTACTGGGGCTATAGCTAATGCTATTTTTAGTTTTTCTAACGCCTCTTGTTGTTTAATAGCGCACTGAACTGTTCTTGTGTCATAGCGATTGAGATATTCCAAAATTAAGAGGGTAACTTTAGTAAGTATGTGGATACTCCATCCAATATTCGAAGGTAGGCCGTGCAAAACTTGAGGGTAGGCCGTCCAAATATGTGGGTACTCCGTATAATTTGAAGGTAGGCCGTGCAAATTTTGTGGGTAGGCCGTCCAAATATGTGGGTACTCCGTATAATCTGAAGGTAGGCCGTCCAGATATGTGGGTACTCCGTATAATTTGTAGGTAGGCCGTGAAAAACTTGTGGGTAAGCCGTCTAAATTTGTGGGTACTCCGTATAATTTGAAGGTAGGCCTTGCAAAATTTGTGGGTAGGCCGTCCAAGTATGTACTATCTGTAGATTATTTACGTTGGGCGCTAATGTAGGGCGTCCATATATGTGGGTATCCGTAGATTATTTACGTTGGGCGCTAATGTAGGGCGTCCATATATGTGGGTATCCGTAGATTATTTACGTTGGGCGCTAATGTAGGGCGTCCATATATGTGGGTATCCGTAGATTATTTATGTTGGGCGCCAATGTAGGGCGTCCATATATGTGGGTATCCGTAGATTATTTACGTTGGGCGCCAATGTAGGGTTGCTAGTTGTAAAAATTAAAGCCCCGTTCAACTTGATGATGATTTATTGGCAACTTAACTTGTTACACGTTACAAATGTTACAATAATCAATATATCAAAGGCAACCCTAAGTGGAGGGATGAAAGGGACTGCGTGGCTATCGCCCTTCAGACCTCCCCTAGCTGACTAGTTTCCTGAAGACTGCGGAGCTATTGAAGCAGGAACTAGTCGTACTCAGGATCAGAGCTGGCTGCGTGCTCAGAACCTCTAGCTAGTGAATGACAATTTTTTTTTTTTTTTTTTTATGAATGGCATCTCGTAGCAGACCTAGGGAGGTCGTTGCTACTTAACCGGATATTCCTGTGGCTGCCCTAAGGTTTTTAATCTTAAAGCCTCCAGCCAGGGCGCAAATTATATATATTAAAACTAAACGACAGCGCACTAAGGGCACCCCCTGTGGGGTACGGACCTCGGCTTAGGGCGTCGTTGGGGGATCACAAAATTAGTAACAATTTGGGGACGGGCTGGATCAACATTTTGATCATGATTATTATCAGGGGATATTATATTTATTGCTACGGCGCTCTCAGCCTCTAACCGGGCGGCTGGCGCATCGACATTCAAGGGACGGGGGGGAGGACTTTTATTACCATTTACTCGGGAAGTTCGCGTGGTACCTCGGCGGCGAGGACGGAAGGTCGGTTTGTGTATTTTGTGCACTGTACTCGTGGCCCTATTGCTTTCCTGAAGGAGAGTGACGGGGTCATCCGGATCTAAGAGAGTATGCCTCGGTCGGCGAGTCTGACTAATGGCAGAAGGCCTGTAACTAGCGGCCTGCACAACCAAGGGGTTGCGATGACGTTCCGCGGATTCGAAAAAGCGCTTTGCAAGGCGCTTCATAAACTGCTTGATGGTAGGCATCTTAAGGTCTACGTGAAGTTGTTCGTTCCGAACGAACCAAGGAGCCTTCGTAATTCTACGGAGAAATCGGTTTTGAAGCGTCTGCATCTTATGGATGTGATACGACTTTGCGTGAGCGAAGACTACGCAGGCGTAAGTCATGATCGGTCGAAGACAATTTGTTCGAAGACAACACTGTTTATAAAGGCGGATAGTTTATTTACATGTGTGCACAATATCTACACGTAGTCGTCTGTAGTTGTGGAGCAGATAACTCGCGGGTGGCGCTAGCGCAGATTGTTGCACACGAAGATTGTAGATGGCGTCACTTGTCTTCAGTAATCGTTTGTAATTGCTGTCTTCTAGTTTATGAATCCGCTCATCGTAGTGCTTTGGATAAGTTGCAGTAGATGGCGCTGTATGTGTGTTACATTCTCCCCCTCTGGTACTCTATAGTCGTCCCGACAGAGTACCAGGATCAGTATCCATCTTCCTTGGTCTCCCTCTTTTTCTTATGGGATTTAACAGTTTGGTCATGTTCTGGTGACTTTGGGTTTGCTACCTCATACGTGGATGCTCCATGTTTCTTTATGACAACATAAGGACCATCTCTGCGTGGAGCAAATTTTGCTGTGAACTGTTTTTCATTACTGCTTATTGGATGTGTCTCAACCAATACCAAGTCTCCTATTTTATAGCATGGATCTGGTCTTCTGCTTTGATTTGCTCGTTGCCTATTACTGTCTTGCATAGCTTCTATGTTTTCTCTTGCAATTAATAAATCTTTAGCTAACTGCTTCAAAGTAGGTGTGATTTGTAATATAAACTTTTCTTGTGTTAAAACTGTACTGAAATCGTGTGTAAGATCATAGGGAGTTCTTAATTCACGTCCGAAAGTCAAGTAGGACGGTGAATATCCCGTTGTTTGACATACAGCCGAGTTCATTGCAAATCTGATAGCAGGCAGTGTATTTGCCCATTTCTGATGTTGATTCTTCACCATAAAAATTTGCTCCTCGCAGAGATGGTCCTTATGTTGTCATAAAGAAACATGGAGCATCCACGTATGAGATAGCAAACCCAAAGTCACCAGAACAATCCATGGGGAAATATCATACTTCAGCAATATGTAAATTTGAACAAAGAGATGACAATGTGCCCAAACCATTAAATCTCATAAGAAAAAGAGGGAGACCAAGGAAGATGGATACTGATCCTGGTACTCTGTCGGGACGACTATAGAGTACCAGAGGGGGAGAATGTAACACACATACAGCGCCATCTAGTGCAACTTATACAAAGCACTACGATGAGCGGATTCATAAACTAGAAGACAGCAATTACAAACGATTCCTGAAGACAAGTGACGCCATCTACAATCTTCGTGTGCAACAATCTGCGCTAGCGCCACCCGCGAGTTATCTGCTCCACAACTACAGACGACTACGTGTAGATATTGTGCACACATGTAAACTGTCCGCCTTTATAAGCAGAGTTGTCTTCGAACAAATTGTCATTCACTAGCTAGAGGTTCTGAGCTCGGTAGCCACGCAGCCAGCTCTGATCCTGAGTACGACTAGTTCCTGCTTCAATAGCTCCGCAGTCTTCAGGAAACTAGTCAGCTAGGGGAGGTCTGAAGGGCGATAGCCACGCAGTCTCTTTCATCCCTCCACTTAGGGTTGCCTTTGATATGTTGATTAGTGTAACATTTGTAACGTGTAACAAGTTAAGTTGCCAATAAATCATCAGCAAGTTCAACGGGGCTTTTATTTCACAACTAGCAACCCTACATTGGCCAATGCGCGGCACCACGCAGCGCAACACGACGCCGACACAGTCATCACTTCGTGTACAATAATTTAATGTTACTTTAATAAAAATATGTATGTTTAGGTTAAGGTATTTATCTATGGGCCTGCGTAGCCCGAAATAAATGGATTATTATTTCCTTTATTTAGTGATTTACATATAAATTATATTTTTAAATATTAGAATATCAAAAAAGTATATAAAAACATTTAAAAATATAAAAAATAGTTGTCCGCCGGTAGCGGGAGCAGGGTCCAAGCTACCGGTGGTTAGGGCACCAGAGATAGGAACCTCCTCACGATGCGAGCCGTATGGAGGAGTACTGCCTTCTGAATCAGGCCCTTGATCCAACCACCTAACGAGAGCCTCGAGAGATGTTGATCGAGGCTCTCGGCCATCAGGCCATTGGCCGAGACGACAATCGGCACAATGATAGCCGAGCTCACATTCCACATGTCAACAACCTCGTGTGCTAAGTCGAGATATTTAATTTGTTTCTCTTTCTCAGCTTTCACGAGGTTCTCGTCATGTGGAATGGTAACATCGATAATCATTGCGCGGCGCGCTAATCGATCTATCACCACTATATCAGGCTTATTGGCGACAATAGTCCTGTCAGTGATGATAGACCGATCCCAGTACAACGTGACATGGTCTTTTTCGAGAACTGGGTCGGGCACATACTTGTAATACGGTACCTCAGAATCCACAAGTTTATATTTCAAAGCAAGTTGCTGGTGAATAATCCTGGCTACTTGGTTACGCCTGTGCAAGTACTCCCCGTTAGCCAGACGAGAACAACCAGAGATAATATGTCTGATGGACGCACCCGGAAGGTGGCATGCCCGACACACGTCAACCGTCCCATCCTTCATAATATGTCTCCGGTAGTTATTCGTCAAGATAACTTCGTCCATAATTGCACAGACAAAACCTTCGGTTTCCCCGAAAAGGTCTCCAAAACGTAGCCAGGATACGGACGCTAAGAAATCTACACCGGGCTCATGTAGAGCCCGATAGAAGCGCCCGTGAAGCTCCTTGCCTTGCCATATCTTCTTGCGGTCATCGGTAGTAAGTATTACAGGTTTGCGCCAGTTCTCTTTAGCCATGGAGAGCGGGGTGAGCCCCTTGTCCACTGCGACCACATCACGATGCATACCCAGTTCGGTTTTTAAAAAATATTCCCTGAGACTGCACACCTCGCGGTTGTGGAGGGTCTTCATATTTAAAAAGCCTCGACCCCCGCACTTCCGCGGGATATACAGTCTCATCACCGATGATCGTGGGTGATGCATCCGGTTTGCGGTCACCAGTGTACGGACCCTCCTATCCAGGGCGTCCAGTTCGGTCTGAGTCCATTTGAGTATGCCAAAAGAGTACATCAAAACCGGCATGACCCAACCGTTAAAGGCGCGCACCTTGTTTCCGCCCGAAAGAAGGCTTATAAATACCTTTTTCAGGCGACCAAAGACGAGCTCCTTCAGCGATTGCTTCATGTCAGCAACGTTGATCCCTAACGCTTCTGACATACCCAAATACTTATAGCTTTCGGATGAGGAGAGGGATCTAAGGTGTATGGAATCCGAGAGTTGCGTTCCCTCGGATTCCACAATCTCCCCTCGTTTTACATGCATGACTGCACATTTATCCACACCAAATTCCATCCTGATGGCGCTACTGAAAGTTTCAGTTACCTTCAGGAGCTCGATCAGTCGCAATTTGTTGGGGGCAAAGAGTTTCAAGTCATCCATGTAGAGGAGGTGAGATATGACCTGACCTCCTCTCCTCAACCGATAGCCTAGACCTGAATCCTCCAGCAGTGTACTTAGAGGATTCAGGGCTAAGCAGAACCAAAGTGGACTCAAACTGTCGCCCTGAAATATTCCCCGCTTAATCCATACAAGCTCATCGTTCCCCTGGATCCGTCGACATCCTGGGTAGCGAAGGACCGTCCTCCATTGCCCCATACATGACATCAGGAAGGTGCGCAGAGTTGCATCTATCTTATACAACTTCAGCACCCTCATGAGCCATGTATGTGGCACCGAGTCGAAGGCCTTCTTATAGTCTATCCAGCATGTTGACAGATCCTTGCGGGATCGACGAACCTGTTGGCTTATGGCCATGTCGATGAGGAGTAGCTCCTTAGTACCGCGGGACCCATTCCTACATCCATTTTGAGAGGCAGACATAATCGAGTGACTGTCAATGTGCGTGTTAATTTTCACTCTCAAAATGGATGTAAGAAGTTTATAGACCGTTGACAAACACGTGATCGGTCTATAATTCTTGGGTTCCACGGGACTACCTGACTTATGGAGCAGGTGGGTAACGCCTGTTGTTAGAAACTGCGGTAGCGACCCAGACTCTAAGGATGACTGGAACTGAGATGCCAGGCAAGTGTGTGAACTAATTATCCATTTCAACCAGAAGTTGTGCAGTCCGTCCGGTCCCGGTGATTTCCAATTCGGTAACGGACGGACCGCTTTGGCTACGTCTAATGGTGTAATCAGTACTGGTTCCATTTCTGGTATAGTCTCACACACTCGCTCGACTTCCCGCATCCAGTCAGCCTCAGCGTGACAGACGGGTTCCGACCAGATGCTGCGCCAGAATGCACTCGTGGCTGCATCATCCGGGCGGCACACGTCTGTCACGTTTTGTTCAGGTCGCTCCCACGCTCTATATACCCACCTTTCATCGCTCTGGAACATGCGATTTTGCATGTACCGATCAACCCGCCGCTTATACCGCCGAATACGGCTCGCCCATGCACAAACTTTCTGCTTCAGGAAGTCGATGCGCTCTGTGACATGGGACATGTATTCTCGAGGGCTGACTCCAGTTCCCGAGAATGCCCGCCTCACAAAGCGCATCACTCGTGGTCGTGTATTGCCCTCCCTGAAGCAGTATAGTTTGCCAATGAGTACCCTGGCCCCATCGATACGACGCTCGATCCTGCATTGCCAGGCTGGTACGGCTGGTTTTGGTTGAGTAGCTCCGTCCCAGTTTGGAAACTTGACGTTTGCTACACGACATGCCGCAACAGCCGCGCAATACAGGATCGAATGTGTATCAACGAGGTTCTCGCTGCTCTCGAAAAAATGTTTAAGCTGCGAGTCCAAGGCACACACCAGCGCCCTATTTTTTTTGTGCATGGGTAGGCGTGGTAATCGGGGTCTAAGTTCGGTCGGAGTGGACCTATACTCGCGAACCGCATCCTCCAGTGCGATCCTCAATCGGGCGTTGCACTGGCTACTTACTGTGGCAACCCTATCATCCTCCTCTTCAACATCATGATTGGACCGCGGCGGGATTGAATAAATAGTTGACACTTGTGCCGCGGTTTGTGCCGAAGTTAAGACGATATGGTTGCTCAGTACCTCTGAGCGCAGCCTATCAAGTGCGGCATCGTCCAACCTATGATTGCGTTGGATGACCCGCACCTGATCCGAAAGTCGTTGGGCCGAGACGTTGACGGTTGGCTCTAGTTCCTGAAACAGACAGCATCCTAACACGGTACGCAGTGAGGTTAGTTCCTCCCTCTGTAGACCCGTAATATGCGCGCATGACGTTCTCGTTCATAGACTGAGTCCATCTCATGCGCTGCACACAACCACCGGCAGCGGGGACCCGGCTCGGGGCCGGTTAGCCCCTAAGTCCCAAGCTCCTCGGTGGCCGGCCTCTCCCCTGCCGACGTACAGGTGTTGGCGACGTCGGCGGGGAAAAATACTCGTCGCTCGAGCTCGACGCAACTGCCGCGGCCGGTGTCGTCACAGCACTCACGGTGGGGCTGGGTACCAGCGGCGGCGAGGCGGAGCTGAGCGAAGAGTCCGGAGGTGGTGGGCGTGCTCGTCTCGTAGCTGATCTCGTCAACATATTATTTTCATTATTATGTAGTCTTCATGTTTTGACATATGTCATGTCACCTCCGATTCGGCAGTTTTTGATAAAACTCTTGGTTTTTATGGTTCATTTTGTTATATGCATAAATAGGTTGTAATTATTTTAGTTTCAGGCTTATTTTGGATTGGATTATTATTATTATTTATTATGTGATTTTTGGTGATACAGTAGGTGTTAGGTTATTGTAACTCAAAAAACTACCCATTTATACACTATTTAAACAATACAAGAATTTAAAATCGAAATTTGATTATTTAATTATATAATTTTTAATTATTAACAAACATTTTTTTTTTTAAACAAACAATTTTTATAATAAATATTCAGAACACAATTACATTAACACAACAGACATTATTCAAGAAGATGATGAAGTAGTCATAATATTACATCAAATGTCACTGGCTACAATATTAGGTATGTCAATGGATACATTACAAGCATGTCACTTTAAATACGTAAAAATAAGAAAAATAAATAATTTATGTTATCAAAAAAGTCATTTACCCAATTATATTTTAATTATAAATATTATGGAAAAAGATCATGACAGAATTAACCTGATCAGAGTTGAAAACCAACTCGAGGATGATCTTCCTGAGGGCTAATTCACGTAATTTCATGACGCGCCGATCAAGTTGCAGTGCAGGTGCAATGAAGTTTAAGTTTGAGTGATAGCTGAATATATATAGTATCTGACAGCCGTAGAGAATAGTAGAATACGAAATGCGTTGTTTTGATCGAAACTTAATTGCAACTGCACTGCTACCGCACTTCTTTAGTTACGTGAATTAGCCTGCTGATTGAAAAACTTCAGAGATGTTAATTCTAGCTATTCTAAACGTTAATTCTGTTAATACAAAACACAAATACACCTTTACTATAATTTACATAATATCACATCACAAGTGCCTGTAGGTAAAGGAAACAGACTTAGTTCTCTTGAGAGTAGGGTTACCCTAGTTAGGGTGACTCTTCTCAGAATTGCGTTGCGGCTGGATTTTGCAAATCTCATAAAATCGCAGGATTTTAGAATTTTCAATAAAATACAGCTTACATTTTAAATATCTCTTTACTTATTCATCCAAGTAGGTACTTAATCAGTTTTATCATACTTAATATGTGAAGATACAATTTTAAGTAAGGTCTTTTTCTTTAATTATGGATTTATAAATTGCCCCACATGTTTGAGAGAAAATTCTTAAACTGTAAACCATCTCAGGATTTTTCAATGGAAATCAGGCCTTTTCTCCGGACTTATGATTTTTTCATCTGGTAACCCTACTTGGGAGCATCCGTATCCGAGCAGCAGTCCGCTGTATACGAATTTCTCCCATGAAAGTCTTCGGGTTTCAAAAGGATAGTACATAGTCTCGACGAAAATCGGGATGCCGTTTTTTTTTTCCCGAGAGCTTCCTTCCGCAGTTCTCGTCTTTTAACATCTTTGGAAAATACATGGGTCCCCACATTTTTGCAGTCAACAGTTGCGCAACGAGTCATATTAATTAATTATGCGTCAAAGAAGTCGCTTGTTTACAAAAATGTATGGATAGTGACAGCTTGCTGCCAAAATCTTAGACGTTGGAAAGTAGCGACATCTGAAGTGAGCAAGTGACAGTTTTTATCCTCATGGTGTAAGCTAAAAAAATCATTGAAATAGAATAGTTCCAATAAAAAAATATACGTTGAACAAAGCCTCAGGCGGAAGCTACTTTGCGTCCATGCTAAATCTCATCTCAATCTGCCCAGCCTTTTCCCAACTAAGTTGGGGTCGGCTTCCAGTCAAACCAGATGCAGCTGAATACCAGTATTTTACATGGAGCGACTGCCTATCTGACCTCCACAACCCAGTTACTGTTTAAAACGATACCCCTTGGTCAGACTGGTTGTTAGACTTCCGGGCTGCTGACGACCCCTAACGACTGTCAAAGAACCACGAATGACAGCCGGGACTAATGGCTTAACGTGCTTTCCGAAGCACGGAGGAGTCTCGGTATGTAAAGATGGTCACCCATCTACGGACCAACCCCGGCAAGCGTAGCTTAACCTGATGGATGGACCCATGCGGCTGTTATTACTTAGCCACGAGCTCGTCTAAATCTCATGGGACAAAATATATATTTTTTACCGAAAGCGATTATTTGTTTCAATCAACTTAGATAAAGATTTGACTAGAATAGTATAATAAAAATAGCAACGTATTTATAACGATTACATTGTAATTTAAATTGATATCATTACAGGGAATTTTCCAAGTGTGCGTGGAGGATGACCTGAAACTATTATGTATCGGGTGTTTATTTTAGAGGCGAAGAACTTTAAACGAAAAAAAACACAGAAAAATGCTTTTAATATTCAAGAAATTGGCTTTATTTGACAGATAATTTTATGGCATTAATATTTTAATTTGATTTCGGGCATGTGTCCCCCGCGGCTGACGCGAAGTCCTAATTTATTGAAAACTTAACTTTTTGACTGGCTTAATTTATTATAGGAAACATTTGACGAACGACTAATAATTTCACGAAATCTGGCCACCTCGTTCGTGCGATTTGACGTCATTACATTATTGAAAAGTCCAACCTACTCCGATAAAACTGTGACGATTGAGCACTTTGATACCAACACATAATTGCCGAAATACAGCCCGATTTCCTGCGAAGAGTGTGGAAATTTGACCTGCAGATTACGCCATGTACCTACGCGCGATAAGGCCAATTTTATGGATTTAAAAAACATTTATCTGAATTTTATTTCAATTAAAATTACTCCGCCTCTAAATTAAACAAACACCCTTTACATAATATACTTATAATTGTTAGGTTCATTTATCTGTTATCGTATTATATAATATCTCTAGGTAACATGTCTGTAGGTGCAACATATCTGTATGTTTAAAATTGACTTATCGATTATTCAGAACGATTATTATATGTGGCCACGCCAAGCGTTGACGGTTGACAAGTGGTCAAGGAAGGCGCGATCCGGCAATCGATTCTTTCACTTGGTTTTGGAGCGAGCTACGGGTCGGACAAACTAGAATAACTGTCGATAAAAATAATGGTTGTAGCTGGTTGACTGTAGTAGATTGTTGTATTGGAGGAATTAAAGAATGTTATTATCTACACAAGGAGTTTTCTTACATAATATTAGAAATAGCAAAAAATGCACTAAGGAGTATCGGGCGTAATTTCGATAAAAACTAAAACAGCATCATTCGATTTTTGAAGATGTAATTGCCAAAGCTAGAAATCCGTTTTCAATAAAATATTGTACCTATTTGATACTGACTTACTCATAACAAAGATATAACGATGTTACGGTATTTGAAAAAGTGGTAAATATTTAATTATGGCTACATTTATGGGATTATAAATAAAGTTGATCAATAGCTTGATCCACGGCTTTTAAAATTACTAAATTGCTTTTCGTTCAATGACGTGATTATATAAATCTATCAGGTGATTAATTCCATTCGATACCTCTATCATAATAAAAACAATTTCCAGTACTTAGGTATTTTATACTGTATCTTTCACTGAATACAGCTATTATTCCGTATTTTTGATCATGTATTTGCCGACTGGAAATATCTATTTCAATGTTACATTTTTGTAGGTCTTCTCTTCTCAATCTTTTGTTTGGAACCGTCAGAGGAGTCTTTAAAGGTTATTTCTTACTTACTCAAGCAATCATACAAAGGTTTGAATTAGGTACGGTTTACGCTATCAGAGGCGCAATTTTACTGTCAAACGTAAACAAACACTATGTTAGCGCGTGAGTGATCCATCCTGCCCCAAGTCTCAATGCACTTATTTTCTTCCCTGATAACTACATTACAAACGCTAACCCATAATTTTTTAACAATTGAAAATAAGGGCCACTCTATAAAGACATGAAAATTATAGCTTTCATTAAGAACGAAAGACTGTTGACTTTTGCAGTCAATATGAAACAGTTGTAAAAAGGTGGAATGCCTCATTGATGGTCTGTATATGGTGCTATTGAAAATGCCAGGTATAATAAAGATAATAACAGGGTACATATAAAAGGCAATGTCTATTTATATGCTTATTAACTTCACAAAAGAACGATGGAGTTGGAATCTGGTCTAATCGAAATTGGAGATGGCTGCCGACTGCAAACGGCGTTCCATGTGTGAACAGTTCAAGAAATTAATTATAAATAGAATTCTTGGAAATATTCCCACTAGTATCATTAAATTGCCCCAATTCCTTATTGAATTTCATTTATACGAAACTACTTGAAAATACCACTGTTTTCTATTTAAGGGTAAGTTCGTTCGGAATTACAAGTTGTTATAACGAGTACCAACAAAGTGTAGTCGGGCGTTGTAATCTGCGGCAATATTTACACCATATATAGCAGCATCAAATGTTGGCACAGCAATCGAATTGGAACGAGATACGAAAGCAAAGCGCGAATTGTATCGCCCGCAGGCACACTTGCTACGCCTTGAGAATGCGCTCGCGTTGCATCCACGATCTGCTGTCGATAATTTAATTGGGTACCTGACATTTAATCAATACGCTTGATTAAATTAATTGAACGATACAAACCGATGTACTTTTATGGAATACCGTAGTTACTCGCTTTGGCGGCTCGGGGTTCTTGCCCTTTTTAGTTACGTTCATATCCGATAAATATCGAGGCGAGTGTCAATTTGATTACACCTCTATCTGCTCACTGCAATTGGTTAGGGTTATGTTAAGGTTATATCGGTACCTTCGAGTAGTAGTCAGATATTTATTTATTATTAGACAAGGTAAAGCAAAGTCAATTGTGATTTTTTTATAGTATTCGAAAAACTCTTTTTAAAACTAACGCCAAAATTATACGAAAGGGACAGTAGGTAACATCACTGAATTAATACAGTGGATGAACAAAAAATGTATGGTCACATGAGTTACATTTTAAGGCTCGTACAGACTGGTGCGATATCGCGGGCGTGACTCAACACTAGTAGCACAATTTCTATGTCACTGCCTGTCGCACCCTCAATATCGCGTGAGTCTGTAAGAGCCTTTAGAGAATGAGACGATTAGTGTCACTACAATTGCAGCACAACATGTATACGAAATACATTGCGTGCTATAATTTGATACGATGTACGTAATAATGCTGGGTAATTTCGCTGCGTACTTCAATTAGCTAGCCACAAAAAGTGGCCGTGAGAGTAATCATCAGAGTTAATATAGCGTTCACTTTCTAAAACTATCAGGGCATAAGTGAGACTCTTCATTTTTTGTTTGTTTATTGTTCAAAAATTTTCGCCGTAACATAAACAATAACGGTAACGGTACTATTATCTCCCGACGGTGCAATTTAGAAACTTTTCCGTGCGAATGGATACTTTTTTGCGTCAAAAAGCCATTTCACGGATCAATAAACACGAAAGCATATTCGATAAATTAAATTAGGTACGTACGTGAGTGAAAACTCGGATCCGGTATCGAGTACCTATATCTTGATTAGGACAGATAATAAGGCCCGTATAGAACGTTACTCAGTACTCAAGCATTACTTAAGACTAAATTCAACCAATACAATGGCTTGAATCTAGTCTTAAGTAATTCTTGAGTACTGAGTAACGTTTTATAAATACGGGCCTGAGAGATGTTTAAACTGTGAATAATGTAATTCTTAAATTCATATCGACAGATTAGTATTAAAACCAGAAAGTGAATGGTTCAGCAATCCGTGTTCACTAGATACCTGTATTGGAGCGTAGCCTCCCTGATAAATGGGCCTCGTCAGACGGACACTGCCTAACACCGGAAGCATAGACTGATTTATGTCTTATACCTCTATTATTTAGAAATCTGCAGATCTTAATATGCCAATAAATACTACAAATTGGTGTCAAGAGATTATTTCCTTACAAGATGATTAAACGGAGAATTTGTACGGTACTTTTAATGCAAAGTGAATTTTGTATTTTCCTTAGTTTGAATAAACAGCGCAATAAATATAAAACTAATTTAGATGAGTTTTTTTTTTTTACATTTGGGGTATGTCAATTAACATTATTTATTTCAAAATCACGAAAAGGTTTTCCACAAACTTTTCTAAAATAAAATTTAGTATCAGATCTACTACCTTAGTATCAGTTTCAGTTACAGAATGATTATTTCCAAGTATTTCAAATGACTCATAGGGTAAGCGACGCTTCGAAATATCACGCAATTGTTACTAAGAAATCTGAGAAGTAAGAATTCAAAAATTGATTTTACTCAATTTAGGTCAGAGTTATTTTCACAATCTTCTCTACTAAATAAAATTTTTGTGTCACAGTTTTAGTGTTTATACCCCTCCGAAACGGCTTGACCGATTTTGATGAAATTTTATATGTATACTCAGTAGGTATGAGAATAGGTTTATAACTAATTTTTATACCCCTAAGTGTTAAGGGGCTTTCCCACGGGATCAAGACATACGCGGGTGAAACCGCGGGGCGCAGCTGGTATACCTTATCATCATTCATTCATCATTTCAGCCGAAAGGCGTCCACTGCTGTACATAAGCCGGGGAGGCGGAAAAGATATCAGATCTCATGTAGAGCCAAGCTTCTGAATCTACACGACCTAACTCTACCGACCCTAACTTCACAAATTCTACATATCAGTCAAAATGTATGGCTTCTTTTTTTTTTAGGCCGTGTAGATTCAGAAGCTTGGATCTACATGAGGTCTGATATCTTTTTCACAGGGCAAACCTTATGTGGTCGTCTTGGCAACATTTTACATGAAATGTTTTTGGTGGGATTTCAGTTCTTTTTGTAAGTTGCTAGGCAGTCTTTTTAGTGTTTATTTTTTTATTTTTTTGGGGTGTTGTTCTTGCACATCAGCAGTGCCGGTTTTCATAGCCCATTCTCTGTCTCAGTTTACATACCAAATTTCGGCTTTCTAGCACTTCAGGAAGTACCCTAACATTTTGAAGTCTCATACAAACTTCCACCCCCCCATTTTATTTTTAGGGCATAGGGGGCGAAAGTTATAAGTTTATTAATTTTTTGTTGGTCGTATACTAAAAAATTCAAAAAAAAAAATCAAAATTCATTTATTAGTGTGATTTATTGGTACATTTTACAATGAGATCTTAATAATAAATAATTTGTTCCTCAAAAATCTACCTTAAAGGTGTACACTTTTTCTATTAATTATTATAAAAAAGAATAGTCAACATATTAAAATACAATAATTACAATGAAACACAACATAACTTAAGACAGAAAAAAAAAACATTAACAATTGAATTTAAATAATGAATGGAATTACTGATGTCAAATTGTTGTTGATAGTCAAAAAATTAAATAAATATCAATGTCAAATATCTTACATTTTATTAATAAGGAATTCGTCAATAGTATAGTAACATTTTTCCAATAATAAATGTCTTAATTTGTTTTTAAATTGAATAATATTTAAGTCCTTTATTCCATTTGGTAATTTATTAAATATTTTTGGGGCCATGCAAATTATGCTTTTGTGCATCAAGGCGGTCTTTGATGGTCGAACGCATAATTCATGTCTATAAACTTGTCTAATCATTTTATAGCGATATTCAGATGCTTTTCTGAATAGATGCATGTTCTTTTTAACAAATAAAGCAATCTCAAATATGTACAAGCAAGGTAAAGTCATTATTTTTAACAATACAAAATAGGGTTTGCAGCTATCAGTTATTTTTATACCGGTAATAGCTCTAATGCATCTTTTTTGCGATTTGAACACTGTCTCCCTAAACTTAGATTACATACCAAATTTCAGCTTTCTAGCACTTCAGGAAGTATCCAAACATTTTGATGATCATCAGTGTATCAGTGAGTGTGTCAGTGACGAAATCGGTGTATTTTAGATATCAATAAAATCTAAAGTATTACAGCTATTCAATTGAGAATTTGTATGTGTAATTAGTCTATTATTGACATCATATCCAGAGAATATGAACTATCTGGTATATCGGAAACCAACTGTATGAGGGTCCAAAAAAACGACGAAACACTTCGAGAAAAGGTAGGTAGTGTGCCCTTGCGCTTCGCTTGGCTCGTTTTGGCCGGGGCACTGCCGTGCCCCCTGATATTATCGTCTTAGGTTAATTCAAATGTCAAAACCAAATAAAATACAACAGTTAAACTGAACCGAAACTTCGCCCCTACATTAGAATTATTATGTTTTCTCCATTAGAAACTCAGCAATAATATAGAAACATTTGGCTGCTAAATACGTTTTAATTTTTTTTTTAATAAATTAGTAACAGTTATAACTCGTAAGTGCTTGTGATAGATGGTTAAATATACGTGGTGCCAATCAGAAAACCCCTTTTACGCATTAGTGCTGTATTGGATGGTCTCACACACAATATGTGCTTATATTAATGGCGCCGGTTGCGGTTATCCATAGAATCTGATAGTTTCATAAACAAATGCGAGTTTGATTTTACGAACACCGGCAATTTCAAAGATATAGATTGATGGGTGGGTTAAAATTTTATATTTTACCAAGAATATAAAATATTAAATATTAACTCTTTGAGGGTTGAGTTCCCCCAGGAAATAACACCGAATCTCAAAAGATGACCACATATGCCATGATACACTGTAAGCTTGGCATCTAGAACAGGAGCGATTTTGTAGAGCATATAAGCGGGTTTACTCAGTCGTTTGCTTAACTCCTCTAAATGTGCTTTCCAGTTTAATTTTGTATCTATTGTGAGCCTTAAGAACTTACTAACATCCACTTTACTTATCTGTTTGTTATTGTTATGTATATTCAGGTTATTATTAATATTTAAACGCTGACTAAATAACATTAATTTTGTTTTATCAATATACATTTTTAGATTATTGTTTCTTAGCCAGGTAATAATGGAATTTAACTGTATTATTTATTTCATGGGCAGAGTGCATTGCTCTCTACTCTTCTTTAGCAATGCACCCCTCATTGCTCGCAACTGATTGCCGATGGGACCGAAAGGTTCTGGAATGGCCACCACGTACCGGAAGACGTAGCATTGGAAGGCCTTCTACAAGGTAGACTGATGACCTTATGAAGGCCGCAGGTATCAGCTGGATGCGGGAAGCACAGAACCGGTCGAAGTGGCAGTGCTTGGGGGAGGTCTATGTCCATCAGTGGACGTCTTTCTGCTGAAATTATGATAATGATGATTTATTTCATCTTTATTTATTTGATTATCAGTACATTTAATTGTTACGGTGCTTTAATCAGCAAAAAGTGAAATCGGGTTATTTGTTACATACGGTAGATCATTAATATAAATTCTAAATAGTAGAGGGCCCAGGACACTCCCTTGTGAAACGCCATACATGAGTAATTTATGTTTGGATGTAAATATCTTTTCTTCTTTAGTTACATGATTGCATTGACTTATTTAAAAGTTTCTTAGTAAGAACTATAAACATTGTAAGAAGAGGGGGTCGAATTTCGACCAGTGGGCGACCACTAGTATAAATAACTGTGTCAAACGAAAACAGTATCCTTATATCGTATTAGTTATCAACATGATTGTTTATTTGTAAGAAAGCCCGCGGATCATAAATAATGTCCGAATCGCAACACAGTATGAGATAGCACAAAAAGTGATACAAAGGCGAAGCATTCGATACCTTTTCGTAGAAGACGAGGAAAGAATTCAAATTCAAAAGTGACTTTGGGACGCGAAAAATTCGACAAAATAAAATAGAATAAAGACAAAGATGACCGACGACCAATGCTATTTAAACCGTGTTCTTTGGAGAAGACTCGTGAAATTTAAATCAATTTATGTTCTATAGGTAAAATAATTAAATTACAATCAAATTGATGAACAAGACGAATTCAAAGCAACGAAGCCAATTATAGTAATAACCATCGAGCAAAAACAAAAGCGATGGTCCATAAAGACAAGCACGGTCTTCATTCAAAATGCAGATAATTGACAAATAAGATTTGAAACTCACTAACTGAAGCGTGAAATTTAAATCAACGACAACAAACAATTCCGTGGCCATAATAGAAACGAATGCCAAACTTCAGAAATCCATTAAACCGGCATCCAAACTTCCCATTTGGGCGCGAGCAAGCGCGCTCAACGCAGAAATGTATATTTTATTCATCTCTACAACATGCCGCGCCTCCACGATTGGTATCCGATAAAACTTCACTAAGCAAAAATAAGCAACACGAATAAGTGTACCTGTCACTCGGCCCTTGTTCTTGTTTCTAAAATTTGTATAAAATATTCCGAAGTGGCAGCGTCGCCGACAATGGTTTCTGTGGCGAATAATAAGACTAACACAGAATGAATAACATGAAACGGCCCCAAAGAAAATGATATTTGAATTTCAATTCAAACCTGAACTAATAACAAACAAGCGAATTTTGTAACGCAATTATGTTCTTTGTAGTACTTTCTTGGGCGTAAAATATATAATTTTTACGCTTAATCTTCAGACATAAAAGAGAATATTAACTAGATGTTAATAGAGCTATGAGAAGACATGAATAAAAAATGTTGGTTTGAAAATAAAACACGTAATCATTATGATGAAAATCCAATTACCGCCTTTAAAATGGGAACAACTCTTCTGGAGCGCCAAATACAACACATAGCCAGAAATCCAACATTCTACCGGGGAACCGCATTAATCCTCAATTCCTTACATTTTAAGACACACCAAGTTTCTTCGAACAGCGATCGACAATACGTGTCAGTCATTCCATTAATGTCTCGATTTCCTAAAACAACGCAACTCGCGGCCTTTGAAGAAATATTTGACGCTTCGACGACAAAGATGTTTTCTCACATGTTTTGTTTTTGATTCTTGTTTTGATCTAATCGTGGGAACAAAATAGGTTAAGTTTTCATTATGTTATTTTGATTGTATCGCTTGTTATTCACAGATAATAATCGCACGGATTAATCGTTGATTAACATTTATTGCCGTATTAGCAAATCCAGATGTGCGAATGTGATACAAAAAGCGGTTTGTCTAGCGCAGACTGTCGTAGCGGGAAGCGGACGGTGTCCGGCGTCACAATAGCACAATTAAAATGCCAACAAGTCCGGTTGCCAGCCCAATCCAATTACAGTGGACACCGATTCCAAAGAGTAATTGGAACTGAGACTATACGGGAGCCGGCGAAATACATGGAAGGGAACGCGCCAGGGAGGACTTCTGTCGGCAATTACTATTTAACCCATGTGACTATATATACGGACTGCCACTCCGGAACTAAAACACATGATTAGATTTAGTACCCATTAACTAGGAGCTAATAGAATAAAGATCTGTTTTATTTGTGCCCAAACGAAGCTTCATTGGTATTAATCGACTTTTAAGTCAGTAAGTAGGTACCAGAATAAAGGGCAACAAAAAATTTAATATCGAGAAAAATCTGCAGACTCTTTTCAAGTTTTACACAGCTTTTCCTCTTTAGTTTACTATCACAAAGGCAAATAACTTGAGTGGCCTGGGAGAACACGCCCAAAGCAGATGTTTGTCTCTACCTGCTGATCGAAAAGGAAACAATGTTAAACTGTAAAACAAACTGCTTGCAGCGCTTTCAGTCTATTCGCTTTCGTGTACGTGTGACGCTACACAAGCCTGGACACAAAGGTCCCTCCAAATTGAAACAAGACGCAAGATCGACGATAAAATCAGACGTCGCAATACAACCCAATTGTTAGTTTTTTGTAGACTCAAAGGCCAATGCAAATCTAATTTTAGTTTCATTCAAGATAGTCAGTAAAAATAAAAGCTTTTGAAAAACCTTGGGATTCAGATAAGATTGCAATCATCCACAAAAGTTATATATTGCAAATAGGAAAAATGCAACAAAGTTATTTATAATTGTGACCAATCCCAAATCGAAAGGAAGATTTAAATTCACTCGGTTACATTGCCAACACAAGATTTTTTTAAATTAACGTTACAAATGACTCAAACGTTCCAAAATACGATTTATTGTTCATTATCGTTACGAGATATGGCCCTTATCTACTCAATTACTTTAAATAATTTAAGCACACACCGTAATGCCGCAACCGAAGAATACACCAGCCGGCAAGACATTAAATTGAATCGAATGTCCGGGTTATCAGCTGTTTCTTTTAAATTAATTTAAATTATAACAAGAGATCATTCGACCGCTATTTATTAGGAGGAGGTACTTAACGGCAAGTTATGGTCGGCCGCAAGGTGACAAATTAAGATATGTTAATGGATATGGGCGGTCACTGGTACCCGAGGGATGTTGAACCGCATTAACCTTGTTCAACTTCCTTGTGGTAATCATTTAAATAAACTAACCAGACATCGCAGAGGAGTCAGTAAATGCCAAATATAAATCTGACACACCGAGCGCAAAGAATACAGACTGTCGGATTAAAATGGGACTTTGAAAAAAATACGAGACATCCGCGGTATTGTAGGCGTTACTTTAAATGTATTTTCGCATTGTTGGCAATTCGCGCGGGCATGCGGTGCGTAACATAAATATCGGACACAGTGGGCACGCTCCCGAATGCAATCGACGGTAAATAAATCGGTGCGCATCTTTTCAGTCGGACGATGTCGGTAGGCCCCCGGCGGCGCCGCGCAGTAAATTGCACCGAAAAAGAACGAGCCAATATGGCAGCCGTATCGAACGGTGCTAAGTTACGATCGGGCGCGACACGGGGCGCTAAGTGGCCTATCGTGTTTTCAAAAATTCAAAAACCGGGATTGTCGTTTAGGGAAAAAACACACAGGGATCGACGGTGGAGGCCTCTCCATTAATCAGGCTTAAAGGGGTCACGCCCGTTTCCGTACAATGCCGTGGCGCCGAGACGTTTGGACGCCGACCGGTGGCTTCACCGTACACCGATATCTTAATATACGTATAAAGATAACACGAACAATACAGCAGAATATCCTCTACCGAAAAGGAAGAACCACAATGCAGTTGTTTTAATCTTAATCGACAACATGAAACCGAATCCAAATTCAAAGGTACAAACTATTGAAAACTTTGCTACATTATCCTACCGCAAAAAATAAAGGCGGACCTGAAAACATTTCATACGAGTCTCAAGAATAATGCGCTACTGTAACAAGCGTAGGCGAGAGAGCAACTTCTTGCATAATTTTACAACATTCGATGCATAGAATATTGATGCAGTCAATATTTATTAAAGCTTCGTTAAATAATTCAACTGCATATTTACATGGGGGAATGTCTGCATGGAATGAATCCAGCACAACAATTTTTTGAAGTGAAAACTTCTTTAAGGCGCGTTGAGCACTTTTTCAAAAAATCATGAAACTCGCGTCATCGTCACCGAACGCTTTCCATGAGCTATATGTATATATATGTACTGTTTTCACTTCTATCGGCAATCCCCAAAGACTGCCCCGCATGTATTTTTTTTTTCGTTTTATGATACTTCATTCCCTTTTTAGGTTTCCGTACCAAAATGGTAAAAAGGAACCCTTATGGTGAGACTAAGTCTGTCTGTCTGTCTGTCTGTCACACCTGGATATCTCAAGAACTACT
Organism: Tiliacea aurago; assembly: GCA_948098905.1. Classification (NCBI taxonomy): domain Eukaryota; kingdom Metazoa; phylum Arthropoda; class Insecta; order Lepidoptera; family Noctuidae; genus Tiliacea; species Tiliacea aurago. Next base: position 16,429,616 of record OX402587.1, on the reverse strand, counting down.
AATGCTATCAACATGAAATTTAAATAGTTTTAGATGACGTGTGCTCAACTATTTTGCAAACAAGAAAGAAATTAAAAAAATATATCTTTTTTGCAAAAGGGACTGAAATAGGGTCTTAAAAATTGGAAGTGGGGCTATTAGGGCATGTGGCGTATCATATGAAAGAGCGCTGTTTGCACATTCTCAAAAAAAAAACTTTTTTTTTAGGCAGCATACTTTTTATGAAAAATGTAAAAAAAAAATACAGTTGTCCTTATCTCCGAAGTTTCCATAGATAATAGAAGTTTATGTAAAGATTACAGGAAAAATAAAACGATGTCTCTACATAGCAAATTTTTTCAGAAATCATCAACACCTATATACGTACGGAACCCTCAGTGCGCGAGTCCGACTCGCTCATGACCGGTTTTTTTTTTAATTTTCGCATAAATGAAAAACTAAGTTGTCAATAAAATGAAGCGACAGTTATTTCAGAAGCTGTTATATTTGGCGTCTCAAGAGATTTCATTTCAGCTTTTCCCATTCAATATTCTATCTTTTTCCACTAGTATAAAATAAAACGTACTCGCAAGCTGTCCATTTCACGCACAGTTACCCGTTTATGTAAAACTCATAGTGATAACCAAACATGAATATTATTAACGTGTTCATCTCGTACATGGCCTCTTCAGTTTAACTGAACCAGAAGTTCGTTAATCCGTCGAGGTTACATACAAAGGAAACTGCGGTGAGCCTGAAAATTAAGTTGGCTCGCTCTATTGCCTTTAAATTAAACCACGGCTCTACTGAAACTGTACTTATTACAACAGACGTTCGAGATCCTACCTTTGAACTTTTTGAGAGATTTATGTTGAATGTGTTTCATTCAAACGTGAAATATTTGATCGTTTTATGTTTGGGCATTCTTCACTATTTTCAGACCACAACACAAACGTTGTGGAATGTGGCGCTTTTCATAATTTGTTTAAAAGAATTCCTATTTTGCGTGTTTATTCTAATACCATACAATTTTTTTTTTAAAACTATATTCAGTTCAAAAACACGGTACATCATAAAAAAATAGTAATAGGTTACTTAAGAGCCTTAAATGCTAGATTTCACAAAGTCCCTGAATCCCACACGAGGATTCCCTGTGTTGTGGGGTCCAGTCTCTTCCCAAGTAATGCAAACATTTTTAATAGGTGAAGTAAATAATTTAAAAAATAAAATAAAAACAAGGCAAAAATAATAATTCAAACAATAAGTACAGTGTAAATGTATAAAAAAGTTGACTAACAATAATTGTTATGTTTTAGAGAGACGGTTTTGATGACAACATATTTAGATGCTTTCGGGTGTGAGTGTGTGTGGTGTGTGTGTAATGTGGGGTGTGTGTGAAGTGTGGGGCGTATGTAGTAACAATGTGTGGATTGGTGCGCGAATGTTATGTTTTTTTTTTTCTGTGACTTCATAATTATATATTTTTATTGATATGTCAGATATTACGACTGTATGTGCAGAAGGTCTTCCGTTTGGTCATAATTTTTGGGATGCAGCCATTTAAATATAGCATTTTTACAGCTCTTGTACCGTATATGAAATGTTTCCATATTTTAAACCTAGGTATATCTCTGTGTCTATTGGTTACTAGAAATGATTATAGAAACAGTTGAACAATTTGCACATAGCTAACACAAATTGCTTTCTCGGAAGTGGTTTGTTTGGCTCTCACTATGCAGGTTGATACACAAACATAACTTCACCGTCCTTTGTAGGTACAGAGCAGCGTTAACGTGCACGGGGTGCCGTGTAAATAAATAAGGTGATTATAATTTTAATTTACAATCTTGACTAACAATCCCTAAAAAAATATAATTCTTACATTTTCAGTGTGTAGGTACAAGAGGTATTGCCTTCCGTGTGAAAAGCATTCTATCTCACGACTATCAGAGTAGCGGGCGGTCGCGTCGTCGTGTCTTGTACTAACAGTAATTCAGAGATGATTTTTCCTCGCCGCTTCCGCACCTCTCAAAGAGGCAACGAGGCCGCGGAACGGTGATAATAATATTCAGGACCCTCTCTCAAATTGCTCGGACGTGTGTCTGATTTCGACGAAAATTGCCGCCTTGTTAAATTGGAGCTTTAACTGTTGACCTTTTCTTATAATGATACGGCCGTCGGGATGCCTGTGAGCACTATTGACGCAACTGAACTGTGATGTTTATTTTTGAAAGTTATAAACAAATGAACGTTCGCATGGTGGGATGGGGCGATACTCGCGGGACACTCGTAAATTCACAAGTCGCGATGACGGCCCGGGGCCCGGGGCACATCGTGACCCGACTTCGTCTGCCTCACTTGGCATTATTTACGATTTTTATTATGCCGTAAAAATGCGCGAATTCTTACCGCGAGGGCACGCCTCGGTCGCACGTGGATCCACGCGTCGATAGCCACTTCGTGAGCGCAGCGTTACCGCATATAAATCTGAAGACTCCAGACGGCAAATTTCAAAAAGAATATCCAGGTCTTCCTTCGCGCTTTAATCTACATACAATTACGCCGAAGAAGAGGAGAACACTATATTTGAGTTTTCTTAGGAGCAAGATCAGTATATCACAATGACATTTCAGTAATGCATTCTCTCTAGTCTAAAAAGCAAAGCGGACGGAGTGCACCGTTGTTTCTCGTTGCCTGTCTCATTATTGTCACAGAAAGGGGTAAGTTCTGTCAGACACAGCTTCGCTCTTTTCGTAACATTTCAAAATAAAAATGATTGTGTATTTATTTACACTAAACACACACACACACACATACACTACACCACACTACTATACTTTTAGAGAGCAGTGGTGGCCCAGTGGTAACGGCCGCGACTTACGAGGTGTAGGTCGAAGGTTCGAACCGGTGAAGGAAAACATCGTGAGGAAACCGGCATGTCCTAGAACCAAAAATTCGAAGACATGTGACATCTACCAACCCGCACTTGGGCCGGCGTGGTGGATCACGGCCCACTCCCTCTCACCGAGAGGAGGACTATGGCCCTAGAGTGGGAACATTATAGGCTGATTATGATTATACTTATAAGAGACTCAAATATAGCACAATACCTTGAAATTGGATAATATAGTTTTATCAAAGTGTCACCCTTTTAAGCGTTTCTACCGAATACCGGATACTGGCTTTACTACTATTTAATTTTCGCAACAAACAAAGCTTTTACTCTGTCACAATTCATTGTGGCAAACATTTACACTTAGTCGTTTTGCATTTTCATTGTTTAATGTTGAAGTATCTTTGTTCACATTAGGGATGGAAAATTTAACTGTGCGTACAGTATCTATGAGTATTTTAATTAAATGTCCTTGTTACGTATAGGAGTAAGGATGTGAGCAAAAAGAAACCGGATGAAGTCATAAAACCTTAAGGCTTTCAAGTCGTATGAAAATCTGTGCCTACCGATAAAAGTTTCCTTGCCAAGGAGTACGCAAACGGTAAGACCTTTTTCCGGATCGTCAATACGGCACGAAACGGCGAATAGAAGGCGTAACGATAGTTTGAATAGAGAACGCTGCTTGTTTACAATAGCTGCGGGTAGTTCGTGAGCCGCTCTCCATTTAGATGGGAAGCGCGTCGATACCGCGTGCGGCTGCGGCGGTCATGTGAACTACCACCTTCGTTTGAACTCCCTATCCGGTATTACATTGAACATCAAGTAGGTAGGTCGAGGAATATGAAAGGGTGTCAACGGTTCTTGTTGCGTTGGTCGCTTCACTGCCAACGCCTCTGTTATGGAACTTTATGGAATGAAGTGCGTTTTATACGGTCTTTGATGTTCGGTTTCGCGCTCTTAGTGTGTAGTGGCTCCCGAGGGGCGAGCAATAACAACATCGGGGAAAGTGCGCGCGGTCGTAACGTACGCTTAACGGCGCACGCATGTAAATGTGTTTTTGGATATGGTATTATTACTTCTACTAAGTATTGCAGCTATCACACATTAATTGTAGACTTGAATGAACACCGAACGTTCATAGTTTAATGACCCCGCACATGTCGGGATGAAAACGAAGTGTTTCTTGAAGCGAACGCTGCTAAAAAAAAAACATAGAAAATACTATTATAAAACATTTGATTTTAGGACAGAAAGCCCTACTTCTCCTTATATAATTTTCGACATTCTTATAAACAGTTTCAATGAATTTCGGTAAAATCTGGGGAAAACAATGATGTGCAGCAACAACGGATCTAGTAAGCTGCCTCGTGGAACACCCGTTTTAATAGTAATGGGAAAGTAGACCTATCGTTGAAACTAACATAACATACCATAAACTTCCAGGACAAAACACGAACCTGGAACTGGAAGAGAAGAAAAACCATAAAACCACTCTTGGATTTATGCACAAGAAAAGATCAGCGGGCGGGCGGTATGTAGCTTCATTCCCTTTTACGCGACGCGTCTTGATTCCATCAATAGTGTTCGTTGATATTTAATAAAATATTCAACACTTTCATGACCCTGAAGAGTTGGGCAGTGGGCAGTATCATATTTTATCTAATAGTTAAGAATATTTTTTTTGTCCAATTCTGGGCCGACTCTATTTAGATTGTCATCGACACGCTAAAAAGTATCCGGACTAGAAACAAAAAAAAAATGGGCTAGAAAAAGTGACTTTTCTGATATAAGTACCTATCGATAATTTTGACAAACAGAAAAAGGACGTAGATATTTTTATTATACAACTTTGTTGGCGCCTATTCAAGTAACGCGGAAAGGTCGACTTTTCTCAAAGAAGGTTGTCAAAATAATGACCACATTACAAGCATTTTTGAGTAAAAACAATTGTTTTCTGCAAAATTATTTAACAATGTGCTTATTAAACTCGCCCAACTGCTGTTTCTACATGATCTGTGGTGATAATGGCGGCATCGGCAACAGCTGATCGGTTGCTATAGCGCGTATCCCCGCGCCCGCCACAGTATACTCTAAAGTCCTGTACTGTGCCCCCCGCGTTAGAATGTTGGATTTGGGCGTCATATTTTCGATATTATTCATTGTTTTAAGATGAAATTGCATGAGTTAATATAAAATAGTGTATGACACTACACATAACTAGGAATACCTAAATAACCTGGGAATACCCCGGTTATTTAACGGTTTCATGAACTACTAATCCAAGAATCGACCTGGTTTTAATTACGACGCAGTAGGTGCGAAAAGTAGTGTATTCTCCTCGGGGATAAAGGTATCTTTATCTTGAGCGAGCTTGAATCCCTCGCTGCTCTCAAGATGCTCCCTCGCTGCGCTTGGAAGCCCTAGAATCTTTCGTTGTGTTCGGGATTCAAAATAGTCCCCACGACATTTAGACACTGCTTTATCCCCTTAGTGAATAATCTACTATTATTCCCCAGCTTTTAGGTAGAACTCACGTAAAACAAAATTTAATTGTTCCGTTAAAGTCAAGCTAAGCATTTACACTTGATAAACTGATATAAATCTCTTGGAATATAAACCGACCATTACTTTTAATGACAGAATTTCTTTTAATCTGCGCAGATGAGAAATGCCTTACAAATCACAGTTAAATAAATCTCGCGAGATGACCTATAAAATGTGCTGAAAGTAATCTCGTTAAAATCCTTTGCGGGTAGTTTCGAAACAAACGAATGAGAGAGGAGCAGGCGGAGAAGGGGGAGGAAGCGACATTCATGAAGCATCTGATGGTGTCGTGGTCGTACCTAATTAAATGGGACGTTCTCATTTCATTCGCGACAATTTTATGCGAAGATTTTAAGTCTTTACAATAAAACTTAAGAATTTACTGTTGAGACTACCCTCTGTGACGGATAATTATCTCAAATACCTCGCGACTATAAAAGGAGATGTCCGGTAATCGATTCGATATTTGTGTTTTGTCCTTGTCACACACCGTCTTGATTTTATTCTATTTTAAGCAGGGACCATTTTGGTTACCCATTGAAACGGTTTACGATAGGGTTTTTCTAAGCGGTTAAATAAAAACCCATACGGTATGGGTAACCCTTTTGAACGGCTTAATTTAAGCCATTCAAAATTACCCACACCGTATGGGTTTTTGATTAACTGCTTAGAAAAACCATATCGAAAACCCTTTCCATTGTAAGGGTTTTCGATAGGGTTTTTCTAAAATGGTAACCAAAATGGTCCCTGGGTAGAATAGAGATAGAATTGGTCATGCTACGCGTGCTGGGCGGATATCGAAATAACATAATATTATGATTTTTTTCATGTTACTGGGTTTCAAGTAGGTACAGAACCCATTGAATGGGTTATCATGTAACCCTTTCACTGGGTTTCAAGTATAAAACCCATTCAATGGGTTATCATGTAACCCTTTCAATGGGTTTCTAGTATAAAACCCTTTCAATGGGTTAGGTACATCATGATAAAGGTAACCCATTGAATGGGTTACCCCGTCGAAAGGCTTAACTCTTAACGGACCGGGGTTGTACGGTCCCTAATTTTAAGGCATTCACTGTCCTATATCTATATAATTCTATACTTTTACACTTCAATTGTCTCTCGTGAGTAAATTGATTCGAAACTGAAATATTACTAGCATTTACTTAATTGCCAATAGTCCTTGTCTTTGTCTAGCGAACGTTTCGTTATTAGTTTCTACAAGCACTTATCGTAACTAACAACGGCGCTCCCACCGTGACTATTTTAATATTTATCCAATCTTTGTGATAATTGCTTTAGCTGTATTTTGAATTTTGGATACGACAATTTTATTATTCTCGAAAACAAATCTAGATAATATGGCCTTTCAAAAAAGAAAAGTTGATATTTTCCAAAGTTACACCACTGAAAAAGCGAGTTAGTTCAAAATAATTCGTAGAAACAATTTCAATCATAGAATTTGATACTTACCAAGCAAGACAGCCGTGATCATATGAAACAACGTCAAAATATTCAATGTCAATAGCGTTAGATAGGTGTTTGATAAATGTTTGGTCATAAAAGCTATCATGTTTGCTATCTAATAAGCTACAGCCTAACAGCACTTATCCAGTCATCGATATATTTTCACTTCCACTATTATCCAATTAACGAGTTCATATCCAACATATTGCAAAACTCGTACAATCTACTTGTGGACAACAAGTAAGGTGTGAGTGATAATTTTAGAGCCTTGTGTGTTTCAAATCATTTACCGACCCGTTACAATATGCAATGTGCTTACTATATATCGGATATACTCTAAGAACTTCACAAAGTTCTTAGATTCTGCCATAAACCCTCTAGGCGCATTTTAATGACTACTTAAATCGTCAAGAAATCAAGACTGCTTTTCATAACACGGCAATATGGGTGGGACATTAAATAAAATCCGTTTAACATCGTTCGATTTACTTGCTGCAAAATTAACATAATAATTGTTATGATATTTAAAGATATAAACGGTTTAAACGAGCGCAAAATTATGTGGAACCTGTACGTTTAGTACCTACATATTAAATGCGTGTTAACGACCTGTGAACGGAGATGTCTGATTCCAACCGTCATGGAAGATATAAAACATCAGTACCGCTTGGATACAATAAGTTTTAATTTTCTCGTAACTCATAGGCTTGGCAATAAAAATTTGGGCCCTAGAAATAATTTTATGTCTCGTAAAATACTAAACCGCAGTGAATAACTACAGCATTACCTGGTGCTTCTTCTATCTTCGTCTTTTATCTTGTATCTTTAAGGTCCCTATTCTGTTCTGAAACCGAAGGGAATTATGAGAAATCCTTTTTTAGCTGCTCATGCTATATTATATTCTCTACGCACGTTTCTCGGACTATCAATCACTGTGGGATTTTTTTACTAAAATATGATGTTGCGAGATCCATCTTTTCGAAAAACTGTTTGTACCTAAGACCATTACCAAGCTCACTGAAATATGTTTTTTCTTTTTGATGATCTGTCCAAAACATAAGCCCCCTTATTACAAAACAAGGTTTATCTTTAGACCCAGGTTTAAAACATGGAGCCATTATTGAATTTCGAACTTTATTCCGACTATGGTAAAGTTCCTAAACACAAAACTGACAACTTAGTACCGAACTAGGTTTTCAGTTTTGTATAAAGAACGGTATTTCAACCACAGTTACGTTCTTATTACAAAAACTGGCTCCATGGTTTAAGCCATGTCAAAATATAAATCTTGTTTTGTAATAAGGCGGAAGGTATCCACATACTTAGACTTACCCAGTATTATCATTATATCTCAGCAACTCTTGAAGTAGCTCTCATTCTAAAGCCAGTTGTGGTTTGTAATCTTTCTTCAAGTTCATAAAAATTTAAGGTGGAAAAAAGTAAAGGAAAAATGTCTGCATACCATGACAGTCACGGCGAATCCGTCATGCAAACATGGGAACGACTATGACAAAATTCTTTCACGACCGTTCATTGTCCAGTAACCTAGGAGATTCATACAAGTGGACGTTGAAGTGCTGTAATAACTATGATAATAAAGCAATCAATAAAAACAGATCCTGACCTATTAACCGGTCTTCTTTATTCATCTATAATAAAAAAACACCGAGGCTTCAAACTCTCGAAACAATTTGTAGCTCGTTAAATATTGAACTGTAGTAATCATGTGGTATGTTGGTCGGTAGTTATGACGTGTGACGTCACACAAGGACCAGTCCAGGCGGGCAGACTAGTCTTGCCACTTTTTAGCGCAAGTCTGCTTGGAGCACATGTAAGAGTTTGTTGCATACATGCGTATGTACAAGGCAAACGCATGTTTCTTGTAGCAACACGGGGAGCGGATAAATTCCAAATTAAATAAAAGTGTTGTTCATTACTGGTATAGCGCTGACTGTGAGGTTTGATGCTTTTCGCTTGTTAAAGCAGTAAATGGAAGGTTTAACATGAATCAATCTTTTAATCATTGTGAGCATTTAATAGTTTTAAAGGCTCACAATTTTTTATTTTTTTTTATTTATGATGGGTTTGCTCTTGACCTTAGCTAGGGCAGAGGTGACAGAGACAAAGTCGACGATGGAGTGAGCTTACCCAGAAGAAGCCTAACTTTGAAGAGATTAGGGTTGTATGCGTTCGGAAACACAGACGCAGGCAGAGAGTTCCACTCTTTTGCTGTGCGCATTATAAAAGACAATTATTAAATGAATACTAACCTGAATATAAGAGGGGAGCCTAGCAAGAAGTGGTTTTTGACAAATGCCGAAATGCACCAGACACTTGTGAAAATATTGGTTCCTATATGTGACAGTGGAATGGTGTTTCATGTATCAAATTTATTGTTTCGACCTGATTATCACCCAAAGCGTAATCGCACAACATGACTAGCAACAACAATAATAATGATGATAACTAGAGTATTAAGCTTACTTCACAAAATTACAGCTTCAAGGTCTGTGCGTCTGCCCTCCGATACACTACCAGCTTATGTAGGCAGGGAATATGTAGGAGACCAAACCAAATTAAGAATAAAACCAGATTAAGCAAAGCAGATCGAAGAAACAGACCATAAAACCGTCCCGGTTGCAGCAAAAATGTCTTGACTACATGTCACTTTGTCTAGTTGCAATCTTCATGGATAACGTATAACAGTAAAGCCACTGTAAAGATTCACAGTAGATAAACACAACAAGAATTCCAGTAAGTTACAACATTCACCTATTCCGAGTACAGTTGTAAGTTGGGAAATAAATTCGGGAGATTATCACTCCTACTAAATCTGAGTAAAATCTTCCTCTTCTTTTACGATCAGCGTTAAAGTTTATTTTCCTAGCTTTCAGATTACAGATATACTTCAAGATAATCCAGAAGGCGAAACCGCTAAAGCTTTGAAATTTATTGCAAACTTAAACAATTAACAGCTATCTTCAAAGGTTTCTACAATTGAAACGGTAAGAGGTCCGGCGGCACTTGCTTCTAGTTCATAACTAACCGAGAGCCGTTACAATGAGTGACCGAAGGAGCCGCATTCTGTGCGGGCGAGAGCGGGGAGGGGAGGCTGGATGCTAAGGGCGGGGTGGGGCACAGCACGAGCGCGCCACCTCGTAAATCTGAACAGCCCGAGGCACGGACCTGCCTCTGAGTACATCGTGGTGCGAAGCTACTTAGCAACTAGAGACAGTACCCAATAAATTCTCTATAGGTGAAAGTTATTATACTCGCCCGTATAACGTGTACGGAACTTGTTGTACACTAATCGCTCGTTTGTGGTTAAGAGAGTTTGTTTTGTTCAAGAAAAACTCCAGTCGATAAATATCTGAAACCACTTACGGCCGCGAGCCATGTTACAGTTGGTTAATATTTTTCTTGTTTCGAAGAAAGAGTTTTTTATCCGTACAACTTAGTTCCACGAAGTTTTTTAAGTGTTTATCTATAATTTTCCGATCAGGAAAATATTCAACAGCAGACACTTTATAGTTTTCTTTTCTACGTCGAAAACAAACCTGGGTTCTTGAACCCGTAACCAGCGGTGTAACAGTGCCATTCCCACATTCAAGCTCTATTGTACAAGTGCAAGCGAAATAATAGTGCACCTTTTCAATTATTGAAATAATAGCGAGTTATTGAAACAGTCGCAGTTCAGATCGAGGGATTGTGCTCTCACCGTGTTTACGACGTAGGCCGTGCGGCACAGATTTATAGAGCCTCGTGTCACCTGCCAACCGCAACACTAAGCCTGTCCCGTAAACAATACCAAATAACACAACTGAATTTGAACCCTACTGCAACAATGCAGAGTTTAAAATAATATTTAAAGAGGAAGTCGATTATAAGGTTGCCATGTTACTGGAATAGAAGATGGTACAAACTTTTGAATTAATGACTTATATAGGTATCGATTAGTTGGATTTACAGTTTCAGTTACCTATTTAGAAGTCGGTTCTGACTATTTTGTTTTCGTTTATTTAATTGTAAAGGTAAGTCACAAGTATACCTATTTACTTTAGCTGAAAGCTGTATCAGGCATTCACCAGAATTTTTCGTTTGGAACATTGGGTATACAGAGTTTATTGTTCTTTGAACTTGGGACCGAAAGTGCCTAAACAACCCTATTCGTGTGAAAAGTGGACGGCTGGGGACGGCAGGGACAGTCGATACGGCGGCCACCGTGACAGCGGTATTGTTCCGCGGCGATACGACACCGAGGCTAATTTATACCGATAGCGGCATCTTGTCCAACTCGATCTTGCCTAGAACTACTTAAAAATAAAGCTTGGGACAGAATTTTCTATTTATTTCCCGATAGCGTCGATGTACTATTATTGTTAGAGATGCAACATTAGCTAAACAAAGTCAGTTTTAATGATGCATGCTTGATTTTTACGCTATGCAAAATGCCTCTGATTCTAGTCTTACCAAATGTAGCTCAATATCCGAATTTGGCACGAAGCGACTGTCACCTTAGCGCCAGAACGCTGCATTTGGCTGCATGTGACGACTGTCAGAGATATTCATGAATAACCGAGACCAAGAGGATTATCATAATTTCTGAAGCGTGCAGCAAGAGTGATCCATGCAGAATCGTTTGACACCGTTCATAGTTGAACGATGATTAAACAGCGTAGCAGTCACTTGTCACGAGCCCTTGAAGGTCAATTAAGCGTATAATTTTAAACACATTGTACAGGGTGTTAAATAAACTGCGTGACATAGCTTAGGGGTAGGTTCAGTATCGATAAAGGAACCCAGGAAAAATAAAAACAAAATTAAAAAAAAATATGAAAACAAAATAAAAATTGCAAGATCAACCTAATTTAGTACCCACTAACTTAAAAGAGCAATCGTTTAGAATTAAAATTATTTTATTTGACGGTCCTCAGCCCGTTAAAGTACGAAGAGACTTTTTTTTTAATGTTTAATGTATTTTTTTGTTTGTAGATATATATATAATTATATATATATTTATGATATATTTTTCCTGTGTTTCTTTATCGATACTGAACCTACCCCTAAGCTATGGCACGCAATTATTTTACCACCCTGTATACATTATACCTAGCGAGACTTCGCAAATATGATGGGTATCGATAACTAAACACGATTAAATAAAAATAAACTGATTTTCTCAACTCATGCTTCCAGTAATAACACTACCAGATAAACCTATCTAAACACGAAAAAATTCAAATGAAAAAGATTTGATGATTTTTATAGATAGATATCTATCGATATCTAAACACGAACAAATACTCGTAAAATGAAATAGATTTGATTGTTTTTTGGGGTCAACGACCGTAATTGGAAGCACGAGTTGAGAAAATCTGTTTATTTTTATTTAATCGTGTTTAGATATCGATACTGCGGAGTTTCGCTAGTTAATTTAATGTGACCCTGCGGGGCGAGCACGGCCTACTGTGACATGACTTGAGAACTACATTTTATCACAGTTTGAGCGATAAAACTGTTTTGTCATAAAATGCTAGTACAAATTGACATGACATAATTTATGATGTCTTGTCACAAACGTCTTGACACGCCCGTGCTCGTCCCGCTGTATATAGGTATTTAAGATACCCCAATAAGTAGAAAAGCCATACGAACATCGTTTAGAAGACAAAAAGCCACCATGAGAAAGCCCACACCGATCCCAAACTCCCGGAATGATAAAGGAAATAGTTTCAGATGTGTTACAAACAAAAATGAGAGGAAATTGGGTTTGGAATACGGAATCACGCCAAAATCAAATTTCGTTTATATGAAAAACATGTCTCGTACATAGCCGGTGACATTTTATTAGCTCGGGGTTCGTATACGGGGAGTATAGGGACATCAAAAGGAGGTGTCATCGCTGGCGCGGCTCTGTTTACGTGTGGCGAATATCGTGATACACCACGCTCCGCCGCATGATGTATGTAAACAAATTTGCTAAATTTTGATTAGATCTAGAACGGTGTACGCGACGGGAATAAAAGAGGATTTTGTCGCCTGCCTCTAGCAACGACGTTGAAGTGAAACTCTTGTTTACGGAAATATTAATGGAATTAAAAATTCATGACACGACACTGTTTATACTTAACTCAAAACATGAGATGCTACAGTATAAGCTATTTGTGTAGAACTAAAATTAGACAAGACAATAGATTCACTTCCGTAAATAAATGGAACGGAAACGTCACCAATTGCAATTGGGACACGATAACGTTTTCGAATTGGTCAGGACAACTGACACCGACCGACAAACACCGGAACTGCGATCAAAGGAGCAACTTTGAGCTAATTCGGACGTTTGCCAACGACCTGCCTGAATCTAGCAATCAATATTTATCTTGTCTCTCTAGACAATTGGCATCAGCGTCGAACTTTGGTAAACAGCGAGGATTGTCAAGTATTTTAGTGCAGATAAATTCGTGTACTTACACTTTGTACTCGGCGTGTGTTTTGATACTGCTTGGAATTAACCCACCTGCTTCAAATAACATAATAAAAAAAAAGAAAACAAAATACGCTCCCCGTGTGCCTAGTTAAAATGCGAAAATACGGCAACATTTCAGATTGGGTACATTAAACTTTATACGGATGTCGCTAAATTGGACTGTTGGTTAGTTTGTTCTTTGCCAAGTTTTTTCCTGTCCAGTCGTCGAGGGCCGGGGGAAATGGTCGTGGACCGGGTAATTGTGTTAAAACTTTCATCAGGAAGTGTGAAATTTTGTGGAAGCAGCGAGGCCAATGTAACCGCCATGCCACCTACAAGTTTAATTTGTTTCAAAATTGTGGTGAGACACAAAGGCAAAAGTAAAAAGTCAACGTTATCTATTTAATAACACCATCACAGAAAAGGGAATGAGTGGCGTTACAGCAATTGCTATTCAAAATTGTAGTGAGATACAAAGGCAAAAGTAAAAAGTCAGCGTTATCTATTTAATAACACTATCACAGAAAAGGGAATAAGTGGCGTTACAGCACTAGCTATTCAAAATTGTGGTGCGACACAAAGGCAAAAGTAAAAAGTCAACGTTATCTAATTCATAGCACCATCACAGAAAAGGGAATGAGTGGCGTTACTGCACTTGCTGTTCAAAATTGTAGTGAGACACAAAGGCAGAAGTCAACGTTATCTATTTCATAACACCATCACAGAAAAGGGAATGAGTGGCGTTACAGCAATTGCTATTCAAAATTGTGTTGAGACACAATGGCAAAAGTAAAAAGTCAACGTTATCTATTTCATAACACCATCACAGAAAAGGGAATGAGTGGCGTCTCAGCACTTGCTGTTCAAAATTGTAGTGAGACACAAAGGCAAAAGTAAAAAGTCAACGTTATCTATTTCATAACACCATCAGAGAAAAGGGAATGAGTGGCGTTACAGCACTTGCTATTCAAAATTGTGTTGAGACACAATGGCAAAAGTAAAAAGTCAACGTTATCTATTTCATAACACCATCACAGAAAAGGGAATGAGTGGCGTTACAGGACTTGCTGTTCAAAATTGTAGTGAGACACAAAGGCAAAAGTAAAAAGTCAACGTTATCTATTTCATAACACCATCACAGAAAAGGGAATGAGTGGCGTTACAGCACTTGCTATTCAAAATTGTGTTAAGACATAATGGCAAAAGTAAAAAGTCAACGTTATCTATTTCATAACACCATCACAGAAAAGGGAATTGTAGTGAGACACAAAGGCAAAAGTAAAAAGTCAACGTTATCTATTTCATAACACCATCACAGAAAAGGGAATGAGTGGCGTTACAGCACTTGCTGTTCAAAATTGTAGTGAGACACAAAGGCAAAAGTAAAAAGTCAACGTTATCTATTTCATAACACCATCACAGAAAAGGGAATGAGTGGCGTTACAGCACTAGCTATTCAAAATTGTGGTGAGACACAAAGGCAAAAGTAAAAAGTCAACGTTATCTAATTCATAGCACCATCACAGAAAAGCGAATGAGTGGCGTTACAGCACTTGCTATTGAAAATTGGTGTGAGACACAAAGGCAAAAGTAAAAAGTCAACGTTATCTATTTCATAACACCATCACAGAAAAGGGAATGAGTGGCGTTACATCACTTGCTATTCATATCTTTCACAGTGAGACACTTGAAAACACAGCAATGAATAAGCAACTACACATGACAGACGACATCAATGACTCTTAACACTCAATTAAAAATTAAATAAATAATTCATAACCTACGCAAGTTGTATTATTTTTATTCAATGAGTAGGGCACTGGGAGACACAAAGACTGAATACAAATGTATTTGACACACGTGACTCGACGTGAAACTGCCGTGGGACAGCGTGGCGCCACCGATCTCGCAGAATATAATAATATAAGGACCTCATGTAAATATTATAATAAAAATGTAATATGATGCTGCGAAACGAGGTTGTGATTGAGACTACTTTATTAATCGAATATATGCTGAAGAGAAGAATACATGAGAATTTCTTATCTATTCGTAAGTCTATCCCAGTTGCAAGTTTTAAAAGCATTTTAAATGATCAAGAAGAGAAACGGTTTAAACTTAAAAGCTAAGTTATAATATTTCAAAAACGTTTAACAGTTCTTACTAATAATAATCACAAATGAATAATTGATGAAACATTAAATTCGTCGGCTCATTACAACACATTATGGAAACAAGCAGGTAACATCCCATTATCGCCGAATATTGAAGATGCGCTCAGAAAAAAGAACAAAACGACATGTCTCTCCGGAGACTTGCCTTATTGGAGTATATCACAGTGGAAAATCATTAAAACAATATGGAAGTGTCAAAGAGCTGGGGGGCGAAATAACAAAGCTTGATCGGATGCTACCGTAGTTACATGCTCGAACTCGTGACACGTCCGCCGGCGCACCAAACGGAAGTTGTTATTACGAAAATATATGCAAATTACCAGCTCACTGGAAATATCCCTTTTTCAGAGTAGCGGTTTTTGTTCTCCGTGCCGCTGGACTCGTTATTTGCATCTTATTATTGGTATGTTTTAGGGGATAACATGTCGAATTTGAATCGTGTTTACCGCCGCCTCGAGCCGCTGCGGGTTGAATAAGAAGTGATTTCACACGAACATGCTGCTGGTCTTTGAAGGTGATTCTATTAATATTCAAAACGCAAAGGTTACAAAAAATATTCTTAGTTTTAAATCAATGCACGTGAACCTAACACGAAGTCGAAATGTTAACTTTGAAATTGGAAACCTAAACCAGGATCAGATGGTTAAGTCTACCTACATAACCGTTTAATCGAAGTTAAGCAACGGGCGCATTAACTCTCCATTTTTGGTAAAGCGGACACAATCGTTAAGTCGACTAAAATAAATTTCGTGGGAAGCTTCCTAACTCCTACCGACTAAGCTATTGTAAATGCAAATGATCTCTCTGCGTGGTGTGTTCAAGGTGTATATTGGTTCGTAGGGCATTTGTATCGAACACTCGATAATAAAGTTATTGAAAGTGGTAATAAGATTAACGGCTTGTTCGTTGCGCGTAAATCACGATGCATTACGTCGCCGACGACAGGAGGCTCGTATCGCATTACAGTAGATTAATTGCAGCTGAGCCGGCTGTGGCGACAACTGGGGCGGGGCCTGCGCCCGCGCATACTACACGATCTTGTACGATTTGGTCCTAAGAATTACTGTGGAATGATTTCCTTTGGATTTTTAGTTTTAATTTTAGTTACAACGTGAGGTAAGATGGTTACCGGAAAGTATCGATAAGGTACTTGAATTACAACTTTAGCCCTAGCCTTTGAGTAAATCGTATGCGTCATTATCGGGAAGTGTAACGAGCGCGGTCGGATCGCAACAAA
The DNA here is from genome assembly GCA_948098905.1 of Tiliacea aurago. NCBI lineage: Eukaryota > Metazoa > Arthropoda > Insecta > Lepidoptera > Noctuidae > Tiliacea > Tiliacea aurago. The sequence goes on along the minus strand of OX402587.1, from coordinate 16,412,856 downwards.
TCATCGCGACGAGGCACGCAGCGGTGCGCCCGCCGCCGCCGCCGCCGCCCGCGCCCTGTCGCTCACTGCCAAAATTAATTTCCCGTAAAATCGCTTAAGCGATCTATCTTTTTCCGAGAAAAATAATATTCGCCGAGGCGCACTCAATAATAATTTCTTTCGTAAGTAAGAAACGCTTAATCTGCATTGTACGTGTACAACCTGTTTATCTCGATATGAATTGAGTCTGCCCACTTGGTTGTACTGTTGAAGGAAATGGCTGGTACGCAAACAAATTATTAACCCTCCATAAAGGGCGTGAAGTATGTAGCAAGTAGCTGTGTTCATGCCTTTGACAGACACTAGAGGTTTTTGTACTAGACGTCTGCTTCATTAATAACCACCGTTAAGATATTCTCGTCACATAAATGGCTTGCCTGAGTTTTTATTCATGTTTATTTCTTTGGATAATGAAGTAGTAACGAGAGATTATTTAAAAAAGTAGACAAATTATAAGAACTTATTTTAGTTCATGAAATGCACACGTCACATCTCTCCCCGTACGATCAGGTACACTAATTATCTGTGTACAATATGAATTCAAACGGTTATTAATATAATTATTGGCATCTGTATGTTTTTTTAACCAGTTTTAAACTCTCAATGCATTTAAAATTAAATAAGCCACCGAGTCCATACGAATAATTTTCATAAGAACAGAGGGCCTAAAATGGACGCTTTGGCAGAATCATACGTACAATTCATATCCCGCAATTCATCTGTTTGACAGGTTTGTATGGAGTTTCGTAAAATGGTCCACAAACTGAATTGCTTTATGAAGTCTAATGTCAAATTGCAGCTGTCAAATAGATGAATTGCGGGATGTATGAATTGTACGCAGATATATTATGATTCTGCCAAAGCGTCCATTTTAGGCCTCCAGATAGGTAACTTATCTTCAGCGGTTAATTTAATTAATGCAAATCGCCAAAATTGGTTACAACAAATAAATTGTCTAAGCCTACCTATCAAACCAATAAATCAAAATAAAAGGCATCATTCATTGTCTATCCTATCTAGGCAAATATGGCAAAAAATCCCTCCCGAGTTGGCAGTGCAGTGTTCCCTGCTAACGAATGGAATGAGAGGACAAAAAGTGTCCGCTCGACTATTCTTAGCTCTGCGACACGCTGCCGCTCGATTAGTCGCTTAGCTGCCACGGAACTGATAATAATGAGATGTCTCAAATATCACAAATAAGTTACTTATCGAATACTTCATTACTGATATAAAAAGGGAGTAAAGATAATGTTTGTACCTATGTATGTTTGTAAATGGTAATCTCAGGGTAGTTCTTTTTTACAAAAATTCTTTCCTCCATAGAAAGCAACACTATTCCCGAGCAACGAAGGATACGTTTTATGCCAGAAAAAATCACGGTTCCTGGGTTCTCTATGAGGGCCAAACCGTAGGGTATTGTAGTTTCAACAAATCAATAGGTAACGAAAAATTATCCTAAACAATGATAAAATTATAAATAATAATAAACGATGCGTTACAGACAGGTCAAATGAAACAGAAAATGATGATCACTGGGCAAGTCACACCTAATGCAAATTGTTGCACCTGGTTCTGTTCTGCAGTACCGACTGTAACCTAGTTATAGCAACTACAGAACTCAAACCTTTTTAAAGTTACATCCAGTTCATACCTACGTCGAAATATTACTAGCTCTACTTTTCTGCACGCAAATCTAATTTACACTTAAAGAATAAGGCCGAGAAAAACGCGTACCTACATTTAAATAGGCACCGTGCCACATCTACTTATTTTATAAATCCTGTTTATTGACGCTATTTCCTCCCGTTCGATGTCCAAGTCAAACACTGAGAACCTGAATGCACCACAGGCCTGTACTTGGAAAAATAATTGCCCGAGTACTTACCGTACAGTAAATGCTATTCTTACTAAAAACTATTCGAAATACCTAAATAAAAAGACAGCATTTAAATAACTCAGCCTAAGAAGTCCAGCGTAATGAGATAGGCTGGCAGAATTACCTGTAATCACCGTTGGACCGTGTGAAGATACTTCAAGGATGTCTTAAGGGCCTTATCATACTAGCGGATTGCGAGCGTCCCCAAAGCGGAGCGGGCGCGCAACGAATAGGTTACGGGCGCGCAACGAACACGCCGCGGCTGCGCAGCGAATTCGTTGCGGACGCGCAACATGATCGCCGTGAATACTGTCTCGTACAAACGCCAGCCCGGCCGCCCCGCCTCACTTTCTTCTTCCTCACATCCGCGACGTCCTCGCTGCGCAGCCGCGGCGTGTTCGCGACGCAAGCGCTGCACGTCCGCTCCGCCCCGCAGCCGCTTCCAAACCGCTAGTATGATAAGGCCCTAAGATGATGGATGTAGAACAAAGGAATATAGGTAAATCATTATATTAAACATAAATAAAAATAAATATATCCCACTTAGAATAACCTACGTGTAATAGAAGAATGTTATTGAGTTAACTACCCCAATTGACATGATGGAGAGTTCAACGACGACGAACTAAGTCTTATCAAAATAACGCCAGAATAGACACAGAAGTAGGACAGTACTAAAATAGCAAACTCTGACGAATTTATATAGAACAAATAACCCATTCGCCACACATTAGCCTAATTACAAAGGTCAACGGTCCAAAAGATAATACGGCTCACATTATGAGGTGAAGCAGACCTGTGCCTGATCTCCGCGCGGTAGATGACCGTGATTTATGTGTACCGATGACATTAAATTACATCTAGATCGAACAACGCTATAAATTATCTGTCCGTATTGTAAATCTGCCGCGAGTATCGATGGTCAAATCACTAGCCAAAGTGCATCGTAAGTTGACGAGTTGAGAACAGTCTAGAAATATCTGATAATAGTACTTGTATATCAATGTCGGGGTATCGATGTAGAATGTGGAGTTTTGCTGTTCTCGTTTGCTTACAAGCTTTGCATGTGGAGTTAATTGATGTTGTCAGTCTTTTTAGAAAAATAGTCGTCAGTTTTTTAATAAAGTCAGGTGAGAAAATAGCCAGTAACGAATTACTGGATAACCTTTTCATGAAAACAGTAGATTAAAGTAAAATAAGGGCAAACATGTTTTGAATTTTTTAAATAATGTAGACCACTCCGTTATGAACGAATTTTAGCATAATTAACCACTTGGCACTCGCACTCAATTGCAGCTTATAAGCAGGAAATTTACACAACTTTGATCCATAATTAAAACGTAACTGCAAACTATATGGTACTTTCGACCCGTGGGGCGATGAATTCCTGTGTATAGTATACATACGGATACAAATCGGTGACCGTTAAAAATAAATTATAAATAACAAGCGGGCAATAAACAAGCTGTTCGCAGGTCGGAGATGCAGGCAGATAAATCACGGCGGGACTGGCGGTCGGACCGTCTGTGTATAATAGTGTAAGTGTTACGAATGAGAAATGTGATGATGTTACCATCTACATATTCAATAGTACTAAATACACGTTGATTTAGCTGTTGGCAACAATTATTATTTAGTTTATTCTAGTTAGTATCGTGTGGTTTAATTTGTAGCATGCTGTGTAATTAACATTTAATATTCACACATGATTAGGTTCTTTTTAAAATGTTCAATTCTGATAGCAAAGCATGTCAACTCATTAGTCATTAATATGTAGTTTCCACTACTATTGGTGGTGTGTTTAGTCGTTTAAATAAATAGTAAGATTAAGTCTTAATTTGATGTCAAACAAAGAGAAACCACTAATGGGTTTTTCATGCACCTGTCTTTGTAAAATAAACTCAACGTTTGCACTTTAACAAAACGGCGTTATTGCAAACATGCGAGGTAAATATGAGCGGAGGTGTTAAACTTGTGGTGTCGAGTGATTTTCAACACGTACCAATTATCACCCAAACGGTATCTACATAAAACACTACAAACCCAACAAACGATTACCTCCTACATTAATTTCGCGTCATGGCGCGATATCTTCAGGGAATTTTGTGGAGAAATAAATCACTCGGTAAACATACCAAAGTGTCATAGATTTCGTTATCAATTATCGTAAGATCTTGATAGAAAAACTTTAAACGAAAATGCCTAGCGTATCTGTGAAATATATTCTGACACTTTTATAACAGAGATAAAGCTGTGAAAAATTACTCAAATTACTCGAGGAGCACCAAGCTAAGTAAAAATAAAATAATCCAATACAGCAGGTCGCACCACGGCACGGCGCAGGAGACTATGACACTCTCAATTATCAAATTATCGTCATTGGCAACTTGATACTCGACTTAATGAAGGGTTTCGAGCTTTACGCTCGACTTTAAAAATACCCACGCTATTTATTATTTAATCTTGCAAAAGTAGTGTAAATACAACGTGGCAGAACCGGTATTAAATCATCTAGAAGATATGTATAATTTATGTTCGGTCGTGAAAATATTTGTATGTACTATTTTTTATCACATAATATGTTATGACATGGTTCATTTACATTTTCTTTCAACAGCTCTAAGTCGAAATATGAATTTAAGCCGATTCTTGATGTCATATATATTCATGAGGCTTCTAGATAATTTTTGCATCATATAAATGTCAAGAAAGCAATTTGAGCCTCATAATGCCAACATCGTGTTCAACGGTCAGATTATGTTATGATACAAAATAAACATTTAGGAATTATGATATCTATGTTTTTCGTAAATAAAGCAAAGCCGAAGTGTTCGTTTTAAACATAAATGCTGTTTAAAATGTCTTATCTTTATAGGTATTACCCAAGCTCTCTACACTTCCAAATCTTATCAAGACGTTTAAACCTCAACTCATCAAAGAAACACACCGAATCCGAACAGAATGACTTCCGAATGTAAATAATTGGCGCAACAGGTGTGATATAAATCTTATATAAACGAGGTGGTGATTAAGACGATCGTATATCAAGCGTCAGCGGCTCACCACACGCGATGCCCCTACCTAGTCGCGGACAACCTATAGGCAATATCGATATTGAAGGGGAAATATAACAGAGCCACCGATAATCCTATTCAAGTAAAACTACCCTATTCGTTTACGAGACCTACACTCGCGTGTTTGTAAAGGTGATAAACTCGAGGACTCCTTAAGTCTAACTTATGCGTGTTGACAAAAGAAGTACACGAAGATCATGAGATCTTACCAACACATGCTCGAGAGTTATTGCTGTACTGTATGTTATTCTTAAGAAATCCATAGATTTAATGTCGTCTGACATGTTTGTATTCTGCTGCATATTTGTATTAAAAATCTTACATATTAATCTATAAAGTTTGGTATTGTATATTTTTATTCAATACAGAGTCACGTTAAATTTTTGATGAGAGTAGTTGTGTTATATGCGATCGCGCCCGTACCACAGTGTAAAAGTGCTTACGCATCAAAACAACGCCGTCTAGTCGGATGCACCGCAATGACCTAGTTATTGCGTAATGCTGACGGCTGTCAGCGAATATTATTGTTAAGGCGAAGTTAATACTCGCTAACTTCTATAATGGGTTCGGAAAAGCCATCACCGAACATTATTAGCGTAAACTTAAAAACAGAAACTGAACATCTGTTGTACAAGCACCTTTGTGAATAACAAAAACAGCGTGAAGAGCTGCAAAAAAACCTAAATGACTTAAAAGGTCAAATAAAAAACCTCCAGCAACAGCTGAAACTTCAAGCGGAAAACCCACTGAAATCAGGTACACAACCGCCACTGAGACTTCTCCTCCGCGTGTTGAATATGCCACGGAGGAAGAAGGACTAGCTCGAGAAACAGGATGGATACGGCAAAAAAGCAGGAAGAAAAGAAGATTGAACACCTCTCCCGCCCAACCCACTTTGAATGAACACGGAAGTGAAGAGAATAAAGGTAAGGAAAAAACAATTAAAACTCCTTTGCCATCACCTATTGTAGTAGATGGTATTCAGAACTACCAGAAATGTTATGATTTTTTATCTGAGAGTCAATCAGCTGACGCGTTTAGTATCAAAATGATGAACGGTGATACAGTTAAAGTAAATGCCACAAACGAAGTAAATTCGTACAGGGCAATAACAAAGGCTCGCTCACTCAAATACAACCCCTCAACAAAACACACCTACTGGAAGAGTTGAAATCACCAGCCAGTATAAAGGAAGTCAATGCACAATAAAAACTACAGCTAAAAACGTCTCTTATGCCAAAGTAGCTACAAGCGCCATAGCGAAGACGCCTTTGGCTGATATGGACAGTGACAAAAAGTTGAATGAAATCTTAAAGTTCATGTCATCATTTGACGAAAGATTGAAAAAATTGAAAATAGCAACAAAGCTGCTACTTCTAAGCCAAAAAAAAATGAATACTACACTGAAACTTATGGCGTGGAACTCAAATGGGATACAAAAACATCAGAATGAGTTGCAAGTAATATTAGACATAGAAAAAATGTATGTGTGCCTGATATCAGAAACTCACTTCACAAAGCAATCTCACATTAAGTTTAAAGGGTACAAAGTATACCATGCACTACACCCAGACAATTCTGCAAGAGGCGGTAGTGCAATTATTGTAAAAGAAAACCTTCAGCACTATGAAGAGTTTAAATACGAAGAGAAAGAGATTCAAGCAGTCGCTATTTGTCTACAAACCAAAAAATATCCTGTTACAGTATCAGCCATGTACTGTCCACCACGGTAAACGATAAAAAAGACCACTTTATGAGCTTTCTAACCCGCCTTGGAAGTAGATTTATCTTAGGAGGTGACTTCAATGCTAAAAATACGTATTGGGGCTCCAGACTAACAACTACCAAAGGCAAAGAACTACTTAGTGCCATAAAAGAGCTGAAATGTGATGTCATGTCAACTGGAAAGCCCACTTATTGGCCAACAGATCCAAATAAAATCCCGGACTTAATAGATTTTTTCGTAACCAAGGATCTACCAACTGGTTATATAAAATTGGAAGAAAGCTATGACATCAACTCGGTTCACTCTGCAATTTATTTAGCGAGACCATTTTGTTTAAAGACAATAGTCGCACTCTTGTCAATAAGTGTACAGACTGGGAGGGCTTCAAGATCAGATTGATTGATCAAATAGACCTTAAAGTCCTATTAAAAACACCCGAAAACCTAAACATTGAAGTAGAGAATTTCATAATGCACATCCAGCAAGCAGCGTGGGAAAATACACCTGACTTCAACAAGAGGACGAAGGGAAATACATACCCCTTCCGAATCAAGCAGCTCATTATGGAAAAAAGAAGTCAGAGAAAAATATGGCATCAATCTAGGTGCCCTAATAACAAACGAAAACTAAACAACCTGACGAAAAAAATAATAAGACTTATCCAGAACTTTAAAGACAAATCAACCAACACCTATATCCAGAATCTAAGTAACAACCAAAAGACAGACTATTCCTTATGGAAGGCTACTAAGTACCTAAAAAGGCCGGTTACCCAAATCCCACCTATTAAGTGTGAAAACGGGCAATGGGCCATTAGTAATGAGCAAAAAGCTAAGAGGTTTGCAGAGCATCTAGAAAATATATTTCAACCAACCGAGGAGGAACCCATTGAAGATCACACTTTGGCTAATATGGTGACACGTTGCACGAGAAATAAAACGTAATATAAGTACACGAAAATCACCATGTTACGATTTAATAACAGGAGAAATACTACATAACCTATCAAGAAAGGGTCTGGTTAAGTTAACAACCCTTATCAATGCTGCACTAAGGATAAAATATGTACCAGACTTATGGAAGATGGCTGAAGTAATAATGATAGCCAAGCCAGGAAAACCGGCTCACGAAACATCATCATATAGGCCCATTTCCTTACTACCAATCATGTCCAAGCTGTTTGAAAAGCTGTTACTAAAACAGCTTAATCCAGTAATAGATAATAAAAACATCATACCAGAGCACCAATTTGGTTTTCGAGAAAAACATTCTACCATCGATCAAGTGCATAGGATCACAAACGTAATAGAAAACGCCCTTGAAGACAAGAAAGTATGTGCTACTGTATTCTTAGACGTGGCGCAAGCGTTTGACAAAGTATGGCATGAAGGCCTTATACATAAATTGAAAAGCCTGTTACCAAAGCAGTTCGCAGATATATTAGAATCCTACATTCTGAGCAGAGCCTTTAGAATAAGACAAGAAGACGTCTACTCAGAACTGAAACAAATTAATGCTGGCATACCGCAAGGAAGTGTGTTAGGTCCGATCCTGTACCTACTATACACTTGCGATATTCCCGAATTAGAGCAAAACACGATTAGGACCTTTGCTGATGATACAGCCATAATGGCTGTGGGAAACAGCCATGAAGAAGCAGTAGAAAAGGTCCAAATAGCTGTAAATCAAGTTTATAACTAGACCAAAAGATGGAAGATTAAACTAAATGAATCCAAATCTGTTCACATAGACTTTTCCAACAAAAAACATCAGTATTCTCCAGTTTACATTAACAATAAACTAGTCCCATACGAGAATACAGCTAAGTATCTCGGTATGACCCTTGACGCAAAGTTACGCTGGAAAGCCCACGTAAAGAAGAAAAAAGATGAACTCGACCAACGATTCAAAAGAATGTATTGGCTGCTTGGAAGAAACTCCATGCTGTCCGTGCAAAACAAATAGTTGCTATACAGACAAGTGATGCCAGTTTGGACTTATGGTATCCAGCTGTGGGGCTGCACCAAACAGACCAATATACTAACTATACAACGATTCCAGAACAAAGTGCTAAGGGAAATTGTAAATGCATCTTGGTACGTACGAAATGATGACCTCCATCGGGATCTAAAAGTTGAGTTCATCGATAAAGTGATCCAGAAATATGCAGAAGCTCACGAAAAGAGGCTTCATCAGCATGTGAACGTCGAAGCAATTTAGTAGTTTAGGTTATAATTTAATTACTTATTAAGGCTTCTACATACCGGGGCGACTTGTCACGCGACGCGACGCGACACAAAGGCTCCGCTCATCCCGTGACACACGGGGCCTTTGTGCCGCGTCGCGTCGCGCGACAAGTCGCGCCGGTATGTAGAAGCCTTTAGTCTATTTAAAAGGCTAGATTGTAATAAGATTAGGGTTCATTAAAAAAAAATATTATTAAATCCTACTTTGTAGTTGCATAATACTCTTGAACGTATTTAAAAAAAAATGCGATGAAAACACAACGCTAGTAAAGACCTTACTTATGAAAATGCCGTTCTGCAGTAGGTACTGGCCATTTTCAATCAAAAAATTTTTTGTTTGGCTAAGAATTCAAATTTCATATTAATTTTATTTTAAAAACATGGAATTCTTGAATGTGTTTATTGATTAGCGTTGTGTTTTCATCGCATTTTTTTTTAAATATAGAAATCTTACACACGTTGTCTACATCTCTTCGTCTACTTTCCTTGTCGCAGGTATGCTGGAAGAGATTTCTTTAGAAATAAGCATCACCTTTGTACGTATTTTTCTGTTCCTTTTTTTTCTTGTCTGTATATATGTGTGTACATAAACTGTTAAATAAATAAATAAATAAATAAACGTTATCTTATTTCATACAAAACGGCAATTTCATATGTTAAGACCTAATACAAAATAATTTCCAATCGTTAGCTTATTCTCGCCCAAAGGGTAACCCTTTCACTTTCGAGCATATATGGGATATACACGAGCTGACCGTAAAGTCACTCAACACTAACGAGCCTTGATGTCAAGTACGCGGCACAGGACAGACATTTTCATAAAATACTTTATCACTTTATGGTACTTTGCCATACAGGGAACAAAGTGACGATGCAAATTCAATTCTACGTTTACACATCTCATACTCAACGCTTATGAACGAAACAATATGTAAAGCAACGGTACAAAATGATCGACTAGCAGACACGAATCTCGTGGATGCCTATTTGTTGAGCGCAGAGCGAGCTCTACTACCTTTTTATTTCTAACTTGCTAGTGAGCGATTTATCGCTTGCAGCTACGTTTTTTTCTGGAGTATGGACACCATAAATCGTGTCCACTGTGCTTTTTCAGCGCCCATGATTTGCAGATAAATTTCAAGTGTAAATCAAAGCGCTCTAAAAATTAAGATGGTTTTTTTGTGTTCATATTATACAGTACACAAGGCAATGACAACTTTGTGGTGACACTCCAATTAAATACCATTTGGTTGCCACTTGCCAGTTGTAAATAAATTTATTTCACGCCTTCGCTTTTATCTTGTATCAGTTGGATTGTTCTTTCCGTAACAATCGCGACTCGTTGTGTTTATACTTGACTCACGAGTGAATTATGCGCGTGAAGTTTTGTACGATCGCATTAAGAGCAGCAAATGAATGTTGACAGATAAAAAGTAGATTATATTCTTGGACAATTCTCAAAGAATTTATGAAAATCACGAGATAAAACAGACAATTTCCACGGCTTGTTGATTTACAAGTATTCTAAAAAATAAGATCTAATTTTCAAAGATGTTAAATACATGAGTGTGCACTGCTTAAAATTTATTGGTATTCGACTTGGAAATTGTATTTTCTGGAGAGGATACAATAAATATCCGAAAGGTCGCGTTAACGAGCCGCCCCGACGCGAGACGCACGGAACAATAAAGTACGATTTTACTGAAGACTCGTGAATATAAAACACATGAGGATAAACAACATTCAATTTGGCAAACGTTGAAGAGTTTTCGAAGTGATATATTAAGACAGGGTTAAATTCTAAGAATTTTATAATAAGACAAGAGATTCAATCAAAGTGCTTGGGATTGGATTTCAAAATGCCTGTGCGCACATTGATCCGTTTACAGAGCTCTCCGCATATTTAAGCTCAGGGATATCTCTCGTAGATCTTGCAAAAAGCCGCGGCGATGTACCGAGAGCATGCTTGGCTCTGGTTAATGATTGGCCCCATATCGAACCGAGGAATCCCTTGTAAAATTACCGCCGCCTCATAATAGGTGGGTACGTATTTTCGGCAAGATTTCTGATTCCCCCCTTATCATCTCAATTCAATCTTTCGCTTGTTATGAGTCGCTCACTTCACTTGTGGAGAGTGATTGAACCGCTTGATGTTTTTACGCTGTCAGAGATTCCATTCTTTTACCTTTTTCCCTCGTCGTTTCTTATTTATATTTAAATGAAGATACAACTTCGATACAGTTTCGCGATGTCTTACAATATTGTTTTTGTTAACGTTTTATGAATTGTTTTTTTTTTTTTTCGAGACGTTTTTCCGTGCACAATAAAAAGGGACGTTAAAACTGCACAAAAACTCTTATACTTATAAAACAATTGAATCATAACAACATTATTTTAAAAGCGAAATGATAAACATAGTGCTTTCTGTCCTATCTATGCAATTCAGAAAGCACAATGATCTAGCATTCACGTTTATAACAATGACTGAAACAATCATCAAAATGCTATTCAGCGCGAATAGAGAGGAACAGTTTAATATAATTAGTATCAATTTGTACGGCTTTCGCAGCACCACAGACTGAAGTGATTGAAAACAGTTGTTCATTTTTAGGGTTCCGTACCAAAATGGTAAAAAGGAACTCTTATGGTCAGACTAAGTCTGTCTGTCTGTCTGTCACACCTGGATATCTCAAGAACTGCTAATGCTATCAACTTGAAATTTAGAATAGTTTTAGACGATTCCCTAACTATGTTGAAAGCAAAAAATAAATTTTAAAAAATATATCTTTTTTGCAAAAGGGACTGAAATGGCATGTGGGGTATCATATGAAAGACCGTTGTTTGCACATTCTCAAACCTTTATTTTTTAGGCAGCATAGTTTCCGACTTATGCTGAAAAATTTAAAAAAATACCCCCCCCCCCCCCTTATATCCAAAGTTTGCATAGATAAAAATCTGAAATTATTCTATGTAATAGACGTATATGTAAAGATTACATTAAAATAAAACGATGTCTCTAAATAACACAGTTTTTCAGAAATCATCAACACTTCTGAATCTTGTCTTTGCTTTGTTTATTTCGGTGTTATTTCACATTTTGTAGCAGCTTATTATGTCCTAAGTAGAAGCATATTAGGTATAATAACAGGAAAATATTTAAACGTCATAATATTTCGTGTTTTTAATTAACAAAGTGCTACAATGAACTCTGAAAATAATTATTACACAGCAAAATTAATTTAACCGGGCCAGTTTCAAATGTTTTCAAGTAGCGCAGTGCGAACGTTTCTGCGAACTACTGCCTTTTAGCATAACGGTTAAAACTTAAAGCAATCATCGTTGTTGAGATTGAAATGTAATTTTATGTAGAAACTAGCACTCTGACCTACGGCGGTGCTAAACATTTACATCCACTCAGCCTTATTTAACTGATTATCTATCGTAATAAATTATGTTCAACCCGTGAAGCGTTTTACACATAGAATTAAATACAGATAATTACGTGAACTTGACTACGTGCTTATAAATTCATATTTATATGAACCTTTTTATTTACCAACGAAAAGTTCAACAATGTTATAAAAAGTAAATGGTTTGAACAGCCCACCTGATATTAAGATACTATCGTGTCCTAAATCTTGAAAAGGCTGGCGTTAAATAAGAACCCGCCTTAAAAACATTTCTTACAGCACTTTTGTTTATGATATTACAACACTGAGTCATTTGAAATCAAGACGAATATAACAATAATTTAGACGAACAATAACGCGCCCGCAATGAAGGGATTTATCAAACGACAAATCAGGGTCGTTACTCAAACCGAAATAGAATTATTCATATTCTCAATATATTTATCTCAGCAGACATACCTACTACGTATCCTGGAACAACAGCACAATAGTCCAACATCCTTAACAATGATATATTGACATTCAAAGACAATAAGTTGACACAAATAGGGTACATTATAATACACAATACAATACAACGCGTGGGTGACCTGGGGAATGTTCGTGCTACCTACTGAGAGCCAACGACTGAGAATGTAACAAACTTACCAGGGGATAAAGCTTTTGTGTAATTTTCTTCGTATAAGATCATTTTCAGTGCGAAATCTCAAAAGCAAATACACAAACTACGGAATGTTCTTACTTCTGGAGTGAACTGGGTACATTTACAAAATAAACGTTCTTGCGTGATGAGTACTCTGTGCCTTTAAAGTGTCGTGCAGACTAGCGCGACACTTTCCATGAAGTTTTCATAGAAATTGTGCTACTAGTGTCGCGTCGCGCCTATCTGTGGGAGCCTTAAATTGAAAGTGACACAGTCTTTTCTTTTGCAACACTAGCTTTCTGCATTTTATTAGGAAGCTACGTGCAACCAGTGCGTCGATTGCGAACAAGGGTTAATTGAAAACCATATTTTTGTTTATATACTGTTGAGAATTCACTAGCAATGTGGAGAAGAACAATTAGAAAAAAATATAGATGGTTTCAAACTTTGAAGGACCATTTTTTTTTTTTGGGTGGGAAATTATCAAATAACTTCTCCCGTTCTGGGCGGAGCGGGAGGGCGTGTCAGACTTTTACTGACTAAAACCCACCCGTATTCCTTCATTTGCCTGTGTGCCAGGGCCACGATATCCCTTTCGGACAAGTATTTCCCACATAGGGAAACCATATTTCATAATTACGAGATATTACAACTAACTATAACAGCAACCTAAGCAGATCGCACACGCCTGCGTCATAATAACAAAGTGCATTATAATTATAAAGTCTGTATCCAGATGAGGTCTTAAACCTTTAGTCCGTGTTCCATAGTGAACGAATTTAAAGACGACAATGTCATTAAGGATCAAGATAAGCTTTTTGCACTGTACACACAAGAGGCATTAACTTCTTAATGTTTCAGTACATACTTAAAAGCGTGGCTGGTTATACCCTGATTCGATCGGGATAAAATTTTGCATACAAATAGTTCCAGTAGTCCTTGGATCAACGCAGACTTTATTAAAATAAATTGTTAAATACGAATTGTTAATACGTTCAAGATTGCATTTTTAGATAAGGATATGCGCGAAAAATACATTTAATACAATGTTTGTAATAAAATATAGCATGAGCTATGTCGAGGTGTGAAAATATCATGACTTGACTGGTTTCCTTGTAAGGATCGTAAGGCAAGTTGGCACATTATTATACTGTAGGTATGTCGGACACAGACGGGTTTACTACTGAACACGGGTTATCTGATCAACCACTACAATTAACAGTAATGAAGGATATGGTAATACGTTAATGATGGATTTTGATCCATCTCGTTAACTCCTTCACTTGACAATTCCTTTTCTAGACACCCATGGGAAAAGAAAACCGTAACCTTTTTGTATCTACTGGTAAAAACTAAAATTAAGTTAAATTAGTAGAATTAATGAAGACATATGCAAATGCAATGTAAAGTGAACTACTTTATTGGGTGATTCGGGAATACAATTTATTTGATCAAGAATAAACGGTAACTAATGATCCAAACATTTCTGCATAATAAGTTACATGCTCAAGAAATGTCAGTAAAACTGTTTGCATAAGTTCCCTACGTAATTAAGGCAAATATTTCTCAGTAAAAACTATTAAGGCCAAAATGCAAGACTCGTATATTTTTTTAATCTTTCTTAATAATCTACTTATTGCTTTTAAGCTTGATCCACTTGTTTTTGTAGTAAATACACGGATGTGTAAAGCAACGAGTTTTTTTTTTTTGAAACCTTAGTATATTATTCTCTAAATGTCGTCTTTGTAATGAGAAAAGCAAACTGCGAACACATTGAAAGAACGCCAGAGTAAAGAATGACGAAACCTATAAAAAAGGCGGAAAAGTAGGAATGTAGTACCAACGAATAAGTAGTCTAACCTTTCACGATCAAATAAATTGTGTACTGTTGAAGGAGTCAGGGGTCTAAGACTGACTGTGTCTAGCTGATGACATGACACAATGGATAGGTAAAATGTTAGTAGATATAAAATCATGCTTATAATTTATACCTCGTGAGAACGATGCATGTTTAACTTTTTCTTGTTTAACTTTTTCCTAACCACTGACGCACGTTTCTTCGATTACGAGTGTGAAAAGTTTCGTAACTAATAAGTCAAATTGAAAAATCTATAAGAGAAATCTCTAGCTCGTTTATAAATACACTTACAACAGTTACGAGTATGTAGACAATAAATAAATGTATTATAGATTTGAACGTTGACAGCTAATAAGTGGCGAACAGTTACCAGTCAAAATAAATCCAACGATATTAAACGTCACCACAATCAACATCGAGTGTGTACATGTGACTACGAAACGTGGGAAACATTTATATAGCGTTGTCTGTCCATCCATTGACCCTTTAACGGTACCTAGTACGCGAGCAATTGATTGCATAACTTGATTGTAAAAACATATTTAAAAGTGGAATGCAACAATTACTGAAAAAATACATAAATATTATTATGAAAAACTTTTTCTAAAGCAAAAATATTTAAAAAGTTGCGCCCAACGTGGGGCTCGAACCCACGACCCTGAGATTAAGAGTCTCATGCTCTACCGACTGAGCTAGCCGGGCTTGATATCTGTTGTCGAAATAGTAGTTCTGTTATCACTACTACTGTGTGTGCAATGACGTAGTCGTTGAGTCTATAAATAAATTGTGATTGCGACCGAGCTATTATTATTAGCAGTTAGCAGGAAATTATTAACAGAAAACAAGTTTCGAACGAATAGTTTGTGAATGTAACTTTTGTACAAGCTTCGAGGTACAACGTTTGTATGTTTGATTACGAAAATAGTTACTCTATTTTCTCAGAGCGAAATCGGGCCAGACGGGGCGATGGGCGGTCCGCAAACACTTCCGAGCCGTGTAATTTACTCGTTAGTTCGTATCGGCATCCTATAGAGACTGTTATTTTATGTAAGAACTTGGCGACCGCCCGCGGCTTCTCTTCAATGGAATTCGGAAAATTGTGACTTTGTAAACTTCTATCTTCTGATAGGTAAATTGTATTGCGAAGACAAATACCATAATGTAAATATTTGATTTGATTGTTGTGAATTATTTTAGCAACTTGGTAAAATTAAATTGGTTTCGATTTGTAGGGGCACCTTTGATTAAAAAAAATTAGATAGCACAATTAAATCAAGCTTTGCTGGTAACAACTCAAAATACCATAACTATCGATAAATTGACACAAGTCTAAGTCAGAACGATTTAAAAACTTGCGCGATACAAGCCTCTAATCCTTGAACCAAGAGTCTGCGCTATGTTTGTCGGCATCACTACACAGTCGAGACGTCTCATTCGGTCCTGTCTCCTGCCCGATTTATGAGACCGTAATGCGCGCGCATCTAAGGACCACCTTCCATAGAATACCGGAACATAAAACATACGCACCGTATCTTACTCATTTTCTAATATGGAGCACCCAGCACCAATTTGAGATAAGGCAATCGAGCATAGCTATTACTTATTTGTAACGTGATATCCCATTGAATGTAAAGATTATAATGGCTGAGCATACAGCAACTCAGTGTCAGTGAGCGGTTCCCATGGTTGCTTTTCAAGAGCTGATACCTAAAATTAACGCCACTATAACTTTTTTTAGACCAACATTATAAGGAAGCTTATTGTGAACCGACCCTATTACATGGGACTTAAACATAACTGGCGAAATGGGGGTGTACTATAGGTACACCTCTGCCTAACCCTTTAGGGATTACAGGCGTGATTTTATATTATGTTATTGTCAACCGAAAACCTATAAAATAAGTCACACAAGAGGGCTTTTGACCCGACCGACTTTTGGCCCGACCACTGTCAGGTGACAGCGGTCGGGCCAAAAGTCGGTCGTCAAAAACTATTGAAGGATACGTCAACGCAAGCGCAAAATTAGGTTTGCAAAAACCAGGATGCTCCAGGGACCAGGACCTAATAGTAATTTCCCATCACTCGAGCGAGACTACTCTAAAACGAAAGTTTATTTTTTAAACTGAATGAAGATGATGATTAACCAAGTAAAGAACTACGTATTCTGCTCACATTCCCAACTAATAACTCATAACATATTTGCATTTAAGATGCAGCGTCGTCCGATGCCTGGGTGACCATCCTTATGTGCGTCCGTTACACCTCGCTCAGATATGCTTTGTGGGCCCTTTCGTTACGGCGAATTATTATGGAGATATCTTATTTGAATATTATTGTCGACGACAGATAACTTGATCTTATAAGTTTCTACCTGAGAATGTATTGTAGGTGCTAAGGAGATTCTCGTTTGTTTTTCTAAATAGATAGGTGTTTACTTGAATTTTAGGTACTCACTAGAATGCTAATCCAGTTACTTACTTACATTATTATTTGTGTATTTTTGCTTCTTTGTTTGTTTGATAATCGTGAATCTTGTTTTTGACTTCAGACAGAAAATTACCTGTAACAACGAGAAAATGGTCAAACTTTTTCAAGCGAAGATAAATTACGAATACATCCTAAAATTTATATATTTGGTTATATTGGTTATTGGTTAGATATATATTGGTTGGTTCGTTGGTTGGTACATTGGTTATATAATTGTAATACACTACTAATGTATACGCATGGTGTTGTTTGTTTGATTGCTCAACCATTATTAATTGTTCAATTAATAAATCTCTCTCCTATGAATACCTAAATTTGACTTGGTTAGGCTTTTAGGGTGAGTAACCATACGATTCGTTTCTGGGTAGCATAATAAATACATATATGATGACTGCTACTATCTCAATGCAGCATACCTCAAGCCTCTGTTGTAGATCTACCTGTCTGTCTGTGCCTAAAACAAGAAACAAAACCCAAGCATCGAAGCCACATTCAACAAATATTCCACTTATCACAAACTAATCAGAAAGTGATGAAACCGACCCTACTACTAATAACTCGACAAGCAACAAAAAGATATCAAATAAGATGACCAGTTGTAAATGACATATCTTATAAGACAGTCCGCAGATAAACATATCTCGGGATCGCCGCGCTATTCATCACTTTGTACGTTAAGTTTAACAACAGTTAAATGGCGGGCCGATGACTGTGAACAATGGCTATCGATCGATAGGATCGGTGATAGTGGGGGAGTGCGCTGCGCAAGCGGCGCGTTCTGCTTGGAACGCTCTGGAAGCTCCCGGTAACCGACCACTGTCATAAAGTTGCCGGAAAGAGTAACAGATCATTGATATGATGATTTTTGTTTTCATTTGCACATTCTTTGGCACGATTGACGTCCAAGTAGTTCCAAGCTCACCGTAGCTTGAAGACATGACATGACATGACACAAGACGTGTTTTCATATACGTATTGTTGAAAATAGCATATTAACATTACCTATTGGGAACATGATTCGAATAAGAATGTTTGAACTGTGGTGGTACCTGTATGACCTCATAGGACGTAAAGAGTCTGACATGAAGATAAGTAATTGTATTCTTACATAAATAAACGACGAAGACAACCCGTCGTTGCATCCTTGTTGCAATTGATGGGCTAGATTCCAGACTGATACTAAAAGAGTTTAAAATAAAATGTGCACAGTCTTGGGAACATAGTCAGAGAATTTGTTTATGCCCCAAATAAATATGTCAGAATTTTATTTAATGGTATCTGTAGCAGAAAACTCGAGTAGAACATATTTATGTACTTTGTGTGATATATAATTTTCTGCTAACGATTGGCCTTAGGTGCTAGAGAGAACATTTGCATTTATATATTTAGATGCTCGCATTTGAAGCAGTACCTACTTTATACGATACACTTCTACTCTACTGGTTTACTAGTACCTAGAGTGGGTGCGTGTATATCTGGCGACAATGAGCCTGTCTCGTAACTTCTCACGTGGCGTTGCGTACGATAAAGTAAGTTCACAATGCCGACAACTAGTATCCACTGTGTAAGTACACAGTTACAGTGGGTAGTGGCCGCGTACACGCAGGCTCCAATGATGATATCATTCTCACTCCCGTATCGTGCGATCCGATCGTCGATACGTACCAGTCTTCGGGATGCGGACGACACGAGATCTTAATACACAATTCATATAAAAAAATATTCGATATGTCATGTGTCAATTTCGTAGATTAGACATTGTGATAATGCATACTTTAAATTAAATTGATCAGATTTAGATTTTTTTAGAGAACAGCTTCTGTGTAGATCAGAGCGAATATTAATGTACTTTTGTAAAAAATTTGCTTGAGTTATAGCAACCCTGCACGAATTAAAGAAATTATTCCTAATCAATTCTAGCAAGACAATTAAATACGTCATGCAATAGCAATCTCCTAAAGTCATTAATATTAAAGGCGAGATGACAAAGTTAATAACACGCAATGAGCATAATGAAATGAGCTTCTTTATAATAGTGTTATTTTATATCATTATTAATGCAGATATGTGCAACTATGAGAATATTCTCATTACATGACACAGGTACGAGTTTATGGATTAGCTTATCTTATACCTATGGAGAGGATGGTTAATAATAGTTTCTTTGCACGAATGTGGTGAGCAAAAAATATGTATAAAGGGACACGCGAGATCGGGCGACGCAATAAGTAATGACTCGATACCGGCGCGGCCATCGATTGCGAGCGTTATCTCAATAAAGAGCAACAGAGTGCGTTCATTAGCACTCTGACACGGCGCAATCATAAATTGTGGTGCCCCGTCGCGACCCGCACGCCTACCCTTCCCTGCACCCCGGTACCTGGCCCGCATTTCGACTTTTTGCCATTTCCATTGTTTTTGGTAGGAACCCCATAAACCGTAACGGCCCGATCTCTGATAGCTGTCGCAGGTGTTACCCTTCACACATACCAACTTAATTACACACGTTTTTAACAGTATATTCCAATTCGCGCAAGCGATAAGCACGCAGCTGCGGGGTATTAGCTAAAGTTTGTTAATATCATATTTAGGACCACCGTCGTTCCTTTTAATGGAAAGATAAAAACTTTCTAACAACCAGAAAATGTTCCTCGTTTAAGTGCTGCTGCAAGTAATAAAGCAGACAGGATGAATTACTTGACAAAATAACATTATACGATCATAAAGCATAAGACTTTTTCACACGACAAACAGAGCAGTAGTAAATGTCACCAGATACAGCCAAATACGTAAAATATTAACCAAAACTTACAAACATGGGAAGTCATTAAAGCAACTGGCGTGGCACTTACAGAACTCCTATAGCCGTCTGGCCAAGCATAAAGATCAATATCAGAGTGGCTCGTTGCCAAAATCTTTTTAATATCGTCCCAGAAGCAACTGAAGAGTGGTTACGGCCGATAACAACAAAACTATTACGTGAGCAGTTCGCTCGCGAATTGGTCAGAGCGTTATCTATATAGTTGGCGGGCGCTAGTTTAATCTTATTGTAAGGGACAATGGCGAATAATGGCCCGAACAGACTTCCCTTCAAGCACTTTTGAGTTAGCTGATAAATTCCACAGTCCTCGACTGAGTTTCGAGGGTTCTCGCGGTCGCGTATAACTTTTAATGAGTGCAGTTAGTTCGGTCTCAAAGAACGCCCTGTAATAGTTGGTGTAAAATGAGCAGGCGTCGAGTGATACTTGTGACCGGACGATGGCGTGAAACTTAAAATAAACCACAACACTCTGATTACTGACACGGAGTAGGTAGTTGCTGGCATTAACATTTTCACTTCAAACTAAGTTGTCAAGTTTATACGACCTCGCCTCTCAATAAACCAACAGAAGTCATTCGACCCCTAGACGTACCTACAGGTGCTCTGATTCGAAGGTCGCAGGCTAACAGCGATATAAAAGGATTCTAAATATTTGACACCTCAAACCAGAAAACATCTTGTACTTATTAACATGATACTCAAGAGTGAAATTCGATGAGCAAACAGAGTTACGTGGCTGTAAAAAGCGAAATTCAACGGAGTCTATTAAAAACGACATTGGCTCGCTAAATCAAGTGCCTCTATAAAAAGGAACGTGAATGAAGGCGTTAAGTTTCACACCGCATCGCTCCCGCGCTCCAAGCGCGACGAAACGAACACCTATTATCATAAAGCAAACAAAGAAGTAGGAAAAAATCAACAAACACAAGCTTTAATGATTTGGTAGTTCTCGGGATGAATGCCAACGAAGCGAGAGGAAACAGCAATAAAATAGGGTTTTATTGTGGGCTCATTCATCGGTGTAACTAGAAGGAGCGTGATACACCGAAGGCATAGTAATTAGTTGCATATTATTTCATTAACTTTCATCGGTTATTATTATATCGATTCTGGCAAGTCGTTCAAAGTTAGTGCGTCGTTAGAAGACGTTATGATTATCGAGTGGTTTCACGTTATTACCTCCTAAATTTATTTGGTGTAAGGCCTGTTATACCATCCCATAAAAGTTGCAAATTGGCTACTGGCGTGAGTAATAAATTTTATATTAAACGCGTAATATTTTTAAATTTATTTTCGGGTTAATGGCAGTTTGAAAGCGTCATGGAAAGCCTTTAACCAGTGTCTATTCGCCTATAAACAAGCCAGATTGCTATAAAAGTTATAACTTACAAAACCCATAAAGTACGATTATGTCTTTTCCATGAAGGCGCAATAAGGACAACAAAATGGGCCGAAAAGTGCTGATTTTCAGTGCTTTATAAACAGAAGCCCAACCTGTTTGGTTCATAGCATATCATTACAAAAAAGGCAAATACTTTTAGCTTTAACAAAATACTTCCGCTTTAATCCCATCGTAAACAAAACATAATATTGCAAGTACCGACTAACAGTGGTGCAACATGTTTTTAAAACCAAATGTCAAGATAAGCAACACCCGGCTACGGCAACATTTGTGTGGTCCTGGCCACAACGGCTGTATTCGGTAAAACTGCTCGTTTTCCCAGAAAATCAACACGTGGGCGGTGCATAATAAAATATGACCTACTGAAACATTTACAACTTTCCTGCGATATATTATAAAATACACTAACAACATTTATGAAACCAACGTTTTCTCACTTATTAAATAATTAATCGTTTAGAGTATTTGGAAATAATCTAATCGGATTTTGATGATATTTAAGACGGGGCGAATGTTTCCTGCATCAGGCAATCGGTCACTGAATAATTTTAACTCCGGTACCTAATGCGCTTCTACGGCTCAAATAAAGACGTAGGAATTCGATAGTATATTACGTTATTTATTAAGTATTTCTGATCAGCAGACCACCACTGGAGACAATAAGAAGGTAAATTACGTGTCGTTTCGCTAACTTACGTAATAAGTACGTAAGTTAGCGAAACGACTCGTGCCTGCTATTGCATAAATAAATCTTATATTAATGCGTTGATGCATGTGTGAAACTCATAACAAGAACCAGGTTTTAAGAAATTTATTTTAGGTAAAATAAAAAAGTTGTCCTCTTTTGAAGTAGATAAACTCAGCCAAAATGATAAAATAACACTAAATGGAGAAATGAGTAAACAAACAAAAATCAGGACTAAATAATCAGTTATTTTTTCAATGGTTTTCTTTAAACTACTATATAGGGAGACCTATCTTACTTAGTGCCAATTTCACCAATGAAACTGAACGCGATCAGCACTTAAACCACGTTTAAGAGCTGTCAGTGTCATTATTTTCTTTGTAATATTGACACTGACAGCTCTTGAACTCGGTTTAGATGTGCTGATCGCGTTCAGTTTCATTGGTGAAATTCGCACTTAATCTAATGCATATCCCACTGCAAGATCTTGTTTAATTCACTATACAATGTAGATTAAAAGTACTTTTGTTATTACCACTACTGTATATTCTCCACACAACGTGCCTTGAAAATAGATTAAAAGGGTGTTTTGAAAATATTCAAATGACATTAAGTCCTTTTATGGGTTGCATCAAAATGATGTGATCACGTTTAAAGGTGCTACCGTGCGGTGGGATTATTGAAAACTGTCACGTATGACATTACAAAAAGGTTTACTCATTTATTTCTTCACGGCATTTTAAAAGACTAATTTAAATAGATCATTATGCGGGTGTCCTTAAAGTGTACCGGAATATACAATATTTGTTTTAGTATACTTATGCGAAACCCGAAACACGTGTCTTGTATTTTTATGTAAAGAATCTATGTACAAAATTTCAAAACTGTATCATGAAAAATGGTGCCCCCGCGCCTGCAGGGTCGTCTTGCGCTCTTTGATAATAATTTGGCAGTAGGTACCTAACCATACGGCGACTGTATTGTGAGTAATTAAATGGTGATAACATTTTCCATCACACTTAAATATTTTTGGGACAAAATATAACATGGTGTAATAATTATTGAAATCGATTCAGTTCCTTATTCTGAACAAACTATATTCAGGTTTCGCATTTAACTACTAAAAATAATGTTGTACATATTTTCTATCAATATGTATTGTGCCAATGCCAAAGGTCTCCTCCACAGTTGTCCGGCCTGTGTTACCTTCTCCGGCCAGTCTCCCAAAAACGCCCTCTAAGTCATCACACCAAATGAATTACTTATTACTAAGGGGGCTCGCCCACGAATTTTTTCGGCGATTTTTGTTTGAAACCAATACATTCACACAAAAATCGCCGAAAAATCGCTCGTGGGGCACCCTTAACAATCATTTATTTTTGATTATAACTTCCGGTTACTAGAAAACTACCAATACAATAACCTTTCAATTAATAAAACATACACGTATAAATATTACAATATTCTCCATATATCTCACAAAGTTCACAATTCTCACGTATTTTATTACTTATAAGCTAAATTTATGGCATTTTTTTGAAAGAAAACCAAAAAAATATTAAAAAAGCAAGCTAAGCAGAGACAGGAAGCATTCCCAAACAAAAACTAGGAGCGCATCCGCTTTGAATAGAGACATGACACGACGGAATGTAATGTCGAAAAAACGGTCTATCGCTTAATTTACGTACAAAGCGTTACTGGACAAAAGCGACAAATATTTTACCGTGACGTTTGTAGAAGCGCCGAAATGTTATTAAACAAACAGTTCGCCCATTCGGCAACATGTCTTCGAACAGGGGGTTCGTATAATTGATTCTTTCCGGAGGCGTGGCGGCCGGCCGTGTCTATTGTGGGACCTCTGCTCACGAAATGTTCTTATTCAACTAGACGAGGTCTCTTTGGGAAATTCTTCCTCATTTCCGTCTCTAACCGAAACTTCACACACCGACGGTGTTCGCGACAACTCTCCAAAGTGAAATGAAATGGGATGTTATGACAATATGTCGGGAACATAATGTGCGGTCACAACGACGAATTCGCTGTGAAAATGTTTGCCTTTGCGTGAATTCAAATTACTCCAGGAAAAAAGAACTTTTAAACTTCCTTCCTCCGCGACAATTCTTAAGAACATATAATAATATTATGACGGATGTTATGTAATAGGAGTCTTTCGCATCCTCAGTCATGTATTAAATTGTATGGTTAGCATAATACCCATAGACAGTTGGAAAGCAAAAAGATGACAAATTACAAGTTTAGTCTCCTGCTAACCTGATAATAACGGGTATGACATCTCATGAACAGGTGACTGACAAAACGAATAAAACTGATCCTCCTACTTAATGTGAAAACATTTAAAAACGGTGTCATTATATTCCTGAGCCCGTTGCACGCAGCCTGCTCCATAAACATTCACATATAAACGATGCCAACCCAACTCATTTCCAATCCCTCATTATAAAATATTTAGCGATGTATCTAATTTCGTAAAAGATACAGAAAACCCGTAATAACTAGGCACCCGGACGCAATACGCCCCCAAGTTTTAGGTAATGACCGGTTCTGACGGACCCACGCGAGATTAATACATCGGAGGGATACGAATAATAACAAAAGTAACAACAAAAAACTAAAACGGTTGATACATTTTCGGCTCTACCTGGTCCGTAAGCCATTCTATAGAACGGTCCGATGCGAGCTATCGAAGCAGCGATAAAATTCTCTACAAATATAATAAATCTAGGCGATAAAATTCTTTATTTTACAAAGAGACCCGACTAATTGTTTCTGGAAACCTGTTATTAGAGCAAACGTGGCCCAAGGGCTACATATCCTAGCTGCCATAACGACATGGGAAAAAACCAATACTTGCTTTTTTGTTTCAAAGTTGAGATGAAAATGATGAGAATCCTGTGTAAACACCGCTGACATGATGCCTCTTAAATACATCAAATAATTGCTACGTACAAAACAGACACAGAGATAACCCTTTACAAAATGAAATGATATATACTTTAGGAACCAGCGTTAAATCGTATTAGGTAAATGTTATGCAAACTGGTTGTCGGCAAGGGTCTGCAATAAAGAAACAATAAACGAGCGAACAGCCAAAACGAAAAGGGTTTACGAATGCTGAAAAAAAAACATTTTAAAAGGCAACTAGACAATGGGCACAAGCGCATAAAGTAATAAAATAAATGAAAAATTCTGAATAACACCCAACCCAGATTGGTAACCAAACCGCACAAATGAGCTAAGCAGTGGTTTCGCTTTCTTTTCACTTTTATTTTTCTGAACAATAATTTTTTGCTATTGTGTTGCGTGAAAAAGACAAAACGTCGTAAACATAACCAAATATTTAAAATAAGTATTAACTCAAGAAGTTTCCAAGTAATATTAAAAAAATATCGGACGGTTCATGAAAGATTGCAAGCCTATAGCAAATTACAGCCAAATCGTGTCCACCATTAATAATTACATGATTGGTCTGTAGCAATAGCTGTTAATGAAGAATTAGCGCAGCCCGTAATAAACATGCCTTAGTTAGTTCATGTTCATTGTAACTAAAATGAAACAAGTAATTAAAATCAGTGATATTAATATTATTAGTTTGTCTAACGCAAATTACAAGTTGTTCAGTTGTGACTCATAGTAATACAACAGATATTTACAATATAGAAATGACAAAGACAATAGTCCGCTCCAAATACCAATGTCAACTTCTGGGACATACAACAAAAGACAAATTGCACGTGCAGTCAGCTGTCACTAACTCACTACCCAAAATATAATTCTAAACAGAACATATTTATTAGAGTAAAACTGCAAAAATGAGTAACGCAATATATCTTTTTGAAACCAAAATTTTTTTGTGTAAACAATAAGCTGTTAAACAATTAAGACAGATGACACACTCGACCCATTTGCCACAAAAAAAGGGCCACACGTGACTGCTGGAATATGATACTAATATCATAGCAAAGCTTTTAGGCGACAAAAAGAAAATAAGAGATATTACTCTGATATTTATATCTATTAGATTGCACGTAATGGATGATCCAATAAACTACTGTCATAAACATTCTATTGGCCCAATTTTGCGTACGAGTATTATGTACAAACAGAAAAAGACAACAAAGGTGCTTTTTACAATATTCTTAAAATTGAGTCATATCCATAAAATCTTACGGGACCGGAGAAAAAAACGCGAAAGACAAACAAAAGCGGCAGAGTGAAAGGACGCAAGCTTTTATGGAGACAATGGAAAAATGATACTTAAACAAATTCCCGATGCCGCCTCAGCATAGGCAAATAACCTCGTTCTGATTCAAATGAAAGGTGACGTAACGCGTGTTTTTAGGAAAGTCCCCCGTTGGGATGAATTTGTAATGCTGGTTTAGTCACTTACTTATGAAAATTCAACTTCGTGATTCAATAAAGGAGACACTGAGTGATATAAAATAATGAAACACGATTTCTCAATCCCACGTTCTCAAAGGAGCGCACAATCCTATCAACCGCAAGATATTTGTTATCCGAGACAGTAACAGGCGCCAAAATGTTATGACTCGCTTCTCAACCGCAAAACTATTTTAATGGCTCCATTAAAAAGTGATAGTAACAAATTGTTTCGTGGGTCAGTGTTAGTTGGTACTTTTAGTTTAATAGATACTACATTTGGGTAGGAAATGTCTTCATACCGCAGCTGTTGCTTATCAAAATTTAAATCAATGTACCTAACTAGTTCAGATTTTTATGTCTTTGTTGATACGTGATTATAGAAATTATTTGTTTGTGGTTTTCTATTTAACAGCTAGGCATTGAACGGGTTGATGGTTAAGTCATAATTTGAAAATGGTATTTTTCACTTGGGCTACGAATTTAACTGTGAAAGTTTGTGGTCTAATTTGAGCTATTTTGGTTTCGACAAGTGAAACGCTACAAACAATTACTGAATTGATGTAGGTTGTTCTCACCGACTCGAGACGTGTCGCTAACGGCAATGTTAGATTACCTACTGCAATTGGTATTCTACAACAGGACACGTTTTAAGATAAACAGAACCTACAGGATTCCTTACTTCACTGTGACTTGTTGATTGATAATATTTATTATTTACTTACAAAATCTTATATAAACATTATTGCGACAAACAGCTAAGATGATGACGTAATTCAGTTGCCATTCCAAGTGTGGGGTCCCGCTGGGCGATTCATTACAATTTGTTACCAAAACAGTGTGACACGAAACAACCGTCCACGTCAATCCGTCATTAATTACTGAACTGGGACCACTTCAGTTCGCCCCCCACGTGAAGGGAAATAAAAAACGTTAGGCGCCTTTACATTCGGTGGCGGGTTTTGCATTGGTAACGTTCCGCCCTAACAAAACAATGTCAGAATAGCGCGCCATTGTCGGCTGCTGCGACTATTAGAACGAATTGCCGTACGTGCTCGGGGATGGTTCTCCCTAGCCTCTCTTTATTACCCTTAGGTTCGCACTACTTTTGTTTGCGTTACACGTCTCTCTCAACCACTGGAATGCTAGCCCACCTCGGCCACTTCTATTGATCGGACATAATAAAAAGTTCTGATCTACCATCCTATGAACACTTAAACAGCATAATTAAACTGCGGCTAATTATAACCGTATGGCTTTAATAGCATTGCAGTAATAAACGCGCAATTATGTTATTAAGTTTTCTCATAAAACAAGGTTGATGATCGTGTTATACTTTATAACATGGCTTTATTGGTGAGTACTGTGTTAATTAAATTTTCTAAGTGTTGATCAACTAATCAGATAAAAAATTCGTGTAGAATTTACTACAACAACAATTCTCAGAAATAGTAACAGTATTCTGCTCTCTAACTTCTCTAAGTACGCATGTTTTGCGTATATTAAGTTGTTACACCTGTAATTGGACCATTTTTAATAGTATAATGATTTCATTATGGTGTCTGTCAAACAAAAAATGTTTAAGTAACGTTACTTATATATAACAGTCATAAATTATCAGAAAAAAACCTGCTACATAGAAACGCAATAGTTCCGAATGTTTTTAAGGAATTCTAAAATCAGGAACAAAAAACATTTTAGTTTATCTCTTGAGCACACGATCTGTATTGGTAGATGTTTTTGTGAAGTTCCTTATCTTTGGACCAAACTCTCCGCTTCAACGGAGAGCCAGATATGGTATCTACATCTCTATTGAGCTCAGTAACGGATATTATACAGGACTTTGCGGTCTTGGCGCCTAGTCTGCTTAGTAATTGCTAAGAAATTCTCTCGATATTAATCATGGTGTACACAGCAGTAATTGGACGTTGAGAAAACAACGTTTAAATGTCAGGTATTCAATTTATTTGACATTTAATAGATAGATCCGATCAACGAACGCTTGGCAGTAATTTTAAAACTACAATAGCTCTCAGTTTCTACATCTTCCATGCAGAATTTATGGGTCAAGATATGGAAGGTTCAGGATTTATTAAGGTGAAAGGGTATGCTATATGACCAACTACCATCCCTAACAAAATAGCCGGTCATACCAAATTTACTTATTTTCAGATTTGCGTTCAATATCCTGGATAGTTACTTAGTTAGATGCTTGGACTTTAAGCTCTATCAAGTGAATCAAGGAGCAAAATTAAAAATACTTATTTAAGGATTTACCCGCACTGGGCCTGCGTGGTGGATTATGACCCATCTCCTCTCAAAAAAAGAGGAGGTCTGTGTCCTAGCAGCGGGAGCATTAGGGTGGACTAAAGCGGAAGCCCTTCATCAAAACCATATGATGAAGGGCTTCTGGTTAAGTCCAGCGTTGGAAATAGGATCGAGTCCAGCCATCCGTCACTAATTAATTCTTTCAGCTGACAACTGCAATTAGTATCTAATGAATGAAATGACACTGCTAAATATAATCACGAAATTGACAGACAAATCATTTAATTCAAATAACGCACCAGACCCTCCCAAAGCTTGTAAAACTGATTCTATCACACAAAATGTAACTGCCTAATTAAATCGACATCTGCCCAAAATATTCGCTGATAATTCAACTGTTCGCCAACAAAAGCTACTCTAAAAACACGAACGGCCAACAGCCGGGCCGCAAAACAAATTAGATTCGCATTAATGAAACGTGGGCGGACGAACGACTAATCTAACATCCCGGGGACAATGGCACAAAAAGGGCCAAACACTGAAAAATAGTTTTCGAGTTTAACGGCAAATTACACAGAATGGACGCTATCATGGCGAGAATGGCATAAAATAAAACTGGTCACGTAGCATTAGGGTCCTGCGACCGTCCACCAAACTTTGGAAACGATGCACCTGTTATTAACGCATCGCTTTGTTCCAACACAATAGACGCTAAATTGCAACTCGAATTTCTCATATCGAAGAATGGGCGGCGTGCGCAGGTAAGCTTTTTTAAGTGACGGAATATAGAGCTCTGATCCGTTTTTCCGCGTTGCGTTTCTGTTTGTTATCATTTCAAGATAAATCTGGGACAACTTTTCAACAGAAAAATATTGTCTACAGTTCACTGATGTCAAAAAGACTAAACAAAATGTATACCAACAACGACACATATAATTGGAAACAAAACGAGCTACGTATGGTAATTTTACTCGTTGTAAATTCAGAACTAGGTATATCTAATTTATTAGTGATAAACCTTTCAATTTTACTACCTAGTCGAACAACTACCACAATTAATAGACACTGGATGTAAAAATCGTATTAGATCAGTGTGAATAGTAATGGCCGGTTTATGGAGGCCATAAAATCACAACAAGCAATGTCTCACCGTCACACGAGAGATATTCGTCTATGGCTATACCAACAATCAAGATTAACCTTCTCGCCTCCACCATTTTACTTACGACAGCAGTTAAAAATTAATTATAAAACCCTATTACGGAAATTCGCAAAAGCTATTTTTAAATTGTCTGATTAAATTATAAAAACGGAATTAATTCATTTTATTGTCTCATAATTGCATCGCTCCGGAATGTCATAACAGTCTATAATATCGATTTAATTAAAATAATATAACAATTTATTACTCAGCCGACGTTACCATTCGTCATGTAACAAACGACGTTTGTATAGCATAAAAAGTATCTATCGCCCGTTACAATGAATCGATTCGATTTGATTCCGTAAAAACTAAAGTGTAACACGTTGCTAACTCGCAGCAAAAAAAAAACAAACAACTGTCTCTTGGATTATTCTTCGTTCTGCTTTTATAAATTATACATTTTATGTGGACAACAATCGTCTGATCTGTGATTATAATAAGGACCGCGCCTCACGTTCGACGGACAACACAACATATGGGGGTAAGTATGTAAGTCATGTGGATGGATCCCATTTGGTTGGAGGCGTGCCCTGGGTGCTGGCACTGAATGCTGCTGCATTGTAACGGTGTACTGAGTATGATTGCGTCAATATTACACAGACAGTTTCTTCGTAACAGGTATTAATGCCCCTTAGACATTATACCCAGTCTATCATAACAAGATTGGCACGTTGTAAAACGGATTGGCATTTAACAGCAACGCCTACAACAACTATTAAGTTATAATTTAAAAAGAACATTTTTTTTTACGTTTTAGCATCACAATAATGGAGGTTATTCATTAAATAAACATTTTGAATACTTTAAATGACGGTGGACGTTATGCAGACCATTGCGTAGGCAATGACTGACAAACTATAGACAAACTATGCTGTAACAGTTACGTTGGCCGTTTGCTAACATGACCTAACCTAACCCGCGGAGCAGCGTCATAATGACGCGGCAGCGGTTTGTGCGCCGGCGCACAAAAACCGTATCGAATCGGTCACAATGTAGACTCACGTCACCGGGGCGCCTGCGATGCACATATCGACAACGGTCGACTAACCGAACCTTTAGCAATATTAGTTCCGGTCAATAGATGGTTTAGTGCTTACAATGGACAGGTAGGTGCTACTCAATTTATAAATCTTTATTTGAAGTACAGTCACCTATCAACAAACTCACATAATAATCTGGGACCAAACTAAGGGTGTCTCCGCATTGATCATTAGTCCAGTATATAGGCGTCGATTTGAACGAGTTAATTTCGTTTAAAACAACCAATTTGACAGTGACATTCGATTCTTCGAAAATAAAGATTATAAGTAACGATCCTGAACTTTGACTTTCATGCATTTCATTGTCCAGTTAATAAACCAAAATGCTCGTTATCTGTCAGCAAAAAAGAAAACTGGATGTGTGCATTGATTTAATAAACATTATTGTTTAATGAGCTTGTCAATTAGCATAAAGATCAACTATTGACATAAAATCCCAAGTATTATGAATTTGAACATCAGCAACTGAACTGGTATATTATTATCTAAAGTTTGTCTTAGAATAAGTCACACCTGTGTCGTCAACCAGAATCGCGTCGCATCGTCGCGTCGCGCCTGTCTTTGGGAGCCTTTAAGCGAGATCATTACATTCAGGGCTTGAAACTGGTTAATTGTTATTTCCAAAGATACAAATTATTTTTGATACAACTGATATTATCTTCAAAGATTGCTTCATCACATTATGTTCAGCATTGATTTTGTAACAAAATATTAAATAATTATCTAAATATGTTCGAAAAGCTTTATAATAACGGTTAAGGTTACATAGAAAATTAACCAGTTTCCAAGCCCTGATTACATTTATTAATGAAAAATTACGCAAGGGCTATCGTACGCACAAAGGGAAAAATTGAATTCCTCACCTGTGCCCACACCACGAGTGGATTGAAAGACTCGTTTGTGCTCATAATCACAATTTCACGCGTACTTATAGACAGTACAAACATGTTAAACTGTTGGTCACGCCTGTTTTTGTATACCTTTAGGTACCCGTTCAAAAGTTGTTTTAACGCATGAGGTCCACACACAGATACGTTTCACACAGCTTCTTTATTACGTATTTTTTCTTATTATTCGATTTTTAATAGCGTGTTGGAGCAATAAAATAATAAAAATGTGATTAATTTTGGCTTCGATGATATATTATTATGATAATGTTCCTGTAGTAATAAAACATAACATAAATAAAAAATGTCTTGAAATTAAAGATTTGCTCATTGTAAAGACGCCAGCACATCAAGCTACTACAATCTGTCAAATTCCTTTAATAGATTTTCAACTTTATTCCTACTGCATAAGGTTCAAGGTTGATTGGGAAAATTTGACAGTTTCGGGTAGCTTGACCTGCTGGCGTCTGTACGTACCGTTATAGGAAAGGTGTGCGCTTGGCTGTAAAATAAGCGTTTCCAAATGTATTTTGTAATGCGCACAGCAAAGGAGTGTAACTCTCTGCCTGCGTCTGTGTTTCCGAACGCACACAACCCTAATCTCTTCAAAGTGAGAGTGAACAGGCTTCTTCTGGGTAAGGTCACTCCATCGTCGACTTTGTCTCTGCCACCTCTGACCAAGACTAAGGTCAAGAGCAATCCCATCCCAAATAAAAATAAATAATATTAATATTCTTATGGGAATATGAGTGTGTTTCCATGTGTATTACGTAGCGAGGATAAAATAAAATTTAATTTCTTTGCGGTTTCCTGATAGTAACCCAAATAAATTGTCGGTGTCTGATTGGATGTTCACCACCAGCCTCCTGAAGATCTCTTAAGAGTTTTCAGGCGGAAAACTTTATAGTTAGTTCCCCTATCTGAAGAGAGATTATGTGCAGCTAAATTGACTTCGTACAATAATGAGCGAACCTCATTTTAAGAACACCCGATATCTATTATACCTACGCTACTTTAATTATTTTTGTGCAAAAATCGTAACAAAAAGAAAAAGTCCAGCGGAATTACTTACTGGCCCCATATAAACGACAATCATTTGCGCTAAACAATAAAATTTGTCTGAGATTCGTAAAAGTCACGGCGTAACATGGAACATATACCTATAACAAGCAATATGTGAAGACGCAATTGTTCAGTACAATGACAACGGGAGCGGGAGACTATCACGAATGCCTGTGATCCGACCACGCAACGCAACGCTAAATAAACGCCCCGTGAAGTCATAAAACCGAGCCACGGTAATTCCAAAGGACGCCTATAAATTCTTTATTTTATGATCGCGAGCATATATTTAATTCTAAGAGCGTCCCCACTGTTTCCTTTTTTGTCACATAAATAAAGAATTTATAGTGAATTTTATACGTCCTGTAATCAGTGTTTAAACGCCTGAACAGCGGTTATGTACGGGCATTAAAACGTTAATGAGCCAAGATGACTTGAAGTCTCCTAAATAATGTTATCACATAATAAAAGTCCGGATCAAATTAATATTCGTTTCTAACAGAATAGCTCGTCTCAACGGAGTCTTTCATAATTCTGGATTATTTAATTGTAAGCAGACCGCCTCGTTTGAAAGGCTGACAACACCAAGACCGTGTTGTCTGCCTCTCGTTTGAAAGCCCACACTTCCTATAGATATTAAACGCATCACAATAGATGGCCGACGGCCGACAATACAAAGAGTATTTGTACCAAAAATTCATGGTTGTATTAGTTGTAGTACGGTGTATGCACGTCTCAGCATCACAGAAACGTAAGCTCAATTGTTGGTATCGAACAAAAAGAACGAATTTCTTACATGTTTACCTTTGAACAATGTGCGTAGGAGCTACGAACGATATGATGAGAAACCAAAATATCTTGATAGTTTTTATTATAATTTAGTAGTGGATTTTGTGCATGATACCTATACTTTTTTTTTTCAAAAACTTTGTACTTAATTACCTACTTCCAGTAATCTAAAACTGATATTTTAATGTAGGTAATATAACTCACATTCTAAATAGATCATTAGGTATGGCAGGCATTGATAACCTAAATAAACATAAATAAAATATTATATTTGTGTATTAACACACTAAATAGTAATTTCATAATGAATAGAATAGAATAGAATACTCTTTATTGTGTTTGTGTGTTTTATATGTTTAACATAATCTACTTTAATTATCACGCTATTAATGAGGTATTTTAACAAATAAAAAAATAAAGAATTAAACTTCTTTGATTATACCTACATAATCGAATTATAAAATATATTTTTAATCGGTTAAATATTGGCATACCTTTAAAGAATATGACGATATAATTTGTATGTTTATTTAAACATTTCTGATAGTATGTGTTAATTTATTTTATAAATTACTTTTATCTAGAACCACATAAAAAAACCCGGGCAAGAGCGAGTCGGACTCGCGCACCGAGGGTTCCGTACGTATATATGATGTTGATGATTTCTGAAAAACTGTGCTATTTAGAGACATCGTTTTATTTTTCCTGTAATCTTCACATAAACTTCTATCACTTAGAATAATTTCAGATTTTTATATATGCAAACTTCGAAGATAAGCGGAGGGAACGGTATTTTTTTTTAATTTTTCATCAAAAGTCGGAAACTGTGCTGCCTAAATAAAAAAATGTTTGAGAATGTGCAAACAGCGCTCTATGATACCCACATGCCTTAGTAGCCCCACTTCAAATTTTTAAGACCCCCTTTCAGCCCCTTTTGCAAAAAAGATATATTTTTTCTAATTTCTTTTTTGTTTTCAAAGTAGTTGGGCTAACGTCATCTAAAACTATTCTTAATTTCAAGTTGATAGCATTAGTAGTTCTCGAGATATTCAGGTGTGACAGACAGACAGACAGACTTAGTCTCACCATAAGGGTTCCTTTTTACCATTTTGGTACGGAACCCTAATTAATAGAAACTCAAGGAAAACAACCCTTATAAACTACGTATTAAAACGCAGAATATTAATATATCTACCTATTTGGTTAACATACGCCCAATGTATGCGAAAATAATTTTAAGAATTTTTATTAATGATCTGTCTTGGAAAACATGTTAGCAAAATGTTTTAATTTGAAACGATAATCTATAGGCAAATCAATATTTTTCGATACTCATATTATTTTTTTGTCAATACTAATAATATTATGATCCAAATTTATTACTTCGGTATTCGATTTAAAATGCAGATAAATAATGATTAAATATCGCATTAATATTAAAAAATAATTTGATTGTCAAAAGTATCAAAATCGCTAGCATGTAGTAAAATTGTACAGTGGACACACAAAAGGCACAGCGTAGAAGGCACTAAAGCAAACGGCCCTTGCGGACCGAACGATTTCAGGCACAATAGGGTCCGGCCCTACACGTCACTGATCGTCACATTGAGCAGAAACACAAACATTTAAAATATCATCAGCCACGATAATACTACAAAAAATACATAAAAAAATATGTCCGAGTACAATTATCGTCCCCGGGAGCACAATGGTAAGTTTTACAAAGATAAACAGTGACCGCGCAGCCAAGTTTCGAGAATACGTAGTGACGCGCTATGAAAACACTTACTTAAGTACGATCGAGAATGCCATTCGGACCTTCAAACATGATCTATTCTCGGCTATATGAGCGAGCAAAGGAGTACAATGAAAAATTCTGCGTACGAAATCAGCAGAAGATTTCATAACATTCGGTAGGTACTCCTTTGAAGTTCCGTGGACCACACATTCGGAATTGCAAGTTATCTCTACCGTTATGTGCAGAACCAAAGGAAGAAGTACCTAAGCATAATATTTTATTACGAGCAATACACACACAACGGCTATTATATAGGTAGACAATTACTTATTTCCTATATCAATAAAATTTCGCCATGGACACCTTTAGAATCATTCGATCTGTTGGCTCAGGTGTCAAGACTTTAAAGCTATCATCATAAAGTCAATATTTAGAAAAGCTCTACGTCAAAGATCATATTTCTTTGCGAATAACGCATTATGCAACGTTGAAGTTTACTTAGGACTACTTGAAAGGAGTCTCGTATCATTTCGGGTATTATAATGATCGATGTTTTAATACGTTGGTGTACGAAGGAACCGATCAGCTGTAACGGAAATAATAGCGGGTATTTTTTGCGTTAGACCTCCTGCCTCATGAAATATACTTCAACAAATATAGAACACGAAGGATGCATGCCCGTATGCCTGATCATTTAGGTTTTATGAAAATCTACAAATTGAATTTTAAACTTTACTTTTTTATTAAAGAAAAAAAAATAGAATAAAACAGCATTTTAAAAAAATAAGGATTGCTGAGGTTCAAATTTGTTTACAATAATAAGGAACCATATCGGTTCGTCCCACGACGTGTAGTGGCCGCCCACACCGCGACGGTGACGCCGCAATAATACTACAAGTGGAATACTTTTTTAATAAAACTTTCATTTATTCTACTTATTTTCATATTCCCGAATGACGGGATTCCTGACGCGTTTCTCTCAACCGCCCGTTGGGGACGAAATGATTTCAACCGCAACGGGAGAAGCAATAATTACTTAATGAAAATATTCTGAACTGAGGGTTAAATGCCTACAGATTAATTAAAATATCTTGTTAATTAATAAGTTAACATTTTTCTTCAGAAGGGGAAAGAAGTGTTATACCATGTTATCCGCACTTTAAGTTTTTAGAGACCCTAACATCGAAATTCACTTTGAGATTGCCCCATAAAACCCAGTTCAAAAACCAAATCACTTCGTTCTCGTTTTTATTTGTACGTCAAATAAAATATCAACGTTAAGGGTCGGGTAATCGCCGTTGACCTTGGCCATACAAATGCGCGGCGCGCTCACAACGCCGCGTTGCCCCGTTCGGTTTTATAAGGAATATTTATTTTTAGTAACGATAATATGAATATTTGAAACAGTCACATAAAGAAATATAGATAATAAAATTGTCTGTTCATACAAAAAAAACATGAAAATATCTAAGGACTTTGAAAGTAATATCGTTTTTT
Source organism: Tiliacea aurago (assembly GCA_948098905.1). Taxonomy (NCBI): domain Eukaryota; kingdom Metazoa; phylum Arthropoda; class Insecta; order Lepidoptera; family Noctuidae; genus Tiliacea; species Tiliacea aurago. The sequence goes on along the minus strand of OX402587.1, from coordinate 16,375,706 downwards.
ATGCTCTGTATAGACATTACTTCCAGGGCCTCAAGTCTGCTATTACAATAGTGTCAGAATGGTCGATCATTGATTTCATAATTGTTGATTTTGACAAGTTTGGTAATCTGCTATTATAATGATTACTCGTATTATGACTTTCCAATGGTCGAACACTGACACTACATTGAAAGAAATTGCATTTATTGGTAATCTCGTACATAATGACAAATGAATGATATTTCTACTAATGGATTTCATAACAAAAAACAAAACACTGAAAAAACACACAAATCACTAGACAAATCACTTAATCCGAAGCCTGGTCATCCTGTGAGTGTGGCTGGGGTGCATGAACCACAGGAAATTGCCAATCGGTTCCAACAGCTTTTTAAAGTTGGTTCGCTTTTGGATGCGGCACCGCAGATGCTTGATGTTGAGTCAGCCGTCGGAGATCTTAAAGTTCGGTTTTCAGCCAAGGATGTGGCAGGCATTATTAAGAATATGAGAAGAGGTAAATCTCCTGGTCACGACAGCCTCAGCATCGAGCATCTGCAAAATGCAGGAGTTCACTTGCCAAGGGTGTTGGCCATGTTTTTTAATCTGTGCGTTAGACACTCGTACCTACCTGATAGACTGATGACCACTGTTGTTGTACCAATTCTTAAAAATAAAAATTCCTAAAAATAAAACCGGTGATACTTCGGATTTATTAAATTATAGACCGATTTCATTAGCCACGGTTATTGCGAAAGTACTGGACAGTCTGCTTGACCACCAACTGGGCAGGCATATTAAGCTCCATGACGCACAATTTGGATTTCGATCTGGTTTGTCAACGGAAAGTGCTATTATGTGTCTTAAGCAGACTGTTCAATATTAAAGCGATCGGAAAACACCCATTTTTGCATGCTTTCTCGATCTCTCAAAAGCTTTCGACCTGGTGTCATATGACAAACTATGGCGCAAGCTCGAAGGCGAGACGGATTGCAGTCCGGAAGTTACATCTATTATTAGGTATTGGTACAACTATCAGAAAAACAGTGTCAGATGGGCAGGCTCTTTCTCGGATGTGTACAGGTTGCAGTGCGGGGTGAGACAGGGTGGACTGACTTCACCGAAGCTCTTCAATCTGTACATTAACCGACTTGTCGGTGAACTCAGCAGTGCCAGTGTCGGTTGCTACATAGACGGTGTTTGTCTCAAAAAGTTAGTTACGCAGATGATATGGTACTGCTGAGTCCATCGATCGGGGGTTTGCGAAAGCTGGTACGGATTTGTGAGTCATATGCGGAGGCCCATGGGCTCAGATACAACGCGAAGAAAAGTGAACTTCTAGTATTTAAGGGGCGGGGCAAAAATTATGTGACTGTACCTACAGTCATCTTAGCTGGTACCCCTTTAAACAGAGTCGCTCAGTTCAAGTATCTGGGCCACTGGGTTTCCGAGGACCTTAAGGATAACGCGGATGTGGAAAGGGCACGTAGGGCGTTGGCTGTCCGGTGTAGTATGTTGGCCCGCAGGCTAGCGCGTAGCAGTAATCAAGTAAAGTGACTCTTTTTAAGTCTTACTGCCAAACACTCTACACGTGCAGCCTGTGGGTTAACTACACACTTGGATCATACAATGCCTTGCGTGTTCAATATAACAACGCGTTTAGGGTGCTGCTGGGGCTACCACGATTCTGCAGTGCTTCGACTATGTTTGCAGAAGCGCACACTGATGGGGTTCATGCTCTTATAAGGAAGCAGTGTGCGTCGCTGCTGAGTCGTGTTAGGTCCAGTTGCAACAGTATAATTAGCGTGTTCGTGGACAGGTGGGACTCTCCACTGCTGCGCCACTGGATGCGTTTGCATACTGCATTGTGAGTAGTGGACAGTTCCGGGACTAATGTGTCCTTGACTGCTTTTATTTTGTGTGTGTTGTTTTGTTAGTTTTGTTTTGATGTGAATTAGTTGTTTTTAAAATGTGTGTGTTGAAATATGGATTTGTTCTGAAATAAATGTTACTTACTTACTTATAATAATGGCAATACGACAATGTCATTACAATAACACAATTCTATTACGAGAACATTGACCGACCAATGATCGACCATTATGAATTTAGCAGATTACGAACTTTTAGCAAAATGACAATGGGATCGTGTTGGAATGACTGAATTTATAAAAATAGCAGACTTGGGGCCCAGACTATGTCATAAAGTATTTTGCTACAAAACTTAAATATTCACAAATATAGAATTGATGTGTATGCGTTCTAGTTTAACATATTTTGTTTGCATAACTTACTTGCATTATATGAAAATAGCCGTAAATAATAACAGATTTAAAAGTCACAAAAATCAAATATCTGCGCCTTAAGTCAAGGCAATATCGACGGGCGCGATAGGCGAATAAAAATTGTAATTTTACGCCACACAATGTTGTGTTGAGAGGGCAAAACAAAACGTTCGTGCCGTTATTCCATGTTTCCCTAAGCTCCAAGTAATTCAGTATAAACCTCCTCAATAGGCTATAACGAGGCAAATAAGTCGAAGAATGCTTAGAGAAAGGGGTCGATGAAGACGGCTATTTTTACATCACTCGATAGTTTATATACTGTGAGTGACGTCTTAAAATTAACGCTGAACTTAAACTAATTAACTGAATAGATAGTTGTTGACACTAATTATATGGAAATCGTTCAAAGACGAATAGCAATGCGAACAATTTTGAGCTGAAGACATTAGTAAAACTAGCTTATTTCTGAAATAACCAACGTCTTTTCTCAGACCAATAAAAAAGCGTCTTTTATTCTATTTCAAGCTAATTTTATCTTTTTACTATTCAGTCCTTATTTACAGAAAAGGTGAAACCTTAAAAAAAGTTAGCAAGCCCTCCCAAAATAGCACTAATTGTAAATTCACGAAGTATTTACCGTAACGAAGGACTGTGAGATAGAAGCGTCTGGCTGTTGAGGCATGTCGGCACGACCGGCCGGTGGCAGGTGCCCTCAGTCACGTGCGGTCGCGACTTAATGACACAACATTTTTGGAACAACCCACCGAACTATTAGCCACAAAACCAGCCTAGTTACCGATGGAAATTCTCTTCAAACTACTTTCATTATTGATGTTTGTGGAATAATTCAGCATCCACTGGCTCCGCTTGGCATTTTGACCACTCAGGCTAGACGCACGGACCAAACTTCTGATGCTGAATCTTTTATCACAAAATGGACGGTAATGGGGATTTTCGTGATTACCAAATAAAGGTACTGCGAGATTTAGTAACGAAACCACAGAGAATAGGAAACGAGAAATCTAAGAGATTTATACGGTTTCGAACAAAAGTTCTGAAGCAGATTAAGAAAATGTAAGATTAGACGTTTTTTAAAAACTTCTTAAATATTCATTTTGCTATTATAAACGCATTAAAAAACATCTTTTGTCAAACTCTGCTGACTTTTAATCCTTTTCTTTGCGAATAAAGGATTATGCTACCAACATCTTTTGAGAGGTAAGAATGGTGGGGTTCTTTGTAATTGTTGCGAGATAATAACAAACAAAAGGACAATGAGAAACAATTATTTTGCTTGTACATTTACAGATTGTTGTGGCGACTTGTAGTAGACGCAAAGATACTAATAGTGGACGTAAACGTTATTCTCCTGATAATTTTTAATTTTAACAAAGACAGGTGCACGCTTTATTGGCTAACAAAAGCAGCTAAAACAGAGATTATAGTGGAGTAAAAAAATAAAGAATTTTCAGAAGAATTAGACACAGTTTGCAAGTAAATTATTACTATCCTGGTAATGGTATTTTTTCTCTCCTCTCTTTGCTATACTTTCATTATCGTTGGGTACGCTTATTCTAATGGGGATACAAGACCTTGAGTGGTTCGCTTGCGTGTTCTGTACTGAGTTCACGCAACGCGTCGTACGTTCAGCCAGTAGTAGGACTCGCCCATCAAGGAGCGCTGTCCCCAATTTGGCGCATTATTAATTTATTATACACAAAATAAAAGGTATTTTAATAAAACGCGTATACTAAACGATCAATAATTTAATTATTTTTAAATTGTTGAAGGTTTCAGCAAAATACGCTTAGTAGATTTTGCGCCATTCTCAGTTTTTTATCTGCGTTAGACTTAACTTTACAAATTAATTTCACTATGTAATATAAACATAATCTAAAATATTCACATATATAGTTATTGAGAAAATGTTCTTTTTTATCATATATTTTTTTCAAATCATTAACACTACTCGTTTAGACGTGATCTTCAGTATAAAATCATTAAAAGTCGGTTATCGTCCCCTTAATAAAATCTGGGGAGTTGAATCGAACCGGAAACCATTCAATACCGTTTTCGCAAACACAACCACCAATGATCCAATCCAAAGCCTAGAAGTTGAATGACCAGATATGATAGAAATAACATCGAAATTACTAAGATCATGCGTTATAAACGAGCGTTAAAGTGTCTAGTATAAGAGATTGCTACAACGATTTATAATCTGACATTATTATTTAAATATTAACACTCGGATTGATATACGGTTTATCGGTTAACGTAATCGATATAAATAATACAGACGTGTGAATTTAGCTTTGTTATAAGTAAGGCGTGGAGCACACTGAGTGGGGGCGAAAGACGCGGCTCTTCACGTTCCGGTAGTCGTAGCCGTTTGCAATGGCTATATTAATCATAGAGTTGACGCCTACGGGGCGTGGCCACGGCTTATTAATTCATGTGGAGTTATTAAATTCGATGCCGAAGGACATTGGCCGTTTGGTGTCGACAATAGATTTGTGTGTCATTGCAATTATACAATTCGGGTTTTTATTGGATTGAAATATGATTTAATCAGTTGCTTAGAAGTGTGTGTGATGTTTGTTACTGTAAAAGCTTGGGTAGTGGGTTGGCTGTTTAACTATTATTTTATTTGTTGATTTGTCTTTTATTGAAATAGTCTTTCACCAACAAATTTTTTTTTCATCCATTGTTCTAAAATTTACTCTGTCTATAACTTGCACTATGTTCATTGAAGAGCACTTGGTCCATCGACTTGTCTAAGCATTTTATAAAATCCCTTTCCAAAAACCTTGGAGGATTTCGATTTGCTGTGCTTTTGTGATAAATCTTAACTTAAGACGCTGACAACAGGTAAATCGCTGTCACTGTCAGACTACATACAAAAGAAAGAGAAGCGCGATGACACAACGCTTTTAATTTATTGCAAAATATGACGCTATTATTTATTTACTCAAAAATGAGTTGAGTAATCGAAAATAAAAAACCGGCCAAGTGCGAGTCGGACTCGACTCACTCACGAAGGGTTCCGTACCATTATCTATAAAAATGGCAAAAAAAATCACGTTTGTTGTATGGGCCCCCCCTTAAATATTTGTTTTATTTTAATTATTTATTTTTAATGTGAATATATAACTAAATATTCTGTGAATATTTCAAGCGTCTACCTATTGCCGTTATCAATATAGAGCGAAAACGAGCAAAAATATCAGGTTTGTTGTATGGGAGCCTCCTTAAATATTAATTTTATTCTGTTTTTTAGTAGTTAGTTTTGTTATAGCAGCAACAGAAATACACCATCTGTGAAAATTTCAACTGTCCCTAAAAACAACCAAGTTCTGCGTACAAATAAGACGTTCTTGTTATTAATTAAATACCAACCGTACGTTGATATTTAATACAAATATTTTGGATTGAAACTAAAAGTAAAGGGTTTAAGTAGTTTACCGTTAATTTGTATTGAGATTATTTTTTTAAACGTGTTTTGGTAACAACCAAGTTCTGAGAAATATGTTCAAGAATAACATATATTTTTTCCGCTACCCTAGACTATAAATATATTATAGATTTGCCAATTTTTTTGTTTAACACAAGCCTACTTTTATCATTTGCCTCTTGTCAGCGCCTTAACCTTCATCTCATCTTATTATATGCTAATCATAACATTACCCATAAACCTACGAGGGTAAAGATAACCCACGCCTGTACAGATAAAACACAATTAAGTTAATTAAGTAACCACCCAACGAAAAATAACCGGCCAAGTGCGTGTCGGACCACGCACTATGAAGGATTCCGTAGGGGGATTAATTATCCTAAGAACAACAATTGACAAAAAACAAAGAAAAAAAATTACACACTAACAAATGAAGCCCTATACTCGTAATCGTAACCTATAATAATAAAACCAAATGAATACACCACATAATATCGTATAGCATTTTTGCAGCGATAAAGTGGCTCTATTTACATTTCCCTTGGCCTTATAAGATCATCTTGTAATGATTTATCGGGTGTCGAGCGTACTAAATGGCGCATAGTCTGGATGAAGCACTTGCTACCGTAACGGACCAAGAGTCAGTTAATTATTATCTAGTCGTAAAGCTGTTTAGCGAGCGCACTATTTATTGGCGGCTAACGAAGGTTAATTGTTCGAGCCGATGCTGTTAACGACACCGCTGGAACATTTCATATTGTATTTTTAAATTATATTAAAAGTTATTATAATAATTTTGAAGAAAGTGTGGGGAATTGGATGTCTCACACATTTTATTTTGTTTTAAGGACGGAGGCACACCTTGCACTTGATAAGATCAGAAATATTGTTATGTCTTAGAAAGATGTTGTGCCGGATATCATCGTTATCTTTATTCGATAGGTACTGGTAATGTCGTTGTGGCAGGTTATTTGAGGCCGTAAAACTTTTTATTTAAATACATGCCTACGGAGCAGGTATACAGACCAAAACTTCTTAATCAATATTAATTTATTTTTAAATTGCGCACATTCCTGTTAAAATAACTTTTTAAATTGTGCTTCTGTATGATAAAAACGAAATGATTAATTGATTTAACCGCTATCCGCCTTGAAAGTGGACTCGCATAAAATTAATTACTAATATTCACACAACCAATATGAATAACATTCAATAAATTACACTAAAACCAACTAAAATGGAGGTCATAACGCCAACCATTCATCATAACAACACTTGTAAACCGCGGACACTACATCATCTTTATTTGTGTATTTTCGAGCGTAGCGTCAGACATTGGTAAAAACTCGCGCTGTCCGAAGAAAGATTCGATCGAATCGATCACAGTCACATGCCTAAAATAATGCTCCATCAAGCGGTGCGCGGTATGCCTCGGCAGGGCACAGCCACTTCTTATGGAGATGAGAGGACCGCCAACCAACACCCTTGCGGTACCCCGCTGAGAGCGACCTAACTGACGATACATAATCAAATATTTAATTCTTTCGCGATTGTAAAATACTTGTGTGACGTGTGCTTGCGAAAAGTAATTTCATTTAGTTTAAAGATTTTTTTATTCAGTGCGAAACATATCTTACGATAATTTAAAAATAAATTCTTTAATATGAAGAACCGTCAAGACGACTACTTTACGCGTTTGTTTTAAATAAAATTGTAAAAACACAATATACAGGAAAATATATATTATATTGATTTAGAACCAATACCATGAACATCCAACCGTCTGTTTTTATCGCTGCTGTAAAGAAAACCGAAGACAGAAATATGCTCAGAGCTTTATCAATAACAAAATACTAGCGCATCTTATCAATAAAACAAAGCAAGCCTCAGAGGACCGCGGTATCGTTAGATCGGAAGCAAGCCGTCCTCGCTGCAAGACGACGGATTAGAAAGCTCTGAACGTTGGTACGTCGCGTCCCTTGAGTATAAATTATTTATGTAAATTTTTTCGACCGTTCGAAATTATATTTCAGCATCGACGTGATTAATGTTGACGGATTTTTCACTTGGCCTCTCCTTAACGAAACGATCAAACAAATGAAGCTTCGACCGGTACACTCAACATTACGTGTCATATTCCTCAAAGATGTTTAAATTCATTAGACTTTTCTTTGGAACGAAAGAGGATAACTTGATTTATTTGTGAACTGATAAACAGAATGTCATCGTGATATAAATATTTGTTATATATTTTTCTTTAATAAAAGGGATTAAAATACCAAATAAGACTGTAGGAACAATGACAAATCCTGCAAAATATTGTTCAGTCACGTAATAAGCCAAAAGGAATTGCTATTTAGACATTGTAAATTCAAAAGGTTAGATTATTTTAGGGTTCTTCTGTGAAAAAGTAAAATACTCCGTTTTCAGTAATTTTTCATTTTTTTTTTAAAGTTGCTTGATGTGAGCATGGTCTAAGCAAAAACAGAGGTGGGAATTTTTTCTGTCTGCGGCTTAGCTCACAGAGTCTTAATACTAGTCAGCTGTAATTTGACATGGGTCTTTGATATCAATCCAACACAGCGACTAAAAAAAAACTTGAAAATTAAATTTTAGGTCTGTGAAAAGTTGAAAACAATTCTGGGATCCATTTGCGTAATATTAAGCATTAATGTGCTATTTTTTTTTTAGGTAACGCAGTTAAAAGGAAAATTATCACAGCTAAGTAGCCTTTACATGTTAACGAGTAATAGTCGACCAACTTATTCTTGCAGTTGGAATGTATAAGAGAACATGTTTTTCAACTACAATTTTAAGTCTGTTCCTGGGATAACTTCACCCCAACTACGGAACCCTTCATTGTGCGTGGACCGAAACACACTTGCCCGATTTTTTAAGTTCATAATAGCACCCTACTACAACTTGAGGTATTAATTATTTTTCGTATATTTTACACAAGTAGGTATTACCATATTAAAATATTGGTCGTCAACTCTTTGTGATTTCGGAATTTAATTTAGTATACGGAACACTGATCACAAAATAGTTTTTTTTTTTTACAAATAAGGTTCTAAGTTCCAACGAATCTTATTATGAACAATCCGAATAAAGTTGGAGGCCCACACTCGAGTGATATTTCCGACAAGGGCCGAGGGGCGCATGCATTTAATGAAATCAAAAGGATTAAGAGCATCTGCCTGCTTGTTATTCAAATCGATTGGGAGCTCGTTTATCATTTTAAATAAGCTACTGCTTAGATAAACCCGGGGCGTGTTTCATGTATAACAAAAGACGGGGTCCTCGGTAGCCCAATTAACTAACCAGTTATTAATGAATGAGGATTGAAAACTATATGAACAGAAATTCAAGTAAATTAAGATCCAGTATTCTAACGTCTATTGTTAACATAAATCGTATCGTATGTGTACCTTTGCTATACAAAATCAAACAATAGTTAGGTTTACTCTCCGAATGGAAACAAGGTAAGTTTGTGTTGGGAAATGGGAACCATTATTTCCGCCCTAATGAAACACTCACCATCACAATTTAGGTAAACATTAACAAAATAATGACAACATCGTTTAAATTCCCTCGACGTGTTCAAATTACGAATGATTACAAAGCATTCGAGCAAATGAATATCGAATGCGAACAGCTTCAAGTACAAAGCAACAACCCTAAAGCTGCGCAATGACGCTTCGTGTTTTGCCAGAGCAAACAATCAAACAGCCAAGAGGATGGAACAAATTACGACAGTATTGTCGAGGTGTTTAGAAAATTGGGGAACAATCGTCCTGCCGAGTTAAATCTCTGATAATGTCTTTAGAGAAGTCGTATGACGGTGAGGGGATGAATAAATCTCTCTTAATTGGAACGCGCCGCGCCGTGCGACAACATAATGTGGACGCTTTGTTGCCGAGCGTGCATTCTTCGTCTTGCCGGACTGAATACACGAATCAACTGAGCTAATGACGATGGGAATTTTTGACAACCAGTCCTGACAAAATCAATGCGGCTCGACCACAATTTATTCGGACGAGAGCAATTGAATGAGAGATTGAAAAGGTTACAAGACAGTTCTGTTAAGGTAAGGGGAGCTGCTTCCATCGCTGTGTCTCGGAAAATATTCTTTGTAAGATTTTTCACTCATAAAATAAGAATATCGGGCGTATACTAACCCGCGCATTCGTTCTGGGAGCACTCACTTGTAAAACTGCTTACTTTATTGCTCCAGCGCTCTGGAAATACGAACTTCGCTTTAGTTGGCGGCACAGTGTTGTGTTCAACTTTACTACTACTAGCTACATATCGCTTATTACATAGAAATATTCGTTAAACTTGGCCCGGTGACGCATACATTAAAGGGTTGAGAAATCGATCGTCCGATAAGGTCCCAACGCTAGTGAAATACAAACTAGTTTAATTTCGAACGCCCAACCGAAAAAGAGGACAACGTTGTAAAACACAGGATGAGGCTATTGTTAAATATTTTACCGACGGCTGGGAAAGTTAGTATCGTTTGATTAATCTATTTCCTATTTAAATTAGACATGAAATAGGTTAGCGCTTATAATTGTTACAAGCTTGTCTTAATGTAAACAATCGAAACTTGTTACTGATGTTATCATAATTAAACACACATAATATTATGTTGGTACAGTTATATTGTACGTATAATAAGTGTATACAGGGTGTAAGGGACAGCCCTCCGCAGACTGATGTGGTGAATTCAGTATATCGTACTAAGATGACCGGTACATGAAATTATTTCAGGAACGTTATGGGAATCCAATGAACCTGATTTGTCGCGGCGGGGTGGACGGCCGTGCTCGCAGATTTCAGGCGTCATTCGTTAGAGAATTTCAACATCCATTGCTGTTTTATTTTATTTTAGCTGTGTTATTACATTAATGGAGTACTGCGTACAGAGAATGTAATTTTACATTGAAATAAAGGAATAGTAACTGAAATTACGATTAAAAAATTACAATTTTCCTGAGAAAATTTTCAGTGGAATATGATTCAAAATAAGGAGCTGAATGCACCCTGTTAATTTGCGGAGGGCTGTCCCTTACACCCTGTATGTATAGTCAAAATTCTACTGAAAATGTACAATCGTTTAAACGTTTCATGCATGTCATTAGGTTGGTATGTAACTTAGGCCCGTATTTATAGAGCGTTACTCAGTATTCAAGCATTACTTAAGACTAGATTCAAGCCATCGGATTGGTTAAAACTAGTCATTAAGTAATGCTTGAGTACTGAGTAACGCTCTATAAATACGGGCCTTAGTGGATGTATGAAATAAAAATAATTACTATTAAGTAGGTAAGTATCAATCAACAATGTAAGGTCAAATAAATAAAAGCAAGTGCCACTCAAAGGAATCACGATCAAGTGTATACGTCAGTTGTTCTTGGACAAATAAGAAGTATATTGGTAACTAAAACCCTTCAACTGAAGTGGAGAAGAGTAACTTGGGAAAGCGGGCCACGGCAACAAGCCTGAACAAAAAAAATAAGTAATCGATCTACAATTATTTATGGAACTAAGAAGACGCTGACCAAAAATTACTACACACATACATACATTACATGTTAAAATTCTAGACAACAATTTAACAAAAAATCTAATAAAGTCGAGATAACGAATATCGCTTGGAACATAAACCATCGGGTTAGCTGTGTTCATACATCAATTCCCCGTGCATACAGCGGCGCGGCGTCTAGATTGGGAACATCTCTCTAACATGCTTGGACGGGCTGTCGGCAGGGAAAAAACTACCGTCCATCGCGATGCCGCCGGCAAATCGCTCGGCAAACATTAGCTAAGCGCGCGTGAAATTGTCTGTGCAGAACCGGGCGGGTCCATTCTGCATACATTAGTTTATGGCACCAAGTTCCAGCTACTCGTATTATTTAAAGACGACGTACATGTGTTATACAGAAGCTAGTTTATCGGAACGATGGCGACTTGTAATAAAATGATGCTGTCGGAATAAATGTATTCGTTTTTGCTCTCATGGATGCAAATAAAATCTTGTATAATTACTATCAGACAGGGATTCGCTGAAGTACGTTAATACTTTAGATATTTTTTTAATGTATAAATTGTAATAAAGGCATATAAAATAAGGAATTAATAAGTAAAACACAATGTATTACAAAACCGTATATGTATTTCAATTCCATAATTTCTATACCTGCATTTCACGCTTCATAAAAAATCTCATAAGCAGCTAGGTTCAGCCCAACGATTCGTTTTTACATTGTGTTTTTATTCAATAACCGCACCATTTAAATGGAGGTCTCGTGTTACTTCTACCTTTGTTGTTCTCAAATTGAGTGAAGCTGTATGCTATAATAATGTGTTAACATTTTAATTTATTTTACTAATGCAAAATTTTGAAAACTATATGTATTATAATATAACTGAAGTGTAAGTAGTGCTTTATCTTGTAGCCGATAGCTGATTGTGATAACAATAACTTCGACTCATTAAAAACAAATTGCATATACATTTCAAGGTTATTTTTTTATCTTGATCAAGTCTATTCATTTGTACGTCACAAACTGCAGCAATAATTCTCAAATCTAATCATTACTAAAATGCTAATGATAAAGCTAATCCAGCATCGATAGAATAGTTACAACCAGTCATTGCTCTTGCTTTGTCACTGGCCAAAAAGACAGCAAACTCAGCTACATCTTCAGTTTTCACCAGCCTACTCAGTGGAGCAGAAGAAGCTTCATTCCAAAACGCTTCACTTTCTTCTTGATCAACACCGGCATTATCCAATATACTTGTTTTAACTACACCGGGTGAAATCGAGTTAACCCGAATTCCTTTAGCAGCCAAGTCCACGGCTACGCAGGTAGTAAAATGATCCAGGGCCGCAATTGACGTCTGATATGGAACGCTTTTCGAGGCACCCAATGAACACGCTGCACTTGAAATATTTATAATGTTCCCTTTGGTTTCTGCTAGTTCACGGCTAACACAGTTAGTGAGGTAAACTATGGCTCTTAAATTAGTAGTCATTACGTCATCAAATACTTCAATTAGATTAGCATCCAATATACTTGCAGGTTTGTAAACTCCAGCACAGTTAATAACAACGTCGATTCTTCCAAATTCGTTTTTAGAATCTGTTATAACTTTTAGAACATGTTGATCATTACGTAAATCGGCAACTGTAGTTAGTACTTTAGCTCTACTTAATTTTTCACACTCCTCAGCTGATTTCTTTAAATTGTCAGCGTCTTTGTCAACTAGTGACAATCTTGCTGCATATTTGGCAAAATGATAACTTATGGCTTCCCCGATACCAGAGCCTGCACCAGTCACTAATACCACTTTGTTTATGAAACTCATTTTCGTTAACGTCTCACGCAACACAAGTGATACAAGCTTACCGATCGTTTTATAACTGAGTACGATACTTCCATAACCATCATAATCGATATCATTATCACTTTTTGATTGATAGTATATCTAATTACGTAGAAACACGTAGGTACAGATAATTATGTTATTCATATTTTATAACCAAATAGATAATAAAAAATTAGAAAATAAAATTAGATTTGATTATTACTAGTAACAATAGGTATGTAGGTACTCTTTGATTGTCTTGAGACTTCAAACAACAGCAGAAACCTCTTCTATACTTGAACCCTTCGTTTAGATACAATGAACGACCATAATCATTCTCAAACGAATGTTTCAGTGGAAATTCAATAAGATTTTGTTAAATATTTGAATAATAAAATATATATATTTGAAAAATAATAATAAAATCTCGGGAAAGCATTAATCACCGAAAACGCAAGGAAAAGTCAATGGAGTGATCGTACATATCATACTACAATAGAAATAATTATATTTTAGCCTAAGGGTGCCCATGTAAGTATATACAACATCTGTCATTCTAAAAATATATTATGCTATACGTAGAGTGAACTATTAACTATTGAAGGTAATAAAACGGTATCGTTTTATTCATGAGGCCTCCTTATTATGTAATCAAAATCTAATTTAATGTTAATCATCAAACGTCATGAGAGAAATACAAACATTTTAAACGTCATAATTTGCCTGAAGGGTAAGCGGGAGAAGGACGATTAAAATCAAAGAATAGGAGCAATTACAGGCCCTTGAACTAAGAGAATTTATTTGTAAGTGATTTTGCCTTAATTGAATCCCATTATTTGGCTATGATTGTTTAGTAAGTAAAACGGACGTTTTTACTACTCAAACTAATACACTGACATAATACTTATACAAAATAAACATCCTTCATCTTTGTACAAGTTGAAGTGAAAATTATTCAAAGTAACCCAAAGCAAACTTAACGTTATCAGTTTATGGGAACTCTGAATGCCAAGAACCCTTGAATCATAAGTACGAAAACTTGACAATATTAAAAAAAACCTATTTCGCCGAGGCATCGGTAAAAAATGCCGGCAATCCGTAAAAGGAATTTCTCAGCCAATACCGATCGCTTGTACGAAATCGAGGAGCGTTCCTTTCAATCCTTTGTCGCAGACATTTGATTAAAGTAAAGGGGCCGCAATCACATGCGAAGAGGTTTTGCGACTGAGGAAGTATCACGTTTACAAATGGCGCACCGACTGCATTGTGACCGAGAAGCAGCCGCCGAACGGAGAAGACTCCTAGTTGAAGGCAATTGAAGCCGGATGCCGGGACCTCGATGCTCACTTGTTCGCGACACTCGACACCACGACAAAGTAAATTGAACACGACGACACTGATACCTTTAGGAATAAAGAAGGCGGCCGCCGAACACAATATCATTCAAATAGATGATAGGCGGGTGAGGATACACTTTATATCATAAAGAACTTACCCAGCAAAAGTGTCAGAAGTAAAGGTGCAAAGGTGTGGCAAGACCCGCCCATATGATTAACTACATGAGAGATAGCAACCCCCAATCGGCATCTTTGACCCGTGACGATGGTGATATTCATCTTTTAATTAGTTGCAAATTTGGCAAATTGAGAAAGAAAATACATTTTATATGTTTTGTTTTAGTTCTTACATTCCTGAAAAACACTTATCGTACAAGCTTTGACAGCGGCTCTACCGCTGCATTTTATATGATGTGCATGGAGATAAAAGAGCGATATAAATACAATCTTGCATACTTATTGAAACATAAATCGTGATGAACTTGAAAAACCACTTAAAGAGTTCCAGTCCATTATACGAAACCCACGCTCACTAAAATCGGAAAAAATATTTCGCGCAAAAAGTCAACAAGACTAAGCTGTAATTCATCGCGGAACAACGTTCGGATCATTAACGAACTGAGGATTTACGATCACGTGCGAGGTAGTTGCGGGCGACGGGGAACGCTGCGATGAGGTCCCATCAGCGATGCAAGTAATTAAATCCTTAAACGAGTGTATAACAAGAATGTGTTTTTAAGCGTCGACGCAGCGAAGCGCTGTTCGGAGCCAGCCGCGACACTTATTTACGATGAGTTTTCGCGGCGGGGGATACCGCGCCTAATTTCTCGGCGCGACGCGGTCTCGCGCGATTTATTTAAAATGAAATTCTTTTGTCGTACGCCCCGCTGTGCGACAATCGATAATACGCCATCGGGTCTAGATTGGAACGGCCACTCGCCGATTAAGATACAAAACACCTTGCGATTCAGCTTGTTAAGATAATTGTTATAGTTAATGAGCACCAATGAATAAACGATACATGTACGATCGTTTTCGTGATGGGAAAAGAACTTGCTGAAGGTTGATTTATACTTCTAAAACGCAAGATCGCAGCGCTGGTGCATTTCATTTGTATTAAGGCTTCTACATACCGGCGCGACTTGTCGCGCGACGCGACTCGACACAAAGGCACCGCTCGTCCCGCGACATGCGGGGCCTTTGTGCCCCGTCGCGTCGCGCGACAAGTCGCGCCGGTATGTAGAAGCCTTCAATTTCCTCGTGTAATTGAAAATAATATGCCACGCTTGCGACAAAATGGGACTCACAGTAATAAAATTTAGAATAGATGATCCTTCCCTTTTGCAGTCCGTTGTGTAGATGAGTTGACACGTAAATACACTTAAACAGTGCCGCCACCACCTCATTTGGGTCTCGTTTCGTTTTAATTCGTTCTCAAATTTCAATCGTCAAAATCTAAATGTTTTTTCTTCATTTTATGACATCCTAAAATGCAATGGCTTCGTAAATAATAAATATACATACTATAGCATGTTGAATATTATTATAGCTTTAATATATTCAAAATGCTGTTTTTATAACATGGCAAAACAAATTAGCAAGTTATGCCGATATATTTGTGTTAAAGATAAGTACTAAATGTGTTATTTTGCAATGAACGCGGCCAAAACAGCAACAAAAGCATTTGACAGACTGTTATTACTCTTTTATGGTATATTTTGTTTTTTTGGAAACCAAAAATAACTTACAGTTCCGTAAGAAGCTTTATTATAAAAATCCATTAATTATCGAAATCGAAAGCGCCCGTATTATTGTCGGACAAGACGAATTATTGCTGGTTGAGGGAGACAGACGGGAGTAATTAAAATAACACTAATTCTTCACATGTTTGTGTCGCGTCAACATGGACAGAATTCATTAGCGCTGTGTCATGTCTCATGTGGCATCGTTCGCATCGACTCAATATCCGCAGCGGCTGCAGTAATTACTGGCGCGAACCTTACGCGCCACAATCAAAGAGTCAACTGTCAAACTTAATCGATTTACGCGTCAAACCAGCGCAGCGCCCGAGGAGATATCCGAGTAGGTTCAAGCAGATCCATCACTCCTAACGACTGGTAACTTCCTCATTGTGGAAATTTTCACTCGTCGTGACAACAATGCTATTGAAAAGTGGGCGTAGGGCAATCCTAACCATCATGTGTAGGTTGAACAATAAGTTATTGTGAGCTTGCGTAGGTTACTTCTATGAATTTTCGTATATCTTGTCTTTATGTTGTATAATTACTCCATTCATTACCAATATTAATTGATTGCATAAGTCAAAAGGTGGCTTTTCACCCCGATTCTTTTAACCTATATTGTTTTAAAGCAACAAGTAGAGACGGATGAAACTGATAGTGATGTATTGGATTACAATTATCATATCAAGCCTTAGATCGGGTCAGCTTTATGGTAGCGATAAGGCGGCAGCTAACTGTAAAATATAAAGACACCTTTTAATGAGATGGGCCGGATCCCTATGTGAGAATCTTCCCAAAGGACAAGTTTATATCTATCTTAAAATCAAAGGGTTGTTTCATGTTCCTTTTAGACAGGCTGTTTATAATAAAGTACAAAAAAAGTTACATTGATTGTGTTCAATTTCATGACACCGTTTCATGTATTCCGGAGACACAATATCCTCTATCAAGATGACAGGTTAAAGTTGCTACGTTATCTAAACCTATAACTGTTATTCACAAAGAGCAACGCAAATAAAAAAGTATTTTGTGACAAGCTGAACAATACCGTTCAACTCGAGTGCAATCATAGTGAAGGTTGAAGATGGTATTGGACAAATATTGGTGGAACGCGCAAAACTATCTGTGTTGACCTCTGAGAGGTGTCAAAATTTGGGCCAGGCCCAGCCAGGCAATTGACACGTTGCGTCAGCCACGCGTGAGAATATTTGAACAAACATCTCCTTAGTTTATTCTAGTGCCAGTAATGAATCATTTCGTTAACGGTCAAACTCAACACTTGGGAAAAATCCAATACCGTTGTAGACACAACCGGCTATCGACCTTTCTTCCATCAGCTTTACATAATTACTACCATGATATCTGAGAAATATATAACAGAAATTATAATCGCAATCAATATATAAGTTTTGTTTAGTCAATGATTTGTAGTCACGACGATATTTCCAACATTTACATTCAATAAATAAAGATAAACGAGAAAGAAATGCATCAAATACGAAATTATGTTGAATGGAAAGAAACAAATTTAATATTCACAGAAAATTAGTTATTTGTGAAACATTAAACATTTATTCATGTGATTGGAGTATACTGTGTAATTGCTGTGGGAACTTTGGATTTGACCCAAATAAACTTCAAGAGGCTTGAATAAATTTTAATGTTTCCATGCCAATCAGGTAACTAAATTAATGTTTTTAAATTTTCAGAATATCAGCTCAAGTGCTCAAAAAAATTCTAAACAACAAAAAAAAATTAAAATGATGGGCGGAAAGAACTCGGTATCAGAATTTATGTCAAATAGTAATTTAAAAAAAATAGTCACTTATAAAAATAGCAGTGAACAAGCTTTAAATTAAATTATCTTTTGACTTAAACACTGTCCTCATCACTAGGACCTTGATGAAGTTGTTGACATTATATTTATTTGTTGGCTTATTATAAATTAATTGACTCTTGAACTAGACATATAACATCAATTTTAAGTAGGCTTTTAAATGTATTGTTTTTTATATTTATGCAATTGTATTTAATATGTAATGTTCAACACAATGTTAATTGTTAATTAATTAATAAATAGAAATAAATAAACAACTTAAACGTCGGAAATATTACATTGTAAATTGACATTACAAGGTTTGGCAATGCAATATTTAAAAGAGATGCGAGATGCAAACCTACGCATCTTTCAAGAACGAAGCCCATTCAATAATAATAAAGTTACCTTCAGAGCTAGATAAGATCAATTGGCATACAATTTTATTAGCCCGTAGGTCGCCTCGGTTCATATCAGGCGTTAATTTAACCCTATAAATGTAGTCGAATCTCCAAAGATATGAAGAGTCATAAACATAATACAGCTAAGGCAAGCGAGCCCCCACACGGCTAACCGCCCGTTGGTCGTGTGTAGACTCGTAAATGATCTATAACTACGATGGAAGAATAAAAATCGAAAACATGGAGCTTCCTATATATAACAAGATTATACATACATTATTATAACCTGTACCATAATTGCGTAACACAGTTTGAATCAGAATCGGAATGATTTTGAAGTATATTGCAAATCCATCGCTTTTTATGTTAGAAAAATTTGTCTGCTCAACAACGTAAATAACGCAATGAATATTGTTGAACTGTCAAATTTAACCCGATTCCTACTGATAGTGTGTTACGCAATTAGCCCGCTATTATTAGCCTTCAGTGAGAGTTTTTGAGTTAACTCTGAATTCAGACAACAGCTTGACACTAGTTTGTTGACGAACGTAGGCTAGTCAACAACTAGGTAGTGCAAATTATGGACGTCATCCAAACTAAGCATTGACTGAAATAAGTCATTCCAATATGTATCTTTGTTAACAGTGTGATAAGATTGAGTGTAACGATATAAGTAGTAATAATAAAGTGCACGAGTAAACATAAATATACATAATTTAAATACGGATTTGCATAGGGAGCACAAAATAAACTATGATATGGGACCGACGACGTTGTCGCCTGCAGATTAACGTTATCGAATGCAAGAGATAAAATTGATCCATCAAGAATTCCAAACAACACTAATTGTATAGTTGATTTTAAATAAAGTTTCCAGCAATGTAAATAAAGATAGTGAAACTGCTTTAAATGTGAGCTCACGGCTATGGTAACTTATGTTTTTCATAAATATCCTGTCATGTCATGATATTTCGGGGACGTAGCCAATATACCTATAGACTGCCAGGGTTGCGAGTTTGTCCGAAAGGGATATCGTGACTGGCACACAGGTAACGGAAGGAATACCGGTGGGTTTTAGTCCGTAAAAGTCTGACACACCCTCCCGCTAAGCCCAGAGCGGGAGAAGTTATTCGATAATTTTCCACCCAAAAAAAAAATATATATATCTATAGATCTTGTGCATATACAATATGTAACAAAAACCCTGTTGTTCCTTCTACCTACGTTTTAAGAATCGGTATAAATACGTAATAAAGCAAGTCATTTATGAAAACTGTTCAACAAAAATAATTAAAATTAAAATTTAATTATTAATATTTGTAATGTTTAGCTGATTTCTAACCTCTTTAGTTCTTTAATTTTGACTTCTCGATTAGCCCATGCGTAATTTTTTTAAATTATAATTCCACCAATGTTGTGCTTAGAGTTTAATGTATGCGTCCCTAAAAGGAACAACAGGGTTTTTGTTACATACTGTTTAAATATAACAAAATGTTGCCCAGACCTGGGAGTACTTCCAAATGGTTCCTTGAATAAATGTATACTTAAAAAAAAAATCGGTCGCAGATCCCAATTTTCTTAAGGTTTTTCTGGTAGTTTTATTTATTTATTTTGTTTTATTATTTGATAGTATGTATAAGATATAGCGTCGTTAAGTTTGAACTCATTGGTTTGGACTCATTGGATATGAATTAACAAGTGCTATAACGCTAGTTAGTGTTCAGGGTTAGATGATGGAGACGGAAGGTGATCACAGGCACTCCTCAAGTAAACTAGATAGCCCCGTCGTATGCGGTTTCATTCGATTTGTTTAGAAAAATGCTTAAAAAAATGATTACAATCGGAGTAAATAGAAACATAAGATCGAAGCCAGCTTGTAAAAACTCAACAAAAAATACTTTATCTCAAAATTCCTCGTATATATTTAAAAAAAAAAGTTTTCAGACTAGTATACGCCCAAGGAACATAATGCAGTGTGCTCATTCTGGGCAGCACTTGGTCCAATTCGACTACATGGATGGTCAATATCCTTTAATTAACAACCAGAAAAATGATGAGTAATTTGTCATTTGGCCAGCTAGAAAAATAAACTAATAGGTAACGCTGTAGCCCAGTTTTGTGATAAGAAGGTGGCCCCAGGTGCTCCATCAATCCCTACGTAGTAGTTAAAGGGCTGATTTCACTGGTAGAAGAAGAAATCTAAAAGTGAGCAATTTACTGCATTTTGAGAATTCTGCTCATCACGCCGAAGATCCTCATCAGATCTTCACCAAGTTCCTATGAGAATAACTTAATGTTACTAACTTTCAAATACAAAAAGGATCACCGAAATCGGATCTCATAAGGCGGAGATATCCAGTGGCCCCCTTTTTGGAGCCGACGACAAAAAAATCTATAATGTCGTGAAACCTGTATACCAAGTTTCGTCGAGATCGGTTGTAAAATAGGAGCTGTAAAGGAGTACCAACAAACTGACAGAGGAAAGCAAATTTTGCCAGATTTGAAGCAGAGACGCTTTGCTCGCTCGGTCAATTACTGCCAAGAGCACACTACTCTACAGTAACTTTGTTCCAAAACCGCTACATGTATGTCTACTGTCTCAATGTTTAAATATTGAGACACGATGCGGTTGTCGACAGCCATAAAATAACATAATTATTCATAATTACGAGCGTCCACGACAAACAGCCTCAGATTTATAGCTGCTAATGAACGGTGGCGGGCCCAGAACAGACCGTAGTTTAGTAGCTTATGACGTGAACAATATCAGTGATTACTTAAACGGAAACGTCTAAATTATGTTTGAAATCATGTTGGTTTCATATTGACACCATTTGTTATTAATATTATAAGCGGGTTAATTTCGACAAAATTATTAACAATTTACAACTGCTCCTTACACAAACCACCTTTCCAAAGTATCTAAGAGGCAACGTTTAATCTTCAAGATCACGAAGTTAAGAATATTTTAATGAATTTAAATGTAAGGCGAAGCTTATCAAATTAGCAAAATAACAGAGGCGTATTCAAATAAAACATCCGCACCTACTTAGAACTACTACTACTCCTCTTTTATATGGGAACAGATCCATTAGTGAAACGTGACGGTATCTCGCTTGCCAATTACTCGTGACTGTCGCTAGATAATAACAAGCTAACTCAATTTGTTATGAACCACGAAATATTTAACCGTCCGACATAAACAAATGCAACCACATTAATTAACCAAAAGCAAATGTTTAGAAAATCCCAGCAGGAATTCGGATAACCAAATGTAGCAGTAACATTTTAAGCAAATTATGTTAAAGATGTGCTTTGGGTTCCGTATGTTGAATAACAGAGAAACATACCTATGACACGAAGGAATGATTATCCAATATACAAAGCAAATTGTAAATAAAATACACGTGCTAAGGAATGAGCAGGCAAACAGGGCTTTAAAATTATACTAATATACAATTCATAGTAACCAAATTATCATAGGAATTGTAACAAGGAGAAGACAAAGTCGTGGGGGGTCACTACTGTTACATAAAATATGGTGCTTTAACACTTGACGTTTTTTTTATAACCATACTAAACATAGAACTGAATTTACTTCAAAATCATATATTAATGTCGCAGAGCTCTCAGCTAAATAAATGACACGGTAAATAGAAAAGATCGATGTAACGTAAGAAATATCATCACGTCACGGTAATAAACAAAATTCTATGTTATGGGAAAAAAAAAAAAATCTAAAACTCTTTCTTAACGCACGGTCTTGGCTATACCTAATATATCAACATATTTTTATGCTGCCAAATATTTTCATATATTATCGGTGATTTGTTACTTTGGCAATTAAGATGTCATCGACGCGTTCAGATTTATAAGTGGCAATTAGAAGAGTATAATCTGGACATGAATATTGATCGGAATGACGACATTTATAAACAACTCACAATTAGCCATCGATAGTAACGGTATATACAGATAAAACGTACTTATGGCCTGGGCAAACAACTACATTACTTTTCATTAAGGATAGTTAAACGTAATAAACCTGATTAATTTACTCATTTGAGTATAGAGATTATGAGAATAAAACAGATGCTCGATAAGTGCCGCTAGCATTCAATGTGACATGATGGCATCCAATAGCGAAACATGACTTTGATTTGCAGAATACAAAACTCACGGAACTTCTTAAAAATTATAGGAAATCTCCCCTTAGTCGACCTACTGCTCAATAAACAATGTCGGTAAATTCAGACATAAGCACCCTCATTTTTTTCCTAACAATTCCAATACCTTCCACTGTCTTATATGTCGTCGAAATGGCTTAATGATTATATCTAAGTGGCAACAGCATCCAATTAGACATTGATAGCATCACGCTATGGAAATCTAGATCTCCTAAAGGTTGTGGTGCAGACACAGCAGCCAATAGACTCGCGTTAATCAATGACTTGCCACATATATTGAATGAAGTTGTTTCATTGTGTACTTTCAACTTTATAAATTTGCCATTTGAAATAATTTTCCCTTGCGGAATTAACTGAATAAATTTAACAACACCACCACTGTGTGTATACCACTCCATAACTACATTCAGCAGAAAAAGATGGGTTAAAGATCAAAATTGTCAGCTGCTGCCACCTGAACGATCAATATATCTGGTTTTCCTCCACAATTTATTATTACAACAATGAATAATTCTAAGTAACGTAGGTGACAGACTGTCAATAGGTCACTAATACCTAATTCTCTACATATTTAAATTCTTAAACCCACATTCTTGCTATAAGTGGCATGGAATGATGGCGCCAGAACTCATATTTATGCCGATTGGATTTCTAATCAATAAGTTGGTTTCTGTAAGACGATAAACTAGAAAATTGTTGAAATTGATATGCGTTGGGGAAACTTCAAATGTTTAGTACAACAAGTAAAATATAAACCGGTTCACGGAAACAAATTATATGAATGACGTTAGCTGGTAGAGTTGTTTGATACCTAGTTTAAATTTCTTAGCGCTTGGCGAACATAACAATGACATATCGCTAAGTGCCCTCTTATATACCTACAAATATTTGTACAAAATACAGGCCCAGAGAGCTTTGTTTACAAATAATCAATGGCAACGAGCCGAAAGACGCCGTACTATAACACGTGACAAATACTTATTTCATTCAGAAAAGTCGCCGCAGAAACTACAAACAAACATTGTACATATATAACCCGTTAGGTACCCATTGAAGTTTACTTTAATATTTAAGTTTACAAACACCATTTAACATATACTTGAAAATTAAACGGAGTAGCTACGATATAATACGAGTAGTCTGGCATTTCGTGGATGTACCTAAGTAACGAAATGGGAGTACCTATAACTTTATTTGCGCAAACTGACATATAAGTACAGGAAAATAAGGTAACAACATAGACGACAGTAACGTGAATGATCAGAGTTACCATTTGTAAATTTTCCGGTCCCCATAAAACTCAGATGCACGGTGCGGGAACGCCCCGGGAACAGAGACGCCGAACGCGCCAATACTCCGGGGAAAACGTACGCAATAACGCTCAATTTTCAAGAAAACAACCATAACTTAGAGCTCTGCACTCTGTCGTCTGTGTTCCTTTCTTCCGGGCAATTTCTATTACCATATAGACGCGCTACTTTTCAATTCTTTTCCATTAAACTTGGTGCATCGCTGTGCGTTGCGCGGCCCGACTATCCACGTCTCGCTCGCTATTCTCAAAACACATTTATAAAATGCTCTTTACTCGGCCGCGGCGTCGCCGCGTCGGTCCCCTGCGACTGACATTCTATTGCGAATTTCAAAGTATATTTTCAAATAAGGAAAAGCGCTTGAGATCAATGAAACTTTCATGGCGTTTATGTGCCCAGTCGCGATTTAGATTCTTGTAAACATCGTGTTGGGTTTTAATTGATGTTCAGGACAAATAAGGTACTGACTTTTTTTTCAGAATTCAAAGGAGTCGTTGTAGCTTCGTCTAATCCTTACATATTATAAAACAAAGTCCCCCGCCGCGTCTGTCTATCTGAACGCGATAAACTCAAAAACTACTAAACGGATTTTGACGCCGTGATTCATGAGGAAGGTTTAGGTGCATAATTTATTAAGGTTTTGTGTAAATTGGCTAAAATATGACAATTATTGTTGAACATGTCGGAAAAAATCATGCCGACTGGAGCTTTATTGGGGAGAGCCGCGTAAACCGTACGAGATACATAAAATGTATGTTCTACAGGATGTACATCTATCCCCACCAGTGGGGATTTGTCGGTGGGGATTTCTGGAATAAATCCTTAAAAAGTTCAACAAAAAAGTCCGCGACAGCATATGTCTATCTTCTAAGGATGTCCTACTCATTTTTATCTTTCAGTTTTTTTTTTTTTTTATAATTGTTTAATGGCCTGGTTGCTGGGACCTTTTCGCCAAGTCTTTATTTAGTTACAAAACTTGTGTATTGATGAAATGAATTATATTCAATGCATGATGATGATACTCGTATCCCCGCCCACTCCCCTTGAGTTTCAGTAAAGATGTGGCACTTTACTGAGACCCCACGCGGACTTCTTGAGAGAACTTGAAGCGAAGTTGGACTGTTTTGTTTCATTTGCTTACACTAATGCACGTTCACGAACACTTAATGGTTAATAATCCACTATTATTACACATTAGTATTCGGCTAAATACAAATTTTGGAAAATTAAACAAACTGTTGAACATGACGCTTCACTTTCCCGCCAAGAAGTCCAATAAAAATTTAATTGTTAGTTCCGAAGCTATTTTAACCGATATTTTATTAATCCTTATTTAATAAAATATGTTATTTAAATTGGGCATTTCATTTAGATTAAAATATGCCTTTTATTCATATAATTTAAATGAATAGGTACTTTAAAAGATCTACATATTTAGGTTAAATTCTTACGCAATCACATCCGACCCGCGCACGCGTTTCGTGAGGTGTCATTCATATAAATACAGAGAATTCAGCCCGCCGCCGCGCCGTACTGCCGTCCCGACCCGCGGCCGACCCGCACCCGCTGCCTGTGTGTGTTGAGCTTTAAGGTAATAAATAAGTGGAAACTTGTATGGCTTTCTTTTACATATTACTTCTGACTACTTGAATGTATTAGCTGTAAGTTTTCTTAAAATTAATAAAATAAAATAAATAAGTAACACATTCATCTGTATTTAGAAGGTTTCATCTTTGTTTCTTAAACTGTACCACTTTTTCCAAAAACGATTGTTTTAATAACATGATTAAAAAGTAATTAAAAAATCATCAAAGAAAATTGAGGATAAACAATGAATTGAGGATGAACCTCAATCGTCAAATAAAAAACAACCTTATGGTGATATAAAATGTATATTTCAGGTTTAAGTATTCAAATAAACAAATCAAAGCACTCAATTTTTAAGTGGCACAACAAATTGTCATCCACAGGTACGTTTTCTGATCCATTTGTTTACATGCTTGTAAGATACTTTTGGAACAGACTATACTTAAAACGTACTTAAAAATTAAATATTGTTGCAAAAGTAACACCGTTTGCTTCTACTTCTACTGCCACCGTCAACGGGAACGTCAACGAGAAACAGGATTATTCAAACCGAACGCAATGCCTCGGTGACGTCGATCGTTTTTATCCAGCGCGTCCGAACTCGGCGGTTCAGAATGTTATAAGTTATATTAGACAAAACAAAAGCCGGGCGAACGGCTCCGGTGCGAACGCAGTGTGCGGACAAGATCACACGTGTTTCGTATTGCTAGCACATCGGCTCGTCCCAATCTCGGGCCGAGTTCTAGCGGTCGCACCGAACTACTCAAAAATCGGGGTCGAAAATCGGGCGGGCGCGGCGTGCGGGTGACGGACGTACGGTGGAAACGCGGCTATAGTAAATGTATGTATCGCTACTTCGGCGCAGTCATCTCATTCTCGTTGACGTTCCGTTGACGGTGGCGGTGGACAAACGCCCTAACATAACAAATCGTGACTTCTGCTTAAGTAGGTAATAGACACTTGTCAAACCGAAATCCTATTAAAAATTCATGCTATAAATACAAAGTTCTTGTTTCAATAAACATTATGTACACAAATAATCTAAATTCCAAGCCAAAAACTTCAAAGATTATTAAATAAATATACTTAAACAGAATCATGACGAATAAATAAACACCTGCGACAAATAACTTCTGCTCAGCTGCAAATTCATCAAAACAATTCAACATTCAAAGAATTATGACTTCGACGATATCTTAAGCCTGGCAGATGCTATACAAACGAAAGGCTTAACTTCGACCTAACAATTTGTCACAATAATAAATTTCATAACCAAAACACGGCACAACAATGAGCGACTGTATTTGTGTTTCACAAAACCAAACAAGCATTCTTCCCAACAAAGACATCTCTATCGGTAGCCGTCCTGAATTATCTGTCATGTTTCACAAATAAATAAGAGCTATTTTATATCACAATGGAAACAGACCGTCTTCTGTGGGGCGCTTGATTCGAAACCATTGAGAAAAAATCTATTTATCAAACAAGAGATGGGCTGCGCGAGATAAATCTGGTCGAGTCTATTATTACCCCTTTTCAATCTGTTCCGGGATTTCTATGTACAACTAAATCAAAATCAACCCCGAAGCGATCATATTCTATTACAGCTTCTATAGTAAGTTATCATTGTAATGGAAATTTAAACCCACCTTTCTATTTAACGAGTCCAGTACTAGCATAAAGCTTTAGGTAGTTTGCAAGGATTGTATTACCGATGGTGATGTTCATTTTTGTATCCCCTGAAGCCAACTAGCAGGAGCATATACACAATCGAGGCATTATTTATCGTTGATAAAATTTGGAGGAGCAGTTCCATTCAGATGTGTCACAATGTACGAGGTGCACAGTGCGATAACGTCACATCAAGCAAGTAACTCATGTCCGCGGACCGCAGGACTTTCGCGAGTCCACCGCTCACGAACTCAGCCTCACGATCGAACACCATGATCGAAATACGTGTACGACCAGCCTGTATTACCATAAACGATTTACCGTATGACGACTCTTTTAGTTCGCGTGGAATATGAATTCGATCGTGTAATACACGAAATCGAATACATTGTCGAAAACAAGAATAGCATGTGCTCGAAATTATAAAGATGCATTGTTCTCTTAGCTTCTTTAAATGAAAGCATAAGTTACATTAATATGGTCTGTACTATACTGTGTGACTACTTCAGTCATGCTTCATTTATGCACGATACGAAATCACGGTTGGAATATGTATTTCGGGCAAATAAACTGGCCATGTAACACTCGCAAGATCACATTACTTTCTTTGCTTACTCCGTAACCAGCATCCTAACTTAAATTTGTACTTTTGTAATCGCCAAATATTGAATTTTACCATCTAACTTATGTTGGACCACAGGTACAAGGTTATCTGATTGGATAGAACATGACAGACTCGACATAATGACCCATTTTAATGGCGTATGATGTATTACGTTGATTTAATCGTAGATGCTCTTTGTTATCATTGGAATTAAACGTGATGTTAAGCGATCCGTCATTGTGTTGCCTGCGCCATAATCGCGGGTGACATAAGTAGGCTCGCGGCGCAGGCACGCATCATTTGCCGGCCGTCGGCTCCGATTAACTTCCGCGCGCTGACACGGGTGTCGGTCAAACCGTGTGTAATTACGAATTGGGCTTCGGTGAACATCGCCTTAACGACCCCGACTACAAGCCACTCTGACAATTAAATTCCACCTATTAGTTTAACAGAGCCATTTAACATTAATCACGAATGAACTGTAATAACCTAATCATAGATCGATTTATGTTTGCAAATAAGAAATAATTCGAAAACCACGTCGTGACCAACTATGACAAAGTATTAGGAAATATTTATGGACATAATAATAATAAATCACAAATTGACTTGAGAATCAATTTATTAAAAATATTCCTTGCAAACCAGTACCTAATATCACATTTCCATAAATAACAAATCAATCCTTTTCAAACCCACAGAAAGCAAAAAATAATCTATAAACCAATAAACACTTACTTGCTGTTGCACATAACAAATGTGATGGACTCCCGCGGCGATCAAATAACTTGGATAGAGGTCGGACATTTAATTTTAGTTTTATAATAAAGGACATATTGTGTTAGATAAAGGATGGGTTGTAATAGTGTCGCGTCATCCACATTAGTAATGCGCCGCGTGGCGGGGTGTCGCGTCACAACAGCTTCAAGCGCACGATCCTGTCTATGCTGCGTACTACTATTGAACAAAAAAAAAAAAAAAAATTTAAAGAAGTGTCCGACTCGGCAACACTCGAAAATATTTATTCAAATAAGTCGCCATCAAGCCGACCGTAAAAGCACGCCGAGGGTTGAGGGGCTAGCAGTTTTATTAATATTAAACGAACGCTTCAGTTGACACAAATTGGCGATAACCAAAGCGAGTATGTCATAAAATTTTTGTTTCCCTTTTTCGTTTATTATTTGTATCTCTCCAAATAAGACTTTTGTAATTTCGAATGGTGTTTTATCTGCTTTATTTCTTGGAGAGTGGAGATGTAGTTAAATTCCTGGAAATACGTAAGAACGATAGGCTGAAAACTTTCGATCGACAGGTAACACTAAATCGATCTGTGTGAGAAAACAATCGGACGCGCGCCGTCCTGAGTAGGGCTTTGCCACGCCAATATTATTATCGCACCATAAAACAATAAAGTTAAGTGCCCCAGCGCGAGATGCAATTCTTCGCAACGGTTTAAACGAACTTGCACTCGATCCGTGCTTACACTGACTTCTTTAGGAGGACACGAGGTTCACTATTACCAGAGAGACATGAGGTTATAAAACTAGCAGTATTTCTTACAAAGTACTACTACAATCTAGTAAAAGATATACTCTCTGTTAATAAGGAGATATAAATTGAATACGACATAAGTAATAGTTCCAAATAAAAGAGGGCAATATTTTATTGTTAACATCTGACTTTATTCCCTCAAACTGCGTCGTTTCAACGAATTCACGCGCTCGACCAACAACAAAGCAGTTAATTAACCCGTAAGTAATTTATATAAATGGGCTCAGTCGCAATTCGGGCAACAAAATTTGTGATAGGAGATCTTTTAGAAGGATACAAGTGCTTATAAAAAACGAGCCAAGTAATGAAATGAAAGGCAAAATAAATTCTCAAGTTGACAGAAGACGGTATTATTTAGCTAATAAAGTGGCTTACTATGTAAAATGCTCGAGGAACCAGCACGATGTCCGTACCGCGTAGGTGCAGCTCTTAGAAATTTATCGCTGAGATATGCAAAGCGACCGTCAAACCGAGCATTTCTCACCCAATTTAGAGGAGTTCGGGAGCAGTAAAGGTCCATACAGCGAACTAACCTATAAAAAGTTTGTCGACATCGCCTAGCTAACTGGCGATCTAAAGTAAGTAATTTGTTGGACACACTAGGAACAGAATTACAAACTGTGAGCAACGAGATAGACGATCGTTCGAAATAAGGAATTCTGGGAATGGCGACAATCACTCGGTCTCTAAAAGGGATAGGTTAGAACAATGAACGTGGCCAATTAAAGGAGGCGACAGGACACGAACTTCGTGTCGACAGTTCGCCGAAGTTGACAGTTTATTTCATGAACGCTATAATTTTCAATTATATTTCAAAACATACTGGCAAGGTTCCGGTATTCTCGATTGTAAGCAGAAATGTCATCATCCCACGCCAGAAAATGTTGGGTTTTGTCTGGCGTAAATATTTTTATTGCGTTTTTTATAAAAAAAAAATCTGTACTCCTTCGTATCTTCCTTATAAGCGAAGTGATTTTATGAACTATGTAGTATGGTAAATGCCATGAGTACGTATTATGAGTTACCTTTTACGATTTTAATGGTAGTAGTTCTGTTATTTGCACAGACAAATAAGAATAGATTAGAATACTATTTATTATAAAAATTACAAGGTTATTATTATTTTCGTACCACTTGCTCAAAAAAGTGACATTCTATGCCACAAAAAGCGAACATAACAATAGTCATTTTTAATCTGTTAAAAACAGGGAAAGAAAATTGTACTGAATTTCATTCATCCTCTAGGGGGAGAATGTGATTTAAATTTGGAATACTTACCGAAATTTATATTGAACTACATCTGTGTTTACACCATTGAGTTTGTATATAAAGCATTATACATCTTTTTGAAAAAGGAATACGCATTTATTATGCAGTTATGATTATTAAATAAAATTACGAAAACCGACGAGGCCGTATGAGCTTGATGCCTTTGCTTTTCCGACAAAAAAATATTAGTCTAGGAATTTGCCGCGTTTTTGTTTTCTTTACTTCATACATAAACGTTAAGTTTATTTTACTTTTAATTGTCATTATTTTTAATAAATGCTTATCTCATATTATTATTGTGTTAATTTTTTCGCAAATGGTACGAAAAGTAGAGTATTTTCCTCGGTGATAAAGCTGTCTTAGTCTTGGGTGAACTTAAATCCGCGACAGAAGACACTGCTTTATCCCCTTGGTTAATAATCTACTATTTATTAATTACAAATTACATTATTATTATTTATAAGGAATTTTCTTTCCCTTTCCAATGTCATGCTGACAATTTCAGATCGTCAGGTCATCAAAGAAGGCAGCCTACGTTACTCTTACACTAGTTCTTGGTCTACATTCAAGTTCAAAACGAACTAGGTCGGTACTAATTTGTTCTGCAACACTGGAGTTTGTAGCTAAACTTGCCTTGGGAGAGTCTAGGAGTCCATGCTTGACTAAATGGAGGAGTTATCTTATTGAACGGTGATTAAGTAGAATATCTGCATCTCCCTTTGATTACTCATAATTCAAACACAAAACTCGGGTAAATAAATCCGGCGCATTTGGGTGGCAGCCATGAAGTGGCATTTAGTATTGTCCCTCGATATAAAAGTGTGAGCATTATTGTCAAAATTTGCAAGGTTCTTCACCTCCAATTGTCGAATATACGAAAACGATGCGCGGGCGTCGCGAAGTCCCGCTGTGAGCGACCCGGCCTCGGGACTCGCCAGTTTAATTTATCGCGAACAATCACATTACCATATCACTAATATAATGCGGTCGAATCTGCGTATGGACCTTAAACGGTTTCTCGATTCCTTTGTTGTCCAAAATTTATGAATTCTGTTAACGCTTTCGTATCACGCCTGCAGTCGCGGCTCGTAGCTGGGATACTTTATAAGCATTGTTTTACAATCGTCGTACAAGGGATTTACACGGAACTGACAATATACTGAGATATTGGTACGCGCTCAGTTTGCACAGCTGCTATTATTCCGCGAATGTTTTTCAAATCCGTATCACAAAAGTAAATGGACGATTCCTGACACTTTGTATTAAAACAAAAAGATAGCAGTTTTTTTAGTTCTAAGCTTATTTACCTATTTTTTATCGTCGAGCCAACCTTTTGTGCTTTCAATTGTACTCTTTCTGGTTTTAAACGTTTTTAAACAATGGGTTTATGTGTTACCTCATTGCTTGCAGTTGTATTTTATAACAGTAATGCCCTTGCCCGATTATAAACACTTAAACAAAACTTGGTAATACTGTGCATGAACTTCAGGGCACCATTGAACACCTTTACAATTATGAACCAGCACGGGCTACATGTAGATCAAAACTTGTGTCAAAGTTTTAAGAATATCGCATAAAATATACCGGTTTGCACTTGCAAATCACGCAAATGAATATCAACGTAATGCTCTCTGGTGGTACCTAGTTACTTATTAGCCGTGTAAAACATATGAAACGGCGCGCCCCATAACCACCCATTACTCAGTCTCCCTACCCGGTTATTATTAACAGCAAGAACCCATCATATTAAAGTAATATTCAAATCGAGTCACAACAAAAGAATCCCATCTCGTAGCTCAGGTTTCAAAGAATGCGTGTATCATGGGTAACACAATAAGCGCCCAACGCGTATGGGCCGGGAGCTAGGGAACCTCTGTATGTAAGTAAATTGATGTAACAATACACTAGTTTTTTTACCCCTTTCCCGCTTGTATTACAACCCGGTTACCCTTTTTACGAAAGGGCTAGACAATCATTTGTATGTACGGAATCATTTTTGTTGGAAATTAATCAATATGACTTTGATTCCCGTATAATTGTATACCATTCTACAAGTAACCCAAAGCCGTCTCTACAAGACTTTCGTATGTGATTTGCAATAGTAAGCAATAGTGTAAGTGTAGCATCATAACTTACTAAAAAACCAAAGCCGAATAATTATTATCTTAAGTCTGAAAAAAAAACCTTTAAACGCTTCCTTTTCATATTTCGATATTTTTTTTAATCTATGCAAAGCGAGTACTTAATAAGCATTTATTATTAGTAGGGATCATGTACAATATGGGGCCGGGCCATTGTGAATCACCCAAAAGCGGGGTGTTTTGATAGAGGCAATGAATAACAAAACTTTTAAATAGAATAACACGACCCATTGCGGCTTGTGCAAGCAATGATTGACACGTGATCCGAGCACCGTGGATTGAATAGCTCATTCAATTTGTTGACTTTTTAGGGTTCCGTGGAAAAAATATTATGATTAAATTCGACAGTTTTTGCAGATGCAAAACTGTTATCTTGGAATACCTTTTAAATCTCGCATATTTGTGTTTACTCTTGGCTAGGTTTAGCTGAGAAAGTATTTTCAACCTCAGCCCTACTGGGGTCAAACATTGTTTAGAGTATCATGCGGACAACGGGACATCGTGGCCTATACATTCATAAATATATCACTACTAGCAACACACCCCGGCTCGCACGGGTAGCAGAGCATATAATGCCTACATGCTGTTGCGTCGAGCACGCGGCCGCGGGTTAGATTAAAATGTAAGTGATGGTCATCCTACTTGAGAGTTTTTTACATCGTTATATTTTAGCCAATTTACACAAAACCTTAATGAAAAATTATACATCTAAACTTTCCTCATGAATCACTTCGTCTAATGGTGAAAACCGTATGAAAATCAGTTCCGTAGTTTTTGAGTTTATCGCGTTCAGACCGACATACAGACGGGGCCGCCGCGGGAGACTTTGTTTTATAATAGGTGCGTACCTAGTGATGAAGTGTTAGGTATATCTTACCATTGTTATGGATTCCACAATATAGCAGAAAACTTAGCATAAAAAACAAGCTTTGACCGAAATTACAGTTTCCTGATTTTCACACTCCGTAAAAGTCCGAAAGTTTCAGAATAAAGGATGTAGGTTAAAACGATTAGCTATCAAAAGTACATGTTTGTTTGAGAAAAGCTCCGACAACATACTGGGAAAGTGCTATGAAGCTTATCCTAGCATCACCTAACATGCAAAGTTTTGCGAGTATATGATTAGCATAAAGTCACTATTCTACCCAGCAACAATAAATAAGTTCAATCTACATCGACGGAACCCCGCTGCCGACGATGTATTACGCTTCACCGACTTTTTTTATTCAGGTATTTTTATTACCCCATTGTGGGATAAAGATTAATCCGCAGCAACGCGGAAAATATTTAATAGAGAGTTAATATCACAATGGTTTTGAGTTAGGCGTACGAATTGTGCACTTTTTACACGGACACCCAAGTTAATAAAAGTGATTAAGCTATTGTTGCTTTTTATAAAAGGCTTTATACTAAACTTAGTGCTCACACACTGAATTTTGAAATTCTTTGGTGGTGATTTAAAGTTTGTGAGTTATACTTTCCACAGCACAGAGGATCTCGTGGCTACGTAATAACAGCCACACGGGTCGATCCATCAGGTTAAGCTACGCTTGCCGGGGTTGGTCCGTGGATGGGTGATGATCTTTAGATATCGAGACTCGTGCGTGTCTCGAAAAGCACGTTTAGCCGTTGGTCACTGCTGTCATTCGTGGATCTTCGACAATCGTTACGGGTCGTCACAAGCCCGAAACGTCTTACCAAGGGGTATCGCATTACCCAGTTACTTGGTTGTGGAAGTCAGACAGACATTCGCTCCATGTAAAATACTGGTATTCAACTGCATCCGGTTAGACTGGAAGCCGACCCCCACATAGTTGGGAAAAGGCTGGGCTGATTGATTGACAGTTATACTTTCCCCAAACAGATTCCAAACAATTCTTAAAGAGTTTTGTTCTTTTGCTGCATGATTTTCATTCAATATTGTATAGATAAAGATTGACTATACTCCATTTGAAATAAGATTAGACATTTAAATAAAATTGTTAACAGTCCGTTCAACCGATTTTCACTTCTATTCCGTAGGCATAAGGATGGCATTAAAAGCAAAAACGTGGACCGTAAAAAAAGTTTATTTAAATTTCTAATCTTATTTCAAATGGAGTATAGAAGTCCAATGATATTTTAAGAGCGCAGATAAAAATACTGCAATGTAAAAGATAAAGTGTAAAGGTGGAATCAAATAATAATACCTCAAGCTGTTTATGTAAATCGATAAGATATTTTTGTGACGCTAACTAAATCGCATGTGTGCAAAGATAAGGATTCAGTGGGTATGCCGAGCCCTCAGTCCATTTCGGAGGTGCATGGTAAAAATGCGGTAGCCGGGCCTAAAAAAACGTAAAGGGACCACCATGTAAATTATTTCACTGCCTGGCCAACTTGAATTATCGTACTCGAGTCGCAATAAAACTCCGACACCGGAGGTTTTATCAGGAATGAAGGAACATGTTGCCATATTTCATTAGGCCAACGGCAACGGTCCGCTTGTGTACGCGCGCAAAAATATTATATTAATCTCCCAAGTTACGGCGTTTGCATCATTGTGTCCCTTGTACAGTTGATATTTATTGTGTTTGTGGAAGGAGTAGGCGCGACAGTCCCTTCCTGGCACAACGCTGCAGAATTTGTCACCATTCTGTTGTATACGCCATAAATAACATTATCAAACACCATTACCTCGTTCGCATTCATTTAAATAATAATGTCATTTGCGTGTTTTGAGAATAAATGGCACATAAAATTGATAGTGAAATGAGTTTTTTACTATCAGATTTTTATTCACTGCTTCTATTTTAATGAATTCCGTATAATTTACTCTTAAATTTTGCTATAATTATCTGCTTATGTGGTGCTTGAAAAATTATTCTTTAAATATCATTATTTAGATGCACAGAAAGATAAAATAAAGCATGAATTCAATAAAACGTACATTTAAAATAATAAATACATGTTTTAGCGAGGCTGGCAAAAAAAGGTGTACTACAAGCTCGCCGTATGTCCAGGCGAAGAATTTAATCACATGAGTCAACATAGCGGCCGGTATGCCGATGATATCTAGAGACGTTCATTGGCGGCACACGAGCCGAACAAATTGGAGAAGTTGTGCGAACACAACGAATGTTACAATTGAAATTTCTAAGATGCCTACTAACATTTTTCTTAGTAAGAGCACGTATTTCTCAGTGGGGGATGTCACGCAGGCCCTGACGTTATTACGAAAGCGACGTAAAAACGTTAGTCACACCTTTTAATTGTATCACCAAAACGGAGCTATATTGGCGACGAACGTGATCCATATTTACTTACCACCATATTCATCTACAGAATAGATGTTCTCAACATCAATTGGCATAAGAAATAAAAACGAATTAGGTACCTACTTACCTACCTTACTGAAGACAATCAACATAAAAAAATGTAAATTGTAAGCGTAACGAGATAAAAGATTGCCATACGATACGAAACGACATTCAAAGCTTTTGTCTAAGCTTTCTTTTAGACAATAGAATAGTGAAGTCCACATCACATGCCGATAACCGATGAATGTCACTTTATCAATGAGTCATTCAATCATTCATCAATCATTAGTCAGCGCCTACAGCTAACCTTTCATTGTAGACAATGGTAACATATCGGAACTTTGTTACCGATCATGGTGTACAAGAATGCAAAGATTTGTAGCGTCCGTCTACGTTGGTAATTAAATGATAAGTCATTATAGGTCCAGTTGCCAGGTCAGTTAGGTTAGTTTCAATTATTGGTTTTAGTAATAAGTTAGCCAAAACAACAAAACATTTTTAAAACTACAGGCAGCATCAACAAGTTTCAGAACCGGTTTTTTGTTTCTAAAACAGTATTGTAGATAGATTTCACTTAATTGTAACAAACATTTCTCTAATGTATAATATATATCTGCTTCGAAGCCGGCCTAATTGAATGGATCGCAATTAGCAGATGCTCGGCGTTCACCATTACTCAGCGGTGACACGGCATAGAGAGACGATAGAGAGGGGCGCAGATGTCGCCGGCGATTGTTTGCAAATAACAAAGTGAGCGAATGGTTCCGCAACAGTTTCTAATTGTGCCACGACAATGCGTAATCTAACCGGTCCCATTCGATGGCACGTCGTGCGTCTCTGGAGCAGCACAATAAGGATGATGAGTGGACTGGCGTGAGTGCATTCTTCATGTTTTTCTTTTGGCGATGCTGATATTTTTATGTGTGGAATAGTTATGGAATGAGTTGAACGAATTGAAATTGGCGCATTTAGTTTCAATTACCAAAAGAGGATTTTGTACCCTTCTAAATCCTGCAACTTATAATACCGTCAGTGTATTCAGATGCTATAAAACACTTCACATAATCAGCCTACAATGTTCCCACTGCTGGGACACAGACTTCTTCTCTGTGAGAGGGAGTGGGCCATAATACACCACGCGGACCCAGTGCGGGTTTGCCACATTGGATCTATGCAATAATGAAAAAGCTTATAGTATAATAAACACTCGATTATGAATTGTTTTAAAAGCTTTCACAGCGGTAAAACAGTTTTATCCAATGTAACAAACCCATATAATTATATTAACACGAAACATTGTATTCAGATGCTATATAACACTTCACATAATCAGCCTACAATGTTCCCACTGCTGGGACACAGGCTTCCTCTCTGTGAGAGGGAGTGGGCCATAATCCACCACGCGGGCCTAGTGCGGGTTAGTCACATGTCTTCGAAGTTTTAGTTCTAGGACATGGCGGTTTCCTCACGATGTTTTTCTTCACCGCTTTGAGAGCAGTGGTGATGGAATAGTTTACACACAAGGCCTATCTGGGTTTGAACCCACGACCTATTACTCGTATGTCGAGGCCGTTACCACTGAGCCACCACTGCTCTCAAGCAACACTTGCACATGATTAATTGCAATTAGGTATACCTATATAAACCTATAATGCACCTATAAATGCGATGTAAAA
Source organism: Tiliacea aurago (assembly GCA_948098905.1). Classification (NCBI taxonomy): domain Eukaryota; kingdom Metazoa; phylum Arthropoda; class Insecta; order Lepidoptera; family Noctuidae; genus Tiliacea; species Tiliacea aurago. The sequence goes on along the minus strand of OX402587.1, from coordinate 16,338,026 downwards.
TTCAAGAGATTTAAAGATGAAACTGAAGTATCACCAACATAAAGTATCGGTTTTAGATAGTCGGTTCTGATTTATAAAATATGTAGTGTAATAAATCGGATGCGACTCCACGACACTTATGTTCTGCACCCCGTGGGTCCTGAATCGCCAGGTGCCGTAGTGAACAAATAAACCCGCGTTGGCTCTCTCGCGCGCCAAATTGCCCGTGTTGCGATCTGATGCACTACTAAGGGTTCCGTTCACGTGTAAAATCTCTTCAATTTACACGCTACAATTTAACCCGTCAGGGGTTACCACCAGGTAACATAACACTTCTAATGTTTAATGTGCGCATTAACTTTTATTTTCTCCATTATTCGTAAATAGGATTAAGTACGGCCGCGAATCGTTTCTTAAATCACCTGTAATTAATATACTATCTGTATTGCGATCGTTCGTATCGTTGTGAAATTATTTTGTGGTCACTATTTGTTTTTGCTTACCTCGCAACTCAGAATTTGAAATCGCTAATGTTGATTACCTGAAACAAAAACAAATGTCATTAATGTTAATAGGAATACTAACTCCTCAAAGTGTACACAAATAAATTACTTTGATAAATACCCTGAGTACTTAACCCTAATTCTACGTCATTTCCGTTTTCGTGTATCCAGAGACCCCGACCGTACGCCAGACAGGACGTTAATTAGAAAATTATGTGGGAAATTATTAATAGGTCCGCCGTGTACCCGATTAGATAACAAACTAGTCCATTAGTCGACAAGGATAAAGTCTCGATGAACCCGGAACTGAAGGGTTATAAAGGCTGTGGCTATTGTTTTAAGGTCTATAATGTATTTGATGGGGCTAATTCAAAAAGTCATTGGTGCATCGGAGGTAAGATAAAGCCGGTAGCGAACAATACGTAGTGCGTCGCCGTCGGTCTGGGGGCGGGTTTGACGCGTGGTTGAGGAATGATCAACCGCGTGGAAATGACGACTTAATGGATTATATGTGTCCGCCGACACCAAGATAAGTGTCGCGCCGGTATCTGACCTGTCGCCGGAGATTAGGCACCGAAATTACAAAAATTAATAACATAATGGAAATCGACTCGGAATGATTTTACACACCGATGAACTCGGCCGATAAAACGAAATAAAGTCGACGACTCAGTACATGTTACGGAAGATGTTCGACGTTATTCTTGGAAGTCACTTTTATGTATTACACAGGACACTTCCATATTTTATAAAGGGTTATATGAATAACTAGCGGATGTATTGTTGTAAAATGTGTTTAGCCTTATTGTATTTACTAAAAGATATATCAATCAGTTTAAGTATAATTGTTTTTAAAGCCGTGCTAAATTGAATTTAGATTTGAATATTCCTGGTGATTCATAAGCTAGTAAGACCCACATCAAAATAATGATGTGCCCACGCGAACAATCCAACACCGGGCAGTTGCGTGTCGACGTGAAGCACGGTAAATTGAATACAGAAATATTGTTATAGCAACCGATGGCGACCCTCAAAATATACATTAAATAGCACCACAATAACCAACGATTTACCGCCAATCTGTTCTTTTATAAACATAGGACAAGAAACGCCTCGCCAATTATGACAAAAACTCGAAGGAGATCTCCCGCTGGCCTTTTGTGGTGAATGTCTCTAGGCGCGATCTGAACAAACTACCCGTGGGACTCGGTGTGAATTATCGAGGCGGTGTCATAGTGAGACGGACGCGATTCTTATTACAAAGCCATTTACGCTGTTTACATAAAGGAGGTGAGACGCGAATTCTATGGTCCCGACTGGCGCGATTGCAAATTTTCCGCTTCTCGCGTGTCAAAGGAGATAATTTATTGCAATTGAGATATAGCAGGCGCCTCGGGAACGGGCCACAACACCTCGCATAAATAGTACCGCGCGACGGACGCGCCACGTCCTCCTATCATCCCGACACCAAATAAAATTATGATCATGACCATTTATTACACGAGATTAAGTAGAATATTTATCGTGAACTAGACCACGAATACATTTTCATTTATTTATAACAAAATTTTCAGTTGGTACGAGTAGAGCAATACTTATATACCTACCTCTTTCAATACTTTGACGACACGGTTGGCGCAGTGGTTAAGCGATTGACTGTTGCGCTGCGTGTCGCGGGTTTGATTCCCGCACAGAACAAATATTTGTATGACCTACAAGTAGTTGTTCCGGGTCTGGCTGTGTGTGTATGGGAGTTTAAATGTTTGTAAACGTACCCACAATACAGGAGAAATTCCTAGTGTGGGGCAACGTTTAAAAAATAAAAAAATAACTATTTTGGATGTGTGAAAATAACACTTTGTTATTCCTATAACAAAGTGTTAATTTTGGAAGCAGCTATAGATAACCAGATGATGCGCTATTGTTGTTCCAGTGATTTACTTGATAGATGATAAAGGAAATTCAGGGCACGTTCGTTACATTTTTTGCACGACGGCAGGTGTGAATGAGCTCGACAATTAGCAACCAAGCGGACACAATAGAAACAGATGCGTCGTGCCTACTTATAAGGCCACACCATACAATTTCGAGTGGTATTTTATTGTAACTTAATGGCACAGATATTCGAATACGAGAGAAATAAGTAACATAACTCATAATAATACGTAAGGAATAAAAACGTTTAGGTTATTGGTATAAATCATGAAAGCGATCTAATATTAGGCCCGACACAATTTGTTAAATCAAACGGCGTCGATCAAATTGGCGGCTACACAAAATGCATAATGTGCAGATGTTTAATTTGATGAGAGGTTTGGGGCTCAACGGCGGGAATTATATCAAAATCGTTTAACTGAATTAAAGGGTGATTAGGCTGAGGTTACCTGGAAAGAGCAATTTCGCTCGACAACTAATATGCAAAGGAATCAAAGTTCTCGCGTGCTGAACACAGGAAATATTTTATATGAAATTAATAGCATGCTATTTCCTACCGTTTTAGCGCATTTCAATATTATAACACTGCTCAGAAGCTCCTGCAAGGCATTTCAGTCCCTTAGGCGAGATAGGACCAAAGTGAACATAAGAGTTCAAAGAAGTATTTCTGAACAGAAACCCTTCTTTGAAAATAATTAATTATAGATACGAGTACTTAATCAGTATGTTACACTTTTAAATATTTAAATTTTAAGTAGTCAAAAATGTGTTAGTAAAATTCAGCTTTACTAAACTTTATGCTATCTGGTCTAAACGATCGATGCAATAATGAAAAAGCTTATACGAGTATTATAAACATACCATTATGAACTGTTTTAAAAGCTTTCACAGAGGTAAAACAATTTTAAATGTTTTTATCCAATTTAACAAACCCATGTAATTCGGTAAAGTAATTCCCAGCAACATATTATATTGACACGAAACATTGTAAGGATCAATAAAGGAGGGGGAGACTGATGTTAGCACGATAATTAATACCTACCATTAATTTCATTAGCGATAGTGAGTAAACAGAATGTCAACAGTCATCAAATGTCTGCAATACAATTCTATCAACGGGAGTGTTAACAAGCAGCGACTGTGGCAGTGCGCCCGCGCACTACCTGGCCAGCTGCCTCGAGCCCCCACCAAACTATGCGCGCCTTACCCCGCTACCATCCCTCTGTCCCGCTCACACACACCGTATCAAAGCTTGCTCCAACACCACAAAAAGCGGTTTCGATCTATGATGGTGTGCCCCACACGTATCTGTGTGTGTTCAGTGTATTTTTCTGACAAGCTTTGTGGCAAAACCGATAGAGCCAAATGCGAAACAATCTTGAAGGCGCTTAATACGTTCTAGCTCTAGGCGTGAATTTACCTGTTGGAACGCGTGAACCGGCGCGGCCTTGTGCGCGAGCGCACCGCAGGTTCGACTGCGACTCAGTTCCACCCCAGACCTCTGCGTGGTCGCTCGCGTCATGTGCACCACGACTCAGTAGGTTGCGGACGCACGATCCCATCCAATTAGTGTTCTCGCGAGAAACGAGTTAAGTGGCTGGTTCGACTAGTGAAGTACTCGACTGCGAGGCGAAATAAAATGAACTAGTGCGCTGATAATGCGATGTTAAAGTGGAATTATAGTGCGAAACGATGATAAATAAAACTATGTAATACAAAGTGATAACAGTGAAAACAAAACAATGTTCCTCACACGGTTTACGTGCGCCTTATTGGTGCTAAGCACCGCTATAACAGTTAGGGGTGCATCTTTATCGGCAGGAACACGTTACCAGGCTCCCGATGAATGCGGGTGGATGACGGATTATGATGGCTCAGGAGTTGCGTTACAGTGTAGGTTAAGAACTATTAACAGCGAGTTGGAGAACACAAACTTCAGTGCAATTCAACCGCATCCGACCGTCAGGCTGCGGCTCGAATGCAGCGACGCGCTTTTCTTCCAAAGCAGTCTCGCTCCTGGTAGTTTCCGCCAGTTGATTGAACTGCGCGAGCTTACTATTGAGTATTGCAAGATCGGAAACCTTTCTGATAGCGCGTTCACAGGTCTGCGCGAATTAAGAAACCTGACGATAAGAACACACAATACAGACTGGTCCACAATGTCACTTGAAATAACTCCCAGCGCTTTTTCAAGAGACGTACAAAACTTGGAAAGATTGGATTTGAGTGAGAACAACATGTTAGTGTTCCCAGAAGGTGCATTGTGTACATTGAGGAACCTAGAATATTTGAATATGACTGGTAACAGAATGAGAGACATTAGTCATTTTCAATTCTCTTCAGCACATCGACATCCGACGGAGAAATGCGGAGACAACCTACTAGTTATGGATCTTTCCCGGAATGTTATCGACACTATGCCACCAAATCTTCTATCAGGATTAAGGCGACTGCAAAAATTATATTTCCAAGGCAATGGACTGAATTCAATCGCTGACCGAGCTTTAGAAGGTCTTATCTCATTGACTACAGTAAGATTCTCGGACAATCAGCTTACCAGTTTGCCACCTGAACTATTCAGCGACACAAAAGAATTGAAAGAAATATACCTAAACAATAACACTATCACAGTACTTGCTCCTGGATTGTTTAGCGATCTAACTCAACTTTTAGTATTAGATTTATCATTCAACGAATTAACATCAGACTGGATCAATACATCCACTTTCTCTGGACTGAAAAGACTGGTCTACTTAGATTTCTCACACAATCGGGTGTCAAAGATGGAAATAGCACTATTCAGAGATTTACATAACCTGCAAATATTAAAAATGCAAGACAATTTTATTGAACACATTCAAGAAAATGTATTCAGCTCACTAAGCAATCTGCACACATTAACATTATCAAACAATAGACTTACCAATATAGAGAGCTATGCTTTTATGGGCTTGCAAGTGCTATCTGTTTTGTCTATAGACAGTAATCGCATATCCAAAATACATCCACATGCATTAAAGAATTGTTCTTCGCTGCAAGACTTGCACATCAATGGAAACCGGCTTGATGAAGTTCCACTCGCATTGAAGGAGATACCTCAGTTGAAAACCCTTGATTTGGGAGAAAATCTTATTGTAAGCATCGAAAATGCGTCATTCATGACAATGGAACAAATGTACGGTCTCCGGTTAACTGAAAATAATATTGGCAATATCAGCAAAGGCGTGTTCGACAAAATGACTTCCCTAAAAATTTTGAATTTGTCAAGAAATAAAATTCACAAAATTGAAGCCGGTGCATTCGATGCAAACGTCAATTTGCAAGCAATACGACTGGATGGAAATTACTTGACAGACATCGGTGGACTTTTCGCGAAATTGCCTAATTTGGTGTGGTTGAACATTTCTGATAACCGATTGGAATGGTTCGACTATGCAATGATTCCAACTGGATTGCAGTGGCTGGATATTCACGCTAACAGGATAGCTGAACTTGGAAATTACTTTGAGATTGAATCGCAACTATCGCTCAGTACTTTCGACGCCAGTTCTAATAAATTAATAGAAATAACTGGAAGTGCTATACCAAATTCTGTGGAAATGTTGTATTTGAATGACAATCTAATATCTAAAGTGCAATCTTACACGTTTTTCAAAAAACCTAATTTGACACGAGTTGATTTGTATGGGAATAGAATAACAAGTTTGGACCCTAATTCTTTGAGAATATCTGCCGTACCACAGGATAAAACGGTGCCAGAATTTTTCATAGGCGGTAACCCTTTGGAATGTGATTGCACAATGGATTGGCTACAAAAAATAAACACTGGAAATAGAGCTAGAACACAGCCAAAGTTGATGGATTTAGATAGCATTAACTGCAAACTGTTGTATAGTCGTGGAAATGCTCAAGTGGCTTTGATTGAAGCAGCGCCTCACCAGTTTTTGTGTAAATATGAATCTCACTGTCACGCACTATGTCATTGCTGTGACTTTGATGCCTGCGACTGTGAAATGACTTGTCCTAACAACTGCACTTGTTACCATGACCCGTCTTGGTCTGCAAATGTTGTCGATTGTGCTAACTCTGCTTATGTGAATATGTTACCGGAAAAAATACCAATGGAGGCCACAGAACTATACCTTGATGGCAATGATATCAAAGTTTTACCAAGTCACGCTTTTATAGGCCGTAAGAAGTTAAAGATTCTGTTTTTAAATGCATCAAATATTGAAACTGTTCACAACAGAACATTTAATGGATTAAAAGAATTAGAAATACTACATTTGGATTACAACAGCATTTCAGTCCTTGAAGGGCAGGAATTTGATGGGTTGGACAACTTACGGGAACTACATATAAATAATAACAAGATCAAGCGTATAGGGAAAGAAATGTTCAATCATATGGCACGTCTGAAAGTGTTACATCTGCATCATAATAGACTTATTACGTTGACAGTGTGGCAAATCAATCCTGCGATAACGGAAATTACACTTTCATTTAATCCATGGTCGTGTGACTGCGAATACACTGAAATGTTTCGCGAGTGGACAAAGAGAGTCAACTCAATAACAGATCTGACAGACATCAAATGCATCTATTCGAAAGGGAATACGACTGAACTAACGGTTTATAACGAAAGCATGTATAGCGACCCAGACACTGGATTTAAAATTGCAAGTGAAAATGGAACTATGTGTACCGGCTTGCCAAGCATTAACAACAGTATCAACGGAAATTTGACTGCCACCAGAACAATAATCACCAACGAAGAAGTACAGGACTACATACCCCTCCTGGTTGCAACTCTAGGATGCTTCTTATTTGTGTCACTAGTGAGCATGATTATTTTTATATTCAGACAAGAAATGAGAGTATGGTTCCACTCAAAATTCGGTGTAAGACTATTTTATCGAGCCAGTGATAGAGAAGACTCGGAGAAGATGTACGACGCATTTTTGTGCTACAGTTCCAAAGATGAAGTATGGGTTACTGAGGAACTTGCCTCCATGTTGGAGCGTGGTGACCCATCTTACAAACTTTGTCTACATTACCGCGACTTATCCGCCCACGTGACAGAGAAGATAAGACAAGCTGTTGAATCTTCGCGTCGTACAATCATGGTGCTCAGTGAAAACTTTCTAAGATGTGAGTGGGTGCGGTACGAGCTAAAATCGGCTCTCCATCAAGTACTAAGAGACCGGCGAAAAAGACTGATTGTAGTGTTATTAGGTCAAGTGCCTCAAAAGGATTTAGATCCTGATATAAGACTGTATTTGAAAACAAATAAGTGTCTGCACGCGGACGATCGACTGTTTTGGGAAAAACTAAAGTTTGCGTTGCCTGATGTGCGCAATAATCAGCGATGTCGCGGAGTGCCGAGCCCGGTGGTGAGCGGCGGCCTGCCCATGCACCGGCACCACCACGCCAGGAACCACCTGGGCATGCTGCCGCAGCCACCGGTGCATGGCGCACATCCCGTGCTCCCCCCACACCCCTCCCATACTTCTCACCAAGTACCACCGCGTGCGTCTCCTCGCACAATGTCCGTCCATGTGTAAAGTGTAAGTGAACTGTTCAATTGTGACTTTCAGTGAACAAAGTGATTTCATAAATATAGGAATGGAGTGATCAAAGACAAAAAATAGAAATGACCGTTTTGTTTTAAATTTGTGATGGCTAGTCGGTTAGCGTTTATGAACTGTACATAATTAAAAATACTTGTAGTCATAGTAGTGTAAATACGCCTGATTGTAGTTTTAAAGAATAAGGTTACAAGAAAAATAATCTCTTAAGAATGTTAGGTATTATAAAAGATCTGTTGTAAGGTTGTAACAACTTTGTTGTAATCACAATGTCTGTCATATTATGTGATCTGAGCTTAACTAAATCGATGTATAAATAAATAGTTGTATGAGTTAGGCCTATTTAGGCTGTGTTTGTTGGGCAAAACTTGCCAACTACTATTAAATAAAATGGCAATACTGCCGCAATCTGTGATAAAATTAGATATAGTTAGCGTTCATTTTATATCACATTAATGTATATTTTGTATTGTAATCTGAACTAAAAGAATATTTATTGTGGAAAACACAAAATCAAAAAAGCGTAAAATTGGAAAAAAATATAAATGAAAAATTAAATACAATTCAATCATAACAAGTTTCTTTTTACTTTCATTAGAAAGAAATTACCCACGTCCTTATCACAGTTATAATAAAAAACACATTCAAACATTAGTTACGTACATGGCATATTATATTTTTCTGCAATAAGCCATTTTACAAAGAAACAATAAAACATGAAATATTTTAAACTTTATTTTTATCTTACAAGACAAAAATTGTTATTAATAACTATAAAGCACAAGTAAAGTAGATATTACAAAACATAACAGTATTCATACTATTCTAAAATAATTCACGTGCTAGATCATTTAATTCGTAACACCCACACGATAAAAGTAAATCTTAGGATAAGTGCTAACTTTTAAATAACACTATTTTCAGCTTTATTACTTATCACATGAATTAATTCAATATTTTAGAAACACAAATTCTTATTAACTTAAATACTTGAAACCAAGAAAGCGCATTTAAGAATATTATTAAAACAATATCCATGTGTTATTGTTGATGACAACAGATAATTGTTCCACCTCATTTCATTTGCACCTTATGCGGCCTCACCCCATACTGAAAATTTGCATATAAATGGATACGATTCCTTTTTGAAATCCAGATTAATTTATTTTAATTAGAATGTCCAATGTGACCGTATCGAGAAGTTGCAGTAAATAATTGAACATAAGCTAAAAATAGCAAACGTGGTGGTTTTTATGAAATTACTTTTGAAATTATTATAATATTCTTTTTAATAAAAGCAAAACTTGAATGTAATAAGTTTTTGTTAATTCTATTAAATGAAACTTTAAATGAATTCGAATCGAACTCATATGAATTCAAATAAGAGAGACAGCAAATTCAAATAACAGTGAAGAGTTCATTATAGTTTCCCACATACATTACTTGCAATAACGTATTACTACAGATTCCAGTATTCTACAAATACGGCTAGTTTTTGTAGAATACTGGAATCTGTAGTATCCCTTATTACATACAAAACAAGGTTTATCTTCAGACCCAGGTTTAAAACATGGAGCCATTATTGAATTTCGAACTTTATTCCGACTATGGTAAAGTTCCTAAACACAAAACTAACAACTTAGTACCGAACTAAGTTTTCAGTTTTGTATAAAGAACGGTATTTCAATCACAGTTACGTTCTTATTACAAAACCTGGTTCCATGGTTTAAGCCATGTCAAAATATAAATCTTGTTTTGTAATAAGGCGATAGGTGACTACTTAGGTACATACCAGTAAAATGGACCGATATAACTATTGGACAAATTCAGCAATTAGCAAGAACGTGCAGAATCAAGTGAAGCCTACGCATGAAACCAAATATTGTAAGTGATACTTTATATATTTCTAATGTGGATCTAGGCATATTTTACATATAAATTCGGCCTATTGTGTGATCATGACAATAATTACCATATAACACAAAATAAATAAAACTTAATGGCTTATTAACACTTTTAAAATGACTTAAAAGGTATGGAAGGGTTATTTAATATTATTTATTTTTATAATAACAACTGGCTGGCGCTGTGAAGTAAGTAATTAAAGCCATAATTACATCAACCATAATCGATTCAGAATAAATTATTGATACAACCTTTATTCATCTTCTTGATTTATCAACAAATTATTCATACAAAAGAAAAGAATATGTGAATGTGAAAATTCTTAGTTGTTTAAAGTTAAAAATACCCAACCGTTTCTTATACTGTTGGTATTTAGTCTATTTGACTGTACAAAAGTGAATTGATTCTTACTTTCTGATAATGGCAACACTGCCACTCAATGTTTAAATATAAAACCGCTAACAGTTCTCTTTCTATATTTGCGTTAATAGGAATCAGACATAATTCCTTCCCTGTGAAACGTTCAATATAATTGACCGTTATTTAAATTCAAAGTACTGCTTTTTATTTACGCCGATAATCTAATTTCCTACAGATACCAACAGAATATTCTAACTCTCTGTTGCATCCAATACAAACTAGCATCTAATACTTATATTAGAAAATCACTTTCCATACACATTTCTACCTACCACCAACCTTATTTACTTAGTCTGCTATCAATAACAGCACACACGTATACTGCACACTGTTCAACATTCCATAGAAATGAGAACTCATAGCTATACGTACCTAAGTTGGTAGGCGTGGGCATGCGAAGTTTTTTGCCACAGGATCAGTGGGGATCCGGCCGACGACCGCGGCCCTTCAATCTGAGGTAACGAGCCCTTGGCTCTCACCTAAGGAGGCGCGAACGAAGCAACTGGACGCCCGACGCTTGAAGCCTCTCCCGAACAAAAGGATAGCGCGTTTACACCTTGTACGCCGCCGATTGGATTTACAAGCGTTTTACAGCCACGAACCTTGCTTTTATTGTTGGGAATTATTATCGATGGAGCTGTTCAAATACTTTGATGAAGTTATTAAGTACTTACTGGTATAGTTAACGACGTTAACTTTTTCCCACTTAAAGGATATGGGTTAATGTTTTTCCTATTAGATATATTAACTTAACGTTTGAGGACACTTTTAAATAATATTTTATTATATACATTATAAAATATTAAATATAATTTTTCGTATTGTTATATTCGTTTCACAAACTATTTCTGCCACAGTATGAAAATAAATAGAATAGGTAGACATATTTTTATCGGCGTCATAGGAATGCCAGTAAAATTCTAATGGATGACCACCTCAGAATTTTCCAATTAGTCTACATTCTTACGGGAATGTTATTCGAAAACGAAAGTCCCGACGCAAAACACAGAATTTTCAAATTATGTTATTACACCTTGGAACAGCATGGATTATAATATTGGCATACATTAATGATATATTTTAGTTTCCTTTTTATAGGATCACAATTATATAGTTTTATACCATAAATAATGTATTAAACTGTTCATCTTGGGAGGAAAACTCTGTTCACAACTGGAACCAGTATCTATATTATAAGCAATAAAAACTTGCTAATAAAGATCCAGCTGTATTTTTATTATTCGTTAAGCAAGTTTCAGCGAATTTCAATGCATATGTGAAGTTAATGTCGGTGATAAAGAATTCGATTTATTAGATAATTAAATAGCTTTGTCCGTGGTTCCATTTGCGGTAAGATTTAAAACTTTTCTGAGATGAGTAGGTGTACATCTGTGCTCTACTCGGAGGCTATACACGAGGTCTGACACTTACGTGCCGTCTTCTGGAGGGACAGGTCAACTTAAAGCGGTTATTGCTCTTTTCCCAACTTCTGGAATGGTGTTTTGGAAACACCATTCCAGAAGTTGCTATAAATTGCAATTGTATAAAAAAATCTACCATAAAAACTGTAGATACCTACTTAAATAACATGAGGTTCTGAGTTAATGAGTTTCTATGTTTCTTTTCAAAAATACTTACATGGCAGAATTTCTGTTTGATTAAAAATATACCTTCTTGCAAAATATACTATAGAAATAGATAAATATAGCCTAAATAAATATTTGTTAACCCTTGTCGTTCAGAATGGGTTCAACAGATTGGGTCACAAATACACCTCTAACTCCTCTAAGCTATTGCTTTTATAGCTCATAGTACTTATTTTCCTTAGTTCAAGGAATATCATCTTTATCTATCTTTATGAGGATAAAGGCGATATACGGTAATAATGTATTGGATTCATTGCTTATTTGAGTATCGCAACTGCGTTGAATAATGATCGCTCACGAGTAGCATAGTAAATCGATTATTAAATCGATTCTCGCTGGTTGCAAAGAAAAATATGACGCGATAGACTACTATATATGATTATTCCGGGTGCGCCAAAGTTCACCTAAATTTTCAACTCCGATAATTGGAAATCCGAAAATGTTCTTCCTAACATTTTTTATCCTAACAATCACAATTCCTAACTACTCTGTCTCTAATGTTCATAATTCCGAAGCATTTAACTTCATAATGTCAGTAGCAATAAACATCTAATAGACTTTTATTTGTTTTCCTATATTTTCTCAACATAACCATCTTTTACAATATTATTCAAAGTCATATTTTAATTTTATTTATAGCGGTGTGTACCTGCAAAGATATCCATAGGTTAGGTTAGGTTAGAACTGAGACCAACTACGCGCGAGCCGAGCGAGCGAAGCGAGCGGTGCCGCGGCAGCGGCCGGCGAGCGCTACCTCGAAATTGGTCGCGAAATTTTTATAAGTATTTTTTTATAGTGCCCCCAAGACGACATTCTGACCTGAATTTCATTCATTTAAGACAAAAATCTGTGAAACGACCTTAAATCATTCTAAACAGTTGGTTTTTTAGACATAATTATCTCATGTATAGTTATAGTTTTAGGGATAAAAGCGTTATGATAAAAAACAGTAGGAGTTTAAATATATTTACATTAATGATATTATTAATTACAATTTTCGGAAACATGAGTGTTATGAACATCGCCGGTAGCACTACAAATAGTATGAATGAAAACTTTAGGATGAAAAATTTTAGGAAGAGTGATCATTCGGATTACAAATCGTTAGGAAGAACAATTTCGGGTAAAGAACTTTAGTTGAGCCAATATGGACCCGATTATTTCTTATATAGGTATCAACATTTGATTGACTAATTTTGAAATATCCATTCTATGTATTAGTGTCTTCAATGCAAATAAACATAATAACATGATACTCGTCTAGAAAGGATCACTTATTTCAATTTCTTGGTAAAATTGTTAAAAATTCTTACATAAATTCTAACAGAAATATCCGTATTCTGTAGAGTTTATTAGCTCGATGCATCCATCCGTCCCGCGAGGGTAACGCTCTGCGCGGCCGCAGACCCCGAGCAAACGCATGCTGCGGTCAGCAAAGACCAACGCACTTCAAACAAAACTAATTCCACACCATACCTATACAACAGCAAATAATTCTACAACACACACATGTCAAAACGCGTGACAGAAAATTAATTTACATGTCAGCAGTACAACAAGACTATCATTTTGAAATTCGCAATGTCATGGTAATTGCTTACTTGTCAAAATACGTAATTACACACTACGCTTTTTTCGTGTCGAATGTGCTTAACTGTCCGTTACGGGTGTCAGCAAACATCTAGGTATACACAATGAGAAATCGTAGTTTCAAACACAAGTCGCGCTCTCAGTCACCAGCCTCCATAAATTAAGCTAGAGAATAACACACAGGTGAAAAAAAAAAATACAAGACGCCGCGCTGTGTACAACATTAATCAGAGCTCTGAGAAGGCGTAGAGAATTTATTTTACGATTGTTACAGCACCGATGAAACGTTAAAAATGCTGTCGGAGCTATATTGAAACATTCGATGCATTGTTCGAGCCAGATTGAGTCGATAACGCACCGTGGTTCCGAGTTATAGGCACACTATAGCACCTTGTTGATTTTCCAACGTAAACTGTCGGATACGACCCGCCCCGGCCCGTAACTAGTTTATTTTTTATTAGTACTGGTTTAGTGTAGAACGGAACGCGACTCCGTAACGATCGTACGATTAAACCACTAGATATCATAATCACCGGTCTGCGCGTTTATCGAAAGTATAATCGGAGAGCGGCAATAAATTTGTCTCATTTTAATATCCTAGAGCGTGTAATGTTCCGCCATAACCGTTTTCGATGTTTGGTCTTAAATCTCATTAGAGGCGCGAGGGTAAAAAACCGGGCAGTGAGCCGCCCGCGCCCGCCATACGAAAGAGTTCAACGAGGTGCCCGCTTCGCCCGTATCCATAGTATTTGTTGAGCTTGATCTACATTACAGCAACTTTATCAAATATTTAAAACGATATTGTGTATTCAACAAAAATAAGTAAGCACACAATTACTTTTAATTATTATTAATTAAATTATATTAAGTACTATCTTTTTTATGTAAAAAAATAATAATGCCGGGAATGATTTAATCCATTGTTATAAATTGCATTGAAACTCTTTTATCTGAAATGTTTGAAAGGAAAATCTTTATTATAACAATCGTTCTCAAAAACAATCAAAATAATCTTCCCAACAAACACATTCCCCACGAAATTTTGATATCAAATTAAGTTTTTTCGACTGGTTGTTAAAAGGTGGTACTGTTAAAACATAACGGTGCATGAAAGATGTTCGCAAAATCAGCTCCAACGGTGTTGACGGGGCGGTTAAGCTTCACTATAAATACGAGTGTTAATCTCTCTCGTTAACGTTATGAGCCAACCTGTTACTTTGTACTGCTATTATGAAACCAAACAATATCACGTGCTGGCTTATAATGTGTTCCGTTGTGACTCACCAAACTAACGATCTTCATTGGACGCGAAACAATTTTGACGCAAATTATACGCTGTTATAAGCAACAACGATAATTAAGTTGCCTGCATGATATTAATTTGATTATCAAATTCTTATTTCAATTATGTTCACAGGCAGTTATTATTTCAACGTAGCTATTTGTTTTAACTACGTATCTTGAAATTAACGTATAATAATCTAGTCACGTCGTGAGACGAATGTACTTTGCATTAACCTCTTTTCGACATAAAAGCTACTACAATTATGAAAATGACTGCGGACCTATCACGTGTTGTGTTGTAACTGTACCGTAATTCTTAATAAACTGAACATGTTGGGAAACTTGTGCTTATACCATTGATGTATTAAATAGTTATATCCAACCTGTTTTTTTTTATATCCCATAACTCTAGGGTTATATTCTGTAGGTAAAAATAATACTAAAACTCCTAGAATAGGTGGTCCAAAAATGCATCGTTTCGGAGATATCATCAGTCATAATTAAATTAGGTCAAAAATTGTCACCAGTATGACGAATCTTTACTTTTGCGAGGTTGCCAAACTTCGCAGTAGTGTAGTAAAATAAATAGTAAAATAAAATATGTAGGTATGTTGGTATCGGGGCTTCCCGGCGGCAGCTAGTGAAGGGAAAGCTACCTTGTCGACGTTGTCATATTTCACGTAAGGGTGTTTTACATTAATAATCGTGACTTTGCCGAATTATTTTGTATGAAAAATTAAAAAAAAAATAACGAAGGATTGGAACATAATTCATATGCCAGTTGATTCTTTGATATGGCCTCAATCATACCCTAGAGTTATGGGATATAAAAAAAAACACGTTGTATACAATATAATCGTAATATATAATAATAATAAATAATAATATCATAAATATAGGCAAGGGCCTGATTCAGAAGGCAGTACTGCTCGATTCGGCTCGCATCGTGAGAAGGTTCCTATCTCTGGAGCCCTAACCACCGGTAGCTTGGACCCTGCTCCCGATACCGGTGGACAACTATTTTTTATATTTTCAAACGTTTTTATATAGGTATTCTACTAATAATTAAAAATATAATTTATATGTATACCATTAAATAAAGGAGATAATAAATATAATAAT
Source organism: Tiliacea aurago (assembly GCA_948098905.1). NCBI lineage: Eukaryota > Metazoa > Arthropoda > Insecta > Lepidoptera > Noctuidae > Tiliacea > Tiliacea aurago. The sequence goes on along the minus strand of OX402587.1, from coordinate 16,322,054 downwards.
AATATTATAGATAATAATAATAATAGTTATATATACTATTTAATACATCAATGGCTTATACCTAATTTATGGGTACAATGACGTAAGTAACGAGATTATGTTTCGTTTATAATATTTGGGTTCTATACAATAATATCTCAACAATACGTTTATCGTGACTGACGTTCGCCATAAATCGCAACAACACGAATCGCTTCAATATCACACAAAAATTCATTTCTATTTATAATTCATAGTAAAAAATCATTTAATTGAAACATGAGCGGTTTAATGCTTGATTCGTCACGCCTTGTTATAATAGCTCGTACATTTCTCGCCTAAACAAATGTAGTGGACGAGGCGTAAAACGACCAATAGTATCGCTTTGTTTAGCCTTAAGTGGTCCGAGTGGTTACTTTAATTACTTATTGATACCCACTCGAGTCGGTAAGTGTGTAAAGTGGGTATCAACGAACAAACAAGTCCAATACACCTGGTACTATTATGAACTTATAAAGTTATAACATAGTACTCGTAAATGTTATAAGAAGTGTCCGTTTAAATGACATTCATACTCGACGAGTACATTAAACGAGAAAATAGAACTGAAAATGTTCAGATGCTAAAGCACATGTAAAAGTTTGCGAACTGCATGGCAATTGACAAACATTGTTGCAGTAGCAACGTTTATTTCAAACGATCTTGTTTATGCCCACCCCTACATTGTCTTTATCTGAAATCCCCAACCCTTACTATAAAACTAAAAGCAATTTTGATAAAACAACAAGCCGGGTCCAATCTTCCCAGATACTTCCACACCTTCCCAAATCACAGTATCCCAGTGGTAACAAGCATAATTGGTTGCCGCAGGTTTAAACGAGTCGCTCGATATACTATAATGGTTAGAAGTATTTAACGGTGAGATAAAATCTTAACAAAAGCGATTTGGTTAGCCGTCTTGTTTTGGTACTCACATACCACACATATGCATCTATATACCAATCTAGCTTGGTGCGTCCAGTATAATTGTACCTCTAATTCTTAACACATTTCTCTTGAGCGGTCCAACTGTTGACGGAGAGCAAGCGGAGCCAGGTGTCATTATAAACTGGTGGAAGTATAAATGTATTGACCCCGGCTGCGTGCCGCGAGTGTCGGTGCCTCGTCTATGATATGTAAATGATAATTGGTTCCCGAATAGAAAACGTTCTGTTTATGTTGCTCCGAACGTTCGGGGAGCAAGTGTCGATAATAATTTTAATACCCCCATACCGTACACTCTGACTGTAATGACGTGATAAGATTATGTTAATATTTTTATTTGTTTATGGCACCATAAAGGCTCCTGCAGACAGGCGCAACGCTACACTAGTAGCACAATTTCTATGAAAACTTCATGGAAAGTGTCGGCCTTAATGTCAACAGGTTACGTGGCAACGAAACAGATGTATAATAAAGTATATCAATGCACGACACTTATTTGTCGCAATAAAAGTCAACTCCATTGCTAATACCAGTTCATGGGAACGTGGCGCATACAAAGTTATGTGGTAAAAGTTCCTTTATAATAGTGCGCAATATAAACATGAAGAATATCAGAGTTTACCACCTAAGGCATTGATTTAATACCATTACAATAGACGTACAATAAAACCCAAATAAAATGATAAGCTCTTTATACGTCTCCACATGCTGCGACTATGCGTAAATCCCTAACAATACATTAGAGAGCAAACTCATTTCTTACACAATCAAATAATCCGGCTCAAATCTATGTCGTCAGCATTTCACCCGGGGGAGCGGGCGAGACGCGGCGGTGGCGACCGAGCCAACCTTTTGTCGTGAATGTCACGCCACTCGAATTATCCGAGACGCTTTTACTCATTAATGGACGGTTTTATTTGCTCTTATTTAATTTAGCATTTATTCAATCTGCCCCCGGCGCGATACGTGTTGTGTGCCGTGTTCTTATTTCGTTTGCACCTTTTGTGACAGGGCTCATTGAAGGCGAGGTGTCGGGATGTGTTCCCGCGGCTCGCGGCTCACTTTACACGTACAACTCCGGCGCCTTTCATCGCGCACAAAGCGTAATTGAATCCCACAGAATCCTACGCAGGCCGTAAGATTTAATAGGGCATTTAAACACTCGCATTGGCCATTGTGAGACGGTTTTGTATGCGATTATTCATCGCAAAACCACAACGCAGCTAGCTTTCCGCGAAAGCGCATTGCATGTGTTAGACTAAGTGCGGCATGAAATGTACCCCCACGTGTGGTTCCACATAAAGCTCTAAATACCGGTTCCACCAACACTGCACAACGCTAAAACACACACAGTCCGCGTAGCGAATCCAACCACACTGGAATATTATTTTCTTAATGTAATTGTTAATAGTTGCAGTAATTTTCTTAAACGAGAGACAGGAATTAATTTTAAGTGTAAAGTTGTGCGTAAGTTGTGTTGGCGTAAGAGGAACCCTCGGGCCCGAGGCCTGCTCGTAGTCGTATAAATTTAACTGAACGTCAGAGCAGCTTAGTAGTGGTGTAGAAACGAATAGGAACTAAACGTGTGGACTGAGTGCCGCCGATGTAACATGACCTACCGTTTCTGCGCACAACAACTTTCTAGCTAGAGTGTTGCAGCCAAGAATCGGAGTTCTCGTATAAATGGGCGCGTCAGTCAGCTCGTAAAATTGGAAATGGATCCTCGTAAATCGGCGATATTGAGCCGAGTCGCAAATTGCTGCGCGTACGCGGCCGCGCATTCGGGTTCTTGATCAGACTGAGGTTCACAGCACTTATATGCGCTTTTCTTGGGAAAGCTCGTAAACTTTGATTCAATGTAACAATAAAAATATTTTTAAAGATTATGTTAAGTAATTCTCTATAAAAGCCGCCATTTTGTTTGCTTGAAACAATTAAAATCGGCTTATTACTTAATTACTATAATTAACGACACCATTATTTATTAAATAAATATTCATTTGTAGACGTAAGCGATGATAAAGAGAAAGTATTTAATTAAACATGTATTTCATACATGTTTAATTAAATCAATTCTATTCTATTCTGTTTAAGGTAAGTTATCATTAAATTATTTATAGGTACGCATATACCTTTTATTTTGTTAATATGAAGCTGTTCCGTTAGGAACCTGATATACTATGAATTAATAACGCAATGTATACCTATAATGTTAAACTTTCATGTAAAGTTATACTTGGTTCGAAAAAGCTTGTGGGTAGGTGGGCGATGTATAAATTAGCTTGTCATAAAAGCTTTAATGTGCGGTCACAGAGAAACTACATAGCGTCCTGTTTCCCTCCGTTCAGTAGTCTGAAAATATATAAAAAATACATAGGATATAGTCGGTCCGGGCGTCACCTATAAAAATGCAATATCATACATCGATCAGGTGGTACATCGGGCCAACAATGGGCTGGCCATTGTGGACTGCTATCTAATCGTAATGAATATAAATTTTCAGATGACATTTACGATCGGTGCGCGCCGTGATACTGCATCTATATAAACGTTTTAGATAGAGGTTTTAATACACGCACACATTGGCGAGATCAACAATAAAATACTCGGGTGAACCGCCTGGTATCAATTTGTAGCATCGCCGGCGTAAAATATCCCACTTATCTTTCCATTTATCAACAAATATTGTTAGGAGTCAGTGTTTTGCTTACTAGTGTAACACAGGTAGCCTGATTTAAAATGACTGCACTGTGAACTCATTACAATAGACTTGTAACGACCACGAGATCATTAAATTAATTTCAAATTATTAATACATATTTGTGATATTGATAAATAAAAATAATAATAAATAAATTGAGATTTCTAAACGCTGTTGTAATTTTGTAGTTTTATCATCATCATGGTCGTCGTCAAAAGTAGCTGAGCGAAGTTCGGTCTCATTTGAGCACTCTTAACTGAACTAAATTAGTATGTTTCTATTTTGTGTCAATCAACGTTATAAATAACATGGTTAATAGCTTCGATAAATAGGTGACTCATAGGTTTATAAATGATTTGATATTACGAAAAGATTCACGGATTTATAAAACAAACAACTTCTTCTAAGAAATATTTATATAAAAAGATTCAAATGAATAGAATAGACAACATTCCATAATTACGACTCAACAGCTTTACCCCCGCAGTGAACCGGGTTCAGAGGAGGATACGAGCGAGTGAATTATTTATCACAATGACATCGGCTGGCATATAATTTGCCATGCACGCGGTCCACCATTATGCTCTTCGCCGATTCATTCGATATAATGAGACCCGCACTCGCTACCGGCCATTTGGGCATTCGACCATTTTTCCACACAGAATTACCGAAACACCGACGCTGCGTGAACGCAACGGGGAACGAGTATTATCAATATACTTTTAGTTCCCAATTTTGTACAGAGGCGCTCATTCAGGTGGGCATCGAATTAACGTAAGTAAATATATAGCTTTCTATATGTATATGGAAATTATTACTCATTAAATGGAAGGTTATCATAAGAAGGAGTTGGTGGAAGGCCTTTGAACAGAAGTCGGACAGCTAAGGGTAAAAAAAAATACCTTGATGAACTCAAGCTCGGAGGAGTTAACTTAACATAATTATGCTGACCATAAATTTTACACGTTAACAAATTAGCAGCTGTAGGTATCTCTTTATTGTTATGCTTGTTAGTAAAATAAACAAATATGTTTAGTTATAATCCGTGTTGTAATCGATCCATGTAAAGGAGATGTTTCATTTTCGGCCATAAAGTGTACGGTAGTGAAAAATATTAGTTAATATGAAAAAATACATTACGTACATGTACGACGTACATGTTATGGCCGGAGTCCTATACAAAAATGAAACGTCTCCTTTATGGATTCAAGTCTCAAAAGGCACTACATTCTGAATGGAAAATGAAAGGAAACGTAAGTTGTTAGAGTTACTGTTAACCCAGAGTTGTTAGAGGGTTATAATTTATAAGTGTTATTACTCAGAATAACACGATGTGGTTATTGTTTAGCAAACAATGACTTTTTTTTTTTTGGATGGGAAATTATCAAATAATTTCTCCCGCTCTGGGCTGAGCGGGAGGGCGTGTCAGACTTTTACTGACTAAAACCCACCCGTGTTCCTTCCGTTGCCTGTGTGCCGGGGCCACGATATCCCTTTCGGACAAACTCGCAACCCCGGCAGGCATTGGCCCTAACGGACCCCGTCAGTTGGTGCTGACATCTCTTTGAGGCGCGCGTGAAACACAACGCGCCGTCGACCCGGGCCTGGTCCTTATCGGACGGCGAGCTACGCATCGCTCACCGTCCGCAGGCCCGCGCCTACGGTGGCCGGAAATCAGCTTGTGACTCCCGACGCCCGGGGCGTCTCCTGCGGCGGCTAAGGGCGTGAGGGTGCGAACCCTGCCTTACCCTCACGCGTTCCGCCTCCTCCTTCGCGAGCATTACTGCTTCGCAGACGGAGGTGACAGCCTTAACAATGACTTAATGTGCAGATTTTTAGCATTAGGATCGTGGGTAGTTATCAATACTATTGCGTTTGCGCTGACTATTCTGTGAAATCAAAAGCATTCGTGATAGGCGCAAGATGTCTTCAAGAAAATACAACATTAGGTATACAGCTTCTTAAATGATTGGTTTTACAGCACTGCAACAGCCTCCATGATTGCTATACCATCACACCCTGCGCTCTGTCCGTCTGTTCGCAAACAACCCGATGGAAACAAGCTTTTTCACCGCGTTGTAAGTTTTATAGTGTTTAAAGCAAGAACCTCCACGATTACTATCACACCCTGTACCGCCATCATCTCAACCTACCCTGATGTTGGTTACACTTGTAAATACCCACTTTATTTTGTATTCCATTTGTATTATTTTATTTTCATATTATGTTTTCTTAGATGATTACGTTGTTGTCTTTATTGTGAATGCTGCGTATACATATATTGTAATAAGCATACATAGCAGCACTTTTATGTTATTATTGTTTTCTAGTAATTCTGTATATGACGGAAGCCATATTGTTTAACAGCTGCGAGAGGCGGCGACTAGATGGCGCTAGTGGAACGTGCACCATAGACGATTCATTCATTCTATCGGTCATTTGACTTAAAACACTTGAAGTCAATTGAGTGAAATATTGTAACGTTACCCCCCACTAGCGGATCGCCTTTATAAGGAGCTACGCTGTTGAGTCGGTACGCATATCCGGTTAAGTAGCAACGACCTCTCTAGGTCTGCTACGAGATGCCATACAAAAAAAAAAAAAAGAGTCGGTACGCATTTTGAACGGATGCGTCTTGGTGCACGGACCACTGTCTCTCGACAGTCAGTACTGCCCGGTTATTGAATATGGAACGCTGTCTCCGACAAATGAGTACTATCCTTATTGCGGTGGGTGCATGAACCACTGTCCCTGACAGTCAGTACTGCCCTATGTGACCGCCACTACCATTATTAGTTATTTAATTAATTCTATTTAATTTCTATATTGTCTCGATTTAAAATAACTGATTGTTCGATTGAAATATATTTCTGTATTGCCATATCTGAGTATTACTTCTGATGTCTGAACCTATCCCGACATATATGTACTGCTGTTGGTGTACTTACGAAATAAGTAAATACTCTTCTTACAGCAGCATGAGCTATTGTCGTATCGTGGCTCAAGTATATAGGAGCTTGAAAATCAAAAACTCAAATTCAAAATATTTTATTTCACATTAACCTACATGGGCACTTACGAAACGTGAGAAGCTAGGTGCACGGTTCCAATTGGTCGTTTCCTATGGAAAAGAGCCGGCAAGAAACTACGGTTACTCTTTTAAAAATAATATGTTTTCAAATTACAGTGTTAATAGGTATGGGAGGACAGTGTAGGCCCGTCAACAAGTACCAGGTACTTAAAAAAATAGAAAATGGTCTACAAGTCTACAGTCTATTATGCCTACAACGTTCTCACATTCACAAATTTTAAAAAATCTATATATTTCATATGACTAAAATAATAAAAATAAAAACCTATTAAAACCAAATGCCATGATTGCCATTACAACTGTAACAAATCTGAATTAATATCCTGTCCAAAAAAGCTACTTATAAACACTGACTGGACAGGTCCACTCAAATCTGTGTGGTTCTTTCCTCAAAAGACCATTTCAGACACCAATCTACATGTTCCTCAAATGATCTGACCAAGATTATATCCGTATTTTATATACACATTGACATTGATGGATTTTATATAACCAATGACATGAATATTTACTTTGTTAAGTATTATATTGTTTTAATTAAGTATTGTAAATGTGAAGACTTTATGGGTATTGTTTATTTTAGTTTTTTTTTTACTCAGTTTTCATCATTGGCAGTTTGAGTAATTTATTCAGCCTACCCAAAAGTCCTTTCTTTGGTATTGATCGTTGAATCGTTGAGCTCCTCAAGTTCTGACTTGAGTTGCACGACTACTGACAAATGCGTGCACTGACTGCACAGGTCCCCTCAATCTGTGTGATTCTTTCATCAAAAGATCATTTCAGGCACCAATCTACATGGTCTTCACATGATCTGACCAAGATTATGTCTGGACTTTAAAAGAGACTATGATCTCTGAGTTTGTTTCGGCCTTTCTTCTCAGTTACTCGTAGATACGAAACGCCGACCTCATCTAGTTTTTTTTTTTATATATGATTAACGTTTTTACAGAATAAACGATTTCATTTCATTTCGTGTAAAAGTGTTTGTACAAACCTACTTACAGAAAATAAATCATTTATCATTTGAAATTAATATTGTAGGTAGGTATTAGTGTCAAATATGGACATGATTATGTCAAGGAAGTATGTAAAAACAAAAAAAAACATCCTAATTTGGGAGATAGGTATTACCGCGTTAGGAATAGGCGTGTGAAGAAAAATTGAGGCAAAATAGTTAACAGGAAAATTTTGGTTACATTATGTAACCAATATATTTTTTCAGAATTAAACATTTTCGTCCTCGGAAATTGCGATAAAAATAATATTATGAAAATTTTTAATTGTACTTTAAGCTAAAATATTATCAGCGGCTTTTTTACATTCAATTGCCTAATTAAATATTTTAAATACACTATCCAACAAAATTAAACATATGTTATGCTAGCGCAAGATATTAATCAAAGTTTTTTTGCAATAGCGTAGCGGTTCAGGAAAAAATGTAAAACACAGGTCAATTTAGTTTAACTTTTAGTTATAGGCTCTATCTGACTTAAATAAAAGTTTTTTTTTTAAAGTACGGTTTGCTTTAATGTGTTTAATTTCCTTGTAATTAAGTCAGATTGACTCTATACATAAAAGTTAAACTAAATTTATATCTGTTACATTTTTGTCTGAACCACTATTCCAAAAAAACTTGTTAAATATCTTGCGCAAACATTTATGTTTAATTTTGTTAGTAGTAGTGTTTAATGTAGTCTTTCGATTCACCTAAAGGGAAGAGGTGAATAACATGGTACTTTAATAAATGTACCTATAATTGCCCACGCGGCACACTGTATTAGCACATCTAGATATCTAACAATGCAAATTAGTGTAGATATCAAAATGGTTGATCGGCGTTCAGTCGGTTTGCATATTGTGTTTTGTATGGAGTTTATCTCGAAACATTAATCACATATGAATAGTCAGGTACATAGGTACATGAGTGGAAAAAAATACGCAAAAACACGGTCTGGATTTTATGAGCAGATATAAAATTAATAGTGCTTACTTGTGAGTAAGCACTATTTTTGTGATAATATGTTCAAAACAAATTGGTATCCGGAATTTAGAAGGATAAGGCTGAAGTGTTAATAATTCTATGGTCAGGTATATTTTCTTTTTTTACGTAAAATTAGAGCCGCTAATTTCTAGTCATGAACCAAACACAACATAATATCCCTTAAATAACATAATAATTTCAAAAATTAAAAAAAAAAACGAAAAGTTTTAACAGCACGAGCACTCAGTGACGCAATCCAAATATGTGGAAAGCATAAACAAAGATTACATTCGATTCAGGAATTTGACTGACACCACAGAATTCTAAAGGCCATAAAATACTAATTTTAAACCAGACATATATAAAGGCCGGCGCAAACGAGAGTTATGGTATGGCCATAATCGACTCCAGCACGCCATCTCTCATAACGAAGGGATCACGTAACAAACAATATGATACTAAACATTCTCAAAACTTTAACAACCGGTTAAATACGAAGATAAAATTTAATTACACATATATATTAGAATCGATCGAAATGAGCAGACGCCAACCAATCAAGTATCAAGATGAAATGAGTGACATATTTTTGAGCTTTAAGAATAAATTAACGCTGACGATTTTTATTGAGTTTGTGGTCATGTCATAAATATCGATTAAGGAATATTAATTTTTCAAAGGAATTTGAAATAAGACTACATTTTCATGCTTACGAGCAATAATAATAGCCCAATATTCGCATATAACCGAATTGATTTGCGGGCTGAGCACGGGCGTGCCAAGACGTTTTTAACAAGACATGATAAATTATGTCAAGTCAATTTGCACTAGCATTTAATGACAAAACAGTTTTGTCGCTCAAACTGTGATAAAATGTGTGACTCAAGTCATGTCACAGTAGGCCGTGCTCGCCCCGCTGATGAATGTTGTGTTCTTATCACTATAAAATAATTTAACACATCAGATTAAGATGCTTATATGATTTAAATTACACGTCAGAAACAAAAAACTGATTGGGAATAGATATTTGATAGTTCTAACGGGATTTTACAGTAACATTACATGACCGACAAGAAAAAATTAACAGTCGATGTAGACATGTGATAAATTGTTGTTAGAATAGTGAACTATGACATATGTTAGGTTCGTAGAGACACGAGAGGCACGACATACCGATCTGTGCCTGTTCAAGTACGTCTCGGACCAGTCGACGGTATAAAAACTGACGTCTCATTGATGTATTGACTAAAAAGAAGGCTTCTAGACCGTTAGCTAGTTAACAGAACGATATGACTATTAATCACGCTACGATGACTATCTTTATCTTAACATGCAAGGAGGAAAGTTGATACCATAACACGTACCTAAATTGCTACCGATATAAAATGTACGTTCTCCGTTTTAGGGTTCCGTAGCCAAATGGCAAAAAACGGAACCCTTATGGATTCGTCATGTCTGTCTGTCTGACCGTCCGTATGTCACAGCCACTTTTTTCCGAAACTATAGGAACTATACTGTTAAACTTGGTAATTAGATGTATTCTGTGAACCGCATTAAGATTTTCACACAAAAATAGAAAAAAACAAATTTTGGGGGTTCCCCAAACATAGAACTGAAACTCACTTTTTTTTTTCATCAAAGCCATACGTATCTATGGATATGGGTACGGTACTTATGGATAGGTCTTCAAAAATGATATTGAGGTTTCTAATATAATATTTTTTTTTAACTGAATAGTTTGCGCGAGAGACACTTCCAAAGTGGTAAAATGTGTGTGTCCCTCTGTAACTTCTAAAATAAGATAATGATAAAACTAAAAAAAATATATGATGTACATTACCATGTAAATTTCCACCGAAACTTGGTTTGAAGGAGATCTAGTAAGTAGTTTTTTTTTTTTAATACGTCATAAACCGTAAAAAATAGTAAAGTTAAAAAAGATAATAAACGTGTTTTTCGGCGTTTTTTGCTCGATCTTAATACGGTACGGAACCCTTCGTGTACGAGTCGGACTTGCACTTGGCCCGTTTTTTATCTAAAACCTACTTTAAATCGACAAAAGGTCTTTCAGTCGGGCTAGTGCCAAATTAAGACGAACATGTTTATATACGTAAAATGTTAATTAAAATCCAGATCCTTCAGAATATCTGGATTTTAATTCTAAAAAATTCTAAAAATATGTAAAACCGGAACATTAGGCCAGTATCGTTATTTCAAAGATTATCCAAAACGACCGCATGGGTTATCACCAGTTTTTGACCTCAACTTTAAATAAAAGAGGAGATATAAGATACCGTTATTTTATTCGCATGTAAATAGCCTACCATCATTGAGATAAAGCACACAATGAGCTGAATGAATAGATTAGTATCTAATCTATTCATCAGTCTTTTAATTCTAATCTCGTTCACAAAAAGTACAAACCAATATTATTATCTTAACAGTTATCTTACGGTCTGCTTCTATCTACTGCATCTCACATGCGTGATCATATCAATGGGAGAGTGACGAAATTTACGGTAAGGCAGGCTTTGACACCATTAAGCCAATCCGCTAGCCAATAAGGTGGACACTTGACGTATGTCTTTCCATTAGGTTAGCGCGCAAGAAATACATCACAGCGAGCCTTAATCAAAGACGCGAAGAAACCGACCAAGATTAATACGTAGACAGCGGGGAGGAACGCGCAGAATTGAGAATTCGATACATACAAGACGGACATACAAATGAACAAGGCCGCTGGGAAAAAACCGAGCAAGTCCGTGTCGGACCACGCACAATGAAGGGTTCCGTAGTTGGGATGAATTTATCCCAAGAACAAACTTAACATTGTAGTTGAAAAATATGTTCCCCCATACATTCCAACTGCAAATGTAAGTTTGTACGCACAATATTGAGTGATTTACCATGTTATTTTAAGACCATAGACTTCTTATAGGTTTTCCTATAATCTATAACTATTCTCTGTATTTCATTTTCAAAATTTTAGACCGTTTTGGAGATAGGGTTGGCGGGGTGGTCAATTGTCATCTATTGTCTTTAAAAACTAATTATTTTAAAATTATTAAAAAAAATATTTAAGTTCTTTCATTTGATATTTCACACGGTATAGTTTACAAAGCTTTTTGTTTTCTTCAAATTTTTTCGCCAAAAAAAACCCCATATTCAACATTCATTTGTTTACGTTACACGTTCTGGTTTGGGAACAAAAATTAATATGTGCAACTTTCAACTTAATCGGTCTAGAGCAAATCGGCTGTGACAGAAGGACAGACAGCCAAATAAACACGCGAGTAATTGACCGAGCGAGCATAGCGAGCGAAGCGTCTCTGCTTCAAGTCTGGCAGAATTTCCTTTCCTCTGTCAGTTTGTTGCTACTTCTCTACAGGTCGTGTTGTACAACCGATCTGGACGAAACATAGTATACAGGTTTTACGACTTTATAGTTTTTTTTTGTGTCGTCAGGGAATTTTGATTGGAGGGGTACTCCCTCTAAAATTGGTCAAAAAGGGGGACTACTGGATATCTCCGCCTTATGAAATCCGATTTCGATGGTTTTTTTTATTTATTTGAAAGATAGTAACTTAAAGTTGGTCTCATAGAAATTTGGTGAAGATCTGATGAGGATCTTCTGCGTGATAAGCAGAAAAGCTCCTCATAATGCAATAAATTGCTCACATTTCGATTTCTACCAGTGGAATCGGCCCTTTAACTACTAGGTAGGGATTGATGGAGAACCTGGGACCACCTTCTCATCACAAAGCTAGGCTGAAGCGTTCCAATTAAAACCTATTAGTTATTTTTCTAGCTGGCCTATAAATTTTTTACTCATAAATTTTTCTAGCTGGCCTATAAATTTTTTACTCATAAATTTTTCTGGTTTTTAGGGTTCCGTAGTCACCACAACCCTTCTAGTTTCGCCATGTCAGTCTGTCTGTCTGTTCCCGGCTTAGCTCAGAGCTTCTTAGTACTAGAAATCTATAATTTGGCATGGGCATACATATGAATCACCAAGAGGTAAATATCTTGGAAAAAAAAATTAAGTGACCTACACGTAAAATGAGGATGATATATTTTTTCTCGTCTATCCCATAATGTCGGATATCGTTGGATAGGTCGGTCAAAATATTGAGGGTCTGTGAAGACCATTTTTGGGATCTGGGGTCCGTTTGCGTAATATTAAGCTTTAAAGTGCAAATTTTTTGTTAGAGTCAAGAGTCCCGTCCCCCGCCCCTGCCAACTAAATTGTTGTTTTTGGATATGTGAAAAAATTCATAGCAGTACCTAGTACGTATAACGAAATTAAAAGGAAAACTATCAAAGCTAACTAGGCTTTACAAGTTATCGAGTAATAGTAGACCAACTTACATTTGCAGTTGGAGAATTGACCGTGACGTATATCGACGTATGAACGTGTTTTTCAACTACAATGTTAAGTTTGGGATAAATTCATCCCAACTACAGAACCCTTCATTCTGCGTGGTCCGATACGCACTTGGCCGGTTTTTAAATTTGAATAAGATTTATTGAACGTTGTCACGTTTTTTGATAGGAATAAAAGTAGGTCAGTCGCCGTCAAATCATAGAAGAAGTGGTTTTTTAATTGTTGCAAATAAGTTTGTGTTGGCGAGGTCTACTGTTCGCAGAACTACTAGTCCTATAAGGGTTCCATTTCTCCTTTTGAGTTACGGAACCCTAAAAATTGTAGCTCCGTAATTTCTATAATAAATTGCATGCTTTGACTATGACGCAACTGGTACAGTATTTGTATCCAACAAAACGACGCGCGCTTTAGTCGTGGTAACCTAGTGTAAAAACACGCTGTGAATGTGTGCGTGAAGACGAGTAGCGTCAGCACATAACACACACACCCACACACTTCCGACTTCGCCATTGTCTCGGACGGTAACAAGAGCTCCTGCGCTTACATACATATTCACAGCGTGTTTGTACACTTGGTAACCACGAGTAAAGCGCGCGTCGCTTCGTGAGATAAAAATACAGTAGCGAGTGTTGAATCAGCTACAATAATACTCACTACATAATAACACCGTTAGCTTCCAACCATAAGCCTAGACAATAAATTTTGTGATTTCTACTTCGAAAATTAAGGAATTTCCATACACAACTTCATCCCCCTTCCTAACCCTTTGGGGGTGGAATTATCTAAAACGTTGAGATACATATAAATTAATTTTCAATCATCAGCCTAAAAACAAAATTTGAAGATCCCAACTTCAAAACTGACGGACTTTTATACAAATTTTCATCCCCTATTTAACTCCCTTAGGGGTTGAATTTCTAAAAATCCTTTCTTATTTCTTGTCTACATTATAAAGAGAACCTCTGTGCAAAATTTCAGCTTTCCAGGTCCAAGGGTTTGGGCTGGGCGTTGATGAGTCAGTCAGTCAGTCAGGACTTGTCTTTTTACTTATATAGATAGATAGATTGTTGCACCGAGCGCAAAGTGAGTTATTATGCACGAGTGTTATGTTGGTCGGCGGGCGCATGCTAGGGCACTAAATTAGCACGAGTGCGTTAATTACTCACTTTAGCAAGATGCGTAATCTACTTTTCTTTCAAATACCGTGATAAAATATACCTACTCAAAATAAAAACTCAAGTTAATCAAAACAAAGTTTTTCACCAAGTCGGTTTTATTCAGCCGATTTTTATTTTCAGTCAGTATATTTTTGATCCAATGCATACATTTTATATTAAACTTAATGGGAGACATTAAATCTCTGTGGTAAATTTATAAAGAAACAAGAAGAAATGTTGTATAAAATCCCATTGTGCCACGCACCGTAGAGATTTCATACAACATTTCTGCACTGTTTTGGTTCTAAGCAAAAAATACGCTTGGTTTGTTAGTGATTATTATTATTACTTTATTTATTTATTTATTTTACTTTAACATAAAACGGCCAAAGGCCAATTACATTAGTTAAGGACACAACACATTATATAAGTACAAAAACAAAAGAATACAGCTACTCGACAGTCATACGCTCATCTCACAATACTCCAGACATGTTGACAAGATCTTCTTCCATTCATCCGCGAACACATCACAGTGAGGCTTAGCGTCCAAGAGAGCGTTGAGCGCAGAGAGCGTGCGAGGGACAGGAGACTGGGCTCGAGCGACGGTTCGATCCAAGGCACGGCGAACAATTTGTGCCTCCTGCTACGGTTATATTTATGTTATATTCCGACGTAATTGAAAGAAAATACTTTTATTACATCACTAGCTCGCACCACAGTTAGTAACAGACTGCCCCAAGAGCCAACGCGCTACGCCCGGCCCCCAACAAGAGTGCTTAGAGTGGGGATGGGGACCGGATGTAGCGCGCCACCTTGTTTAGTAAAACAGTATTATTAATTGACATCTTGAATACAAACCAAAACAATTATAAATATTAGTTTTAACGTTATAAAATACAGGAATTAATTAATGCATAACTTTAAATGTAAAACCAATGTTTAACAAAATAAACAGATCCTAACCATACCAAAAGTAACGCCATCTAGTGGTATAGGATGACAGTCATATCCAACGTAAAAATGACTGTCATCATACCCACACAACAATAACTGAAAGATTACATTTCAAAAATCAATAGCCTATCTAATTTCAACTAAATTCTAACACGAGTAAGTTGGTTTCTACAATATGAGGATCCCCAGTAAATTACTCTTTTATTTTTGCTATACCTTCGAAGTAGGTCGAGTAATTAAAGCAGTAGGTTCGAAGCAAGTGCCACAGTAACTCTAACTTCAACTCATAATTGAATTACCGCGTGGTCGCCACAGTTTAGCAAAAAAGTTGAAACTTTTCTAATAGCGAGGCAGATGAGAGCCACAGAAGGGTTAATTAAAACGAATGGACGGTCATCCGCGAGTAGAATGTCGAAGTTTAGCGGATCACCAATTTCAATGCTTTAATATTGTTACAAACTCAGCTCCGGCGTTTCTTTAATTAAAATTAACGACGCAAAACTTTGACAGTCAAACGAATTATTAGTACAGAAGCTAACTTTTAATTAGTTCTCCTTCTTCCAGCAATACTTTTGTGCATTTGCTTGTCTAAATTAATTTAAATTAATTTGAATTCCTTCTACGGCATAAAGTTTTTACTGTGTACCGCTTATTTACAATTGAATGACGGACAAATTATCGTAATTTTGTTCCACATGTATAATCATTGAGCGTTCATACAAATACAATGAGTTATTCAGAAAAGAAAAACATCCAAACATTTTTCTATTCTCAGCTTCAATCAAAATTGTTATACACTCCAAAGAAAGAAATAATTTTAAATTGCTTGTGTACCTCCAAACCAAGTTGATAAGTTTAAAATTATAAATTTCACGCCGGAAGCCTGCGGGTACAGATCCATGACAATATTTGACAGCTATTGAGCTTTATCGAATCATGCATGTCTAAATATAAAATTATCGATGAGTACAGAAGCTGGAAAAGTAATCATGGAACGTATTCTGACGTTACGGTGGCTTATATTTCGGTAGCTCTATACGAACAGAAGTTACTATGTTAATTCGCGCATTGGTCTCAGAGAATTTGATCATTACGTATTAGCGGGTTACATAACAGGTACACGCAATAGCAATTACTAAATCACTCGGTTAAAATTGTCACAGTGCGTGAATCGTTACAAGTGCATTGGTCCGCATATTCACACCTCATGAAGCCGCGGGGAGTAAAACCGGCTGGCCGGCTCGACGGCTCGTCGGCTCGCCACCGAGGCCTGCTTAAGATACCTTTTAATTTGACCACTCTCTACCTCGGCGCCTACGCGCATCGACGTAAACAAATCGGGAGACGAGATCAATGAATATTAAGCAACCTCCAAAACAATTTCCAACGCCATCTCGAGATAAAATAAATAATTCTCTCCAAATAAACACGGGAAAAGAAACACTGATTGCTTCGTAAATTGTCAAAATGTTGCCATGTGCCAATGAGTTTCGCCAATCTTTTTCGATTGGAATAATGAATAACACGAGGCAAATTGGCAAATAAATATAAGTGTTCCTTTTTCAATACGTTCCAGGTATTGGGTCTGCACAAGTAATTGAGATATATGTGCTGTTATTTAAATAATCCATTTTGTTTATTTTAAAGGCAGGCACCATTTGAGAGAAACTTATATAATATTGACAGGTCTAATCACAAAGTATGGATCGAAAACCGTAGTGTTTCAAGACAAAGTATTCCCGTTTGAGCACCTATGCATTGAGCACCAAGTGTAGGTGCTCTAAAAATAGGCGCTCAAACGGGAATACTTCTTCAAGACAATTTATAAACTTTAGCAAACAAGAACAAGAGAAAAGCAATTCAGTAAATTTTAACACAGTATCTATTTCTTAAGGGGCAGATAACCGACTTTTAATGATTTTATACTGACGATCACGTCTAAACGAGTAGTGTTAATGGTTTGAAAAAAATATATGATATATTAGAGCATTTTCTCAATAACATAATAAAAAAATATTTACATATTTTAGATTATATTTATATAACAGTGAAAAAAAATTGTAAAGGGTATGTGAATATTTTAGATTATGTGCATATTTCATAGTAAAATGAATTTCTAAAATTATGTCTAACGCGGATAAAAAACTGAGAATGGCGCAAAAACTACCAAGCGAATTTTCTGAAACCTTCACCAATTTAAAGATAATTTAATTATTGATCTTTTAATATACGCGAAATACCTTTTGTTTCGTGTATAATAAATTAATAATGCGTCAAATTGGGGACAGCACTCCTTGATGGGCGAGTCCTATTACTGGCTGAACGTACGACACGTTGCGTGAGCTCAGTACAGAACACGCAAGCTAACCACTTAAGGTCACTGGCATATATCTGCATCTTAACAAGTGCGTTACTTGTGTTCCAGCACAAATCGCCATGTTAGCATCACACAGATGATTCATTAAATGTTTGTACCGAAATAAAAAACTAACACATCATAAATTTTCCTCCAAAGTTTCTTCAAAATATTTTATCAGATAATGTAATGAGCGGCGCGCCAGGGGCGATTCTCGCTCACAGAAATCGGTGTATTGGTTAGATGTGGATGTATTTTATAAAATACCGTTAACAAAACGTACTATCGCGGGTGTGCATGTTTTACCACCCGTAAGGACTATTCCTGCTTGCAGTGCACGGCCGCTATAGTAACGCTTACCCTACGCTCATCAACCAATAGCGTCGCCGCATCAGATTTTTGCTAAGCCCTTGTTTTTGTAAATGAAAACAAAGACGGGTTATATAAAGGGTGGTCAGACATCTATGATCATTTTAACAGAGCCTGAGAAATTTATTTAAACAAAATAAATATTTTTTTATTGGTCGACGCAAAAACGGGCGGTAAACAGATGTGGTCACCGTGAGCACGGGATTTTGTTTTCAAAGTAGTTCGATATGCACACCCGCGATAGTACATCGAACTTGACAAATTGCTTACGCTCCTAATATCCAGACACCTCAGCCTCTGAGAAGATAGGGGTCTTTATCAACACTTGCATCTACACTATGTTTAGATTCCGAGATAAGTTGATCGAGTTGATGCGGGGACCGGGCGCGCTCCGAACGCTAGTGTTCCCACTAACTAGCGATAAAGTGCTACATTATTTTATATTTGTATTACATGACACTGACTCACCATCGTTAAACGAATTTCTTTATTAATTTTCGAGAGCCATAAACGGGTATATTACACGGCACGGTGTTTCACGATCTAATAATTTATAATAAAGTCAAGGAACCGAGTATGTTGCCATATACAGGCTATGTCTAATGGATACGAGGTATCGTAAAGGTGTATTTACGGTGTTGTAATTTATTTTTATTGAACGCATTAAGGCACAGCACTGTGCTCAACAAACTAGTTCACAGTGTCAAACGCAGCATCTCGCAGCGCGTCAACTGTCGCACATCAATACGGTGAGCACAATCAATATGTTAATATCTGAGATAAGGCAGTCAGATTCCTAAACATAAAACATATAGTCACCGACGTGGAACAAGAGTAACCCACATTCTTAGGAGATACGATCATAAATAAGGCAATCATCTCACCACTGTAGAAACAAAATGATGAGTTTTTCTTGTTGTTATCCCAATAATATGTAAATACCGTCTAAGAAAATGAATAAAATGTAATATAATTGCTTAAATAGAAAATTATTTTAATATTGCGCTTGTTTTTATTAAGTGCGAAAACCAGTATTAATGAAGTTGACTTCATAAATGAATACTATTAAAGAATTTCGAGATTATGATCTCAGATTATGAGATATTACATAAACTACATCACACCGATAAAATTTATAAAATCTTAATAAAAAGCTTTGAGTGTTGAATAAAAATGGGTAGGTACAGTCAGGGAAATTAGTTGTTCATCAAATTGACACCACGTCAATTTTCCAACCCCATAAGCCATTTCATACAACATGCAATTAATGACAGTTGTGATTTATTCAAATATACGGACAATTTAAGTCAGATAGTCAATTTGTTTATGACTTTATTCGTATTTGTTTAAAAGCTTTATCTGGCGGATATACCTACCTGAAAAGATACAATTCTTAAGGGGGATGCGCTAAAGTAGCCGGCGAAATTGTTTTTTTTTTTAGAAGAACGTTTTCGAGAGAACGTGAGTTACAGCGGTGGGACAGTCTGGGGCGGAATTTCCACCGGAGGAAAAACTTGCCTAAGGTTGTGACGGGACCACAGTTGCAACCACTAAATAGCGACCGATACATTCGTCAATGCCTAGGGGCTCCTGTGATGCCATAATATATGCTGAGTTTGTGGGCTTGGATTTCATTTTTATGCGTGATAACGCAAGGGCGTACATTGCAAGAATTGTTCGAGACTATTGCATGGCGTTAGTATCGCAGTAAAAGAAGCTCAGATATTAATCCAAAAGAGCACTTATGGGATGAGCTGAAGAGCTCTGATGTTAATCCAAAAGAGCACTTATGGGATGAGCTGAAGAGCTCTGATATTAATCCAAAAGAGCACTTATGGGATGAGCTGAAGAGGAGTTTTGAAACTAACCAACCAGCTAGAGAAACTAAGCTAGAGCTGAAAACTGCCATCTTCGAAACATGGGAGAACATTCCACGTCATAGTGGCATTAATTCATTCCATGCCGAACCGCATGACGACCGTCGTAAATGCTCTTGGAGGTTCAACAACTTATTAAACAGACGTTTTCTCTAAGTTGTTTTCTTCAAAAATTCCACGGTCATTTTGCCCCTGAGAAACGCGAAAAGACCACTTATTGCAATTTTAATGTATTTTTTTTTTTATTCCGATTTCAAATTTAGAACAATGACAAACGGCAATGATAGTGATTGACTGGCTTCAAAACCACTTCTTTTTCTTGTACCTGCTACTAATAATTATGTAAAAAGATCCGAGACCTTTAAAAAAAAACATACGGGGTGGCTCGATTCAAGTGTCCGGGAGTGTATATGCATACAACCTAAGGGCTCCCGCAGACAGGCGCGACGCGACACTAGTAGCACAATTTCTATGAAAACTCCTTGGAAAGTGTTGCGCTGCCTGTCGCGCCCGCGAAATCGCGCCAGTCTGCACGAGCCTTAATACTGACCTTTAATAGCAAAAAAGTAAGACAATTAGAATTTTGCAGACTACCCTGGCGCATTCACCCTAACTTCTGCGACTACCTTTACTAAACCACTTATTTATTATCTTTAAATAAACGTTTCAACTAGGTCATAAGCACAATGATCAAACATTCTCATTTTATGCCTTCGCAAGGGATATTTTATAATAATTAAAACACAAAATATGTGCGCCGTAAAATCGTGATTGGCTCCAAGTGAAAACTCGTTAGGTCGATCGTAAATGTCGACAATAATTAGGCGGCCACAACCGCGAGAACCGATATGAGCTGATTACGAAAGAAATACAGTCTTACCGCGTTGATTTATAGTGCTCCGCGCCGAGCTTCATCGCCTTACCTCACTAACATCGTACCACCGTGTACTTAATGCCCAGATAATGAAAAGAAATTCTTAACATTTGTCTTCTTGACTATGTAACAGTGAAAATACAAAGTTGAATTATTGTTGTTCATAAAAATAACAAGCAAATCCAATAATGGCCTCTCCGAATAAACTTTTTATAGACGCCTTATTCGATAACATTATTGAGTCATTATATACAAGCGACGGTTGATTTATAAATTAAATCTTAATTACAAGTGAATTCTTCGGATAGTCTTTTATAACAGCAATAAAAAATCCATCAATCTGTTCGTTAGTGTGCGAAAATTAAATTTCATGATTTCGAAGAATTTAGGAAGTCTTTATTTACAAAAAGGCTCGTTACCTTTGTAAACTTCGACTGTACATTCAAAAATCGTGAGTTTATCTCTATATAATTATCATTCGACTTATCTTCACGTCCTGACCCACCTTCACCTCCTTTAAGGATATGATCCAAAAACGGATATGATCCAAATACTATATTGACATAATTTACAAGAGAGAAAAAAACGAGTGTGCTTTAGACCACACGACTGAAGTAAAACAGATATCACCGTTCGCGTAACGGTAGCAAAAGAAGTTTTACTTCAAAAAACCTGCGGTCTTGTGAGTGTATAAGCAGCCAGTGTGGATTAAAAAAAAATACCTATTAAGCGGGACGGCCCGTGGCGGTGTCGCGGTGGGTTCGATGTTTAAAATTTAAACAACTTCCGTTCGCTTCGCCCGATCACACTTTCCGTAACGCTCTCGTCATGCATTCACCAGCTTACACCAAAACTCAAGCGTGCGTAAAGAAGTTTTACTTAAAAAAAAAACCGGTCAAGATCGAGTCGGAGTCGCGCACCGAGGGTTCCGTACGAATATATGATGTTGATGATTTCTGAAAAACTGTGCTATTTAGAGACATCGTTTTATTTTTCCTGTAATCTTTACATAAGCTTCTATCATATAGAATAATTTCAGATTTTTATCCCTGCAAACTTCGGAGATAAGGGGGGGGGACGGTATTTTTTTTACAGTGTTTATCAAAAGTCGGAAACTATGCTGCCTAAAAAATAAATGTTTGAGAATGTGCAAAAAGTGTTCTTTCATAAATGATACCCCACATGCCCTAGTAGCCCCACTTCAAATTTTTAAGACCCCCTTTCAGTCCCTTTTGCAAAAAAGATATATTTTTTAAATTTCTTTCTTGCTTGCAAAATAGTTGGGCAAACGTCATCTAAAAAATTTCAAGTTATAGCATTAGTAGTTCTTGAGATATCCAGGTGTGACAGACAGACAGACTTAGTCTCACCATAAGGGTTCCTTTATACCATTTTGGTACGGAAGCCTAATAAAGAAAGAAAAATCATTTATTGGGACTCGCACAGATCACAAATTAAACTAAAACACACTCATAGAAACATAAAGCCGACACAAAATCTGCATAACACATCCATGCAACAAAGCTCAAATTAGAATCTTCTAAATTCTAGCTCGAAGCAATTTCAATCTTCTAATATGATAAACGATTCGTTCAACGCAGCAATTATGACGGCCAGTATTAGAAGTAAGCCAACAGCCAGAACCATTACGTGTACGCCGTGAAATCCATAGACCATTAACACTTCGCAATTTGCTACATACACTTATTAGCGGCTTTTTAATAGTTCAAATCAAGCCTACATTTTTAGATGGCTTGTTTGCCAGATCCCGTTTCCAATCACCTGCAAAAACCATTTGTATATTGAGGTGTACCGGTTGTGATTGCGGTAACTTTGTGTTCTTGAACAAAGCGTTCCGTATGCAAAAACTAACCGAACGGCTGGTTTTTGAGTGTACGGTTCTCAGATGTCTGAAGCCTGCTCTAGTTTGTATTTGTCGCCTACATTTGTCAGTGTTGGCGCGAGGCACGCGCTTGATCCCGAGGTCATGCATGCCCTCGTCTCACTATTTTCCGCCTCGTTAACACGCTTATTTCAATCCACCTTGTAATGTAAAGTAAGATACCGCATAATATCGATGGTAATCGCTTGCCTTGCAACGCAATATGACAGTCTATGAAATTCGAAACTTTTTAAGCTCCTGTACCTACGTTACTTTTAATAATACTGCACTTCAGAGTAACTTATTGTGCCCCTGTATGTATGAATAAGATGTTTTAAATAATCTGAAAGATTTAACACATCGCTATCAATTGACATACCCGATAACATAGAGCCGTCATGTTGCTGTACGTTAATAATTAATAAAACTTCCCCAAATAGAGATACCTATGTTTATTCGGCCCATATAATATGCAAATCTTGAAATAAAAATACAAATAAATTAATCACCGGAGACAGTAAATCTAGTAACTATAAAATAACATCATGAAATATATCAGTATAAATGTGTCTTACACGTTTAATAGCCTCTATTTCTTTATACGGCTACTGAAGAAGGTATGTACTAATTTTAGTGACACTTAAATATCAAACAACGTATAACTATGTGACATACTATGACTTTTTAACATCGGTCAGCCCACATAAGATCAAGCTCTATTAAATAAGTGCATTCTTAGTTGTAAAAAGAATGATGTGAAATCTTGGAAGCTACAAAAGTTAATAGCATCATGTTCTTTTTTTATTATCAGCAGTGAGTTGCTTTGTAATAAAAACTTTAGCAGTGAACGTCCATTGCGTGCTGCGTGCGCGCCGTCACCGTGTGAAGTCACGCATGCTTATCTGATGAGCTTCTACTTCAAGAGAGACTACGACCGCACCGCCCGCGACGTACCATCAGTGTTCCCAATGTTCATGTAACTCGCTACTTCACACATACTAACCCACTAATAAACACTTTTACTAATGCCCAATTAAAATATCGATATCGCCGTTGGCTAAGAATAATTGCTTCAATTATGCAACATTTCATAAATTGCGTTCGGTGTTACATATTAAAGTAAGGCAAGTACGCGTAATCAAAGTGAATGATCAATAACGAGGCAGCGCGGTAAATCGATGAAAAGTCAGTTGGCTGGCTGGGCTGGCGCAGCTCTGGTTGCTTTCGATCTACCAGATAATAACTAATACGGCACTAGATAGACTCAGCGTCTGAACGGCAACACAGATAGGTGTTTAGCGAAGCTGGCAGTAGCGAGGGTTAATCGAGTCAGCGGTAACTGGATTATGTCATTAAAACTGCATCACACGCTCGTCCGCTCACCTAACTGGACTTCGAAGATTCGCAGTAAACTAGACAATCTTATATTAAGTTCGAAGGAGATTCAATTTTGTCCCACAAAGTCGTCGAGCGCACTTAATCCAGATTATTTTTATGGTAGCGTATTCGGAGACAGCGTGCGACTGCCGCGTGGCATGCCTTCCCATTACCGCGCGCGTTCCGAGGAAACCCAAAAATTGGGAGACAAATTGTGAATTAAAATTCCATTGGTGGAATTTTGCATTTTGTTAACAACTGAAAAATACATGTTGTTAAGCTATTTTCGGATTTTGTAATTATTTTGAATACCTACTACACCTAGTAGAGTGTGTATTTGGAGAATTTGTTATGTTTGTAGTAGAGAATAGCCCTTGCAATGTAATGAATTAAAAATTTTCGAAACAGAAAGTAAGCGAAAATAGAAGCTATATCAAATACAATAAAGGTACGTACGTGCTACGTACTCAAAAACTCCTTTGTCAAGTTATGTGACTAAGTTTTATAAGCAGTTACAATCGGCAACATCAAACGATTACAATGAGATCAAAAATTTTGAACTTGGCTATATACATATAATATTAACATCTTAATTATTGATCGCGTGAGCAAATTTATAGCAGGGCTGCCCGAAAGATAATTTCACAAAGCAAAATAAATACGACAGAGCGACCAAGGCCATAATTAAGAATTAAAGCTCTTTCCGAAATTGTCGCAAGAAGCCGGAGGAGACTCCTGATTTATGGTCGCCGAATAATATTTCCAGTTAAATTGAAAATGTAAATAAGAATTCGCAGCAGATTAATCGATAAACTGTGCAAGTGAATTCGTCGTAAATTATGGCGATGTCTTTCAGTGTAACTGCTTATCAGTGCAAATTAAAGTTATAATAAATTGCTCTGTAGTCAGTATCGAAGCTCTAGATCGGTACGGCGCGGGCGTAAAGAAAGAACGAATTTTTTACTTGACTGGTGCTGAGTAATGCGTACATATGTATGCAACATGGAGGTCGAGAAAGTCAAAGTGAAGCGCGACAAGTTTGTGGTGCAAAAAGTGCTAGTGTAATGGCGGCAGGCGAAACGGGGCGCAGTTTTTGTGGAGGCCGTCAAAGCTCGGTGTCGCGCGACGCGTCGGCCACTCAAGTGCGGCCCCCTCTAATTGGACGTCTACCTGTTGCTTCGCCTTACTGTTTTTTTCAGTTCCCGAGCGAATACACTCAGAGATGAGCACTTCACGTGAACAGTTTCGTAATACACCACTAGGCAATTTTTCTGATGTCTTTGCACTTTTTTTCCACCTCGTGGATCTCAAGAATTGAAGATGAAGTTGTAAATTTTTTATACTTTGTGAAAACAGTGTTTTAACATAATTTCAATGTGCAATTAATAACGGTTTTGAGATTAGTAAATACATCATAAAGTCACGCCTTCTTCCCATGAGGATAGGCAGAAACTATAGAACGCCACCTGCTATGCTCCATACATACTCCTTTTGCTTCGCCTACGTTCATACATCAGCTGGTCTATTCTGTAAGAATCTCACCGTGGAATCTTAGGTGAAGTGAGATTTAAGTGAGTCATAATTCCACCTGATGCTACGATTCGCTAGGGATTGACACTATTGACACTCACTTCAAGCTGACTTCACCTAGGATATCACGGTGAGATTTTTACAGTATAGCACTACTGGTCATACATCATATGCACAGCACAAAAGCATAGAACTACAAACGATTCGTCTAACACAGCGCAGTTTCCCTGCCTTACATTACATCGAAATAGAATTTAAAATTGATTTTGCAGTTGGAATGCAGCCTGTCTGTATACACTCTAATGGACGACACCTGAAGCAGGTTTGAGTCGGTAGGAAGAAGAAGCACAAAGTGAGCTAAAAAAGGTAGACAAAAAGCCACCAGGTACATTCTACCAAACAACGGCACCGGCACGTTACAGTACGGTCCCATGATGATCGGTTATTTTAGGTTGTTTTTCAATCACTAATAACTGGTGGAGCATGTCCACTGCGTGCTGAGGATAGGGCTGTCATACAACAAAGAGAGAAGAAGTTTCTGATTTTTTTCTGGGATTTTTTTTTATTTCTATGTTAGACTTGCGCTAATAAACAGTAAGACGGTCTGGTTACAGGTTTATATTTTTGTAGGCAAATAATGACAGCAGGTATACTGCATCCTTGATGAAAAAATCTCAAGGAAAAGGGCTGATGGTGGCCCTAAAGGCTATCAAGTGCGCGACGGTCCGACGCGTACGGCGATTCTCCACGCGCGCGCGCCCGTCGTGCGACCGACCGACCGCCGGAAACGCAGTGACAAGTGAACAAAAACTCACTAACATTCATTCATGGTTTTTTCCCAGCACACTCTGAGGAACAGGTTCACGATACCTAATACGAACATCACTGAATTATATTCGAAATTTTATGAAATCCGATAACCGAAAGAAACAACCAATTATCTAATTCATTCATAAATTTTTTGGCTGGTTTTTTAATATTCAAGAATTGAAATTAATTTATTCGCCACTTCCATAACCCATTAGAAATCTATTTAAAATATCGGCAGATTACAGCTCAGCCGTATGCGTACTCTTTAATTTGACTAGCAATCTGATCAAGCGCAATTCCCATTCAAGAAATTGCAAGCAACGTAAGATGGGATCAGGCCTATAGCTATTAGTTAAATGATTTCCAACAAGCGTATGTAGGTCCCGAGGTATTGTGGTATAAATAAGTTGGTTTTGACGATAAGCGGCGGGTGGTTGCACGATCGCCCCCGCAGCCGTAGCCGCCATTGTTTTGACGTGCCGGTTGATTTGTGCGCGAGCGCCGCGATCGATCGCCCGCGCCAATTTATTACCTTTCCTAGGCTCATGCGCTCGACGGTATTACCCGCAAATTAGAGAGAACGGTTGTTCCACTTGTTCCACAAAGTGATACAATTAGTTCACTGTAGGAGATAGTGAGATATTTTCTTCGTATATACCTACTTAGAGGAAATCTCAATGGATGAGTTTTGTAACTGCTGTAGGAATGTGAGCTACGTTCACGTTTTCGTTACGGTTGAACTGTAAGTTCAATCGGATCACATAGATAAAAAGTTGAATAGATGACACAAACATAATATGTGAAAGCGTCATTAATTTTGGAATTTTGTGGAAAAAAAACAAGAGCAAAATCCACATTTCAATAAATGTGGAAAGCAGTTGTAAGATAGCTACACCTCTCACATTCCTAACCTCATCAAATACTTTGATGTAAACATAATCATGTTTGTTTTATAGCTGTTAAGAAGCAAACAATAAAGCTGAATTGAGTCATCGAAAATAAAAAGAGGAAAAGTAATAAGGTTGAACACGTAATCTCACACGAGCCGATAACGGCAAAGCTATAAACCTGGCACTAAAGTAGTAATTAATGTAACCAACATTCATTATACGCAAGCTGCTGCTTGCGAACTGAACGAATGTAAACAATCATTCGATTAGTTATTCCGGTAAGCGACGCATTAACGTTTTAATAGTAGAGCCGATAGCCTAGCTTTGATTAAAAGTTAATGAAAAGGAAGTGAAACTATTGAAGGAGTCATTTCCAAGCAAAACAAAACAGACCTTTAAAACAGTTTCAAGTACGAGTATGTCCTCAATCGCATCTAAATTGACCCGCATAATAGTTTTTGATTGAATTACACCTAGTACATGACTAATAATCGTGCAACAATTAATTTGAAACGTGATAGTAAGGGTGAGGGGCTTGGATGGGTTTATTAAATATAACTCTATAATTGATATATTTAACATATCGCATAATATCGGGGATATGTGAATTTCCTTCATAAATACTATCAGCTTAGCTTTGCATGGAAAGAAAAAAAATGTATTGAGCTATATTATGTATCTATCTGCGTAATTTATCGAAGCTTTATTTATTTATTTAAGGATTACCAACGAGTTAGGTACATTAGAATTATCTTCTAGAACATTAAAAAATAATATCAAATAAATAGAAAATAGGTGTGGATTAGTTAGGTGTCAGATCGGGCGTTAAGGCTTCTACAGACCGGCGCGACACGCGACGCGACACAAAGGCACCGCTCGTCGCGCGACACGCGGGGCCTTTGTGTCGCGTCGCGTGTCGCGCCGGTCTGTAGAAGCCTTTATGTTCTACAGTCTATGGGATTAGAAAATACACTGGGATCAACGAAGAGTTGGACCAATCTTTACCACTTGTGTGACGATAACACTCGGGTGTTAATTGTTTAGGTAATAATCTACTAAAAAGTAATATTAATATTAGTACAAAACATAAATAGCAACTATGCATGTCAGAAAAATATGCATGAAATAATAAACGAGCACGAATAAGGATCCGCTCGCTAAACAATCATACGGTTGTTGCGACAGATGCGATTGAAAATCGTAAATATCGGGAGCGGGCGCACGTGTCACACTAGCTCGTATATAAACTATGAAGTCGGGATCCAATTTCGGTGAAATTTAATGTAAATGCATGAATTTTCCCCGTGCCACTCGTACAATCAGTGTCGAGAGCTGACATTTGCATATGCGTTGCTGAAATTTCAGAATAGCTATTTCGCCAAGCTTAACCGAGTTCAAAACTCGGCGGGCACACGAGTCGAGGAAATGTTGCTGCAATGTGGCGGGATGTATCCTCGTGTTTGACATAACGGGGCGAGCGACTCCCCAGAATCTAATATTAAAACGCGCACTAAATTCTCTGAATACCCGTACGCCACAAAAATGGTACGTTGAGTGGCACAGTAGCGTTAGGAAGCCCCGAGTGTTTCTAAGTGTAACTTATCCGAGCAGCATGTTTTAAAGAAACAGATCACACGGGCTCGCGCCATACTAAGTGCGTACTTGGAGCAGATTTACCGTAAAAAACGGGCAGGTGTTGCGAACAGTGCTCGGTGGCAAATTGGTTGGAAAAATCTTATCGGTATTAACCCGCGCACTGCGTCGGGCTCGAGTGACACCCCACATGTCAATACCTGCTGATGCGAGGGGTACAATGCTGTTGCGTACACTCGTTTATTGCGAAAAAGCCAATTCAATCTACCAGTTTTAAATTGGTTGAAAAAATTCAAAGTAGTTTTCTATGTCAATTCCTACAATACCACCTAGCTATTCTATCATATAACATCCAGCATAACTTAATATTTGGACAATACATACGCCAAAGAGATCCTTCTTTTTGGCGTATGAATTAAATTATAGAAAAGGACTTCTATCACACATTTGTCCAAATATTTCCCTGATAGTTTTTAAACCGGAACACAGATCAGTACCTAATCAAATAACATAAGCCCTTTAGGCCTATTCAGAGCGATACTGGCCCAAAGTGAATAACCAGAAGACAAACCAGTATCGCTACCGATCGCGACAGCGATATCGCTTATATCTGAATAGGCCCTTATTTCGCAGCTGGAAGGTGCATTTCTGCTGCAGTTGGAAGACGCTCGTCGCCTCGAATATGAAGTGCGACCCGAATACGGTAGCGGATCTAGTTAACGGTTTTCTCAGTCTTAGTTCGTCCTCTGAGGCGTTCCTACTGATTGGAATGTCTCGCAGACAACGGGTATGTAGAAAGCATTCACAATTTATGAGTCGTGATGCAAGGACGAGGGGAATAGTTCAACACTTTGTGTTAAATTATGAAAATAAGAAATAATAAAGAAGAAGCAATGGCGCATGATGTATGTTTAAGAATAACGATAATTCCTTTTTAACATTAGTAGGTAGGTTAAGTAGGTCTGATTGGATCAGATGCAAAAAACACAAACTAAACACAGCAATCCTTTTATTTTTTTATTATCCTATACTACAAAGGGCTCCTCCATACTTCGACATCTGTCCTGATGCATCCTGTACGTGTAGTAGGTAATCCATCCGAAATAAATTCCCTAAAACCATTTAAAATAAAAAAAAACATGCGGGGCAGTCTTTGGGGACTGCCGATAGAAGTGA
Source organism: Tiliacea aurago (assembly GCA_948098905.1). Taxonomy (NCBI): domain Eukaryota; kingdom Metazoa; phylum Arthropoda; class Insecta; order Lepidoptera; family Noctuidae; genus Tiliacea; species Tiliacea aurago. The sequence continues at coordinate 16,292,086 of OX402587.1, read as the reverse complement.
AAACAGTACCTGTACATATAGCTCATGGAAAGCGTTCGGTAACGATGACGCGAGTTCCATGATTTATATTCACCCAAAAAGTGCTCAACGCTCCTAAAGAAGTTTTCACTTCAAAAATTCATAATTCCGAACACACAAATACTTTCTTTAGTCAGGTAGCTCATCCGTCTCGTCAAACTAATGCTCACATTAAACTTGAACAGGAAAATTACAGTGTACGAGTATTTTGCACATATAGTACTAAACAAAATCATAAAAGCTTCACTTTTCGCAGCAATCGGATAAAATGAGACACGTCCCTACAACTCATAAAAAGAGTACAAAACGACATGGTTCCCTATCCTGACAATACGCAAAGAGTACGCATTATTTAACAGTGGTCCATAAAACGTAGAGACGCACAAGTTGCCGTCGTAAACGCCCGGGCCATGTCAAGTAAAATTAAACCCGAGAAACAAAAGTAAGTACTACTAACGCAACAATATTACTTATAAGATATTTTACAATAAAAGCTACTCTCACTTTTAACAAAGTATGATTTTATATTTTGTTTGAGAGGAAAACATAAGTACTTAAAATGAAAATAGTGTAAAAACTTTGTGGTGAACGAGGTATTCACCTGAATATTTCGTTTGACGGCTCATATTCTTATACTTCTGGACATGCAGAACCAGCATACTGAAGTTTTATAAGTAAAGCGAAGTGACCCTAAATAGACATTTATAATTTGGAAAATGTCTAAAATGCTTCTTTTTAAAAGCTTCCACCAAACATCAATTACCCATAGGATGAAAAGTAATCAAAATTGAAAGAGACCCCTGCCCTGGATCAAACAGCCTTGTAGCGGCATCAACATCGCCACATGCGAACAACGCGTCACACTGACGTCACGCAAAATCCTGCATCGCGGAAGCAGAGTTTACCGCGCAACTAGCATTTATACAACATCCTGACATCAACCGTCGGGCAGTTGCCCACCAGACACAACACCCGTCTGGTCGGAGGTTCCTCCCTTTTCTATAGAGTATGAGTGAACTTTACACCCTGTAAAGACAAAAACAAAAATAACATTTAAAATGTGTAATAGTGTCGTAAAGCTATCATAGAACGACGCGACATACGTCCGGGATTAAAATGAAACCCACGCATACCTCGCATTACAAGTCCAACAGAGTGCGAGAGTTTCGTGTGAAACCATTCATAGTAAAGTTTATTCGTATTGCTCACCGAGACGGAGACCATGCGATGGCCGCACAAAGGGCGTTTAAATTTTAAACGCGATCAGCATTAATGCGATCAATATAAATGGAAGAAACTGTAATGGGTGCATTTATACTACTATTACTGGTTATCAAAGAGCAATTAAAGAGACAGCGCGAACCGAGAGCCGCGCCCGCACGCTCGATTTACTTTTGACTTCGATTAATCGTTCTTTTTGTTCCACTCCAATCTTTTACATTTGCATAGGAATGTTTATGTTGTTGGTGCATTGATGTGATCGGTAGGCTGATATTACATACAGCCGAACCATACCGAAAACATGTAAAAAAAAAATACATAAATATAAATCGCCAACATATTGAAAATATCAAATGTGTTTGAAAACCTATCAATAGACAAGAGAAAATAAATAGGTACTTAATCAATGATCGAGGATTTTGATCGAGACCCTCTTCTATAAATAAACATGATGAAGAATGCAACGTATTTATATAAACGAAGCATTGATGCGCTGACACTGTTGATGAGTCATGACGCAAGTCATGCGTCTGCAGTGCGGAGGAGAACCGGCGCGTTTGCGCAACTTGCGAGTTGCGCGTGCGCTGTCTGTCCGTGCGAACTTGAACTTGCGGACGGTCAAGCGCAATGTTACCATTCATTGCCGACTTCTCTATTATGATTTATAAATCCGTACGAACTGTTTGATGTGTTTAATCTTTAATGCTTGTCTTTTATAAAGTAAAGAGCTGTTGCATACTTAAACTTAAACAGCTATATGAGAATGATAAAGCAGAACATGCTTCAATTAACGATTGACATAATTTAAAGAGGAAATCCTCAACGTCGTCGTCGTCGCCATAAATCTAGAGTGCTACGGCAAACTGTAATTACTTTAAAAATATGGGTGGGCAGACCGAGATTAAATAATTCGATGATCAGTGGACTGCTGAAGTACGCTCTTGTATTCAGTTTAAATTTATTATAATAAAATGAGTTTAAAAAACTATGATAGCTTTACTAACCCAGTGACACTTTCCTGCTCCACAAAGCGTAATGATTACAAGTAGTAGAAACAGGTGAAGTCTTAAATTCCTGTCGATAGTAACGAAAGCTTTATTCATAAAAGCTATGTTCGATATGACTGAATGCTTAAGGCTTAATCGATTAAAACCAAGCCACTTTAATTCGAGACCGCTCCAGTCGAGTGGATCTTCACTTCCCATAAACTATAGTGAATGAAGAGAAAAACGTCGTCTAAACAAGTTGCCGGTGATTCACTAGTAGAAGCGTCCGGAGTCCGGAATGTCTGTCGATTGTGCGAGGTGGAGAAGACAAAAAGTTAATTAAAGCTGTTGACGGTGACAGTGCGAAGAGCCGCAGGTGGCTATGGGAAGCGCGGCCGTGCGCGTCGGGCCCGCACCGCGACCAATCGGGGCTAATTGTAACGATGCCAACGAACCACCGACACTGCTTCTATTGACACTGTCAACCGAAATTGATCGTCAACACCGCGCTATGAACGATACATTTTATATTTATAAACCAAAGTTATTTATAAATCCGTGTTCCGTAATGAATAGCACCACCCTATTTCATCCTGTGGGTGTCGTAAAAGGCGACTAAGGGACTTACTAGAGAATGGACAGCAGCGTTCTCTATGCATTTTAACATCATACTGCGATCGCCAACCCGCCTGCCAAGCATGGCGATTATAGCACACCCCCCCCAAATGTTGGGGAGGCCTATGTCCAGCAGTGGACGTCTTTCGGCTGAAATGATACACACGTTGTTTACATCTTTTTGTCTACTTGCCATTCGCAGGTATGCTGGAAGAGATTTCTATAGAAATAAGCAGCACCTTTGTACGTATTTTTCTGTTCCTTTCTACTTGTCTGTTTATAAGTGTGTACATAAACTGTTAAATAAATAAATAATGTACCTATTTGTAATTAGCTGTGTCGAAAGCTCAGAAAAACTGACGTGTAAAAAATACCTATATCCAAAATATTGTTATTCAAAAACAGCCCAGCTTAGCGTACCTAATCGTACATCAATGGATTCTGTATTATTCAATTCTAAATAAAGATAGTTTTAGACGCGTTAGGTATTCATAAGCTTAAAGGATCAAGCCCAGACTACATTCCACAGCCGTGTGTTGTTTATCATGAAAGCTGCATATTAAAATGATCGATATCAAAGCAACAATACAGACCGCGTTCGTACAAAGGCAGTGGCAAGGATATTTTAACCATTCCTTTTCTTTTATATTGGGCATAGTTCAGTTTATTTGGGTGAAAACAAGCTGGCGTATAAACAAAGCCTATCTAATTAATCTTATGAGTCTAAAATACCTCATATTGCTTAGAATGGTCCTCTATTATTTTGAAAATACAGCAGCATTAGTTTCGAAATAAATATATGGTAAAGTAGAGGATTAATGATAAGTAAATATTCTCTTTTTTATCCAATTTCTTCCCGTGGGTGTCGTAAAAGGCGGCCAAGGGTTATTACTATTTATTTATTTTTAAAACGTTGCCCCACACTAGGAATTTCTCCTGTATTGTGGGTGCGTTTACAAACATTTAAACTCACATACACAAACAGCCAGACCCGGAACAGCTACTTGTAGGTCATACAAATATTTGTTCCGTGCGGGAATTGCCAATCGTGTCTAGGGTCTTGCCAGAGAATGAGCAGCAGCGTTCTCTATTCATTTTAACACCATACTGCGATCGCCAACCCGCCTGCCAAGCGTGGCGATTATGGAAGCCCCCCCCCCTTGGGAGAGGCATATGTCCAGCAGTGGACGTCTTTCAGCTGAAATGATGATGATGATGATGCAATTTTCTCGACGGAAAAAAAAATACTAAGTTACCTCCAAATCAAACAATAAACCGTTAGTAGGTATTAAAAAAATATTTCAAATGATAATTAACTTGAAATTTTGCATAATAAGTGAACTAAATATAAAGTACATACTTAGATACTATATTTTTATTTTTTAAACAGTTATTTTCATCGTAAAAATAAATTAGGTATACTATCGGTGACATGTTGTATCTTGATCTAAATATAATTCGCGACTATCCTACTAATATTATAAACGCGAAAGTTTGTAAGTATGGGTGGATGGATGTTTGTTTACTCTTACATGTAAAAACGGCTAGACCAATTTTGATAAACTTTTGTATCGAGGTAGCTGACACCCTGAATTAACATATATATATATACACTTTTTATCCTTATATTCCCACGGGATCGAGACTTACGCGGGTGAAACCGCGCGGGGCGCAGCTAGTAATAGATAAATGTATTTACAGAATTATAATCATTAATATCTCATTAGATTTGTTCCGCAATGTCATGATTTTATGAAAAAGTCATTAAACAATGGAACACATCTAAATTAGAGAGATGTATTAATGATTCTAATGATAATAATTTTGTAATCTGTTATAGTCGCGAGTCATATTTTGATCAAGATACAACCTAAAACTGACCTGCAAATAGCAAAAAACGTAAGAAAATTTGAATTTTTCGGGGCTTTTCGGGGTTTATTTTTTTATTAATAGCTGGCAAATTTGTACAATAGCCCTCTGCTGTCAGCGGTCTAAACAGGCAATTTTGAGCATTTTCAGAGGGTTCCAGCTCTTATAAAGATAATGTATCATCAAAAAGAAAAACATAGGGACACAGTATATATCCTTCTTATTCAGTATAAGAAATATCTTTTAAATTGGTCCAATATTGGAGGAGGAAATAGGCGAGAGCCGAACCTCGATTTATGACTTTTTACTCTAAAAGTCTCTCCGCCCGCATTTCCTCTTAAGGGGACGACAACTGACTTTTAATGATGTTATACTGAAGATCACGTCTAAACGTATAGTGTTAATGATTTGAAAAAAATATATGTTAAATAAGAGCATTTTCTCAATAATTTAATATGTGAATATTTTAGATTATGTGCATGTATAACGCGAATAAAAACTGAGAATGGCGCAAAATTTAAAGATAATTTAATTATCAATCTTTTAGTACACGCGTTTTATTAAAATACCTTTTGTTTTGTGTATAATAAATTAATAATGCGTCAAATTGGAGACAGCGCTCCTTGATGGGCGAGTCCTATTACTGGCTGAACGTACGACGCGTTGCGTGAGCTCAGTATAGAACACGCAAGCTAACCACTCAAGGTCACTGGCATATATCTGCGTCTTAAGAATATCATTCAATTAACAATGAAATAGGTTGTATATAGTAGAAGTGTAAACATTGTAGCAAAAGCCACCATTGATTGCATGTATTGCCACTCCTACAAAACAAAAAACTATACATAGATAAATATTAATATTGTACAAAATAAGAGTCAGATAGAGACAAAAAGTAGGTACAACTACGATTTAAGGATAGGATACTGACTATATTTTATTTCACAGGGTTTTTTTTCACACGCAACATCATAAAGTTTAATGCAAATCTCTTCATTACAAGAGGTCGCTAAAAGAAACAGCGACAAGAATAGCACATAACACATGTTTTATCAACACAAAAACCGACAGACCCGTGTCGCGTAACCCGTTCTTACTGATCAATGTCTTCATAACGCATATCTGAATATCCCAGTGACGTGTAAGTGAAACAATTTATGTGCGATACCTATTTATTCTGACTAATTTACTGTGAGTGAGGAGCCGTTTATCTCAACATCGGATTATAAATTTCAGCGGGGAAAGATATTCCCTTGTAACTGAGACCCGTCGAGGCTTCTCTTATGATTATGTTTCATAACAACCTGCGGATGGGATGTATTATTTTACAACTTGGAGCTTTTAGTTCCGTTACAACTGTTACAAGTTGCCGTTGCGGTTATTTCGGAAGACTTTGTTGCAACACAATACTATTTTATTTAACCTTTTGAATGGTGTACACGGCAGTATTTTTCTTTTTGTTGTTCTGTTCAAGTTAAATGTCTTTAGTTATAGGACGAAGAACAGACATCTGCATTATATCTACTAAGTATGTAATTTCAATATAAAAATAACAAAATGTCCTACATTGGGTAGTATAAAGTTTGGGTAGGTAAAATACGTAAACACAAATAGTGTCACAAGAGCACACTTTTCCGTATTGCACACCCACGACTTTAAGAAAGAACACAAACACAAAAAAGAACAAGTTGGGGGAAAATATACGTCACATCCACGCAAAACGGCCATCGCTCAGCATATTGCTGCGAGCATAAGCGAGACAGAGCCCCAGCGCTGGTTTTCAACAACAGCCGGCCGAATAATCTGGATTTTCGGCTATAAAATAAAACCTACTTACTTTTAAACATGTTTTCATGAAGTGTTAATTTATGCGAACATATTCTCATCACTGCAATGATTACCTCATCGCATCAACGATTATCAAATACTGATAACGTGTATCCAATCATAAAAATCTATAAATATCCGTATTTAAATGTATAATGGTGGACGGCGGGGACTCTCTTCACATGTCTGGGTGCGCATGCACACACATCTTTCGACGCGCCCATTAACGCGCCAGAGATCAATTGGCTTTCGAGCCGTGGGCGGACCGTTTCATTAACTATTATAATATAAAAGCAGTCCCAGCTGATTAGTTCCTTGAACGTCTAACGCTTTTTAAACGATAATCGATATTTATATAAAAATCTTGTAAGGCGTGTCAGAGCTCCTCAACGTTACGACTATGTTTTTTTTTTACGTTTTATTGAATAAAAGCAGCATAAGTATCACAAATAAAGAACACCTACCACGCGCCATAAGCGAAGAATGGTTCCGAGAAACATAAAACCGACGCGATCTATAATATAAAGGCATAAATCCATGAAATGATATCGTACGACGCAACGTGACTAATGCATAGACGATTCACGGAGAGTTGTATAATAGTCGGAGACACACGAATTACCCAGTAGCGGGCGCTTATCTGATAATAAATATTATGGTCCATTCTTTTAGGCGAGACGGTCATTAATCGAGCGGTCGATAGCGCGCGTATCGCCTTACGAGCCACATTGTTGGGCCAACAGTTGTTCCTATTTATCAAGACGCCAGTAATATTGTTGTGGCTCACACAAAGAGCTAGCGATCGCGACGCGACGCCCCGGTACAACGCCAAGCTCTTTGTTTCATGACAAGCGACATCGGTATTAGTGAACTATTAATCGAAACTTTGAATAAAAAAGCGTCTACTTGTAAAACAATCTGTTACACTTTCGAGTTCATGGTTTTACAATAAGTAGGACGGTATTTGATTATCTTCGAAATGGACTCGGAATAACAACGAAAAGATTTTTACAAAAAGTATATTAACGCCTTTTACAAATCAGTTGATAATTAATTCACACCTTTTCATCCTAATAAGTCCCGTTAGATAAATCCGGAGGCTTTGTAGCTTTAGACTATGACAGCCGTATTAGAGTCACGAAATCGTCAAGGTTGAAATGATTTGCATATAAATTACTTTCGTCGATGCGTAAATCCACGTGTTGCTCGGCGAGAATAGAGATTAATATGGTAGGTGTCCGTGCCGGCCGGGTGACAGACAAGTTAAGCTGACATCCGTCAACGCCGTTGGTCGTAATCGCCGGATCGAAGATCGATGCTAAGCCTGGCTTATTGAACTCTTCAACGGATTCGGATCAGCCCAACACGTTCCGAGTTCATCGTTCGTCTTACTCCCAGCCTACACTATCGAACCAGTTATCTTTTCTAAATCTGACAGCTTTCGGGTCACTGGACATTCACGTATGCAAGTGCCGTAATGTAATATCGTTACAGCGCTAGCATTATTGGAAGTATTATTATCTATAATGTTTCGACACATGGACCGCTCGATAATATCGTCTCTTATCTCGCTCGTTTCATATTGTAGATCAAGCTATCTAGATAGAGAAATTGTATGTTTCCATTAGACGAGAGACCTGGTCGAACAATCTAGCATCTTGCAAGGCTGTCGTCTAGTGTCGGTACATTTATTCATGCTTTCATAAGATTTCCCTTCAGCGTCTCGTCCGGGTGCGAGTGGTCGTGAAACTTTACGACGACTACTGACCCGCGCGTAACACTAGCTTTAGAAGCTGTCCGCAATTATAGTATAATTGACGCATGTAATCGTGACTGCCTCCTGTGAACGCCGCCGACGACCGAACACTTTGTCAAGCCTTTTTCAGGAATCCTTTTTACTGCAAATTACCTAACCAACGACGTCATTATACTTTATGATGAGCCGAGAACAAATGAGATTTCTCTTGTTTTTCTAATCTCAACATAAGTTAACAAGCTCTTCCTTTTCTAATCACAGCATAAGTTAACAAGGAGTAAAAGTTTCTCCGAGCATATTTTGGTCCGTGAAAGAGATCCGCAAAACTAAATAAATACCCTAGTAACAGACATTCTGCTAACTCTATACATGTCCCAAAATTAACGCACAACCTCTTAAGGGGTCATTGTACTCAGCATTATGAACAACTTTTACTATGGGAACAACCAGAAATATTGCGAAAAAAAATCAGCTGTTTCATACATTTATGTTCTCACAACTCGTCAAAATGTATGGAACAGCTGATTTTTTTTCGCGATTTCAGGTTTGGTCCCATAATAAAAGTTGTTAGTAATGATGAGTATGACCCCTTAAGAGGTTGAGCGTTAATTATGTTACACCTATTTATATACTAGATACGAACACGACAAACTTGTTCCTTTTGAATAATCATTAACAGTAGCAAGAAGTTAGGTTAGTACTTGAAGTAGCAAATCACTGCGATAACAGTTGATACTTCATTAATATAGATCATTATCAAATCACTATTGAAAGATTAATGAAGCTGAGAGTAGAGGTTGTACCGGTTTTTGCACGCGATAACGCGTAAAGTGAAAACTGAAACAGGTAGTGAGGCACGCATATCGCGCGCTCACAATTCTTCTTTTAAGGTAATTGGAAAGCAGCGCCGGCGCTGAGGCAATAGCAGCACATAAATAGGTCCAAATTATGTTTGTAGTAGGGGCGGGGGATGTCGGGAGGCTGGCGAGGAAACGAGCCGCCGCTACGTATTTATTCTATTTGCCGAACGTGCCTCTCTGCCGCGGTCGCTGTTTGACGATGCAAATTTATCGCGACGCTTAATAAAACGCGCACCGACCTCATTGATTCGCAGATGTTGCTCATTACGAGGCGATGCGGTGGCGGCGGCCCGGCACGCTCGTCCTGCCGTGGCGCGACTACCTAAACCTGTTAACTCAGCAAATTATTATGAATTGTCGACATTCCGACCGCGCACTTATCGTGCTCCAATAAAATTCCTACGGTATGTGGTATCATAACACCTAGATAGGAGGTCCTTCATAGCAGAGCATACATTGAAAAGACCACTGGTGTTGTAATTTTACAATATAACTGCCAGCGCAAGCAAGGAAGTGAACACGAGGTGAACATTAGAAGGAACAGGAATGCCCATTGCGGGTGAACATAAACTGCTAGCAACAGTCGTTCGATCGGATAAAGTCCCACATCGGAGGTTGGAGCAGCTCGTAGTTGCGCCCGATATCGACATATTCGAGCCCTTCCTCTTTCTCGAAACAATGAAGCTCGTTTGAATCGATTACCGAGTTGCGGCGCCGCTGCACATATTTTTTCCGCCATGAAGAGCTTGTTTGTAAAAATAGCAATTTTCTTGCCACTACGCCCCCTTATTCGAAACTGGCTCGATCGCTTCTCATGCAAAAACACGAGCTTGTTGGGAAAAAAGGAGCCGAGGTGTTGCATTTACCGCCCGCTGGGTGAATCGCACCTCAGCACGATGCTTCCCGCGTCTGCCGCCTGACTCCTTCTCATGCAATAGTGTCTGTGTGCCGCGTATAACTACAATTTAACGACATTGTTCTAAGGAATGTTCGTATCAGAACTACCGAAACATTTTATTATTCACTTCGTCGAGAATATGTAATTGCTAGCTTGCTTGTGAATGCGGGTTTCTAACTTAATTTGCATGGTAGTCAATAAAAGAGACTGTATAAGTCGGGCCATTAGTACTGCTAACGCAACAAGAGCTTACAAGACGGCTGGTACCATCACTCCTAAGTACAAAGTATGGCAGCCTCACAAGTGAGTTCAGTTTCGCCTCTTTTAAGCAAGATCGACGCGTTTACCTCTGGCGCGGCGCAAATTGATGGTTTCACCTCGGTCCATGCAAAACGATCACAGCGTCCCTTTCGCACGACGCGCGCTCCAGACAACGCGGTAATCATTGTTTTTGAAACGAGAATAAAACGACACCCATTTCAAAGTATACACGGGACGGGAGAGAAAAACGAACACACTGTGGTATTCTGATAAGTTTAAGATAAATAGCGCGCTGAGTTTTACTTGGCCTTTACTCAGACTTGTTCTTTTTTCCGTTCCAATTCTGCGTTCGCAATCTAAACTGGGATCGATTTAAAATCATATGTAACGAGCTGCATCACATTAATGCATCCGCTGTGTAGCGCAGAAAAAGTAATCAGATTCGCTATCAATTTCAATTGTGGACCAGCAATATCAGCAAAGCCTAAAAGACATGATCAAGCTAAAGTATTTGGATGCAGAATATACTAATTTAATTACTGCTAGATAACAGGGTTGGCTTTAAAAACCTTATTATTTCCAAGGGCCCTCAAAACGATTAAGCTTCGTATTTACGTTAAACAAAACTTCAGCAATAGTTGCTCAACCGTTTGGTTTTTGAGGTCCATATCAAAGCTCACCCCATATAAGTAACTAAAATATCCTATACAAATTAATTATAAAAATACCAGCCACGATTGACATAAAAGCTCTCTATTTTATTATAATTACAACGCAAAGAGAAATCTATGACCCGTATCATATCCAGCGCGGCACAACGTACAATATCGTAAGAGCGCTGATAATAAAGCCTGTGTCAGTAGTTGAGAGGTGAGCACAAAGCGCATCTCATTTTCGGCAGCAAAGACAAAAGCGGTAATTACAGTTAACTATTGTGCCTGTGAACGTCAGCGCAATGCGTCGCGGTTCGTGGGTTAAACACAGTAACTTATATTAGGGCTAAATTGATGCACTAAAGTTATTAAATAATGCCTTTTTACGTGAATGATCAAAAGGTTTCTTAATTAAGTTATGATGTAAGTGCTCATTGCCCTTTGGGTGACTTTTAGCCTTCTGATAAGGCCCATTGTGAGCGACCATTGCCAAAGGGCAATGAAGAGGGCTATGCTTGAAGTTTCCCTACGTGATCGAATCAGAATTGAAGAGATCCGCTGGCGAACCAAGGTAACCCACATAACCCGAAGAATTGCCAAACTTAAATTTATTTGACATTGCTCGAATAACCAATGGCCGATGGGGCCGAAAGGTTCAGGAGTGGCGGAAGACGTAGCGTTGGAAGTACTCCTACAAGGTGGACCGATGACCTTGTGAAGGCCGCAGGTATCCGCTGGATGCGGGAAGCATAGAACCGGTCGATGTGACGGTGCTTGGGGGATGCCAGCAGTGGACGCCTTGCGGCTGAAATGATGATACGAGTAAGTGCTCATGAATATTTTTGGCTGGCACATGACAATCAAACAGTCAAACACACATCATCATCATCATTGTCTTGCCCTTATTCCAATTTTTGTGGTCGGCGCAGCGTGACGACTTCTTCGATATTTCTCTAGTTTTCGTCATCTAAGTAGTCACCCCCTTTTTAGCCATATCAAAGCACAGCCCATGTCCCATATGTTTGCGTGTCCAATGTGTCTATACACCCACACTTCTGAGGACCTAAAAAACCACTGATGCTGCGATTGGCGCAGCCACCGACTCGGCTCAACTCCTTTAACAATTTACCATCGAGTCGAAAAAAAGAAGAAGAAAGCACAATACAGTCAAACACGGTCGTGCATAAAAAAAAAATTGCCCAGACTTTTACAATTTTACTATAGAAACATTTAAAATTGTTATTGGCCAGACTTTTACAATGTTACTCATCGAGACATTTTAAACTGTTATTGGCCAGACTTTTACAATTTCACCATCGAAATATTTAAAATTTTACCATCTAAACATTTAAGTTGTTCCTGCTAAAAGCATACAAAACTTCACAGAAAATCTTATTGCAGACAGCAAATAAAACGCTTTTCAGGAAGACGTTATGTACGATGTTATTCCACGAAAAATAGCTTATTGATCACCTAGTATTCCTTTCAAAGCTTCCGTCCCACATTCTTAAAGGTATTTCCATGTACCACAGCAGCCACCGCGCTTCAATTGCGGTGGCGTTCTATTCAGAGTGCGGTATAATGTGCAGGTCGTGTTCTCACGTAGCCAAGTGTTTCCTACCAGTCCAACGCGTTTCTTTTGTGTTTCTAACCCCATATGAAGGGGTATTGTAGAGTTACTGGCTAAGACAGACGCGACCGTAATATACTGCGGGGCGAGCACGGCCTACTGAGTCGAACATTTTATCAGAGTCTGAGCTATAAAACTGTTTTTTCATAAATACTAGTACAAATTGACATGACATAATTTATCATGTCTTGTCACAAACGTCTTGGGCAGCCCGTGCTCGGCCCGCTGGGCTGTTATATTGATCATGTGTTTATCATACCACAAGTGAAAGTTAATAATATTAGATTATTTTACAATTAAAAGGTGACGCAATAATAAAAATAAAAACAAAATTAAAACGAGTGTGCTTTAGACACGTCTGAAGTAAAACAGAAATCACCGTTTGCTAGCAAAATAAGTTTTACTTCAAAAAAGCTGCGGTCTTGTGAGTGCATAAACAGCCAGAGTGAATTTAAAAAAATACCTATTAAGCGAGACGGCCCGCGGCGGTGACGCGGTGTGTTCCATGTTTAAAATTTAAACAACTTCCGTAGGCTCTTTCCGTAACGCTCTCGTCACGCATTCACCAGCTTAGTTCCCAAGTCAAGCGTGCTTCAAGAAGTTTTACTTCAATATTAATACTAATTGTACTTCCGTAACGCTCTCGTCACTTCCGTAACGTTCTCGTCATGCATTCACCAGCTTACTCCTTAAGTCAAGCGTGCCTAAAGAAGTTTTACTTAAAAAATAAATAAAGTAACTAATATTTTTAACAAAATAATTTAAAAGAGTGTCCATGGAGTTTCTTGCCCCTTCTTCTCAATAGGAACATACTATGCTTTGGAATGGGCAATTAGCTTCATCTTTCTGACTGACCGATTCCTTAGACTGACAATTCAAAAGTGCCTGTAGATAAATGGTTTAATTGGAAAAAATGCTTTCTAGTTTGAAAGCGAAATAAGCACAGAAGTACTCATGACTGAACATGATCTACCTATCAAACATGTTTTGATGCTTTAATAGAGTAGAGCTCCTCGCTCGCTATGAAAGTTCTTTCAATTTCAACATCAGACGAGATTTTAATATTTCACTTTGCTGTTATTCATTTTGAAATTCTACATGCTCAAGCTTTCAAGTTCTTAACGACTGCGACGTAGTGTCAAATATTTCAATACAAAAAATATTTTGGAAAAGGATGTTACGAAGAAGCGTTTCTGTCATCAATTATTTTACGAAATCAAACAAAGAGGTTGATTGATCAAACTACTGTTCGTTACCGACTCCATTTTGGCAAATGCTAATCTGTTATGAATATTGCAACTTGTTACAGCAAAAGACCACCATGATGAGATGATCTCTGACTATAAAGGCAACAACCACAAGCTGTTGACGTACTTCAAGATATAGAGGGCATACTGTCGCAATTCGTTTTACACCAAACCCTTGCACTACGGCTTACAGCCAATAAAACTATCGCTGTCGGTGAGCACTCACCTTTATATCGCGCGTTAATCCTGCCCCAGGGAAAAGTATCCAACGTACACAGCAATCGGAATAGGTTTCAGTTTAAGTGTACACGCGTAAATTCTGTCCGCGCGTTTTATGTGGAAAATAAAACCGATTTTTTCACAGTATTTGTAACTACCGAGATCATAAATGAGTTTTTTTAAAAGTAAAGTGATTCTAAATTAAACATAGGTTCTTTACTTTACCCCGAAAAATATCATGAATTTATGGTACCATGTCGTCTGACGCATTAATACGAAATTACGAGGATTTAGCATCACTACACTACCTTAATAAAATATATCAAACACGGAATGAATCTGGCATCTGGATAACTCACGATCGTGGTACGAGAGGCACCTACACATAACAAAGGGTAGTGTCAGGTTGTTCGCGTGACCACGACCGAGCGGGATTCCTCCTCACTCATTTACAGGATCGGCTTACTTCGGCATTCCTCGGAGGCAGGACGAAGCTTTATTAGACCGTAAAGTCAACGGATCACACGCCCTTGCGCCACTCTCACTGTCGAAGGAGCTATGTTTCTGTAAAAGTGTTTCCTTGGGAATGTTTGTTGCTGGCTGGCTACGATGTTCGTTCTAGGGGTTTCTGGGATTGCTGAAGTTTGCCAACGTAGGTATTTGTAAGTTTAAAAAGCTTCCGATCTAAAACCAGGAACCTGGTTTTTTTTTAGTTTTGTTAATTTTGTCATGGCTCAAAGTTATTATCACGAAGTGAAACTTTAATTAATTCCTTGCTTAGTAGAAACTTAACAAGCAAGACCTTTTTAGTAAATTAGTAATTTCAGTTACTTAATAACGAGTGACTCTGGCAAGAAAATTAAATTAAACACGCACGAAGTAGCCCCGACGATAATGAAAGCCGAGGCGAGCGAGCAAATTATCATCCAGTTGGCTTCACCGGGTTACGCAAGACAATAAGCAAACAGCTGGCTCGATGTGCAATAGGTAACCCGCCCCACAATTGTAGCCGTTGATCATAATCCAGATACTGCACCAACTATGGCAAGCATTTGTGTCCGTACGCCGAGAGGCGCACGACCGTTATCGAAAGTGAATTGTCGTGCCCGCAACAAACATATCGCCCAACATTTGCTTGTTGTGCGCCGTGACTAGACTTTCGAGCAATCAGACATTAACTTTACAATCGTAAATGACCTTAGCGTTTCCGATCGATAACTTCAACTTTAAATGTTGCCATTTCATTTCGACTTCCTTTAATGGATATTGTAATAAGCAAACGAACATTGCGCCAACAGCCAAGCTTACAACAAGCTAAATCTTACAGGCCTAATTCCCAAAATTGGCCTAAAGCCAACCTAATTCGTATCAAAATTATTCTTCGCCCGTGTGAGTCAACTAATATAAGATGAAGACAGATATCAAATTATGAATCACGTTATTTGCGACCTAAATCTCGTTGAAAACTGTTTTCGCGGGCACAGGTTAAGCGCAATATTTACATTATCAATTGTATGTCATCGGCGTCTTCGGAGCGATGTTTTCACTCGCGCGCGAGCCGTGTTACCTTTCGAAAGCGTTGACTCATAAACAAAGCGACCTCTGAACTTAATAACAATGTGAAGCGGGCGTGCGAAACGGGAGATGCACCCAGCGACTTGCAATAATTCTTTCGGGGCCCATCGAGTCGCTAGTCGCTAGGTACATGACGTGCCATAATTTAGTGTTGTGTACAAACGGCAAAAACTGTTCACGGTTTGCGGCGATCGCTCAACTAGATAACACCCCTATAAAGAAACTTTATTGTCATACTTCTGACCCACATCCGTTGTTACAACTAAAATGGTAAAGAATAATGAGAGTGTATATATTCTTTTTCAAAATTTACTGCTATCGCTTTTGGTCAGTATCGTAGATGGCTAACATAGGACCTTTAAATTTCAAACTGCAGTAAAGAGACAAGGCCAACGAGAATTTATTGTTAATAGAAAATATCGTTGCAATTATCTGATGTGGTGGAAATCGTGACTAACCTGAGGTCAATATATAATTCGGCATCTTTGACATATAAAGGACCTTGTGGCACTATTGCTTATTGTGTTTGATTTATAAGAAACAATAACCCTAAAATATTGGAGCAAAGATTATTTTGTATCTTTCACTTACTTATTCAAACTCAAACTCAAAGCATTTATTTCAAATAAACCAATTACAGGCAATTTTGAATTGGCAAGGGGTCGGTCAGTCATAAAAACGGAGCTAGTTGCCCATTCCAAAGCGTAGTAGGTACCTACCTATGGAGAAGAACGGACATGGTTACAAAATATTGGTTACATCATTCATGTCGAAATTATACATGTAAGAATTGTGCGTGTTTGACGTTTTGCATCGAAAACGTCAAAAGCATCCGTAATAAAAAGAATTAAAAAAAAAATACAATTCAAAAGTTAAAATAAGCCATGGCAGCGAGAGAAGATGACCAGAGAAGAGATGACCAAGTCCCTACTGAGAGCGCGGATTGCGTGTGTAAAACGCACACGAATGCCAAAACTACATGATTCTCATATCACGTAACATTTCTTTGATTTTGTTTGACAGAACGCAAATAGCCATAGCGTTCGGAGTGATTACCTCGCTGTTATTATCCAGTTATATAACAGTTGTGAGTAAAAGTAGATCCGAATCCACAAGTGATGTCAGAAGACGGGGCAAGACAGCGACCCCGATGTCGTGTAATCCGCGAGCTTTGTTACGAAACCGGTATACGTTCAAATGTTGCACTGGAATCTGTAGTCTGTGTACCAAATGCACATTTAAGTTGGACTTGGACATCATGCATACAGACTCGTCTATTTTGTATGGGCATCGAAGATCGAGTAGCGATCCAGTTTACAGCGATACATAATTCGGAATGTAACCGGCAATCTGATGCACTTTGGTCTCGGAGAACCGGCACGCTACGTGGAACTATTGAGCAACCCCGCTGAAACGGCGCGATCCCCACCAAAGAGGATGTTTGTTAATCCGGACACGACTTCGCGAACCTACTTGGCATTTTTGAGACATAGAGTAGATACTAGACAACCTACACAATTTGCAAGTGAGATTGTTACAAAAAAAAACTTGTTCAACAACAATTCTCTGTGCCTAATACCTCTATTTTACTACCTGATAAAAAACGATAATTTATTCATAAATAAGACCGTTAACAATAACATTTTCTGTACTTAAATCTAATCTAACACCAATGAATTTGTAAATTAACTTTTACGATGCGAGCATACGATAAAACAACTGGGTAATTTGCGCATTAACAACTTGACACCTACAAATTAAATTCGTGACCACAAACAATTTCAAATGTACACACGAATTAACAGAACGATAGTCGATGTTCCCACACTCTACTGCAATTCACTAGACAATATAAAACGCAGCGTTAATAGGAACAAAACATTTCCAAAATTAAATAAACACGCACAAGCACGCTCTGGCGGGTTCAGTATAATTCGATAATTTACAACATTGAATCCGGCGCGGGCGCCTTCGGCTGTAAATAAGATTCTCATGAAATTCGGCGGCAGCCGCCGATCGTATCTTAGGCACGCTATCCATCATACGGCCCTAGCTAGTCACGCAACCATCAACCTAACTAATTATAATTTTCAACTATACAAAACAACATGTCAATTACAGTAAAAATCAACTTGTAATGATTTATCACACCGGACGAATCGAGATTTGTACTACATATCTATCAACTACCGAGTTCATAATTTGTCATAATATACTAACAGGTGCATAATCTCATTAACGAGCAGCTTGTTATTGAAAGTGACAAGCGGTCACAGCAATATTAACCATCAGTGCGCTCGGAATGAATAAAATTAAGATAAAGCAAAGGAACGATCCTCCACTTCAATTACGGCAACCCACACAATGATTAGACGTTTCAGTAGAAGAGCTGCTCGATCGAGGACCGACTGAGTTATTAAGTGCTAGCTTTGTTACAAATACATCCAACATGACGTGGATTAATGGAATAAAATGCCCAGTCTTTTTTTTATATTTGATTGCGTTCATTCCTTGTCAACATTCTAACTCCCGGATTAAGTGCAGTCGTTTATCTAAGCATTTACGTCCTACATAGTTGCTCTTTTATAGGCTATTTTGTGGCAGCACGTAACCTTTTATTTGGGCTACTCAGGTCAGTTCAGATAACGACACACTAAATGAATTTGTTACTCCATAAATCCCTTAGATTTAAACAGAAATATTGAATTCTCCAGGCCTAATTCTATATCACTGTCAACTCAAATCTATACCAATGAGATTTCAGGTTGAACACAATGTTGAACGTAGAGTCGTGCCAGTAGATAAACGAATAAATAAAAGAAACTAGTTGTTCGTTATCTCGAGCAGAAGGGCGACCTTCAACTTAGCTCGACCAGAATACAGAGTAGCGTAATAACAAGAGACACTGGGCGGTAAACGTTGGACGCTTTCGTATGCAAAAAGCGTTAAGTGTTAGCCGACACGGTTGTACGGGCCGAACATTAAACAAGCGGTTGCGACCTAAAATAGAAATGGGTTGTTTGAGTAGGGTTCTTTCGCGAACGCAATTGTACTCGAACGTGTCTGCGTTATGCTAATGCTGAGAAACCACTAACATCACCTCTAGTTTGACAGACATTAGGATTTTGTTCATCCAACGTTTTCCTGCGCTCGGAACCACAAGTCCAGTTTATTACATCCCTCCGTATGAAAATAATTCAATTGCAACATCGTTATTAAGAAGTTTCTTATAAGGCACAGAATATATGATTTTAGTGAATTTTATACGGCTTCAAATAACGCAAGTAAGTTACGAAAAAAATGTGCGCTAAACTAGAACGCATACACATCAAATCTATATGTGAATATTTACGTATTGTAGGAAAATGCTTAATGAAATAAAATCAGGAAGTAATGTCTACCCAAAGCAAAGTTAAGATAATTATTTTCTGTTTTTTTTTTTTGTATGAAAAGACTTTTTAGTATCTATAGATTTAGTATCTATAGTTCTATCCGTGATTTTTTCCAATATTCATACTTTCGTTACTAAAAATAAATAATCCCTATGAAACCAAACGGGGCAGTGCGGCGGCGCGGCGCGGCGACGGCGTGAGCGTGACGCGCATTTACATGGCCAAGGTCAACGGCGATTACTCGACCCTTAACTTCGAAACATTACTTCAAATTATAGTTAACTAGTTTGTCTATAGGTAGAGAAACAATTCACATAAACAATTATACTAGCACTACCGTTTAAGAGCTATTAATTGCGGCAATTTGAGGGTGATTAAATACGAACGGGTATACTGAACAGGCAATCAGTCAATTCTGGACAACTACTCATGTTAATACGATGATTGTTTCAAATGAGACTATTGACGGAGTCGATTTAAAACCTAATTGCCTTGATTTATTGTTAAGAAAGGAAAGCGTAAAAGTTATCCATTTCATTGGCTTAATCGTTGAACATAATTCAGAATCTTTTCTTCACTGTAATTTGAATAAAGATTATAAAATCTTCATGTAAATGATTTGTCCACGCGAGATGGATGAGTCAAGTGGTTGTCAATGGAGTATTTAGATGGCCATTACTTATAATTTTTAATATGACGTGAGCTTTGTCGAAATCCCATAAAATCGGAATCACCTGTTGGGCGATTTAGGCTCATCTCTGCTTCCTATCACTAAACCAAACACGGCAGGGGTTATCGCTCTATAAGCTGGACTTGAGTCATCTAGCTAACCAAGCTCTGCTACGATGTTAGGGACAATTTATTAGATTGGAAACATTCGGAAGTCGGTGTCTTTGGTTTTGTATTGTTGTTTAGGGCCACCGACTTCCGAAATTAAATTAAATATAATATTTAAATGTGGGTGTACACAGGTACACCTCTGCCCAACCCTTCGAGGAAACAAGGCGTGATGTTATGTTATGTGCTTCCGAAGTTAAAGTTATTTTTCACTTTTTAGTGTTTTTGTTGGAAGTCGGTTGTTTTTTTTGTAAAAAAGTTTTTTATTTTTCACTTTTTAGTGGTACCTACCCCACACCAATTCGTATACAACTACTTGCTATGAAAACAACAGTGACAGGAAGTTTTATAACACCATCAACATACACCGAGTGGATTAAATACGTATTATTGAAGAGTTAGCTGTAAATCTGTAATGTAATGAGACCGCGCAAGCTTACTCTACCAAATAAAAGAATTATAAAAATCAGTTCTTAAACAAATAAGTTATGCCTGAACATATTATATAATACTAGCTTTTGCCCGCGGCTACTTAACTCTAGGAATAAGATTTTTCATGCAAACAAAACCCCCCGTTTTCCCCCCTTAAAGGTCAAATTTCCAAAAACCCCTTCTTAGCGGATGCCTACGTGCCAAATTTCAGCCCAATCTGTTCAGTGGTTTGAGCTGTGTTGATAGACCAATCAGTCACGGTTTCCTTTTATATGTATATATGGCTAGATATATATATATATATTGAGAACCTCTTCCTTTTTTGAAGTCGGTTAAAAATCATTTATAGCTAGAGTGCATCTCATGACAATTCCAATAAGACCAAACACGGGTAGGATACATTGTTTTATTACGGAGTTCCAGTGCCTACCTTCCGGCTTCATCATCAGATCAGTTTGATTTATTTATTTAAATTTGCTTCGCTTAACTATCTTAATCCAGATATCTCATCGCCACCCGTGATATACTAATCATTGAGAAGTTCCGGTGGCCATCTGTGGCCTTCTTCATCAGTTCCACTTCAGTAAATTATACTTTCTGAATGCAAATGATTGACTTGTTGATGAAAATATAAAAATCGCTATATGTATGCCTATAATATTTGAGGAGTTCCCTCAATTACTCATGGATCCCAACATCAGAACTGGATTTTAATAAAAATGAGACCAATCTGGAAGTATATCCTTTCAAATAAAAAAAGAATTTTCCAAATCGGTTCATAAACGACGGAGTTCTGAGGTAACAAACATAAAAAAAAAAAAACAAAAAAAAAAATACAGACGACTTGAGAACCTCCTCCTTTTTGAAAAGTCGGTTAATAATAGATACCGAAAAGAGAGAGAGAGGGTTTCCTTCTATCAGCGAACAGAAAACATAACGTAACATACATTTGCCTTAGTATGTAGAATTTAGCTTGGCACAGTTGTAGATCGCAGTAAACAACTTCTAGTTATTAGTTAGCCCTAACATAATATAGTCAAGGGTCAGTACAATGTTGCGCTCATTATGCGAATATCGCGGGTTCGCGACGTATGGATGACCCTGCGACTGCCGGCGCTCACGACCAGCCACAGGCCGCAGCATTTGTTCTGACAAAAGTACTACGACAAAACTACTACGCGGTTAGGTTTCTTTAAGGGAAATTACATAGTATATGGGTAAGTAAAACTTAGAGACACTGGTCTGTCTAAAATAAGTTGGGGGATATAGGGAAACACCATATTTTGGAACTAAAGAGGTCTTGCATTTGGGTTGTTTAATATTTCTATTCTAGGCGCTTCATAAATATCTTACAAAACATTAATCTTAATTCAAACATAAAGAGCTTTTGTAAAAATCATAAAAGCTTACAAACACAAATTCAATAAGTACTGTACCGATCGGGACTATCGAGTTTTCTTTGAAGTGCCAGTTAAAGGCTTACGTATTGTAAGGTAATGGCGACAAAAGGCTTAACCTTGCAATCTTTAAATAATAATGTATCTTGCGATTATAATTTGATTCAAGCCAGCTTTTATGACCGGATAGGACATTGGAATCGTTCCTGTCTGGCTAAACGGCCCTCGTAAATTGTCGATTAAGACGGTACACATTTAAACGACAAAAGCCCTCGCGTCAGAAACGACCGCCGCGGCAGAGGCTGGTGCTATAAATTTCATAATTAATTTTATTATCGAAGCCATTGCTCGCACGTCGACTTAAAGCGAGATTTGCGATCCAAAGCCACCGCCGCCGTCCGCTTTATCATTAAACGTTCACGATACTTCGCCTGCGCTCCGATTTCATAATGTCCCTTAATGTTCTATAATTGTTTGTGAATAAAAGTAAGCGCCTAAAAGAGTTCGACTACGGCATACGGAGGGAGCGTCTCTGTCAAAAGCCATCGCTGTAATAGAGTTTTCTTTCTCGACCGCTGCGCGGTTATAAAAGCTAACTTCTTTTTCAAAGAAAAGTAATGAGAATTTAACTCAGCGGAAAACGGTCGTCAGGGCTAGCGTTTCGAGAGCAGCGATGGAGAGAAAATATTTTTTACGTTATTCGCGAGGTTGAACGTCGTCGTCGCGATAGTCCGCGCACAGTGCACCCTCACAAAGGCTGCAGCGCCGTGCCGTCGTCGCTCCCGCCTGACTCTCTATTATAAGCTTAACGCCGAATAGAAACGGCTTTAATGCAACTTTATACCCAGCACGGGTCGCGGGTTCAAAGAAAATTATAGTTAACGTCCCGCCCTAATTAACATAAAACTAAAGGGTAAAATTGAATATACAAATAATGATGAGAAACATGGATATTATTAGAGTAGCTTACAAACATTTTCTACCCCGACTTTAGATGAAATTCGCAGATAACACGCTCGTGTTAATCTTAATTTAGACATAATAAGCGGTACATAGGAGGTCGCAACCAAAGAGACCTTTAACTTCGTTAACGCCATATACGTTGACAGTATTGTAACCGCGAATGGTGTTCAGGAAAAACGTGACTTTCTTTAGCCGGCTTACTGTTTATTGTTACTCACAATACTGAGACGGAGAGCGAATGTAGTAGCGGTTTGGATCCAGTCTATTAATTTTCCTTATAATAAGAACCTGTTAGAAGTAAGGGTGACTTGGAATTAGATTGATCTTACTGCAACAATCGTAAAACGTGTAGAGTCTGCCCGTTTTAAAATGAGAGATATATGTGCATACATTGAGTGCATCAGCTGCACAAAAAGGCACAATCTCGCCAAGATAGGATAACAAGATAACAAGCGTGGAGCGGCGGAATAAGACGGATAAAAACAAGACATGGAGCCTACTCGCAGACGTGTACCTTGTTTACTTAAACGAGGCCCACATTAAGTGCCTCCGGAGTAGATTCCGCACATCACCGGTTCGCCGTGGTGCCGGTGGTGCGCTGCATTTGAATCGCCTACATATACGTTTATTCACTACTAGGCACTAGTCTGACTGATGCCGAAAATGTAGTTTTTTGTATTTTTGTCCGTGTATCTGTTTGTCTTGATGTATGTTCCGGATTGACGCAAAAACGGCAGAATGGATTCGGATGAAATTTGGCACATAATAGTACAAGACGGCGCAAAAGTAATGGCATCATGTGAATTGGCTGCAATTTATTGTAAATGAAAAAAAATGGGGTGTGTTTTCATGGAAAGTTTATGTAAAGGTGTAAAATTCGATTAAAAGTCAATAAAAATGATATCGTTCAAATGACGACCTCCTGAGTTGATGCGCATTTATTCTCATATTACGGCATTTTGAATTGTTGCTCGAAAAACATCTGGCTCCAAATTGGTGGTCTTTGCTTCAACTTTGGCTTTCAAGACTTGCAAGTTTTGTGGTTTGGTGTGGTAATTGCGAGATTTCAAAAAGCAGTCTGGTCTCTAATCTCTCTCGAATCTGATCGGCCAGTTCAAATGGGTTATGGGATATTTTCCAACATCCACGTGGGCGAAGCCGGGGGTCAAAGCTAGTACATAAATAAAATAAATATCTGTTTAAGTCCTATAATAACAGTAGTCTTATAAAACAATATTTACATTCAGAGTAGAGATTGGATTCCACTTTAACTTGTGTTTCCATGATAATATGCATTACATTGACAGAAACCGTATTCTATATTCAAATCACGTAATCAAAAGACTTCAACGCGTTTCTATCGATTTACTTTAAAAATCTATGAATATCCCTAAACAAGTTCACACACATAAGATTTTCATTATTCAAATCACGTATATCTCATATTTAACATATTTCTAACAATATCGACACTGCGAACAGAATAGAATATAATAATAGGCTACAAATTATATTTTTTGCATAACCTTATCTAAATTTTCTGACAGATTTTGCTTTACAGTCGAGTCTTATCTCCAATGTTAGGCAATTGCCACCATAATGTGAACATTTAGATTTCTTAATGACAAAACTATGTAAATTGTGGCTTAAATCAGCCAATACCGGATGTTAGGAATGTTCAAACAGGTAGGTAGTAAGTTGACGCTTAAGTAACCGATGTATTATTCAAGGCATGAGTTAAATGTTTATCTATTGTTATCAGTATGAGGCGATCGTGTCATTGCACACGTACCCTGCCCACGGCCGTGCGGTTGATGACAGAGATGCTGTGTACTACTCAAATGAGCTTTAAATACAAAGCTTCCAGCGATTTTAGGGATCTAGGCTCATTTTCGTAGTTATTTGAATAGAAATCCACTGTGGTTGTAATGATACAAAGCAAGAAAGTTTGTATTATTAGCAAACCTATAGTAAAACTTGATTTGACAGTAAGTATTAATTATCCGATTTTAATGTCAATTTGATGTCGTCTAGTATGCTGATCTAATCTGATAAGAATAAGATTATTTATTATCTTCAGATTAACATTCACTTGGTTTTTTATTAGTTTCTACTAGCCGGCGTTATTTTTGGAATAGTTCATTAATTATACTAGTCAATGAATATTTAACACGCTCTCCAAATCTGTACAACCGAGGTAGACATGTTATTTTGAAATATATGTACCGTCGAGAATGTTTAAAACAAGCCAGTCAGTTATTAAAGTGGCTCCATACTGCTCGCCGCGAACTCTTCTTCTTTGACAACTTACACGCATTTCGGTACATTCCCGTCAGCCCACTCGCATAATAATCTGATGTGTGTGTGAGAACTTACGCGTACTCATACCAAAATATGTGTTACTCACCACGGTGTGAACTTCCTTGTTCTGAAGAAAATCCTATCTTATTATAAAACTTAACAAAACGTGCCAAGCATAGAGCAGAGTTATGAACCAACGCTTTTATCACTCCGAAACATGCCACATATATAAAACACCGGCGTCCATTAAGTGCTCGAATAAAACGTACTTTAACAAGCGTCTACGTAATTATTCATTCAATTCTGATGATACCCTCCTATACACCTGTGAAAGCAAACATCAAATCTCACGAATATTGTTAATACAACGAAAATAGCCGAACAATCGCTCATCAAACATTAACAACTCCTGACGTAATAGAAACAGACGAGTGCAGTAATCAACTCTAATAAGAAGGTGAGAAGGCGAAGCGTATTTATTACTTTAATGGAATATCAGCAATTAGGGCCACAGATAGAATCAGTAGCGCTGACAAGGTGCAAACGAGAGTGGTTCGACCGGATGCGTAGGGTCGGCACCCAAACAAGTTACTCACGTCAAAAAGTTAATATACGCGATTGTGGTCAGTACATCCTTCAAGTAGAGACTATAGTAACATGAATAGATGTGACAGCTAATGCTTACTTTATTGGCGTTAACAAAATAAAACAATACCGCCGATGAATTACCATAAAGAATGAGCGGAACGGACGGATTAAGTGAAATACAATCAAACAAGGAGGCGTACGTGCCAGGAATTTAAAATAGATAAAGAGAAGTTCCCGATTCGGTGACTAAGTGTACGAGAAATTTGTTTGTCTCCATTTTTGTACATCGCCATTTGCAAGTTAGATTAACTTAGTGTTCCTTAATTGGACATTTCTAAGTTCTTTATGGCTCCATCATGAAAATTTCTACAGAAAAGCTGTTTTCAGGCATATTATTGGATATAACTCTTCCCACTTTTTTACAATACAGACAGCAAAAACAACAGCAAAGTCAAATTTATTAACAGTAAAATAAAAATAATAAAAAGGCATGACCATTATGAAGAATAAAGTCGGTAGCGAGTGGCGTGTGAGTATTTTAACGCCAAACTATACATTAGGCGCGAAGAATCAGGAAGAGCCGGTACCTGAAGGCGCCGGCACCGTTCAACTGCGCTGACTCAGCAGGGCCGCACTCCCGCGCAGCCGCCATTACCGCGCAACTTATCATTACGCCGCGTCGCGCGCGCACTTCGCACTACCAAAAACACCAGTCATCCGTCCCATTCTGACCAATTAACGAGCCAACTGCAATTTGTAAGCATAAAAAAGCAACCGTGACGAGCTGTCGATATTACGTGTCCTTGTTAACTACTGAGAGTTTTTATTTTTCGATGAAATTCTGAACGGTTTATTGAGATGTCAGTAACCTCGTGCGACCCTTTCAGCTCTCCGTAAAATGTAGAAATTGTATGCCGATCTATTACGTTTACAAATGGAGAACTCAATCTTAAAGCTAAGTTCAGATGGTTAGCGCTTCACGGACGTTTTACTAACGCAGGTTTCATCATCATTATATTTTTTTTTTTCAGTCGAAAGACGTCCACCGCTGGACATAGGCCTTCCCCAAGCATCGCCACTTTGACCGGTTCTGTGCTAATAAACGCAGGCTTACAATGTTCCAATTAAACTGACCTTTGGTGTGTTAACGCCTATCAAGCTTTTGTCATCTGATCGTAACCTTACGTTTAAGTCAAGTAACAATCAGTTGATTAGCAAAATAATTGGATGTCGTTGACTCTTGCAACCATATAAAATATGCACATTTCAGAACGTATGATTATTTAAATTGGAACCCGAAAAGTCAAAATTGACAGTGATGTGATAAACAAATTATACCCGTGATTATCATGCAGAAATCGTAATTATTTTCTGTTTTTTATTGAAAGCACGTAACGGTTTTTTTGGAAACAACTGATTGAATAAAGCTAATTTGAGAAGTTTAATGCCTAGTGACTAAACTTAATAAAGGCTGACACATCAAAATTTTCCGTTTTTTTTTTTTTATTGTTTTGTTTTTTTGTGTCTTGACGCTGCGTGATCCATCGCCGCCCGTTCGAAGTCCACCGCGCACAGGATGGATGGAAAGCAGCACATGAAGTATTTTTTGGCTCCGATGGTGTAATTGCTGTATGGCGTTCCAGTGAGAGGATAAATAAATAGATAAAGGCTAAGCTCTGAAATGGTAACATTAGCAGAAGAACGGTACATTCCAGTATGATTATTGAAATCGTCTCCCCAGATCTGTTTGGGTCCGCGCCCAATCGACCACGCTTAGACCCACCCGAAGAATTATACCAATGTTTTACTACCAATTCAGTGCCATTTGTACAGTTAGGGAAAGTGATATTAACTTATTATACATAGAATATTTAATATTTTGTTATCATACATAATTTATCATGGCAGTCAGTGATTTCGTTTAAAAAACCGGCCAAGTGCGAGTCGGACTCGCGCACGAAGGGTTCCGTACCATTATCTATAAAAATGCCAAAAAACACGTTTGTTGTATGGGAGCCCCCCTTAAATATTTGTTTTATTTTAATTTAATTATTTATTTTTAAAGTCAATATATATGTATATATTCTGTGAATATTTCAAACGTCTACCTGTTGCCGTTATCAATATAGAGCAAAACCGAGCAAAAAAAAATTACGTTTGTTGTATGGGAGCCCACTTAAATATTTATTTTATTAAATTTTTTAGTATTTGTTGTTATAGCGGCAACAGAAATACATCATCTGTGAAAATTTCAACTGTCTAGCTATCACGGTTCATGAGATACAGCCTGGTGACAGACGGACAGACGGACGGACGGACAGACGGACAGACGGACAGACAGACAGACAGACAGACAGACAGACAGACAGACAGACGGCGGAGCCTTAGTAATAGGGTTCCCGTTTTAACCTTTGGGTACGGAACCCTAAAAATGTAGCTTTATAAAGAGCCTCTACCTATAGCGTGCCACTAGCTATAAGATTGTTATGATAATTAACAATAATCTGTGATTTTATGTAATAACGGCGCACGGGTCGATCCGTCAGGTTAGGCTACACTAGCCGGGGTTGGTCCGTGGATGGGTGACCATCTTTACATATCGACACTCTCCCTCCGTGCCTCGGAAAGCACATTAAGCCGTTGGTCTCAGCCGTCATTCGTGGATCTTTGACAGTCGTTACGGGTCGTCAGAAGCCCGAAAGTCTGACAACCAGTCTTACCAAGGGGTATCGGATTATCCAGTTACTGGGTTATGGAGGTCAGGTAGGCAGTCACTCCATGTAAAATACTGGTATTCAGCTGCATCCAGGTAGACTGCAAGCCGACCCCAACATATGTGGGAAAAGGCTTGGGTTTGTTTTTGTTTGAAGGAATGTTTTCTGACTTTTGGAACAGACTATAACTGAAAATAAATCTAGTCTGCAATAACATGGTGCATTTTAGTACCAAATAATCGCAATAGTCTATTTGGTACCTCCTTCCTAACGTGTAATATAAAATCCTTCAAAAATATTTACTTAGCTATTTATTGAGGTTACGACCATCTGTTATTACTAGATGTATCGTAAATCTTTTGACAGCAGCTTTTATGCGGAGGGCCTCCGAAGACGTCAGCTGCCAACCAACCGAATACTCCTCATTGTGCTGTCATCATATTAACTGACAGTACACAAAATAATCTGCTATTCATTTAATATTCATACATACAATTAGTTGCGAAATGCTGCCGTTATGACAATACCATCATCTCAAAACTCGACGTTGAGCACAATTAATTTAATTCACACTCCAACCGCAAGGCATTAGACATTAGATCAGAGATATAATAGCTATTTTCACTTAATTCGATTGCTAACATTTCACACACCACACGAGTGGTATACTGAAGAGCTCTGAGCGTTGGAATGCTACAAATACTCTGCCATATTCTCATTTAAATGTACACTGGTAAAAATGCGAGCTAACTAAGACACATTTTCTCTTAGTTGGCATTAAAATGTTTGGAATCACTATTTATTTTATTTACTTTAAACAAGATAGCATATTTGCCAGAACAAATTCATTTTATTTATATCGACAATGTGACAGGTACAGAATAATCACCGGTCTTTGTTACATCATACATGCTTTGTTTGATTTTACTTCTTCACTTTTGTATATCAAATAATAATTTAAGTTGATGGTAACAACTTGTTAGCATTATATCATTCTTAAACTGGCCAACATTTGAGTTAAATTAAATAACTACCCGTAATTAAACTAACTAATTACTTGACGGAAACATGATAATTTAACAAAGTTCTCCTAGCTTCAGAAGTCAAGAACTTGTTAGGCTCGTATGGAGTCAAGATGCGTGATCACATTAAACAAGATTTTTGTTAAAGCAAATTTTTTTTTTTTTTTCAGTGCGGGTAAAATGAGTTGGTGAACGAATTCTCGGCATTATAACAAGCTGCTCAGCCGCCAGCGCATAGTTTTAAAGCAATGAGTTGCCTACTCAATTGGAGTGCTAGTTAATTGATAGGTGCCGCGACTGTGGATGAATGAGATGTCGGTTACTGGACGCGAGGGGCTCGAAGCATTCAATTTGCTCTAAATCAGCGCGGGGAAAGCACGCTCGGACCGCAATTAAAAACCAGTCGAACACAAGGCTGCAGGATATAATCTGCGTCAACACTCGCAATGACCGTCCAATTTCAAAATATTATTCTACGCGTCCATAAAACGAAACTGGTAACGAGCAACGCCCAAATTAACGGGTTGCTGTGAAACCAACCTTTAATTACTTTATTTGAATTTACATTCAGTTAACAATTTCACCACCAGTTTCATAGAAATAGTTATCACATTTATCGGCTTAAAAATGCAGTGAACACGTGTTAATTTTACAAAAACATAAAATCTCTCCTATATATAGATATGAAAAAGGAGATTAAGTAGAAACATTATTTTGTTGGTATTTACTCGATTTACTTGTACAAAAATAAATCGATTCTTACTTTTGGATAATGGCAACACTGACAGTGTTGCCATTATCTCAGGGCCTTATTACAAAAAAAGGTTTATCTTCAGACCCAGGCTTAAAACATGGAGCCATTATTGAATTTCGAACTTTATTCCGACTATGGTAAAGTACCTAAACACAAAACTGACAACTTAGTACCGAACTAAGTTTTCAGTTTTGTATAAAGAACAGTATTTCAATCACTGTTACGTTCTTATTGCAAAAACTGGCTCCATTGTTTAAGCCATGTCAAAATATAAATCTTGTTTTGTAATAAGGCGGTCAATGTTTAATATAAAACCTACAACTGCCCTCAGTTAGTTCCTTTCTATATTTGCTGCGATAGGTACAGATATAAAACCTTCCCTGTGAAACGTCAAATATAATGAACGTTATTTAAATTCATAGTAAGTACTGCTTTTTAATTCACGCCCTTAACCTAATTTCCTACAACATAGTTAAGTGCAGCTTGAAAAAGTTTTAGTCTATAAAAACTCACCTGCGTATCGTCCTCACTTATTGTATAAGGCATTAGTTATATTTATTTTAGTTTTAATGTATTCCTATAACTACAATCAAACCGTACAATAGCAACCACTGTAACAGATAACAAGAAGATTTCCAATATCGAAGCTGATTCGCATTAACAAAGCTGAGGTGATAACTGCAGACACAATAGATAGAGTCGAAGTCTTGAGACAATTGGAAGCATTGCAGCGTCAAATGAGATGTTCTCAACAGCCAATCTCCCAGTTCAATTTGCTCTAAATCAAAGACACGCGCGGCGTACCGCGTTACGAAGACTACGAAGCTCCTCTAGCATGCAATTATATGACTAGTAATTTTGCAAGCATAATTATAAACGCTATCAGATGACAACGTGAACGATACACAGTATTTATCCTAGGGGTTAATTAATCCTATATCGCGGTTAGCTTTGTGATTCAATTAGAGGATTAAGCGGATTGTGTTTTAAGAATATAATTGAACTTATGTTTGTGGAATTGGTACAATGAATATATTATCAGTCATTATTTTTAACGATAAGTGCTATTGAATATTTTCTAAATCGTTTGATCTCGATTCTTAGCAATCGGCACAAACATAACTTATTTTCAAAGATC
Organism: Tiliacea aurago; assembly: GCA_948098905.1. Taxonomy (NCBI): domain Eukaryota; kingdom Metazoa; phylum Arthropoda; class Insecta; order Lepidoptera; family Noctuidae; genus Tiliacea; species Tiliacea aurago. The sequence continues at coordinate 16,260,913 of OX402587.1, read as the reverse complement.
TGGCCACCATATTTTGGCAATGATTCCAATCATATTTTTTATCTGTTAGGAATTCATCACCTACAGCACGTACTTACTGGCTACTAGTTTTCATGCTTGATTTGAACGTAAAAGAGACATTCTAAAAGCGTTTATTAACCCAGCAAAACGTTTAAAATAGAAACTGGAAAGAGAAAATGTTCGAATTATGGTCAGAATAATACCTTCCACTGACAATGAGTCGTAAAACCGTTGTGTTAAATGGGTAGGAGAAAATCTTTACAAATATTAACGTTAAAGATAATTCGGGCCATCAAGTGTTGCGTGCTCCAGCGAATCTAGAACGCAAAGGAAATCAGAAATTGTTTGGAATAAGTTTTATGTTTCGTAACAACTTCTCTTTCAACTTTAAGTGAAGCAGAGTAAACTTTGTTCGATCATTATATAATAGGTAGAAAATAAAGCTTGTTTTATACTTCAGCTTGTTTTATATTATAGTTTTACCGTTGTTTTATGACTTAACTTACTGAAAATCAGCCTATAATGTTCCCACTGCTGGGACACGGCCTCTTCTCTATGAGAGGGAGTGGGCCGTAATCCACCACGCGGGGCCAGTGCGGGTTGGTAGATGTCACATGTCTTCGATTTTTTTTAAGTTCTAGAACATGCCGGTTTCGTCACGATGTTTTCCTTCACCGTTTTGAGAGCAGTGGTGATGAAATAATTTACACAAACTAAATCGCCTGTCTGGGTGCGAACCTACGACCTACAGCTTGTAAGTCGCGGCCGTTACCACTGAGCCACCACTGTTTTATGACTATTAATTCAAAGATTGGTTTAAAAGTAAAACATGAAATGTGCGTTTTAATCATTAAGTATAATTGGGCTTGAAACTCATACCCCCTTATTACAAAACAAGGTTTATTTTCAGACCCAGGTTTAAAACATGGAGCCATTATTATTGATCTTTGAACTATATTCCGACTATAGTAAAGTTCCTAAACACAAAACTGACAACTTAGTACCAACCAATGGAAATGATTGTCAAAATTTTTAGTGTATTGGATACGAGGGTTTTGGCTACTTTGTATGTGTGTATTTTAATTATGTTTATATTTGTTGAAATGTTCGTTTTGTTTGTGCAGAATAAACAATTTTTCTTTCTTTCTTTTTTTTAGTACCGAACTAAGTTTTCAGTTTGTATCAAGAACGGTATTTCAATCACTGTTACGTTCTTATTACAAACACTGGCTCCATAGTTTAAGTTATGTCAAAATATAAATCTTGTTTTGTAATAAGGCGGATAGATATTTTGTTTTTGAAACATAAGTACCAAAAAAAAATACTTTTCTCTAGTAAGTATCATTTATGACTAACTAGAGTCGTAAAACATGATTTGTTTAAGTTTGTTGCCGTTGTTTTAAAATAGGTACTTACTAGCATGTAAATTTAAATTTCATTCTTATAAAAAAACTGGCCATGTGTGTGTCGGACTACGCGCAATGAAGGGTTCCGTAGTAGGGATAAATTTATCCCAAGAACAAACTTAACATTGTAATTGAAGAACATGTTCTCCCATAAATTCCAACTGCGCATGTGTGTTCGTACGCACAATATTTAGAGATTTACCATATTATTTTAAGACCATAGACTTCTTATAGGATTTCTTATAATCTATATAAGTATAGTACTATTTTGAGTATTTTTATTTCAAAATGTTAGCACAGTAGTTTCGGAGATAAGGGGGAATCATACATTTTCATCTATTTTCTTAAATAACTTTAAAACTATTTTTTTTAAATATAATATATAAATTGAGACCCTTCACAATAAGCACTTTCATTTGATAAGTCACACGGTAACAGTTTGAGAAACTTCTTTTTTGTTTCTTATTTGCCTCCCATGTTCAAATGCATTTAATTACGTTACATGACCGTGTTTGGGTCACAGAAATTCATATTATTATGTGTACTAAATTTCAACTTCATCGGTCCATTAGATTCGGAGCAAATTGGCTGTGACAGACGGACAGACTGACAGGATGCACTAGTGATCCTATAAGGATTCCGTTTTTTACATTCGGACGTACGAAACCCTAATAACTTCTGTTTAAATTACAGAATATTTACGAGTATATGTGCAACCTGCATTTTTAACCAAATAAAAGAAACCCCAACATTTAAGTGCAATTGAAATGAGATAATTATGTTTCTTAAAAAATATTCCTTAAAACCCTCTATAGAAGAGCTTGTAAGGATAATAAAATAAAAAAGGTAAACAGATGTATAGCGAATCACATTTCTTCAGAGGAAGTGTTGTGGTGGGGTAATATTTAATTATCCCGTAGCGGAAACGCGAGGCGGGGTCGCGTTGACCCAACCCGCAAACAAAATGGCCGCCGACATTACAATTACATTCCTTTATCAACCCGCGGAAGTCGCCACTTTAATATTTACCCAAGTTGCAGTTATCAAATTACAGGAGCTGTACTTTCTTTTGTATTTATTTATTATTTAGGAAACTGTTGACAATTCAATTACATATTCTGATTTAAAAGTTTAATGTATGCATACTAACATAAAAAACTACGTTACCCACGGGTGCATTCCTTTGATTCACATTAGGTAGGCATACCATTACGCCTTCAATCAAATACATAAAGCGAACTAAACAACCGTTACAATTGGATTAATAAGCGCATCATAAATTTAAAAAGCTTCGTCGAGGACGTGTGACACGCTCTTATTAAAACTTCAGTGGACCAGACTAGACTTCACAACCAACAATAAATGATTATAAACTCTATTTCCTACGCCATAAGGTGTAAAAGTCCGATAACTGATGAACGGTGTGTATGATACTCGTAAGCTCGATTCTCATCCTAAGTTGGCGTGGATAATCGCAAAGCATTGCAAATGCGCCACTGAAGCTGTGTGTGTCTACCGTTCACATTGATGTAGATGCGATCCAACGTATTGACAATAGTAATTACGTGAGCAACCAGTAATGTTAAATCAGGGTTATTTAATAGGACATTAAAGGAAAGTTTAAAATTGTATGACATACCTAATTAGCTTATTTAATCCTATACATGAATATCAATCAGTGAGAATCAATATTCACATGACTACTAATAGAGGGTGTAAATACTAACATAAAAAAACCGGCCAAGTGCGAGTCGGACTCGCGCGCGAAGGGTTCCGTATCATTATCCATAAAAATGGCAAAAAAATCACGTTTATTGTATGGGAGCCCCCTTTAAATATTTGTTTTATTTTAATTTAATTATTTACTTTTAAAGTAAATATATAATTTCTTCTTATAAATAAATAACTAAATATTTTGTGAATATTTCAAGCGTCTACCTGTTGCCGTTATCAATATAGAGCAAAAACGACCAAAAAAAAAACACATTTGTTGTATGGGAGCTTCCTTAAATATTTATTTTATTTTAGTATTTATTGTTGTAGCGGCAACAGAAATACATCATCTGTGAAAATTTCAACTGTCTAACTATCACGGTTTATGAGATACAGCCTGGTGACAGACGGACAGACAGACGGCGGTGCTTTAGTAATAGGGTTCCCGTTTTACCCTTTGGATACGGAACCCTAAAAACCAAAACGATATAAATTGGAATAAATAAAAACAATTTTTTGGAACACTAACCCTTTTTAGCAATTGTCATAAATTGAGTTTTTAAATAAATCACTATATTTACTTATTCATTAATTAAAACTCTTACTTATGAATATTTTAACTCCCAACTAACTAAAAAAATATTTTGTTAAAAAATATAAGTAGGTACTAAAATTAATACACAGCACAATCGTAAGCCGCGTTGAAGTCTTTTGTATACGCGTCAAAATTAACTGTTGAGAACCAATTCGCCGCTGTATTTTTTAACAAGGCCGATCGTTCACTCACGTAAAATGGCAATAATTTATACTTGTAACTAAATAAATAACTCGACAGTTAAAGAGGGAACATTTCGTATCAATCTTAATTAATACGCAGTGAAGACAGAGCATGAATAAATTGGTGTATTAAAGCGCATGCGATATTTAATTATTGTCGATTTCGATCAACGCAGCCTCCTTGCGTGACATGGACAAAAGGGACAATCTTAAAAGGAGCTGACTTCTGAATATTATCGGGCGCAAAAGTGTTTTCTTAGTTTTGTTTCAATATTCCGGACATTTTTATGAAGTACGAACCTCTAGTATGTTAGTAAAGAGTAGACCTAAACTCCTAAAGATATTTGAGATCTAAGAATATCAGCCAGACTTAAATGAAATAATTGCAATTTCAAATTTAATGATTCTAAGTTCGATAACATCGATGACAATTAGTGGCTTTACAAGGCAGTCATTTATAAATCATAAGATTTTTAGGGTTATTCCACTAGTCCCCATTTTGTATTTGTCATGCGTACCTACTTGACACACAGTTAAATGAATATATTATGCTGCATTTGCACGATAATCAGTTTGGTTTTCGGCCAGGACTGTCCACAGAGAGTGCTATACTGTGTCTTAAGCCTGCCGTCAGGCACTATACGGACAGACATACTCCAGTGTATGGTATGGTTTCCTATGACATTTATGGAAGAAGTTGGAGGACACATTTCCCCACAGAACTTATTAACGTGTTTAAATGAACCATGGTTTGCAGTGCTGGGTGAGCCAGGGAGGGTTGAACTCTCCCGCACTTTTTAACTTATACATTAATGTCAGCGCATTAATGTATATTGTTGCTCTCAGCAGTCATCATGTCGGTTGCCTTATTGATGAATTTTGTCTGAATAGAAGATTCAATGGGGATTAGTGAACTAACCCATTTTTTTAACGCCAGGTTCCTTATCTTTTTAGCGAAAACTTAATTGCGGCTATGTCCCTATTTTCACCAAGACTCTCTCCCTTTTTAATTTTTCACATCTTCCTGCACTCTAATATCCCAAACGTCTCAACACTGGAGCATTCACCAGTACGAACGCGGTCAACACTTATGCGCGGGCGCCTCCCGCGGTCCGATTAAATGCTCCAGCGGTTTGTGTAATGAAGCGAGATAAATCAACGGCGTCACACGCACCGGCTCCCGTGACTCATGACCTTACTCATGCAGTTTGTCATTTCATTTGCACTCGTTACAATTGGATGAAGTCATTTTCTGTTGCAGTGTACACGCACTATAGCAGTGTTTTACTTCTAGTTGTAGTGTTGCTGTCTGATTCTGCGAAAATCTCACCGGTGAAATGAGCCTTTTTTTTTGGGTGGGAAATTATCAAATAACTTCTCTCGCTCTGGGCGGAGCGGGAGGGCGTGTCAGACTTTTACTGATTAAAACCCACCCGTGTTCCTTCCGTTGCCTGTGTGCCAGGGCCACGATACGAGTATCCCTTTCGGACAAACTCGCAACCCTGACAGGCATTGGCCCTAACGGACCCCCTCAGTTGGTGCTGAGAGCTCTTTGAGGCGCGCGTGGAACACAACGCGCTGTCGACCCGGGCTTGACCCTAATCGGACGGCGAGCTACTCATTGCTCACCGTCCGCAAGCCCGCGCCTACGGTGGCCGGATATCAGCCTGTGACTCCTGCAAACCTTGCCTCTCCCTCACGCGTTCCGCCTCCTCCTTCGCGAGCATTACTGCTTCGTAGAAGGAGATGACGGCCTCCCATGCATGCACTCTCGCTCCGAACCATGGTCTGAACCAGGGCCGGACGTGAGAGATCGCGATTGCCGATCGCCTCCGTGAGGACACGGTGGTGCTCCGCCCAAGCCGGGCAGACCTCCACCGTGTCCTCCGGACGATCCACACAGTGAAGTGTTAATAGTGTCAATACCACTTGGAATGACAGCACTTCGCCTTATACCCGAGATACAAGAGCCTAGTTTTTCAAAGCTAGGATAGCAAACTAGAACTTCTGTATACTATCCTGGCTTTCTGTCCTGGCTTGGCACAAGCTAGTGCTATTTACAATCGTGTAACCTAGTAAAATGTAAGCCAATTGCATTGCGATGACATAGTCCGTAGAGTGAAATGATCCGATTGGGTACTATCTTCCCCGGCCACACGAGACTAGTACAAGCCAGGGCGTCTATTCCGAATATTTAGCCGAAACTTCGGATGATCGCTTCGGAGTAGACCCCTGGATAGTCAAATCGCGCTACAAGCGCCCCCCACCACCAATTTTCTCTCTAAAAAATAGAACCCCATCCTAGTAAACTATCCTAGCTTGAGACGCTAGCTTACTACCTTTCTCACTAGCTTACTAGGCTAGAAATTAACCTAGTTCTGTACACACGAAACCAGAGTTACTAGCTTACTATCACTAGTTTACTATCTTAGCTTCGAAAACTAGCCTCGTAAATCTCGGGCATAGGTTTTTTACCGTGAGATTTTTACAGAGTGGACCAACTGGAGCATTGCGAAGATTCCATTTAATTTTCGAAACTTTTCTTTCAAGATCTACGTGTAATGTAGGATGGTAATAAAGTGCATTTATGTTAGTTGATAACCATGAACTAAAGTGTTATATGATAATTTCACTCCCTACTCCCTCTCGAAGAGAGGCGGTCTGAGTCCCAACAGTGGGGACATTATACAACATTATTTTTAGTATAACCGAAACCTGAATATAGATAGATTGTTCAGAATAAAGAACTGAAACGATTTCAATAATTTTTACACCATGTTATATTTTGTCCCAAAAATATTTGTGTAGTGTAATGGAAAATGTTATTACCATTTAATTACTTACAATACAATCGCCGTACGGTTAGGTACCTACTGGCAAATTATTATCAATGAGCGCAAGACGACCCCGGAGGCGCGGGGGATTTGGTGGTTTAGCATGTTTTTGTACGGACAACCCGGTAACATAGCAACCTTATAACTTTGTGATTTTTCATGATACAGTTTTGAAATTATTTATTTATTTTAGTTTTAGGAAAACTTACAGCTAAACAGATACATTTAGTAATAGTTCATAGAAGAAAATGTACATAGATTCTTTACATAAAAATACTCTAGTATTTTTATGTAAAGAATCTATGTTTCGGGTTTCGCATATACTAAAACCAATATTGTATAGGCCGATTATGCGGTATGATAATTCATTAGTAGTGCCGGTTTTAATGTGGTTATCAAGACACTAAACAAGTTTGAATTTTGGTAAGCTTGCTTTTGCTAAAAATTAGAAAATGAGAGTTTTCTCAGCGATGCTCACACTAAATGCATCGTCAATAATCAAACTGTCTAGCTAAGTGTACGTGCTAGGCTAAAGATCAAAGCCGGGAATAAATATCAACTGGACGAGAGGATTCATTACGGCTTACATAGAGAGAGTAGATAGATGGCCTAGTCGCTAGAATAAGGTAAGTCAACTTTTCAAAGCCCTCAACTGACGCGCTTCTGTGACAATTAGTGACAAGATGGATTTAGTCAAATCTCTCTTAGAGCGCTACAAGGTTTTTTTGGCGCGAGGCCAAAGTTGGAACCAACGCCGCCATCTTGTTTTTTCAATACATTTCACAAAACAACATTGCTACAATCTTAACCAACAGCGCCCCCCTGTCAACTTCAATCGAGCGCCAAAAAATCCTTGTAGCAGTTGCAGTGTACAAATTAATCCATGATTTTTATTCGCCATACAAAACAATCGAATCAGACATTCAAGGCCAAAATAATGTCATTAATAAATTAGAGCAACAAATGTGGAGCGTAAATTAGGATAACTGATCAATATAGGGATTACCTACTAAGTTATTAAATATTTATCTATTTATCAACTTTTAAAATACGGTGCATGACAAGTTGCGATAACGAACAGACTAAATCAGATTAATTTAATGTGAATTCATAAACGTATTTATATGTAATTGGCAACAATCTAAATAATGATTTAAATTTAAAAGCAACAAATTCAAAAACGCAATTTAAGATTAAGTACGTAGCCCTCCAACGTTTTAAGTAGAAACAATAAATTCATCGACACTAATTGGTGGTTTTCTCCCATTTATCAGCTCATTACATCACAGTAGCGCGAATAAAATAAAATATGTGTGCGGAGCGGTCCGTGCGCCGTGGGCAGATCATTCGCATGCGATAAGCGTCGGTCAGGCACATCGTAAATTCAAAGAGCAGGCCCTGCCGAACTACAGACCTGATTGTGAGCTTTAATCAGTTGTGTGCCTACTCGCAGACTCGGCCAACGGCAGCTCTGTGTTCATACCACATACCAGTTTCTTCCAGAAATATTTATCATGGCTCGATGAACAAAAAAATCCAATAAATGTTTGGTAACAAATTGTTTACCTACTTATTGTATCTTTGGCTTGAAACACAATTTATCACTACTAAACTAGTTAGCGCCTCATAAACAAAGAGCTTTATTTTTATCGTAGAGCTACAGTTGCTCATAACTAAAACGCTTATGCCATGATTATATATGTTAAACACATCATTGTCCACAACTTACTAAATAAAGTAATTACAAACCGGAAAATTTGCCCACTACAATATTATAATCATAATTGTAAATTATTGTTTGAAAATATTCGGGTGTAATACTTTCACCAAATCTCATGTCCTCATTAAAATTTATGGATATAGTTGTATTAAATATATAAATAGCGGATTGCATAAGCACATTCCGTGCTGTTTTGTTACAAATACGAATGTTTGGAAACGGATCCACAGTACGAGTACAAATCCGAATTTATTCGAGCGGCTGCGCTTTGAAGACGGCTACTGCGTTGCATGCATGCAGATGAGCGAACAACGTTTAATCGTTTAATGGAGACTGCATTAATGTATCAGATTGAATGTTTATTTTTTATTCAAGAAAATAAAATTACTCTTGCCAACTGAGACAACGAATATTGTTATTGGATCTCTCGGATATAGCGCTCACGCAATACAAAAGGAACCTTTTCCATAATACCTAACATATAAACAGCATTGTATTATTATTGTACATAAATCATAAATACAAGCGCTAACGTAGCGAAACATAGTTATTGAAAATGTAAACACAGCAGATGCAAGCTCGTGACTTGTGCACCAGTGAACTTTAAAATCGAAAACATTGTTTCGAAAATTAATCGATATTAAAGCCACGGTATCGATAGCATTTACAAAGCATGCACGCGTGCGGCAGAAGCATTGGCAACACAAACATCGCCCCACAATTCCATTATAACATTCTACAGCACGAGAAAATAAAAGGTCTCAAATTTACATAGCACGAGTGACCCGATCCGAGGCACTCGACGGAAATTCACAAAATTCGCGACGTCTCTTTTCAACGTGCCGCTGCTTTTAGCGATATGAGAAGAGAAAGAGCAAAGGAAATCGATGATGCGGTTCAAGCACATGAGTAAAATGTCATGCAGAACAAAATCCAATTTCATTTTCAAACATTGGTTATGCGCGTGAGTTACAATGCTCGTGCTTGTTGCAACTCATACCTCGGAACATATCGTAGCTGCTTAAGAAAAGTATCAAATAAATAACGTTTAATAGAACTTCCCACTTCAACATAAACCATAGCGTTTATGTAAGTAGAATGGAGTTATAAATTGTCAATAAAACCTATAAGCTAGTGTCGCAACTTAAACAGAATCTGGAGCAAACGTAATGTAAATGTAAATTTTATAGTGCTCCAAGGCTTTGATCAAGCTTTGGCACTGACTTTAGATCTAACTTCAAGATAATTGAGTACGTAATGTGCCTAGCCTATGTAGATCATGTTTGAAGGACAAAATCTTAGGGTATACAGCTATACAGTAATAATAATGAAAGTTAAGTTATTCTTGCTATTTCCTTACTATACATTTCCTTTTAAGGTTATCTTAATAAACTGTAGTCATACTTACTTGATAAACTCCATAGTTTTGTGGATAAATGAGCTTGAAAAACAGATTAAAGACCATTGTTTAATCGCTGCAACTAGTAAATACTCCTTCTGTAGACTGAATACTAAAATTATTTTTTATTTAGATCTTAGAAAACCCTCTTATGTAGCGGCACTCTTTACGATAAATATAACAAATATTACCTCATTTTCTAAAAGGTAGGCTAGAACTAGTCTGCAATATGAAGTCATCATTTCATAACGCAACTACTAAAAGGGTAGTAGAACGACAAAGCAGACAATGTTATCTCTATGTCAATCTATCGATCACGCAATTACCTAAAGTGTTGCGCAAATGCACGCGATATTTTAGCAGGCATTAACCGGACCACGTAACACATAACCATGGCAATTAGTACATAGACCGGTGAGCGACAGCGTGCCTAAACCGATTATATCCAGCTTTATCGCGGGATCGCCGGCGTGCAGCAGTCCCAACAATACACGTGAACAGATTCCTGCGCCATGACCGACACGCAGAACAAACCAGATCAACAAACTGCACGACTAAACTACGCCTTTTCGACCATTTCCAACCGGGCTCCGGACATTGCGAAAGATACCTATTTGCTTATCAAAGCACGTTCCTGCAACTGGTATTGTTGCACACCATTCTGTAATCATAATTCTTGTAAAACATGACAGTCTACCACAGTAGTACAAACCAAATAGTGACTAAGATTGATAGAGGACTAACTGTTACCACACAAATAATATCTAAGTAAACAAGGTAGCCTTCGGAAGTTGCGTACTAACGGCAATATTTTACAGCACCCTCGTCGTGCAAGCAAAAATTGCATTAACATTTTTTGAGAGTCACTAGTCGAAACGATGACGAGGACGTTTAGCCTCACCGTTGACAGTGAAAAATTATGACTCCCAGGTCGGCGTAAGCAATGCGATCGCTCGATAGTTCTTAATGTATCGCTGTCAATCGCATGTTTTGACGTGCGGAATCACTCCTTACTATCTGAGAGCCGCTGCAGCCTCTGATGGCGCAACCTTTGCTTAGTCATCACCAGTAATAGAAGCGTCTCCCGGACGTCACTTTTGCAATTTATATTACTTCTGGTATCCTTTCAAATCTATGTAGTTAACTTTTCCCTCAGTAAATACACTTACATTTAAAGTTAAGCTTTGCAAGAAGCTTCCTAACAGATATTTCCACACTCATAAGTAATGTCTGCAACATTTACGTCGGTTAACGATTGGAAAGTTTACGTAAAACCTATGAATAGACACATAAAATACTCCACTATGAACCTTAGCAAAGCGCCCTACATGCAAATCAAGTCACGGTTCGACCTAAATTACAACTCGAGTACTTCTAACTGTGACTGACTCAGTGTAACCAAGTAATGAGCCAAATTATGTCCATCAGACAACGACACCACCGTAATTATGTAGCAAATGATGCCAAATCTAAGTTTTTGAGAAGAACAACTCTATTATAAAGAGATTTGGCGATGACGATCCCGTATAATATCACCATAAGCGTTGTTTAAACAAAACAGCTCACGTAATTACACGAAACTGTTTCCCAGTAATACTGCGAGTAATCAAATACAAAATTACATTTTCGAGAAAATTTTATTCACATCCTGGTAGCTGTTAAGTTTTTTTTTTCTAAACGTTTTGATGTATACCTTAGATCAATGTGTAATATTGAACGTTAGTTTTTGTAAAGATTACTCCGTCAAACCCCATGGGAGTCATAGAAGACGGTAAGAATAGAATAGAATACTCTTCATTATGTACGTAATAAAAGTTACAGATATAAATGTTTAAATTTTACATAGGGTGACACAATGGGTGGTCTTTAATTAAGTAATTATATAAGGAGGGTCAGCAGCTTGAGCAATGACTACATCTAAAACATAAAGATAGAGAGAGAGACATATAAGATAAAGAGTATTTTATTCTATTCTAACTGATATCAACATTCCACCTATCACTTCAAGTTAATTATAATTTTAGTTTGTGGGGGAAGAGTTTCTATAGTTTACATCTACTAATGGATTATTTTTAGGGTTCCGTACCTCAAAAGGAAAACAAGAACCCTTATAGGATCACTCGTGTGTCTGTCTGTCCGTCTGTCACAGCTGATTTGCTCCGAATCTACTGGAACGATTAAGTTGAGGTACAAATATGAACTTCTGTGACCCAAACACGGACGTGTTTCTTAAATAAATTAATTTTGAATATGGAGGTCTCTTTTGGGGGGCAAATTAGAAAATTTAAAAAAAAGTTTTACTCCCTGTACTGTGTGACATATCAAATGAAAGGGCTTGTTTTAAGGATTTCATATATATTTTTATTATAATTTGAAAATACACGCTTTTGAAATTATTTAAGAAAATACATGAAAAATTACCATTTTCATCCCCTTATCTCCGAAACTAGTGAGCATAACATTTTGATAAAAATACAGAAAATAGTTCTTTACTTATAGATTACAGGAAAACCTATAATAAGACTGTTATCTTAAAATAACATGGTAAATCACTCTATATTGTGCGTACAAACTTACATTTGCAGTTGGAATGTATGGAGGATCATGTTTTTCAACAACAATTTTAAGTTTGTTCTTGGGATAAATTCATCCCAACTACGGAACCCTTCATTGTGCGTGGTCCGACACGCACTTGGCCGGTTTTTTTTTTAAAAAGGACCGATCTTTATAGCTGAAAACCTTTTCATGCTTACTGCCCTGGTTAAGTGTAAAAGGTAAGCAAGTTATCGTATCATAACTAATTTGTTTATATTAAAGACCTTGTTAATTATTCTATAGTTTCAGGATCAACATCAAGTACACTCGACGTGAAGACGAATAGTAAATCCCGCTTTCAAGGCTGTTATTAAAATTTCTCCTATCCTAACTTGCATTTATTTTATACGAAGACATGGAATAAATTAAGCAACAATATGGTTATATCTCAGTACAATTATTCGTGTGTTGAACAAGCCCGTAGGCTGTACGACAACGCGCGACGTCGGCGCTCTCACGCAAATGCCAGCGTTATGAAACCGCTACGAGGTTGGAGCACTATGCCCAAACACCATTACTCTGAGACCTATATAGTTGTACTCTTTCTCCCTTTCCGAGCTTAGTCGCAGAAGCGGTAGAGGTCATCTTAGGATGGTACCGTAAGAGTATTGTTATATTACCGGCATTACGTTCTCCAAGAGCGCTCTATGTGTCACAGCGTGCTCCAGTTCTGTGGACACGCCGTGTATTGCCGTGGGAAGTGGTTGCGGACAGTAATTGTACTCTATGTCATCAAATTATTTTGAATTAAGATATCGCCTCAACAATGCGACAAGCTTGAAGTAATTTACTGCCGCTCACATTGAGGTTAACTGAAATAATGTATCGTGAAGCTAATTTAATTCTAAGAAAATCGAGTGAGTCAGAATATGAAATCAAAAACGTCCGCGAGATTGTTGGGATTTAGCTTAAATTGATGTCGTTACAAAGTGTAATCATAAAATTGTTTTAGTAAATCGATTTTAGTATCTATACAGCAAATGTCAGGGTACAGTATAATTTATCATCATTTGCAGTTCAAGCAATTTAAATAGTTGAACTAGTAAAATTACTCAGTGTTTCAGTGTACGGTCTAGATATTCAATCAGCGTCGGCTTTGTCAACCGATACCTGGAGGTGCGCGTGCGCAAATCAATTTGCTCGCGATCTCGATAGCGTGAGATAGTCAATCTCTAACGAGCTACCGACCACCGACTATCTACTCACCACTTACTTTAAGTCTACCCATTTTAACGATTAAATGTTATTCCTGTCTTTTCTCTTGAAGAATTTTCGCTATCAGATGGAGGCTACGATGTTATAACAAAATTATACAACATTAGTTTTTGTTTACACTAAACCCGAAAAGGTGTCATTTACTCATCATTTTGAACCACTTTTTCTATGGGACCAACCCTAAAATCACGAAAAAAAAATCAGCTGTTCCATACATTTTGTCGATTTCGAGAGACGGCATGGTTGGCGCAGTGGTTAAGCGATTGACTGCTGTGCTGCGTGTCGCGGGTTCGATTCCCGCACGGAACAAATATTTGTATGACCTACAAGTAGCTGTTTCTGGGCTGGCTGTTTGTGTATGTGAGTTTAAATGTTTGTAAACGCACCCACGATACAGGAGAAAATCCTAGTGTGGCGCAACGTTTTTTTTTTAAAGATTTTGTCGATTTAAGTGAACACAAAATTAAATGTATGGGACAGCTGATTTTTTTTTCGCGATTTCAAGGTTGGTCCCATAGATTTTTTTTTTTTTCAAAATGATGAGTACAATGACCCCTTTTCGGGTTTAGTGTAAACAAAAACTAATGTTGTATACCGAATTTCAGGATTAGACATCTTTAAAATCACAATTTAGATTCGTAAGTGAAAGAGAAACTGAAAAAGGGGGGCTTGTGGCTAAGTAACAACAGCCGTACGAGTCGATCGATCAGGTTAAGCTACGCTTGCCGCGGTTGGTCCATGGATGGGTGACTATCTTTACATAACAAGACCCTTCCGTGCCTCGGAAAGCGCGTTAAGCCGTTCGTCCCGGCTGTCGTTCGTGGATCTTTGACAGTCGTTACAGGTCGTCAGAAGCCCGAAAGTCTGACAACCAGTCTTACCAAGGGATATCGTATTACCCAGTGACTGGGTTGTGGAACTCAGATAGGCAGACGCTCCATGTAAAATACTGGTATACAGCTGCATCCGGTTAGACTGGAAGCCGACCCCAACGATATATACGAATAATAAGAAAAGTAAGAATAAGAAAAACTATGAACGTATTCATTTAAATATTATAATTTGTAATAACTAAAACTATTTAATAATCTTAATAATTTCAATTCCAATCATTTCAATAATTGCATTTAGTCAATTTTTTTTTTGGAAAAACTAAATTCTTAAAATCTTAAAATTTTAAAATTAAACTTAAGTAATGATTAATGATTACTAAAATACATAATGCTTATGTATGACATGTAGTCACTATGGGTGAAATGTGTATACAGGAAAAGTTTTTATCCACTGCGCAAATTTTGACAAGTTAAACTTAAACGAGTTTTATTAAACATATATTTTTTATTTTGATACGTCTTAGTACAAAAAACAAAAAATATCGTTAACGAAAGATGTTTACTTTAAAAGTGGTTGTATGGCTACCCGGCGGCGCGCGGCGATGCGGAACGCGCGAAAGTACCTACCTATCAGCTGTGCGCTAGCTCGATTCGCCGGCGTAGGTATTTACGTGGGTTACAATGTACTGATCGCTAATTTTATCAGGTTCGAACTAGACTTTTTTATGTTTAGGCCGTGACCTGTAGTTATTTGAAGAGTAATTCCAATTTTTCCTTCATACTTTAATGGGCTTAGGATGGAATCTTCGATTTCGATCGCCAGTCGGGGTCTGCCAGACCTTCGTGCATGATTCGGGGTTCTGAACTGTCCGTGATCAAGCAGCCTTTGAGTGGCCGCTAAAATGGTCCTTTCATTAGGGACCACGGGGTTAAGGATTCCATGGGCTCGCATTCGAGGTATGCTCTCCATCGCATACATTCTGCGAGCTGCTCGCAAACTTTTATCACTCAGTACATACACTCGCACCATCTCGTAAAACTCGCGGTTACTGAAGTCCGACATCGTGACCGGTAGCACGGCACACGTGCGGCGCGGCGCTTGCGCGGGGAATCGATTAGACGCGACGTCACACGACAGCGCGTGCGATGAGCGAACTGTCGGCCACAGCGCCCGGCGCACCCTGTCACCCGGGAGGGGTTTCACCCCCGTGCAACACCGCCGCTTGCGCCGGCCGCCGCGCGCGCCCATTGATATTATTACGAATAGATTGTGTCCATATTTTGCTGATTTAAAGTAGGATAAAAAAAAGTATTTATTTTTTTATTTATTTATTTATTTAAAACATGGAGGACTTACAGCTAATAAAAACAGACAAAAATAAAGAAACCTTAGTCACTAGAAAGCCAATTACAAATCCTCACTTATAGACTTATAATAATAAATTATGGTGTGAGCAAAACAAAAAAACAACACACAAAAAAGCACATCGCCTTAAAATGTAAGAAGCAATATAACACATACGTATTGAATAAATAATGGAAATTTGTTCTGTTACTGATATTGAACCACCAAAAAAAATTTGCGCACTGGTTAAAAACTTTTCCTGTATATATTGTATGTACAAATCCCTGAAATAAAATGTTTTTTTTTTTTTTTATAGCTGGGAAAGGCTGGGCAGATGATGATGATGAAGTGAAAGAGAAAAGTTCCTGTGAACTAAATGAACTTAGCTGATACTTCACATGTTTTTCATTCGTTTCCCAATAAGCTAGACTACATTTGCATTTGAAATATTCTACCGCCCATTATATAACATAACATCACGCCTGTAATCCCCGAAGGGTTAGGCTCAGCACAGACAGAGAGGAATAATCCCCGCGCGGTCTCGGGCATTTTCTTTACGGATCGCGTATCTTCGAGGACGCGCGAGCATTTTTTGTCAGGTTCAAGCATTTATGCACTTTATTGTTATAATTTTAAAGTTTATTTTCAACTGCTTTAATAAAATCCTCTCCGCGGCGCTCCGTTCTGTCTGCGCTGAGCCTTAGGCAGAGTTGTACCTATGTACACCCACATTTCGCCAGTTATGTTTAAGTCCCATGTAACAGGGGGTGAGCTTATTGCCATCAACCGGACACATCCAGACTACGCCCATTTTGTTTAAAGTAAACCTATTTTACCTTTAAGCGTTAGTGCATGAAATAATTCTTGAATTCAATTATCTTAAAATATCATAGAGAATAAATTAGCGACAAGAAGCAGAACTGCATAACGTATAGAGATACAGCTGCCAGTCACTTTCATTTCTCGCGTGAATAGAATCAGTTTTGTCGGTGCTAGCGCCTTAATCGTTATGACTTACACAATTTCTGAAACCAAGGGGTCTACTCCGAACATAAATCTGAAGTATCGGCCGAATGTTCGGCCGTTGCTTGACTACGGCTAACCATGGCAGAATACGGCGAAAAAAAAAATACGACAGTCACAGAGATAAGCCAAAGTCAAAAATGTGACTTTAAGTCGGGTAAGGATTCAAAGTCAAAAAAGGAAATTATAAAACGGCCGAATGTTCGGCCGTTTTATAATTTCCTTTTTTGACTTATGATAGTTCGGATTAACGCTTCGGAGTAGACCCCCTGAGGTTTGCCAATATGGAAATATTTAAATAATATTCAAATAACTATAATTCATAGAGTTGACACTGTTTTCGATAGAATGAGTGATTAAGTAACGCTTAAATACTATATAAATCAAAAGAACATAACGAAACATTCTCTTTTGACACACAGCCCAGATACACATTGCGCAGAGCTGAAACGCGCCCAAGAAGCCTACTTAAAAAGACATGGATGTGTAATCGAGCAAGAAAAATGCGGCGTCACAATGAACGACAAACTGTACGGGGAAACTCGGAAGAAAGTGATGATTCTTTTCACACGTAATCTGTTTACGGCTGAAATACAAAATTATCTCCCAAACATATGAAGTTTGCCGGCGAGCAATCAATCATAGCGACTGGAGGGGCGCGGAAAGCCGCAGACGCGAGCACCTAGTGAAGGCACTCTTATGAAAGCAACGAATAATACAGCACGAATCAATCATAGATTTTGCGACGATCCATCATAAATTTTCATTGAAAAAAATAACCATGTTATTATATTTCAATACGTAGCCAAGGTTGGAGAGGACTTTTACGTGTGTAGATATAATTCATTTATTAATAATGTTTAAGCTGCATAAAAATGTCAACGAAAATACTATATAGGATTTTTTTTATAAAATCAAGGAAGATAATAATTCTAAAATAATTGTGCGCAGGTGCGGTACAGTAGCAATAAGCGATCTCACAAGAGATTGAGCTCTCAGGCAGCGTGTCTTCACGAATCTGCCAATTCGATCTCGCTTCCGCGAAGAGCGGCAGCTATTCCAAACCAGTCAACGCACGACAAGTGCACAAAGGGCGTCGGGACGTGGCATTGTAAAGTGGCTTTAAGTAGGCACAACTTCCTCTTCGGCTCGTAGTGTCGATACCTACGGGACGGAGCGGAGGTCGGCACTCGCTAAATCTGCGATTCACTTATGCAGCGAAACTTAGCAGCGAAGGATAAGTCGTGGGACGTTAACACCGGAGGGTTTTGTTCTGTTTTGTTTCGACATTTACTCAATTTTTTTTTCTGAATTCTTTTTCCATAGCGTGTTTCTTTTCTATGGGTCAACTGAAGCCTCTATAGAAATGGAAACTGTTATTAGTATATGTATTTTATATGCTCTAACTACATGACTCTCCTGAGCTCTTGGTCTTTGTTTTAGAAGGGAGATTGTCAGTCAGCAGTTTCGTAGGTATAAGTAGTTCACATTTTTTATACACACATATACACAAAAATATTGACACTAAAAACAGTAAAAGCTTGATCTAAGCCCAGCTGGCCGGCTATACTAATTTAACTTGGTTAGCTAATTTATCCGCTATTTAGTCGGCGGTAAACGTGAGATCCATATCGCGTTTACTGAAGTTTAAGCTCGAGAGGCGCGCATCGAATTCGCGGCAGGCGGGCCACTCGGATTACATACACGAACTACAATTTACCTACTACCTTAATTATGTAACTTAGTAGATAGAATCATTTTTATTACAACCACCCTGCCCCGCGTCAAAAGGTACCTCCGTTTAAATTCGGCCACGTAGGTCATAAAGCTCCAGGATTTTAACTGCTGCTAACATAACAAGTAGGGATGCCTCGATACGCCTTTTTGCCGATACGATACCGATACCGATACTCTTATAAATATATCGGCGATATCGATACGCTTATTGAATTCAAAAATGAAGGTAAAATAAATAAAATGCATTTCAGGTTATTTTTTTTAATTATAAGGTATAAAAAATATAGACAGGTTGAGGTTAGTTACTAGTTGTAGTAATTAAAATTAACATTGATAAGATTTTTGTTAGTATTCTTAAGTTTTGCGGAGAAATGCAATTTCGCAAATCTGTTTGAATAAGCCCTGCGGTGGAGAATAGTCTCTCAGATGCGACAACTCATTTGGATACTAATGTACTTCTGCGACATTTTTTTCAAGTTTGGGTATAAGACGTCATTGCGCCAGCAAACGAATGGATCTGCGTCTTTCGATATAATTATTAGGAGACCTTAGGTATCTCTTGACTAGACGAGACAACACGCGCGTTTAAATTACATTTTCAAAGCGCGAAATTTGAAAAGTATCGTTGAATCGACCATAAAAATATCACCGATATATCGGCAAACCCGAAGTATCGCCGATATATCGGTATCGGTATCGGATGCATCCCTATTAACAAGCCATTTCGTGATGCCATATTATGCATTCTTCGAGGAGTGCTCTAAAGATTTAGTTTATACAAAGAAATACGTTTGAATTACACATAGCTGAGCGTAATTACTTGCACCGCAACTCTTGGTGTTAAGTCGCAAAACAAATGCCACGATTTCTTACAGATTCGGTGATGGGAATTGTGTCCCACCAATCCTCCACAACGCATCGATAAAGTTAAAAGTATGAATCTTTTATTATTCCACAAAAGTACGTTTGAACAGAATTTTAATTAATACGAAATTATTATCAAAGTTATATTCCTAATCAAGAAGCAGCGGTGGCCGTAACTCTATTCAAAATTCGCAGATATACTGTAACCATAAGAGGAAGTCACGGGTGTAATCATTGCCATCTCACGGGCTGTTGCTGGTGCTGGTTGCGGGAGCATTTAAATTATCGTGGAGTTAGATCCGCGCGCCCATAATCACACCGTTCATTTGTAAGCTAGCCAGCTAACAGTACAGCGCGGCCCAACGAAAGTATCGCCATCAGATACCGAGGGACGTTCAAGTTCAATATTATTCAGAACTGAGAAAAACAATCGTGGCTCGTTAAATTGCGATAGCGAGTACGCGATTGTCCGCATCGAGTTCCTTACCTTATACTCCTATCTATTGAATTCTGTACACAGTGAAGTATACAAGACAGCCTATTCACATTATAGTGTCTAGATATACAACGTTTTGTATAAAGTTAGATCAAAACGCAGAGAATAGATCAAACGCAAACCAAACCAGATACGCCAAGCTAGCAGTCCTAATTACGATTGAAGTTGGAGCAGCTACTAAAAAGGCCTTTACCGTCAATGTATCAATCTGAGGAGGTTGATAGGCCAGAGCGATCAGACCATGCTAATGAGGCCGACCGGTTAAAAGGGACAATTGCTTGCCAGCAACTGTGAAGCTATCTTTAAGACATTTAAAGGCTGTATTTCTTGCGCTCCTACGTAGACGGGAATAAGAATGTTGTTAGACGTTGATTAATCGCTTTCTAACTTCGAACAAGGTTAAGAAATTGTGCTACTGTGTAGTGAATTTAAATTGAAAATGTAAATCCTGGCCTTAATAACAAAAATAGGTGTATCAGAATCAGACTGAGTAATCGTTTCATTGTTTAATGAAGTGAAGAGATTACAAATGGGTGAAACCAGATAGTCCATTTGTCGCTTAAGTTAATTTCCTGCTAATAAACTTTAACAAACAGACGGCTCTTGTCGTGAATGTCTTTCAGTTGCGCAAAGCAATTAGTGCGACATTTGGCGCCGACTTACAATGACTGGGATCGAATTAAATGTTACTGTGTATTAAGCATTGACTAGAGATTTCAACCTTTGATGGTATAAAATTAATTGTGTAATGTGTTTTCGGTTGAGGAAACGGGATCCGGATGAAACTATCAATGATTGATATCTTATTTAAAAGTAAACAAAGTGCAAATAATTTCGTATGCAGAAAATGTAACATTCAATATAACAAGATAATACAAGCTCATCGATTCGATAAATCTACTGCTACCACTATCTAGGCAGAGCATACAAATACGAAATTGATTGCTTCGTGTGGCGAGTGACATTTCAGTATCTGTGAAGAGGCGAGCGCTAGGTGTGCGCGGGGAGGGGGGCAGTCTTCACACTGACATTTGAATAGGTCTGTCTCGGCATGTACCGGCACCCAGCGACGGCCAACGAAAGGCGACAATGTTGAACGAACACAGAACAACATTCCCATTGAAAAGAAAATTTACTTTTATTCAACGGTTGACAATAGTGCGCCTTATTTTTCAACATTTCTGTTTGGCAAAAGTTAGTATTTCTTCGAATATTTTTTAATCCCAACCAACTGGTACTTATTTCTACAATTAATACTTTCTTTTCCGAGCATAAGATCTATAAAACTGTCACTTAGGTATCTCGCCAGGTTTTATTAAAAAGATAAAGGTATAGTTACTGCGATTTCTGCAATGAACCAAACAATACATTGGCTATTGCACAGATAGTGGCCCTTTTCTAAAAATAATCATCGAACAAACTATTGTGTAAATCCGGTGCTAAAACGGTTTGTTTAGGTGGTAATTCGAATGTCTCCGATTAATTACAGCTACGTGAGCTTACATAGCGCAACACATTTGAACCATTAAATGCGTCATAACGCTTCTGCATTAGATTATCTGAACGCGATACGTGTTCTGAAATAATGTTTCAGCTCTGGATACGTGCTGCTAAAAATTTGGTAATAAAACATCGTTATGGAAGGTTCTATATGTGACCGCTTTAAAAGTTAAAACGGTATAGCAAAGTCGTTTTAATATAGAATTTTAAGTAATTTCAAACAATATGTGGTTAAGTTGAATTCAATCAAACTTATGAGTACTACTCAAATCATAGTAACTACAAAACTTTAAATATCTTAGTATCGAATCCAACGTAACGTCATTCAATTCCAAGATGTTTTATAAGAAAATATTTTATATCCGGATCGCTATAATAGTTTTCAATCAAAGGAAGTCAGTTTAACAGTGTTAGTGCTACACGAAAGTTTTGATATATATATATATTTGGTTTGGATATTTAATTGAAACATAAATCTGTCATATATCATGTCTACAAGTATTTGTAACAAACAATGCAACATCATCAAAGGATATATATTTTTGTAACTTTCAAATTTATACATCTCTTTGTAGTCAACTGTACAACGTTTTAGCTTCACGTATTTATTTTAAGTTAACTACGTAGTGTCTCATCTATACCTAATAGATTAAGGTGCAGTGACCTATGCAAATGTATGTAGCAAAGCCATCCTCTCTACTCACTCGCAGTTTCAGGATTCCTTGGCGACTATGTGAGAACTTTGCGAAACAAAGTTTCCTGCGAATTGTTTGTATATATTTGTATAAGAAATGAGAAGCAAAACAGGAAATGTAAACCTTTTTTATGTGAATACCAGGCGCAGGTATTATCTAGCAAAAAATATTCACTCAGATCTAAGATTACCAGAAGAAGCTAGAATGTATTAAATTATGGTAACGGACCAGCACCTTCTTACCCGACAGCAAAGACAGGGTTATGTTTTTGACAGTGGACAGTGAATCAGTTCTAGATAGGCATATATAAACAGGCTTCTCAAAAACATGTTTGATGCTTTTGGTGATAACAAAGCCAGTAGTTTCAACTCGTCAAGAAATTTGGAAGACCGAGTTTTAGTGAGGCATTTAGGAACTTCATTCAATAAGATTAAAATAGTTAGGTATTATGATCGATTGTTACCTACCACTCCCGATGAATGAGTGATCATTATCGATTTCACACTTACCTACCAAATGACTTCAGATGCCACCCACATATTTGATCAAGCTCGTGTCAAGCATTGACAGCTGATAATTAAAAAAACTGACACGCGTATGTCGCGACTCGGTCGCCACATGTAGATACCTACACACCTTGTCCTTATGATTACCATAAAAAAGATAATCTAAAAAGTTTAATTAAAAACTAATAACGGTATGTGCGCGTTCAATATGCTCCGAAAATGATACGGAGCCACGTGTCGCGATATAAAAAACTTTATGAAGCTTTCATCTGCCGTTTTTATTAGCCTATACTAAGTTTAATTAGTAAGTAAGTATAAACGAGAAGACTCGACAGGATTAAAACAATCTTGATCCATTAACGATACATTTGGGGTATTTATCAGTCACGTCCGAAAATGTCTCAAAACAAAATGTATTATTACCTTTCCGACTAACATTAGTCGTAAACATAGCGACTAATTCGTCCTAGTTACGGAAGCGTATCGGCAATAAACATGCAAATACTCGTGGCTATACACGGGTCCCTCCCGTGGGTCCCGGGCCCCGGCGCGGTGAGGCCAGGGGGTCGCATTCACCACCTGCACAGCTAATTGCCGCGCCTCCTAGTTGTAAACAGTTACACCCCGCTTTCAATATAATAAATAACTATTCTCTAGCTATTCTCTGATCAATGTATTAAATAACTATTAAAGCTATACAAGCGACTACTTGGCTCTTTAATCGATATTTATGAAGTTCTGTAAATTAAATGATACTCAGACTTCAAGATATCTCAAAAACTAAATTTGTCTAATTGGTTTTGTTTTCGCTATTTAAGGCTTGTCTGTAATTAAACACGCATTACATTACCGTACCATATGACTTTAGCTATAAAACACACAACAGTAGAGTTCTTTTCCACAAAAACCTAAAAATAACTTACATAGGATGTATTTTGACAAGTACCGTATAACAGAAATCACCAGCCTACAAGTATATCTGTATGATATTGAATAGATAATATAATAGAACCTCCGACTACGTAGCAGAGAATCAATGGGCAGGCGTGACCTAACGCCAAAAGGCAAATTGCTATTGTTTATAAACAAGTCGCGAACATATTGCATGAAACAATACACTAGGAAGTTACTACAGATTTGTATAAATGCATGTAAATAGATAAGTTAGAGGGGCATGAATTCCAATATAATTAAAGTGAACGGTGTTGAATTAAACCTATGTGGCCTATTTGGTTGTTGATGACATTTAAATATTTCTATTATAAATCGAAATATCAAATGATCAAGTAGGACCAAATACATTTTACACCTTATTTAAAATTCATCACGACTAAATATGACAATCATGAGACTATAACCATTTTTGACGTCTGTACCGAAATAGAAGGTAATTATGATCATGAAAAACCTATTGAAGGATGTGTCAATGTATATTTACTTCCGTCACGGCACGAAAACGATTCTTCGTGCGTAACGGTCACGGCGGACCTGTAACAGCTTGTATTATATATGTCGACACTAGACACCTTTGTAATACAATCTAAAACAAAAGCAAGTACTGGCTACACAACCAGTACTTGCTATTGTTTTACATTGCAATACAATATTATAATTTTGTTAACCGTACTTGCTTTCAGGTGAATCCAGGTTGTATCTTCATCAATATACAACATTATTTTTAGTATATGCGAAACCTGAATATAGTTTGTTCATAATAAGGAACTGAATCGATTTCAATCATTTTTACACCGTGTTATATTTTGCCCAAAAAATATTTAAGTGTGATGGAAAATGTCATCACCATCTAATTACAATACAATCGCCGTACGGTTAGGTACCTACTGCCAAATTATGATCAATGCGCGCAAGACGACCCTGGAGGCGCGGGGGCGCCCCGTTAGCATGTTTTTGTACGGACAACCCGGTAACATAACTACCTTATAACTTTGTGATTTTTCATGATACAGTTTTGATGATAGTGTACATATAATACATTCTTTACATAAAAATACTAGACACGTGTTTCGGGTTCCACATACCTATACTAAAACTAATATTGTATATGATTCGCGACTATAACATAATTATATGCATTCAAGGCTCGTACAGACTGGTGCGATATCGAGGGCGCTACGCGACACTAGTAGCACAATTTCTTTGTCGGTGCCTGTCGCGCCCGCGATATCGAACCAGTCTATACAAGCCTTTACAGAATTATAATCATCAGATTCTAATGATTATAATTCTATAAATACATATCTGTTATAGTCGCTAATCATAAATTGATCAAGATACAACCTGATACTGACCTGCAAATTGCAAAAACGTAAGATCATTTTAATTTTGCGGGGTACGCCTGCGGATTCACCTTAAATTAGTTTTTTAATACGATTGCAATGTTACAAAGTTAAGTTAGCATCAATTTATACCTAATGCTATAAACTATTGAAATAAAAATACCAGAAACAGTTCCACTTTTAGTTATTTTACTGAATTTACATGTTTTACAGCTGCAGAACCGACGACTTCAGATTAAAACTGGCCATAAATATTGCATTACATGCGCTGACGCAAAATTATGTCATAATAAAAATAAATGTTATAGCTGTCTCATGAGTCGAGATATGTTAAAACAGTCGTTAAAATATTAGAATGGGACTCAATCTACAAGACTGTCAGCATAAACCTCGAACATACGTGTATTATTATTGAAACACGTCGATTAGAGAGACTGGCCAATTACCATCCATAAGGCATTGTGGAGAGTTTAGCGCAGCGATGCAACCAACAATTTCTATGTCGACGGTATTGAGTTACGATGCAGCGAGCTGATGCTTTATTATCCGGTCCATCTCTTCCGCCCTTGTTGGTCCACGATCACTCGTGTCGCCGGCATAACGGTCCGTCCGATACGTCCGCATTATTAATCTTACCATTGTATTAGCCAACAACATCTCACAACATATGCGCATTGATAACACTAATGGTAAACCCGCTTGTTTAATGCAATCAATAACTTCGATTACAGTTAACTGACACCTCCTACCATACTGACGGGATCTATTCGATTTATCAAAACTTGTATGTTTAGTTTAGTTACCTTCGGGACAGTTCGTTAGTGTTGACCTACTTTATGAGAAGGGTGGAAGCGAGCACAAGTGTGTAGTTAGGATATTCGTCGCGTGCCCGCCCACCGTCATCATCCAGGCGGCGCGCACTGTTCACCTACCCTCTCTCCAATTATGATAACCATCACTCAAGGCGAGCGGAACGAAAGGGGGCAGGCACCGGTTAAAACGTAAAATTACACTTCAATTTTTACTCGACGGCGGGCTCACAATAAAAAACAAATATTCTCATGGTGAGTATCGACGAAACGTGACCGGCCTTCGTCAAAATAGTCGGCCGTTGTCTTATTGGGCGGCGCTTTACATCAGCCCAAGTGCTAAAGTGTAAAACGTTGCAGAGAAATTTATAAGCTTCTCGTCACGAATATTGAATAATGACTTTACAAATTATCAACGTCAACGCGTATTCAATTATTTATTATCGCACCACACTGTCATGTTTCGAAATAATTATGTTGACTTTTATTTCTTGCGCAACTGAGAAACTGGTACAGTTGAGGTTTAATGAATTCAAGGTATAGCACTTCCCGGCATGACACAAAATAAGTAATCATTTTTGCTCAATATATTCAATGGGCTCGAGCGTTAAGAGGCCGGCGATGGATGCTTAGTTCATTCATACAAACTTAATACCAAAATAATTTGTAAATCAAACATATGCTTAAGGTAGTATGTCTTTATTCCGATTAGAATACAGAATATCTAGGTTCCCAAATATATATTTTGAATGGACACTGATTTAAACAAGAGTTATGAGAAAAATAAGTTTTCGATAAAAAAAATAAATTCCTCATGTCTCGTCTTTATATCAGTGTCCAATCAAAATATATATTTGGGAACCTAGATATTCTGTATTCCAATCGGAATAAAGACATACTACCTTAAGAATATGTTTGATTTACAAATTATTTTGGTATTACGATTGTATGAACTATGCATGCCCTTAACTAGTGTAGCGTGTGTCAGAATTATAAAATATTAACCTCTGCTTATTTATATGGTGGCTCGTTAACTTAGATCGCCGAGGGGAGTGTCCATTTATATCTCGTTGTCGAACCATGTGTTTTCACAGGGCAGCGAGTGTTACAACAAATTCAACAAACGACCGGCCGTCATCTATCAAAAACACTAACGAGCTCAGATGCCGCGGCCATTTACAATCACTGCGCTGACCAACTCCAATAATATGCGATGATGCTGATGAAATAACGAAACCAGCCTCTAATTTACGACTTAAAACATCGTCACAACATTGTTGCATTGTGGTGCACTTTAATGAAGGCTGACTAATAATTTACTCCCACAACAAACATAATAAATTCCGTATGATCCACCTTTGAGGCAGTAGATATAAGTAAATGTAGCATTTGCGCGGTTAAAACTTAAAACACAACTTAGCGTTAACATATGAGACTCCAGATTTAATGAGCATCGCAAAGTGGATTTCAGAGGATGGGAAAGCAATGTCTCTGAAAAGAATAAGATAATGCCCGTTTTCTATAACTTCTGCTATTGCATAATAAATGCATTTCTTCATATGACAAAATGTCAATAAAAAAAATCAGAAATATAAATTCATCAGTGCTTTGATAAATTATTATTATAAGTCTATACGTGAGGATTTTAATTAATTTTCTGGTGACTATGGTTTCCTTTTTTTGTCTTTTTTGTTTTATTAGCTGTAAGTCCTCCATGTACTAAAATAAATAAATAAATTAAGTAACCGCTTAGGTACGTTGTGATTTTCATATGCACTTTACAGCAGCGAAGAACCACTCTCAATATGGAAAAGGCCGTAATAATAGGGCGTAAAAAGGAAATAGTAATGAGGAGTAAGTGCCCACAGAAACAGAAAATATATAGAATATAGGCCAAGTTAGTTACTTTTTAGGTACATCAAGTTATTCGACATCGTAATGTGTATTGACCAACAAATGTAATTTATACGTTAACTAGTTTTTGTCCATTCAACTTGTACTTGTAATATTTTAGCTTAGAACCTGTGGAAGAACTTTCAAAGTTCGAATGGAATAAACTTTTTAATGATAGAATCGTTAAGAGTTTTTTTTTATTTATTTATTTATATAATTAAGTTTACGGCATATAAACAGATAAACAAATCAATAATATTATTAATATCCTTAATTCGATGAAACGGAGAAATGCACATTCAACGAATTGGGGTAACCATTAAAACGGCAACCTGTCGTTAAGTTTACCAAGAAATAAAATTTTGACAGTCAAATTGTACACATGACATGCATTATGTGAATTCAATTCCACATCGAAAATAATTATATCGATCGGCAGGTCTATTGAAAACGCCATATGCCTTCATCCACGCCTTATTATTTCGGTGTGAATGGAGCGTTCGGTTTTGTAAGGGAAATTAAATTATATTGGTATCTATCTATAAGAAACTCCACTTTTTATCGATTATACCTTCTTGGAAAAGGTTCACCCTCTTGAAAAGTTAAGTGTTTTTTTTTGTATTTGCAGTTTATTTAACGGTGCTACAAACACCCCTGACCATGACATGCTTTTACTACGGTTGGTTTTTATACACTCATCGAAAAAATGCTGTTACATTCCGAACAAAAATATAACTCATGCACGTTTTAAATACTATTAAAGATTTTTTTTTCATGTCAGGTCATCAAAACTGCTTTGTTGATTTATTTTCAGAATAGTTAGCTAAGCTTCCGAATCCTATAATCTTCCTTTGACATTACATAACGAATTCGGCCAATACATAAGCATTTTTTAGACTTTTGAGCTTATAGAATAGAATAGATTACTCTTTATTATGTACACCATAAAAGTTACAGATATAAATGTTTAAATTTTACATAGGGTGACACAATGGGCGGTCTTATCGCTAAAAGCGATCTTGCTCATCAACTTGCAACTTAAAATACGAGTATTTAACTCGTAACCGAAAGGTAAACATTTCATGAACTACAAATCAAATGTAGCCCCACAAGCACAGAAGCTTATTTAGTTCTCCAAAGAATCTAGTTAGTTAATTACGCTACGACAAGCGAATAGAGGACATTCTTTCTCATTACCGTAGTCGGTGGTTCTCATTAGGTGGGGATATGTCAATGGCGGCGTGTTGTATCGGTGGGCTCTCGTTTGTCCTGTCGCCATGTGCGCCGGACATTTCTCAGTGACGTAATAAATACGCGCCAGCGCACCTGCTTTTTCGCGTACTGCGAGTTGTGTGACAAATAGTGGCCGTCGTTAACTGTGATTCCTTTTTTTTTTTCAGTGCAAACTGCCCGGTGTAAATCAACAATGATTCAGAAGCTGTCCCAAACGATCGTAGATCAAGGAAAATTTACTGCAACATGGCTGGTTTTAACGGATTTCATCAAAAGGAGGAGGTTATAACTATGTTGGTCTGCATGTTTAAAAAAAAATTATTTCCATCCATATTTTCGTCAATTGTGGACCGATTTAAAAATTAGAATTTTTCTGTTGACATAGGAAGCTTGCGCGGTGGTCCCATATACATTTTATTAACTTTGCTTGGGTAGTTTCTGAGTTAACCTCGATAATACATATTTATTCCACTTCGTGTATCTTGATGATGTAAATACTTGTACCTGTCACTGCTGTTTACTCTGTACCATAACTAAAAAAAAACGCTTTTTCCAACCAAAAAAAAGCCCACTTCCAAAAAAAACACTAGGTACACAGTGAAATATAGGTAACTTTAATTTCAGAAGTCGGTGGCATAAAACTAAAATGCAGATCCAAAGACACCGACTTCCGAAATTAAAGTTATTTTTCACTTTGTAGATAGTGTCTTTTTTATATATGTAACATCTATTCCATCGCTTTCTCTGGGAGTGATTTCATGAAAAGGGACGGAAGTGTGTAACAGGAAGTGACAGCTTTAGCATGGAATAAGTAAGTACTATATATATTGTAAGTAGTAGTAGTAAGGGTCGAAATAAGACCCCCTCGTCTTATTTCGACCAGTGGGCGACCCTAGGGGTCGCCCACTGGTCGACCTAATGAATAATATTATTCGAATAAATATTTCAGTATTTCGTTTTTTTACATTTTGAGGTTAATTTCAGATTCTGTCGCTGCTCAGTTACTTATTAGCTAGGTGAGATGTCAGATGTTACACATCATAAGCGACTATCAGTGGGGCGAGCACGGCCTACTGTGACATGACTTTAGTCACACATTTTATCACAGTTTGAGCGATAAAACTGTTTTGTCATAAAATGCTAGTACAAATTGACTTGACATAATTTATCATGTTTTGTCACAAACGTCCTGACACGCCCGTACTTGGCCCGCTGTAAGCTCGTACGTTTTTTTTTTTGTTTTCGGTTGTTTTATTTTATTTTATTTTATACATTATAGAATTGGTGCTTTTATTTAAGAATGATTTAGTTATCACTGAACTTTACGTGACAATAATCGCGCATTTCCGCCTGTATTTCGAAGAGATGAAAGGCGGTTTGCCGTGTAACCCAAAAACGTTTAATGTTCGTTTCCTCCAAATTAGGCGTCTATTTAAACTCACATTACTCCGTTTTCTTACAGCATCCGCTTTCTTAAGTGGTAACAAACTCGCAAACTCAGAAAGCGTATCAAATATCAATTTGCATAATTACGTAAAAGCTCATACGCCGATACAAGCTGGAGCACGCCCCACATTAACGAGATTAAGTCAAAATTATGTGCTGTAGGCACAGAGTCACAGAGCTATGGTGACAGTGTTAAGACACACAACCAGACCATGGGAAATGCATTGTGATGCAAGGTAGGCTTGTAGAAAAAATATATATCTATATTTTTTGTTCGATATATCGATATTTTTCGGCGATATCTATTATTTCAATATATCGATATAAAATATCAAGTATCGAAAATGTATCAAATACTATATATTTCTAATAGCAACACCGTTGTCCCCACTAACTAAAAGCGCTAGAATTCAGAGGCATAAAAAAGTACACTAATTTTTATCAAAGTTTAATTAGGTTAAGATTTTACATCAGAAATTATGTTTTTAGTTCGGAATTTCTAAGAATAAAAAAAAACAAACACAATATAATTTCATAAAGTGGGTAAGTAATTATACTTTCTAGAAAATTTCACCAATATATCGATATACCTCAGTATGGATATATTTTTTTTTAGATACATCGAAATTGATATCAATATTTTTTTTCAAATATCGATCGACCTATAGATCATTTTTGGCACATCTTGCATCCCTAATGCAAGGTAAAAGTTAATTTATTTTAATTATTAGCACGCACTGCCTACCTACTTATGGGATCAAAAGAAAATATGTTTAATTTTTATTGTTCTTAATAAAACCTGTGTTCTGAATTAAGCATAAAGAACTTGACAATAGACTGGGTGTTTGTGCGCAGAAAACCCGCGGCGTGTCCGCAGCGGTTGCCGTTTCCACGGAGGACAGACGCGGGTGGTCCCAGCGGGAGTCCCGGCTTATGTACAATGCCCATAATTCAGTGATTCGCGCGAATACTAACCAGTAACGCTTATCTGATGCGACATACAATATCGTCACAGGAAGCACTAAAACAAACTTTGTCTAGCCAACTTCTAATTATTACCACATAATCTGCGACGTTTGATGTGGCAGGAAATATTAAATCTTATCAGATCACAATAATTATGATGATAAGCGAATCGCTACAATTTAATATGAAATGTAAGTGCATAAAGATAAACGGTATTATAAAAACCGAACGAGTGCGTGTCGGACCACGCACAATGAAAGGTTCCGTAGTTGGGAGGAATTTATCCAAAAAACAAACTTAAAATTGTAGTTCAAAAACATGTTCTCCCATACATCGATATACGTCACGGTCAATTATCCAGCTACAAATGTAAGTTGGTCGACTATTACTCGTTAATTTGTAAAGCCTACTTAGCTGTGATAGTTTTCCTTCTAATTTCGTTATCTATAGGTACTACTGCCATATTTTTTTCTCACATATCCAAATCAACCATTTAGCTGGCCGACTCTAGCAAAAAATAGCACTTTAAAGCTTAATGTTACGCAAACGGAACCCTGAATTGAAAAATGGTTTTCACAGACCTGCAATATTTTTGAACGCCATGCGCACTCTATGGGATAGACGAGAGAAAAAATATAGATATCATCCCCACTTTACGTGCAAGAGAGGTAAGTACACTAAAAAAGATTTTATTTTACCACTTTTTAGGCGTGATTAATATGTATACCCGGCATGGGTATTAAATTACAGCTTTCTAGTACTAAGAGTCTCTGAGCTAAGCCGCAGATAGACGGACATGGGGAAAATACAAGGGTTCCGTGTTGACTACAGAACCCTAAAAATGAGACACATTTAAAAGATAGCGTGACGACGAATTAAATGACTTTGCGGTTAGTTTCAATTTGCGACCATTGCTTGTTAGGAAGCTGCTATAAAACTGTTTATGACCGAGCGCTTGTAAAATGACATTAAAATATATTACACACTAACGTATATTCTTAATTGAATTGGCGAAATCCGAAACTTGATAATGATTGTCGTTAATGCGATTCAATTAACTCCAAATTTGTAAGTCGTTAAAGCTTTACGGCTTAAATGGACACGATAATATTGGACTTGTGTCCATAAGTTTCAATTAGAAAGACGTGATTCAGATTCAGATTATTTATTTGTAAACATGCATAGGTTACAGATACACAGGTGTGTGAGATGTAAAATTTTCGTAAGTAGGTACTCTATGCTTTGCCATTAGGCGTACACACGGCTACACATCAAGCTATTCATTTCCAGTCTAGGCTGATCTGGCATTGTATAGGATTTCCGTATAATGAGAGGTCAGCATAAACTGGAAATGTATAGCTTGACGTGTAGCCGTGTGTACAAGTTAGCATAAGTTTCTATTATTTCACAATATCAAATAAAAATACCTTTTTTTTGTGTAAAATTATCAATCAACTTCTCCCGCTCTGGGCGGAGCAGGAGGGCGTAACAGAGTTTTACTGACTAAAACCCACCCGTTTCCTTCATTTCTCTGTGTGCCAGGACCACGATATCCCTTTCGGACAAGGCAACCCTGGCAGGCGTGGAATACAACGCGCCGTCGACCCGGGCCTGGTCCTTATCGGACGGCGAGCTACCCATCGCTCACCGTCCGCATGCCCGCGCCTACGGTGGCCGGAAATCGGCTTGCGACTCCCGACGCCCGGGGCGTCTCCTGCGGCG
The DNA here is from genome assembly GCA_948098905.1 of Tiliacea aurago. NCBI lineage: Eukaryota > Metazoa > Arthropoda > Insecta > Lepidoptera > Noctuidae > Tiliacea > Tiliacea aurago. Next base: position 16,227,889 of record OX402587.1, on the reverse strand, counting down.
ACTAGGGGCGCGAGGGCGCGAACCTTGCCTCTCCCTCACGCGTTCCGCCTCCTCCTTCGCAAGTATTACTGCTTTGCAGAAGGAGGTGACGGCCTCCCATGCACTCTCACTCCGAACCATGGCCTGAACCAGGGCCGGAAGCGAGAGATCGCCGCCGCCGATCGCCTCCGTGAGGGCACGGCGGTGCTCCGCCCAAGCCGGGCAGACCTCCACCGTATGCTCCACCGTGTCCTCCGGGCGATCCACACAGTGGTGACACCCGGGCGTTTCCTCCCGCTTTATCCTGAACAGGAACCTCCCGAAACAACCGTGTCCGGTGAGGACCTGCGTCAGGCGAAAGGTGAGGACGCCGTGGGTCCTCTCTAGCCACTCCTCAAAGAGGGGACTTATCGCCACAATTGTAGCGTGCCCACCACTGGGTTGCGACAATCGCACTCTCCATGCCGCCATGAAATAATACTAAATAATAATATTCCCCTGGCAGTTAAATTTCAAATAAAAACTACAATGTCAGAACAATAAAATATTTCAAAAAAGTCAACAATAAAAACTTAAGATAAAACAGAATGGATGGGTGAATGGAGAGATGAAGTGATGGGTACTTATCAGCCTATAATGTTCCCACTGCTGGGACACAGGCCTCCTCTCATCGAGAGGGAGTAGGCTGTGAACTATCGCGCAGGCCCAGTGCGGGTTGGTAGATGTCACATGTCTTCGATTTTTTTCTAGGACATGCCGATTTCCTTACGATGTTTTCCTTCACCATTTTGAGAGCAGTGGTGATGAAAGTATTTACACAAAGTATAGCGCCTGAGTGGGTTCGAACAACAATACTGGGGGCCTAAAATGGACGCTTTGGCAGAATCATGTCCCGCAATTCATCTGTTTGACAGTTTTGTATGGAGTTTTGTAAAATGGTCCACCAATTATGAATTGCTATATTGAAGTCTAATGTCAAATAGCAGCTGTTAAACAGATGAATTGCGGAATGTATGAATTGTACGCAGATCATAATATGATTCTGCCAAAGCGTCCATTTTAGGCCCCCTGACGTGATGAGTATCGATACATAAATACGATAGAACAAAAAAAAAATTATTCCTTGTGTTTTTGGGGTGATAGACTGTAACTATTTGAAATATAAATTTCAAAATCAGTTTTTTTTTTACGTGTAAACTTCACAGACGTCATGGGTATCGATGGCTAAACTATACAACATTATGTTTAGTATATAATGCGAAACCTGAATATAGTTTGTTCAGAATAAGGACCGAATCGATTTCAATAATTTTTACACCATGTTATATTTCGTCCCAAAAATATTTAAGTGTGATGGAAAATGTTATCACCATTTAATTACTTACAATACAATCACCGTACGGTTAGGTACTGCCAAATTATTATCAATGAGCGCAAGATGACCCTGGAGGCGCGGGGACGCCGTTAGCATGTTTTTGTACAGACAACCCGGTAACATAACAAGCTTATAACTTTGTGATTTTTCATGATACCTACAGTTTTGAAGTACATAAGATTCTTTACATAAAAATACTAGACACGTGTTTCGGATAATGTATAAAACAAAGAAAACAGATTTACTAAACCACTTCAAGAAACTTCACTACCAGTGGTCATTGACCACAGAAAAAAACATCATATCTTTTTTTTCTTTGTTTTATCGTGTTTAGATATCGATACCCATCACACCTGCGGAATTTCCGTAGCTACTAAAAACTTTCTCCGTGTGGTTCCGGACGTAAAAAATAGCACCATCCTATTTCTTCCCGTGGGTGTCGTTAATGGCAACTAAGGGATTTACTAGAGAATGGGCAGCAGCGTTCTGTATGCATTTTAACACCATACTGCGATCGCCAACCCACCTGCCAAGCGTGGCGATTATGGCAACCCCACCCTCCTTTTGGGGGAGGCCTATGTCCAGCAGTGGACGTCTTTCGGCTGAAATGATGAATTAAAGTTGATGCTGTAGTTTTATACGTAGGTATAATGTTTCATGAAATGTGGCCACCGATATAACATGGTACGAGGTTGACATAACATATTAGCTAAACTGACTGCGTCAGTCAGCTCTATTGAGTCGTGTCATTGCATGAGCACGGGTCACTAAATAAACACTGTTCTATGTAGATGGGCCGCACATATCACATTGTGGTATGGAAGCGATCCTTGAATTTCCATAGTAAATTCACTTGATTGATTCGCAAATTGACTCATGTCAATTAATCTGCGTAACCTTTTCCCAACTATGGGTCGCCTTCCAGTCTAACTGGATGCAGCTGAACACCAGCATTTTACATGGAGCGACTGCCTATCAGACCTCCACAACCCAGTAACTGGGTAATACGACACCCCTTGGGAAGACTGGTTTGTCAGACTTTCGGACTTCTAACGACCCGTAACGATTGTCAAAGATCCACGAATGACAGCCGGGACCAACGGCTTAACGTGTTTTCCGACGCACGGAGGAGTCTCGGTATGTAAAGATGGTCACCCATCCGCGAACCAACCCCGGCAAGCGTAGCTTAACCTGATGGATCGACCCTCGTGCTGTTCCAGCTCCTCCGATTCGCAAATTGACTATCAACTTACATTGCCTTTAAAACTCCAATTACATTACTATTACCCATAGTAGTGCGTAAACCTGCTCAACAACGGTCCTTGCCTGAGCAACAGACCTTTTTATTAAACCTAACCTTGCTAAATAAAATTTAATTTTTTATATGGCTATTAATAGTTTTTATAGTTTTGTGTTACCATCAGCGGAAGCGGATATTGAAAGCTTGCGGGAGACCTTTTCCCTAGTCCTAAACAAATATTTTTATTACACTATTCCGCGGTATCGGAAATAAAACAACATTAATTTTATACTGCGTCTCCTATAATTAATTTAAACGTGAACATTGTGCAGTATAAAGCATTAAAGTATAAAGCTACGTAGTCAATTTGAGCCGAAGCTATTACCCATTTAATGAAGGATACAAGACAAACTAGCTTCGTAGGAAGCCATCAGAGAGCCATCTCCGCGGCGCGAACCCACTTTAGTAGAAGCACATCGCCTACTTGCTAAGTACTTCGACTCATTCCGATGTGTAGCGCACGGCAGATAATACACTTAGTAAACGATGTTTGTTTAGAGGCAAATGCAGTTGTTACGGCTCTTAGTGCCGCTGCCTGCAACTATAACGTCGGATTAAGAGGTTTATAAACTTAGATCGTGTAGTGTGAGAGAAACTGCGCGCAATAAGAAAGTCAATTTGGTTCGTTAACGAGATTGGATGAAAGGCGGGAGCTTGATTAAGCTCTATTAGAGCCGAGCTGGTGTTGCGATGACATTCCATAAACGAACCGCAGCGGACCGCAACGTCACGCGGCTACTTTGTATAACTATGCGGTGAGAGATGCAGCTATTGCAAATTAGTGTTTTCATGATGTTATTTAAAATTGGCGGAACAAAACAATAAATAAATTTCATCATCATCTGCCTGCCTTTTCCCTACTACGTTGGGGTCGGCTCCCAGTCTAACCGGATGCAGCTGAATGCCAGTAAAAAAATATAAAATAAATAAAACCAACTTATTCAACCAACCAATATAACATTTTATATTTATTTATACAAAAAATAAATATAAAAATATTTATTTATTGTATAAATAAAAACATTTTAATTTATTTATAAAATAAATAGTGTATATTTATATAATAAATATAAAATGTTAGTAGGTAAAATGGTAGTTAGTGTGTTAAATTATCCAAGTTTGCTTGCAAAAATATTCATTCTACACTCGCGAGCAATAAACTGGAATCAATTCATCGTCCGCTGCTCGAAACAAATTTTTACAACTTCTGGACAATGAACTACGGATTGTGGCATATCATTTGAAAGGTAATTTTGTTACCTTTCAACCTCTTTAAATATCATAACCAAAGATTATTCACCTTATGTCATAGAACGTAAAACAAAAAACATCAATTTTTAAAATAAAACACCATATCGTTTGGAATCCTGAAACTATAAAAAGGGGGCGATTATGAAAATTGATCAATCCAATATTTCACGTCACTGGGAATAATGAAGCTAAAAGAAAATGGAAACCACACCTATAGAAGCCGCTCAAGTCGCCATCCTAATCCAGCAAGGATTGTCTCAGCGTACTATCGCTCGACAGCTTCATTTGAGCCAGTCTTGTGTCTCGAAGGTATACAAGAGGTTCATTTCATTTCATTTCGAACTTGACCCCGAAAAGGCCAGCGACGGGACCTAAATTGCCTCCAGCCCACCGACAAGCCAGACTTCAGTTTGCTCGCGATCACTTAGATTGGGAATTGGGATATCGAGCAATGAAGGCGAGTCCTGTTCTCGGACGAATCCAGGATGTGCCTGCATGGTAGCGACCCACGACAGAGAGTCTACAGGAGACCGGGGGAGCGAAAAAAAAGAAAAGAAACAAGTAAATAAAAAAGTTATCTTTTCATATTACTTCCTATTCGTTTACGGCTGAACCCAATAACCTATATTATATATCACCAGTTTTGGCCTACTGGAGATAGAAAAATATATCTATCGACGGTTTTAACGTCCCAATAATCTATAAGACATCAAAGATGTTTTTTTATTAATTAAAGTAATAAAAAAAATGATATTCAAATATCTCGAAAACGGTGCGCCCTAGGCAAAAAATAACAGAAATTTAACCCCCCCCCCCCTTAGTGACACCCCCCGTGCAAGCACCATGCCGACATGAATTTAAGTTTAAAAAAAAATCTAACATTAATTGAGGGATGCGCGAAGGTAGCGCACGAAATTCAAATTTTATTGCGTTTTTTCCAATTTGCAGGTCAGTAACAGGTTGTATTTTGATTCGAAGCCATAACAAATATGGCTCTACAGAATTATATCTTAAATCCAGTAACTTATTTAGAAGTAAGAAACAAAGAAGTTTTAATATAAGACTAATTAAACATGTAGTTTTTTAAAGTGATGTTGGTTGTAACGGAACGCACGGGAGGGCGAAGTAGAGAAACCTACTTATTGTTTTCGTTAGATAGATAGCCTTTATCAATGATTGTGAGACGCCATCCGAGGATAGATATAATTATATTATACTGTCTATCATCAATAGCGATCTGTCTTTCACTGAAAATAGGTTATTGGGTTCGGCCGTTAGACGTCCACAACTTCGACCTATTGCAATATTTCTCTAAATCTTTTTGATATTATTTGAAAGCTAACAAAATTACCTTTCAGGTGATATACCACAATCCACAGCAGCACAGAAATTGTCTTGATCAACGCGCGATGAAGTGATTCCAGTTTATTGCTCGCGAGTGTAGAATGAATATTTTGGCAAGCAAACTTGGATAATTTAACACACTAACTACCTACTAGTTAATAAGGAGGTTGGTTGAAAAGCTAACATGAACGAAAGGAACTCCCTCATTAAATGTTTACCTATCACCTTTCGGTGCGTGACACGCACAAAGGTCCTCCTTTTTAAGTCTTTTAAAAACAAGCACCGCGAAACTACCTACTCAATTAGGTACTTACTTTTCATAATTATGACACTCAATGTCGTCAAAAACGTTGAGTTTCTTTCGTCGAACAAACAATTTTCTCGTAGTTACTGACGAGTGAGAGTCACGCGATGAACGAGGCAGATGTACTCAAATACCTGACCGAAGAGTACATATATAATTGTTAAATTTGCATTCATAATGGTGGCTAACAAGCGCAGATTGCGATCGGCTAGTTCGCGCCGCAACGACAAGTTGATACTAACAGATCGCAACCACCCTTCATCTTTAGTGATGTCAACACTTGCTTATCGATAAAGGTGAACTTTTGCAAGTTTAATAGCAAGAAGCCTTCCAAAGGCCAAGTATTTAATTCAATTAAAAGTAAATAACTTTACGTGTAAACTATGATATTGAAAATCAACCAAGAACTCACGATACTATAGGTACGTATCTTGGATTCTTTATTCTTGTTTTACATTGCAATATCATCAAAAACTGAAGTCTAAAACAGGCCAGCAAATAATTAATCGATTTTTCTTCTCAAATTAAGCAGTGTCTCTTTATTAATTAAGTTCATTTTCTTTCATTTTTTTATATTAAAATATAAAGAAAATGAAAACTGTTTTTAGTAGAGTTTTCGTTTTCTTTATATTTTAATAGAAAAACCTTCCAGAATCTGTTTAGCATACAAAATTATATGAAATCCGAAAAACGCATAAATTGATATCGACATTTTACAATTCACGTACGTAACTAATCGCAGCGACAAACGGGATGGCTTGTACTTAATTACAGTTATTAGAGAAGCTGCTAGGCCCGCGGGACCATGGGCACCGATCCGGAGACCACCGAGTACAACACTCATTCCGCAATTATTTATACATACGAGTACAACCACCAACGGAAACGTATGACTGAATACGCACTACATGACCAATTAACCACGATGATAATATTTATTTATACTACCTACGGTTGCAATTAATCTGATGCGCAAATAAAGTTGGAACGAATTTTATTTTATTAAAACGTTCCTCCGAGTAGTGGGAATCGAAACGAATTGTTCAGAAACAATTCACAATGGACGCGGAATATGTATAATAGCGCCTACACAGCAAACCGGAGAGCAAAGGAGCCTGCCTGCATTCAAAATGCTCTTCCCTTTACAATACGATACCCTTGTTTGTATTAAAAGTAGAACGAGTAAATTCACGCATTAAATATGAGTCAAGGCGAGAACATTTATTCGTACAATAGAAATACGACTGGTAGTGGCTGTTAATCAACCGTGCATGGACCGAATAAATTTTCATTAGCTTTATTTAGCATCAGTACGGCTTTCTGTCTGAGCTAAGCAAAGCGTGTTTGTAACATACTTAGAGTTAAACATTATCGGCCTTATTACAAAACAAGGTTTATCTTTAGACCCAGGTTTAAACCATGGAGCCATTATTGAATATCGAACTTTATTCCGTCTAAGGTAAATTCCTAATACAAAACTGACAACTTAGTACCGAACTAAGTTTTCAGTTTTGTATAAAGAACGGTAATTCAATCACAATTAAGTTCCTATTACAAAAACTGGCCCCATGGTTTAAGCCAAAATATAAATCTTGTTTTGTAATAAGGCGGTATGTTAATAAGAGATCCACATGAGTATTTTTTGTCCTTCATTCTTTGGTCATAGAGCACAAAAGCGTATGAATCAGTTTATGTATAGCTCCGAGAACATGCTGCACAGCAATAAAAAGTACGCTGAAACTTATTTACATAATCGACACATGTTGCGACATAAGCGTTAACATTAAAACAAACTACCAACATAACAAAGTAAAAGGTCCCATAAGTATCACAAAAATCCCTCTGAAATGTTTAACTGAAAATATGAAAACACGCACAGGGAGATACAATTGCACGTGTAGCAGATGTGTTTAATTACTGACCCGACAAAATCTCGGAAAGAGTTGAGTTTCATTATGAACACAATGGCCTTTGCCTCAGCCGGCAATAAAGTAAATAAAATATCAACACGCTGCTAACACCCCGCACATAAAATGATGGGTCGCACACGTTAATATTTGCTTTAATAAAGTCCAGACATTTTGCAAAAAAATATGAGCCCAGTGCACGAATTAACTGCAGAGTCAGGCTTTTTACAGCGGTCGCCGCCTGTCCCCTCCATTACATTACCTAAACAAAAACCCAAGGCAGAAAGAAGGCTTTAAATATACCCCAAAACATGTCGAGTGTAATTTTCAAATTCAAAATATTACTGAAGCCCTGATTTCATTAATACGCTAATAATTTAAGCCGCGAACTCTCACCTACCTAGCATAAAATTATACCAGGGGGTCTACTCTGATGCGATAATCCGAAGTATCAGCCGAATGTTCGGCCGTTTTATAACTTCCAAAGTTTCCTTTTATGACTTTGAGTCCTTACCCGACTTCAAGTCACATTTTTGAATTTGGCTTACCTCTTTGACTATTTGCTTTTTTTTTTCGCCGTTCTCAGCCATAGTTAGCCGTAGTCAAGAAACGGCCGAACATTCGGCCGATACTTTGAATTTATGTTCGGAGTAGACCCCCTGAATGTAGGTACGCATGAAACACAAATTCTCGAAACTTAATACGGACGTGTTCAAAAAGATAAGGCGGGTGTAAGGCCAGGATTACATGAAAGGTGGCGAGTAAAAATGTTGAGAAACGTGTGCGCCCCGCGATCGTCCCACGCAATAATACGTGGGCGAGTACGAATATTGATGTACCTCTCCGGTGCCGCCTCGTTACGTCAAACTATTATCGTAATTGTATTAACATGCGTGCTGATAGATATGTAGTGAATTGTTAAAGTTGTTATAATAAATGTTCACACTTCGTAAGTCACTGAATAAATTAAGTTGTTGAACTATTGAATGACTAAGCAATAAGTTCTTTAAAAGCTTCATCATCATCATCATCATTTCAGCCGAAAGACGTCCACTGCTGGACATAGGCCTCCCCCAAAGCTAAAAGCTTATTTTAATTAATTTAGTTTAAAAGCTTATTTTAATCAAACTCAGACACTATCCGTCTTATTACAAAACAAGGTTTACCTTCAGACCCAGGTTTACACTCCATGGAGACATTATTAAATTTCGAACTATATTCCATCTATCGTAAAGTTCCTAATACAAATGTGACAACTTAGTATCGGACTAACCCCCGTATTCAAGAACGATACTTACATAAGTATGGCAGCGACACTATGCTAAGTAAGGCATTTCTCACGGCGTTCGTCATGGCGGGCCATTCAATTCACAAACAATACTCAAGCGACACTTTACTATGAGAACGCACAGCGTCGATTATAGATCTGTGATTGGTCTGTTTCTGTTGCTAAGTTCGCTTTAGTGTTTGGCAGATGTGTGGACGACATAAATATAACCTTTAAACGTGTTGTCAGTTGTGAAATATGAACCATCAAGTGTGGTGATTTATTTAATAATAAAAAGTACTCTGTTTTCAAGGATCGACAAACAAAAAAGTATTTAGTTACAATTGATTAGTCATTAATGGATGTGCATCAGTGAACGGAAAAAAAATGTGCATACGATTTCGAATTCTCCAAAAACAAACGAAGCCGTCAATTAATGGTTTGTTTACTGTTTTTTTTTTAATGATTTTCTAGTATTATTACTAGTTAAATAATAATTATTAATAAAATAATAATACAATTTTGGATAATTGTACTTATACATCTTACAACAAATTAATGACATCAACAACAATCATATAAAATATATTCTATCTATTTAATGACAATTAAATATAATTTTATTTTGCTTCAGTTTTAAGAAGCTACCGTTTTCTGTTTCGGAATGATAGCTCTTTGTACGGGAGCGGCCTATCATAGAAGACAAACGGTGTACACGCCAAAAATATTGAATTCAAAAAGTTAAAATGAATAATAAAATATTATATCACGAATGGATACAACACATACAGAAACAACCACATCTGTGAACCACATTATCATTTGACACAGACCTTTTTTTTACAACAAGCTACACTATGCGTCGGTTAAAATAGCTGCCCAGGTACTTTACGTAAGGGTCCTTCTAAGTGAACGCATAGTTTATGAATCGGATTTACTGGCCCTGTGCGTTGATGGGCACTGTGAGACCTCATAGTATCGTTCTTGAATATGGGTGTAAGTTTTCAGTTTTGTATTTAGAACTATAGTTCAATCACACTTACGTAGTTATTACAAAAACTGGCTCCAAGGTTTGAGCCATGTCAAAATATAAATCTTGTTTTGTAATAAGACGGTTTGTGCACTAAAAATCAAGTATAAAAACGTTAAGATCATTTTATGAGCTTTTCAGGCAACAGATTTTGACTTGAGCTTTTCTCAAAAAACATGATAATCATATTTTATGTGATAAGTTTTCGTCGTATTGAGGCCGCAATCCTGTCGACAGTGACAACAGCTAAGGGACACATGCAGCGGTCTGCACTCCTGAAATCGGTCGTCGGTGTTCGTACGCAGAGATTTACGATGCGCGCGCGCATTGAACACGCACTGCGACACAAGAGATGGCTCGCGTGCGTGTCGCCTTATCGCCGCACCGAGTCGCCCAAATTAACTCTCCTTATGAATGCAAGCAACATGCTGAAATATACCCGAGGTGCGATTTATGTGCTCTAAGAACCATTACATAAAGTGCTTCGACTTTGATTTAAAAGTATTACAAATGGAAATGGAATACATGAAATAAAAAATATCGCGATATAAATCCCCATTTATACTAAATTTTCTTTTCAGAGACATCTCAACTCAAGGGGTATGATCCATTTCAACGTACAATGAATACGAAATAACAAATCAACGCAACCACACTTTTCCTGAGCAATTTTCTTTCAGAGCCAATATTTTTAGCAGCTTCACAAAGAGGCACTCTCTCTAAAATATGTAGCGGCACGTTGTTGAATTTTTGTTTAATATGCAATTTTGAACCCGAGCAGACGTATATCACGTTTTTCGCAACCAAAATGGTGTAATAAATCTTAAAGTCCATTTTCATATAAAAGAAAACCGATTAAGGAGCTTTTCCGATACCGATCGTTCGAATGAAGCTATATATTTTCATGATCGAGCGAATCCAAGATCGCGGACGTCTGACGACCGGTGCGTGAGAAAATTGAAAAGGAAACGTTTCTTTTAATGGTATTGTCCTTGAATGAAGAAACATTAATTTGCATTTTGCACCGACTGATTCATTTTATCTATGGCTGTTGATTTTTAGGTGAAAATTTCTGTAACACGGACCTTGCTGGCTTTAGAACTGTTTTTGGAAAATAAATATAAGTTTAATTAGCAAATATAAGTTTTGCTTTAAATAAAATATCACCATACGTACTAATAGCAAGTGACACTCACTGAAAAACGACTACCGTATTTAATTTACTTGTCAATTAAATCAAGAAAGGAAATCTAAAGCAATAAATTGCAAGTCACAGTTTATTATTTACAACTATGCAGTACTACCGGGCATTCTAATCATTATAGAAAATCATAAACTTCATACGTTCTTTACGACACGAATTCAATTATGAATATTTTGATAGGTTTCCGCATTTTGCAGGCTTAAACGTTAATGACAAATGGGAATGACTATACTTTATGTTGGGAAAACGTACCTACTTAAAGCGATATCGCAGTTGTGAAGTTTACGGAGTCGCTTGGATTCCTTGCTGAGTAAATTGAAGCGCAGTTGAGCTTACTGTGCCGTTGACTTTACCAATCACGAGGCGGAACTTCAATCAGGCGTCATCTACACTAACTCTACAGAGCTTCGAGTAATGAGCGATTATGTTCAACACCTGCAGAGCGATATATTATGAGCGGTAAAACTTTTCTCAAGAACATAAAGCATAATACGCTAATGTCATCTATCATTGAACTTAAAGGTACACGCTATGTGTACCTAAGTTGATTTGATACATAACACGTTGTTTGTTAAAAAAATCCAGCACGTTTTGATGAAAGTCTCGCTAGTTTTTCGCATCTTTTCCTAGTCATATTCTGGGAAATTACTGTTGTTTCTGACTTGTACTTGATCTGTATAACAATTCTTTGAAAATTGAGCTGTAACCGTGTAGTTCTGAAATTATAATAATAGAACTTGCATGTGTTCCAAACAATGCCCGCAGCAATCGTTTGACTGACAGACAATTTGTTTGTCACTCATTCATTCGTTATCTTCATGTAGGCAAGCCTTGTGCTTAACAACCGTGCCATTGGTACTACACGCGACTAACATGTCTATCAACGGTCGTAATAGAATCATTTGTGTATAATATCTAGGAAGTAAGGTATCTTCACAGGTGATTAACTTGTAGTAAGTGCAACCATTTGAGAGCAGTGGATGCTCAGTGATAACGGCCGCGACTTACGAGTTTTTAGGTCGTAGGTTCGAACCCAGACAGGCGCTTTACTTTGTGTTAATTATTTATTTCATCACCATTCCGCACTCACACGTCCTAGAACCAAAAACTCGAAGACATGTGATATCTACAACCCGCACTGGGTCCGTGGTGGATTACGGCCCGCTCCTTCTCACAGAGAGGAGGCCTGTGTCCCAGCAGTGGCAACATTATAGGCTGATTATGTAAGTGCAACCATTTAACTTTGTCATAAAGGAACGTAACCTAAGAAGACAAAGACACAGACATACCTTTTTTTTTTCTGGGTGGGATGTTATCAAATAACTTCTCTCGCTCTGGGCGGAGCGGGGAGGGCGTGTCAGACTTTTACTGTCTAAATCCCACCCGTGTTCCTTCCGTTGCCTGTGTGCCAGGGCCACGATATACGTTTCGGACAAACTCGCAACCCTGGCAGGCATTGGACCTAACGGACCCCGTCAGTTGGTGCTGACAACTCTTAGAAACGCGCGTGGAATACAACGCGCCGTCGACTCGGGCTTGGTCCTTATCGGACTGCGAGCCACCCATCGCTCACCGTCCGCAAGCCCGCGTCTACGGTGCCGGTGGCCGGCAATCAGCCTGTGACTCCCGACGTCCGGGTCGTCTCCTGCGGCGACTAGGGGCGTGAGGGCGCGAATTTTGCCTCTCCCTCACGGGTTCCGCCTCCTCCTTCGCGAGCATTACTGCTTCGCAGAAGGAAGTGACAGCCTTCCATGCACTCTCGCTTCGAACCATGGCCTGAACCAGGGCCGGACGCGAGAGATCGTCATCGCCGATCGCCTCCATGAGGACACGGCGGTACTCCGCCCAAGCCTGGCAGACCTTCACCGTATGCTCCACCGTGTCCTCCGGGCGATCCACACAGTGGTGACACCCGGGCGTTTCCTCCCGCCTTATCCTGAACAGGAACCTCCCGAAACAACCATGTCCGGTGAGGACCTGCGTCAGGCGGAAGATGAGGACGCCGTGGCGCCTCTCTAGCCACTCCTCAAAGAGGGGACTTATCGCCACAATTGTGGCGTGCCCAGAGCTGGGTTGCGACAATTGCACTCTCCATGCCGCCATGAGATCCCGCCGGAGCTCCGTCCACTGTGCCGTGATTTCTCGCGGCAGCGGAGTTACGCCCCGGCGTTTCGCCTCCTCGCGCCACTGCCATATGTGAGTGAGGACTTTTGGCTCCAGATCCCATGGCGGTAGTCCGGCAAGGAGGACGCATGACATACCTAACAATGACGCTCTTCATTTTAATTAAATATTGTAAATTAAGTAAATACAAAATTGACAACCGATTGAACAGCGCGCTAATGAACGAGATTCCCAAAAAGTTTTACTTCCATAAATACGCAATATACTCGTAGCCTCCTTTCCCGCGCCCGTTTCGCAATCGACTTCAGGATCGGCGATCGACGTTGCGCCACATTAAATTCTTCACGTTTAATCAATTCCGGAGGTCGGTAGTAAAAAAATATCAAAGTGAAGTGTTTCCTTCTGTATCGACGGCGCCAGAAGAGTATAGCAGACAACATATAAATCGTTGGCGCAGTTTCAAAAACCGCCGAAATCGGCGGAGTTGGTATCGTGGACACGCCTTTTATCTGTTACGTCTATCAGTCTCTGCTTTCCCCTGTTCTAGGTAAAAACAAAAAAATAGCCCGGAATAAATAATCAGGCCGAAGAAACAGAGGGATGCGTGCAACCATGCAGGATTAAAAAAGTACTCGTCGGTTTCGGATGACTTGCCTTGCCTGACCTACTTTCAACCGCGACCATCATTACGATAAAAGCTTGCTTGATAAATTAATGCGCACCTAAGTTTACGCCCCAGCGACGCTCTACGGTGACAATCTGAAAAGTAAAATGTAATCCGAGGCCAAATATATTTGCATCGGGTTAATATTGCGAGTCACGACGCGACTTTAAGCGAAGCCTTGTAAAGTACCTGCGTTCGTTACTCTGTTTTATGCCGGGCGTCGAGCGGTTGCAGCTATCGCCTCACAACAATGTGCCGGCGAGCTCATAAATACAAAACAATTAGACGATAAATTCCCACTTGAATTAGTATTTTTATTTGCGCGTCACGTAGCTCGGCGCTCTTTCCAACAATTTATGTAGGGAGGCGTCAAATTTAACAGCTCAAAGAAACTGATGGCACTCTCCTAGGCTTTGGCGAGCACTCGTGATACCCTGTAATTATGTTTACAATTTATTTGTAAGCGAACATTGGGTGCCTTGTTTGTAATGCGTAAATATAATGCGTACATTTTTATATTTCATTTCAAACTTATGGAAGACCAATTATTTTACTTAGATTTATTTAAAAAAAACGTTAAGACAACGTAAAGGAGTAGTATCGATCTGATTTGCGAACCCGGCCAGCCACTCGAGCTGATCAGCGGCGTGATTAAGTAAAACGAATAAGAGCGAAAGCGTGACACAAAAGCAATGCGATAACAGAGGAAAAACGAGCAGAGAATCGCCTCTGAGCAGACGGTATCTTCGCCCGCCCGGGAGTTATTAAATATTAAAATAAACTCGCATTCCGACACGAGTCCTACGCGATACGCAAGATTATGGCCAACACAATGAGAGCACTGGCTCCGATCGCTCCCTCGTCTTATCATATCAAAGCACGAGCTTACATAATTCAACTAGGGAGGATATTCTCTCGAGTGATCCCTTGTTGCTGATGAAAATTTAGCGCCTGTGTAAACACGCGATTTCGAAAATCTTCGACAAAGTTAGCGGCCAATAAAAAGTAATTTTATCGATACGTTTAAATTATATTTTACTAACCTTTACAGAGTTAGTAGGTTCGAGACAAACGACAACATAAGTATTGTTTCAAATGCCAAATGAGCACATTCCCCATGATGATGATGGCAACGAATTGCCTCATGGAGTCTTGAAAGTGTATCAGTCGTCCCATCTCTCGCTTGCCATGCAGCTCTCCGCCCACTTACCTGAAACAATACATCATTACAATATCACTAACTGAGAGGTAACGCATACGTTTAAATATTTAGCACCTACAACACGTCTCCCGTGCACCACACATATAGATGGGCGCAGCATTTCATTATTTACTCCATACTCCTAATAGTTTGTCGTAAATTCTTGAATTGACTTGAATGTGCCCTGGAGGTTGAGAGTGTGTCATGCTCACTTAAATGTCTCGCTGATGATGGTGGCGTGTGTGTTGGATCATTAAGTTCCCTTCAAAATGGTTGAGCTGAATGGTGCTGATCTATGCGTCATGTTCGCGAACGGGCGCTGTCGGTAAGGACTGGTAATTTATTAACTGCCACGACTTATTGTAACAATTTTTTTAATTTTTTGATTACGGACGCTTTTAACGTGCACGTCTTTCTACATTGTTCTCACATGTATAATTTCAACATGAATGTTGTAACCAATACTTTGTGTCAATATTTTAATTTTAAAGAGTAGGTATACGTGGAGTTTCTTGCCAGTTCTTCTCCATAGGAACCTACTACGCTTTGGAATGGGCACCTAGCTTCATCTCTCTGACTGACCTACCCCTTGACAATTCAAAAGTGCCTGTAATTGGTTTATTTGAAATAAATGCTTTGAGTTTGAGTTTTATAACGCTAGACTTTTGCTGACCAATTCATCAATGGCTTTTCTGGTTTCACGTGTTTTGCATTAGACAGCGGTGGTGGTCCAGTGTTAACGGCTGCGACATACGAATTGTAGGTCGTAGGTTCGAACCCAGAGAGAGACCCCCTTTACTTTGTGTAAATTATTTCATAACCACTGCTCTCAAAACGGTGAACGAAAACACCGTGAGCAAACCGGCCTGTCATAGAACCAAAAATTCAAAGACATGTGACATCTACCAACGCGCATCGGGCCCGCGTGGTGGACTGCGTCCCAGTCCCTCTCACCGAGAGGATCCTGTGTCCCAGCAGTGGGAACATTATAGGCTTATTATGCGACCTTCAAAAACAAAAGAAGACTTAAAACTAAAGTCAATCTGCTCCTACACATGCAGGCTTTACTTCCCGAGTCGATATTTTGAAAATTGATAGAGAAATATTTAACTACACACTGTTAATTTTCTGAAATAGAAAGAAGAAAAAATAAAGAAAAATAATATTATTTGTCACAGAAACACGTGCATACGAAAACATAATAAACTCGAGTAGGTAAACATTACACAAAACAGATCTACATATAATCACGAGCACTAAAAAACAAGTAGTCGGCAACTGCACGTCATGACTGTGACAAGAAGGCTTGCACTCAGCATGATGCTGAGCTATGGAGACCCACAGCACAGCGCTGATTTTCAGTGGTCACCCGAAATCATCATCATTCATCTTATATCCCCAAATGTACTAATGAAAACATCCAACCAAAACTTAAATTATCACGATCAGCCCATTAAGACGCAGATATATGCCAGTGACCTTGAGTGGTTATCTTGCGTGTTCTGTACTGAGCTCACTCAACGCGTCGTACGTTCAGCCAGTAATAGGACTCGCCCATCAAGGAGCGCTGTCCCCAATTTGACACATTATTAATTTATTATACACAAAACAAAAG
This sequence comes from Tiliacea aurago, assembly GCA_948098905.1. NCBI lineage: Eukaryota > Metazoa > Arthropoda > Insecta > Lepidoptera > Noctuidae > Tiliacea > Tiliacea aurago. The sequence goes on along the minus strand of OX402587.1, from coordinate 16,211,324 downwards.
GTATTTTAATAAAACGCGTATACTTAAAGATCAATAATTAAATTATCTTTAAATTGGTGAAGGTTTCAGAAAAATACGCTTGGTAGATTTTGCGCCATTCTCAGTTTTTTATCCGCGTTAGACATAACTTTACAAATTAACTTCACTACGTAATATAAACATAATCTAAAATATTCACATATTAAGTTATTGAGAAAATGCTCTAATTAATGCTCTCTAATACTTATATTTTTTTCAAATCATTAACACTACTCGTTTCGACGTGATCTTCAGTATAAAATCATTAAAAGTCAGTTATCGTCCCCTTAAGACAACATTCAAGTTCATAAAACTATCCTAATAAAGCAAAAACACCATCACTTAAAACGCTGCCATTCAATTTGACAACTGCAAAAATCTACTACAAAATTGCAGCCACGAGAAGTCATTTAATTTCGTTTCTCTAAACGCTTATAATTTCTGCTAACTAGCTATACATGACGCTGCGCACAGATAGTGCACACGCCATGCGATAAAATTTTATTTAGAAAACATTAGCATTCGCAGCGGCTTATCGAAGCCTCCTCTCGCAATTGTATGTGAATGGCCTGCGAATTTCCCCTCAAAGCTTCGTACTTACGGAACCCCGTACATGTCAGTGAGTATCTCTAGTACCTCTATATCTGCTGGGTCCGTTCATATTTCAATTTATCTTATCCTTTGTTTTAATTTATTTAAGTACCCATAGGTGTTAGACCATAGTGTTAGAAGTATTTTACAGTTTCCAAGAAAACTTATAGCTTTTAGATCAAAGCTCTACATTTAATGCGTGGGTACTACCCACTAAGCAATTGAGGTTAAAGGAGATTTTCATTGATCTAGACTAAAACGGGATTCTGATAAGCGCTTAGAAATAAGTACCTTTATTCGATCGTTAAAATTAGTCCGTCATACAAGATTTCTAAGATAAACTACTTATTATTAAGGTTGATCATAAAAATACTTAGAAATGGCATCACAATTGTTTGGAATACATTACATTAACGATGTTGGTTCACGTGGCAATCGCACGTCGGATCTCTCATCGTGTGGAGGCGCCGATGTTGGAGCTAATGTTGCTTAATTAACTCGTATTCATTATCGGCGGGAACACAGCGCATAGGCGCGTGCGCAGCCCGAGCGGTCGCTGCAGGTGCCGTCGCATGCGGAAACACGGGACCACCACTACACGACTTACTATATTTCCATCTCACTTGCATCTACATATCTTTAATTAACATTCCATTAAATGACAACTGAATCAGCTTCCAATTGGTCCGAGTCATGTTTTATTGCAATATCGGCTATCAATCAACTCAGCCTATAGCAGTCCACTGCTGGACATAGGCCTCTCCCAGGCTGCGCCACAACACCCTGTCCTCCGCCTTCCGCATCCAGTCTGTCCCAGCCACCTTTTTAAGGTCGTCGGTTCATCTAGCTGGAGGGCGTCCCACACTACGCTTGCCTATACGCGGTCTCCACTCCAGGACTCGTATGCTCCACCGGCCATCGGTCCTTCGAAAAATATGGCCAGCACACTGCCACTTCAGCTTGCTTATTCTGCAGGCTATGTCCGAAACTCCGGTTCACTTCCGGATAACATCAATATTGGCTATCTAAATATCAAAAGAGTGAAAATTCTTTACGTCAAACAGAAAAATGGTTAAACATAAAATGGTGATGATGAATGGTCCGTTAATTAACTTTTCTGCAAAACGACGGAAAAATGTATTCAGCTATATTTTGAACTGAAGCTGGCAAAACTGATCCATTTATAATTTTCACTCAACTTAAATCATTTTGAACTATTCATATTTCTTTGGTAATATTCCTTGACTCTATTTTTCCGGCCTTTTACAGCGCTAAGAACAAATAGCTAAATGTACGTTTTTATTATAATGAGACCACGGCCATTAGTGACTACATAATCGTTAAAATTGCCGTGTTATAATAATAACCAGGGATCTTTTTAAACATTCATGGAGTTATTAATCCAAATGTCAAACCAAGTTCCGTGTTGTCGGGGCGGCTCGGTGCAGTGAGAGAAAAATTACAGTTATTAATATTCGGTGGTTGCTCACACGAGATAGCTCAAAGCTACCAAGGACTAAGATGACCGTAAAGCATGGCTTTTGTAGCTTTATACCAACGTATGCATTGCTAGGGTTAAGATTTAAAGAAAGAAAATTGATGCACTATTTAAAACGCTATTTCAAGGAACTTTCAGATTTCAGGAAACCGTTTCCACGCTAAACGAATGAGAGCAAAGTGCACTTAAAACACTTTTCTTTGGAAAACTTTATGTCTAGCAATAATAAAAAGAAACTTAGTATCTATTTTCTGATATTTCTCATTTTATTGTACTTTAAAGTTTGTTGTATCTTTGCCTTTCTAAGGATTCTTTGTGGCACAACCCAAGTTTAAAACTAGTGCAGTGCTAGTATGACGAACTAAAGATGAACTTACTCTCCCATTGCTAAAAAACTTAAAAGAATGAGAAAAATCAACCATGCACGACGACGGTAAGAAGTATATCATTAAAATACGTTTGGCGTTGTGAAGTCTTAAAAACTTGATTTAGTCAATTTGCAACTCTGCATGCAGAAGTAGGTATATTAATACACGCAATATGCCGCCACAAAAAAAGACTACCATGCATCGATTTCAAGTTTGAATAAAGAACGTGCACGATATTTATGACCTGGGGCTGTTAATCCATGAACACTAGAAGCGGTACTGTAACCACGGCGTCGGTCGGGACTCGGGCGCCCGCGGCAGATCCTCAACAAACACGCATGCGTGCTCTCCGCCATTATGCAAAACACACACCGGATACACAACCAACTTATTAAGTACATAATAAGTCTCATCTCGTTACATATCGTCAGACTGACTCAAAGTAATTTTCTTGCTGCCTTTCCAGTGCGCCTGATCAGTACCTACGCAAATACTTCACAATTACATTTCTCCAACAAGGACACGACAAGCCGAATATGCCCCAGTGTCGGGTTCTCAAGCGCAACTTTATGAAAATGGAGAACAAATAAATTCTCGTTATGTTGTAATGGAAATAGAATTTCGCAATGTGGTAATGAGATTACATTTACAGTTATAGCTTCTATTAGGCGGTCTGTGGGCGTTTGCCACAAATAGAAATAATTGAAAACTCGCTTTAGAAACATGAAAATCATTTTATATTGCAAAATCTTATGTTAATATTATTCAGATAAAGACTATTACCTTATAAAATGGACACTTAGTTGGGATATATCAGAATACATTTTAAAATTGTTACCAAAACCCAAACCGGATCATTACCAGAAAGTCATTTGATATTCGAATTTGTCATACCGAGAGATATTAATCGAACAATCTATGATCTTGTTAACTGTCATGTTATTATAGCGAACGCGAAAACTCGATTAACATTCAATTGATTAAATAAGGTGATCTAATCGAATGGCCTAGCCTTATTTTATGGTAAAAGCTATTTTAAATCAGACCCAAATGGCAAATAGGTGACAATAAAATTGAGCGCGGTGACAATAATATGAGCTAACGCGAGCCACTTCTCGCCGAGTCAAAGCCTTATCGCTCGTATCCATTCAGATAAAGATCTCAGATGTAGTTTTAAAAGGAAATTTACAAGTTGGACCGCTAATAATCATATACATGCCAGCGAGCTGTCCGTCCGGCCGGCGCGGCGACAACGTCGGACGACGCTTATGACCCCACTACAGCGTCAATTTATGATCGTCCCCTTTATACAAGGGCAGGACAATTTACAACTTAATTTAGAACAAGTTTTTTTTTTCTTTATTTAGGGTCCACACGGATGTTCATCAGTCTCGTCTAAATTAACAGCTTAGATAGACTCGATTCTGTCAATTGACCGATTGATTAATTGATGAAGTATTGGTATATGTGTATCTCAATTAGCCATCCAAATACTTTTTATTTTTATTTAATTTTATGACTTAACGAAATGAAATGAAATCGTTTATTCTGTAAATAGGATATTAGAATCACTTTTAAGTCATATAAATATTTAAATAAAAATCTAGATGTAGCCGAAAATCCGACGTAATATCCGACGAATATTAGTCTGTTCGGAAGATACGTAGTACCTAGTTTACTAATAAAATAAAAGTAGCATAATCATTCAAGTGTAATTTCAGCTGAAGGCTTCTACATACAAAAATTCTAGAAAATTGTTCTACCGGTGTCGCGTCGCGCGACAAATGTAAAAGCCTTTACCCTACGGAAAAATATACTATTAACAATGATCATGTTTAACGCAGGCAATATAATTATGTATTAACGTTTTGTTTGATTTTGAAAACGTATGTACTCATGGTAGTGTCATTTCGTAATCTGTTATATAAACGTCGTAACAGCTTAATGTGAGAATGTGACACAAGCATCAATCGTGACGTCTCAATCTCGCGATCTTTTAACACGGAAAAGCTCTGTACAATTGGTCGATAGGGCACGTTGCGCGCGCGCACATGTCAATCACCACTTGCATAATAGAGAAAGCTACGCGTGCGATCTAAATGTCACGTCTAGCTATAGTGGCTGTGTGACAATGCCTACATACATCGTAATGGGTTTAGGTTATCATGTAAAATTGTAAACGCTACGCGGTTTTTTTATGCTCATGAGAAGGATGTTTTTCTATATTCCTGTGCCATTTTCTTAAGACTAAATCTGGAAGCGCCGGTTTCCGTAGTTTTGCTAAATTAATAAGTACCTAAAGCTAATTCACGCTGAAACAACTAACGATACCTAAAATAACCCAGAAAACTCAGCAGAGAACAGAAGCGTATGTAAGCGCCAGATGAAGACCTTTGCCCAGGATTGGTACATTACAGTTTAGTTTAGTTTAGTTAGATAAATTACTCAGCCACATTGTCTAAAGCTAATGTCTTTATCCTTCAACAAAACAGGCTGTCGTATATATTTCCACAAGAATCAAAGCCACGTGCTCGTATGATATACATCGGTTGTCGCGGTAGGCAATAAGCATCATATTAAGTCGGGTTGTTAATATTCATTGGCTGAGATTGTCGTAGTTCGTACACTGCGTAGGCAGCCCCATACGCCAGGGCGCGGTCGGGCACGCATTAGAGACAATGACATTTGCATAGCTGGGCGTTTCTAACTGTCAACCAGAACATTCACATTAACTAATCCGAAGAAAGATAATGAATGCGAAATAGTTTCATTATACGCTCGTCGTTCGTTCAATTAATTCGTTGAATAAATGTAATGACGGCGTTGCTACAGATGTAAGCTTTGTAGCCAGTTACTGAACAGGTATTGCTGGCATTGAACGATCAAAGTATATAAGTAGCCTGTTCTTATGAGATTTAAACATGTCTAATTTTAGCAAAGGGGGTGACTAAGTTTATATGTAAAGACATGTAAATAAATAAGAGTTAAAAAAAATAAAACACGCATTAATAGAAAACTAAACTAAAAAGTAGAAAATAAATTTAATTAAGTTTGAAACAATAAGGCTGCGCGGACGATAGGCGCATAACCCACGCCGACCACGCGCACTCCCCGCACTCGCGTTGTGTCCGCAATGCAGCCGCATTCGCCGCGCGCACAATCCACGCCCGCCACGCGCCCGCCTCGTCCCGCTTATACTACTTATTATTTAATAAAAAATCGGCCTTGATCACAGTCAATTGATACGGCAGTAGCCGATGCACGGGCACAAGGCGGGCGCGAGGCGGGCGCGGAGCGGGCGCCGGGCAGGCGCGGAGCGGGCGCCGGGCGGACGCATAGCGGACGCGGGTCGACTTCGATAAATGCAATTTGAGATCTATTGATGTGTCATAAGACTCAAATATATACAACTCAAAGCGAGCGGGCCGAGCGCGGGCCGGGCGTGGGGTGGACGCGGAGCTGGCGCGTGTCATCTGAACGCCAGCCTAATAGTGATTAACATGAAATTTATTTTATCGTAAAAAAACGTGGGGTGCTTTTTAAAATATTTTAATAATATCTGTCAATACAATATTTACAAGCATTGACATCAAGCACCCCACCACGCTTTTTTACGTTTTTTTTTTTTTAATTAAAATTTATTTCTTCTTTTTTTTTTAAGGTACAAAACTCTCCTGTTGATCCTGCCAATAGTCATATGCTTGTCTCAAAGTTTAAACCATGTATGCACAAATCACTATGGTGTCTCTGAATATGAAAAATCGATAATCCTGAAGATCCTGGTAAGGATAATGGGACCAACTTATTAAATTATTGTATTGTCATCGGTCCTTGATAAGTGTGCAATCGACGTTTTGAAGTGGTCAACAATTTAGTTCAAATATTCCGTTACATACATACGTAGATATAGGCGAAGCTTCGCCTAATAAAAGCGTGTTAAAAATAGTTATTTCCTAAGATTTTAGTGAAACAAATAAATGTAGGGTAGAAAAAACATTCCAAGTCCTATAAAATCTTAAAAGGGATGTTTTATTAAAAAGCCACAAAGTCACATGCAGCCAGCTAGAGCTTATCCTATCGTATGGTAATTCCACTACAGGGAAAGTGTGTCGCATTTCCAAATAAGGCTCAAAAAGCGATGTTCATTTTGACTACCAAAGCACTTATTCTGTGAATACGTCCACCCGGAGCTTAGGGCGCATTGTACATTCGAGAGGCGTCGCATCTCACCACGAACCACCCGCCGCCGCCGCCACCCGCGCTTTGCAATAATGCGCTTACGGCGCTCCATGGTTAGATACCCTCATAATACCATTCTTTGTATACTCCGACTTGTATCCTAAGTCGAAACTCATGTTACCATCAACAGACTTATTATGTCCGTACAATAGGTAAGGAACAATGTTTTCTTATCCACTCATAATAGAAATAGGAAGGTAAGAAAAGCTTTAAAAGGAGACATATTTTCTTTACCAAAGAAAATAAATTTCTTTTCTGGCAGCACTGACATAAAACTACGACTTCGTTTTAGTGAGCAGGAAGTATAAATAAAAATTGTTATATTTCTTCACATTAGCATCACCTTTATCATGGAAGATAATATATTCACAACGGAACACCTAAAACAATCACAGTTTCGGTGAGTGTGCAAGTATGCAGTAGCCGTAGTAGCAGGCAGTAGCAGTAGTAGCCCTCCCGCTCCACCCAGAGCGGGAGAAGTTATTTGATAATTTCCCACCCAACAAAAAAAAAAAAAAAAACAGGCAGTAGCAGTAATTTTAAATGATCATTGAAGTTTCACCTTATTCGGCGTTCTACAGAACGATAGACAAAGTCGTCAATTTATTCAATCTATTTATTTTCCAACTAAGCACATGATTGTATGTACCCGGATTAAACTGCTAGGATATAGTTAAGGCTTTAATAGCAAAAACATCAACGGATATATGTTGTAATTTCTTAAAATATTGGCTGAATCATAGAGACGTTATCTCAATAAATATTATAGTTAGGGCGTCTGTGTTTGTACATAAAAACATTAGTAAATCAGTTCCCAGATGATTTTCCCAGCACGGATAGTTTAGCAATTAAAGGAGGAATCCGACCGGTTCGCTATCTTTCCTCTGAACTAATGGGTTAAGACGGCCAGCGGACCTCGCTGCACACTCCAGACACTTATCTCCTTGATAAACAAGTACAAATAGGTTACACGTTGCTTCCAACCCCTACGGCTCTATTTCTTCTTTAACGTCTTAAGTGAGACGACAAAACCTTTATCAGCTGGACAAAGAGTTCACTCCAAAGTGATTTACTTAATGTGTGACAAATATATCAAGATGGAACTTAGACGACATGTTTAAATCAGGGGCATATGAATCTCTAGGAAAAATACATGGAGGACTCGCAGAAAAAACATAATACATACATACATAAACAGGGTACTTAATTGTGCCGTAGAGACAACAAACCAAAATGTTTGTAAATGTCACAACACCACAGAGGCGGTGTATAACCGGACAGCCACAACACGTGGGCCCCGAACAATAAATGGATTCTAACACGTCCGGACATTGTCCAAAGCGCTTTTATTGCTACATATTTTAGATAGACGCGGGCAAATGCTGCCAACCAACGGTTACAGTAGATAGCACAATAGAGGCAAATAGTGAAATTTTTAAGAGAAATAATTATAAGTAAGATTTCGGGGTGCATTTTTGACGGAACTAATAGCGCCCAGGCTCCAAGCAGTTTACTTTAGAGACAAACAATGGTTAGAGGACACACAACGCATCATTCTTATCCTTTGTCATTTATTATTACAAGGCTACATGGGAACTTCAGTCCTTTATCTTAAAATAGTCCACAGCTGGACATGGAATTCTAAACCAAATACACTGTAAAGCCTATTACAACAATGAGTTAATCGAATTGTATACTACGTAAAGCTATCGTTAGTTCGTTACATTAAAACAAACAACACGAAAATCAGAATAATGGTTCCGCAGTTTTAAGCGTGCTTGCAAACATACAGATATTCCATTTTACTGCAGACCTACGCAAATACATCAATGTTATTAGCAAATATATTCAGTTAGCAAATCTAATTAACCTTTCAGATAGCTGTTATTAATTCTTGATAGATTAAATTTGGTTTCTAGTATATATTTACGGCACTTTGCATCTACTACGTGGCTCTAGACCTCATTATCCGAGGTGTTAAAATGCAAAAACGGCAAAGCCCTGAGGGTGGAACAGTTCTCCGCGGAAGTTAGCGGCTGCAGCACAATTCAATGGCGCAGGAAAACCGCACCGAGCGATGGTGCGGAATGAAAAAGGCCCTTAATGAGTGCTCTCGTTAAATTCATGAGTTTATTTATTGCTCGTATGGTGACAGAGAAAATTCTGATATTTTTTTTTGTGACTTTATACCGCCCGATCTGCCCAATTTCAGCTATTTGGAAATACTTAGAATTTGATGGCCTCTTGCATTATGTCAAGAGTAAAAATCCATGTTTAGAGGCATGAGGAACAGGGTGTAAAGTTCACTCATACTCTATAGAAAAGGGAGGATCCTCCGACCAGACGGGTGTTGTGTCTGGTGGGCAACTGCCTAACGATTGATGTCGGGATGTTGTATATATGCTAGTCGCGCGGTAAACTCTGCTTGCGCGATGATTTTGCGTGACGTCAGTGTGACGCGTAGTTCGCATGTGGCGATGTTGATGCCGCTACACAATGATTTTGTTATGAAAATAAAATCTCATAAACTGCATTTTAATATCGCTTTTTAGGACCAACACAAAAAGATTGAAGTGCAAAAAATCTTCATAAGCACATTGAGTACGTTGACACGAAGCCCCAGTAATTATCTCAGTCGAAGCCTCATGCTCGAGCCACTAAAACTGAGCTTATCGCCTTAACACATCAAGACTAACACCTCCACTCGAAAAACAGGTTAATAAGCGAGTTGCCTTCAATGAGATGTGAAAATAATGTGTGATAATATCTGGTGGTAGCGGTGTTGGACATATAATATTCTAAGTCGCACGCGTTTCATTAAACGCCAATCCGGTTAATGAGCGTCGAACTTTTTCGCTTAAATAAACATTAAGAAGAGAATGGACGGTGCGCCCGCCGAACCTTTTACCGGAATTACGCTGTGGTTAAGTGCTCGCTTTTAGGAGACCACGCCGGAATTACGTTTCATGCATTGGAATTCGGTGAGATAGATTCATATCCATCGTGCTCAAGTTTATTCTTTGTTAGATCATACCACGCACCAGTAACAGGTGCAAAGTCTTAACTCCTTTTTCACTTGGTAGCGCAGAGGGTTTTTGAGCAAGTATCTAAGCAGATATTTATATATTCACTATCAGGACAGTTACACTATTGCACAGAATAACTTTTATTCACCCTGAACATCCTTTAAAAAATTGTCCAAATCTGAGGACTGTCGTCAGATTTAGGGAAAGCCCACAATTTGTTCGTCAGATTTGCCTATTTAATTCATTATGGGTGGTTAGGCCGCACACGATCATACGAAAAGCAACGGCTCTGAAGATGACGTTATTTTTTTACCATTTCCGAAATATGAAAGTGGACTCCGGGCCACGGGGCTCCTATCCGAAACATTCAAATATATTTTCGGTGTTCTCTCATCATGCCGCACCTATTAGCTATCAACTTTTCGCCCTGCATATGATTGCCCAAAAACCCTCTGGGCTCCTCTACCAACTATCTTTCAGGAAAGTTAATTTCAATACAGATGCAAAGTAATTTTCATCTGTTTCGATCTTAGATCACTTTTATTCGATTATTTCAACTATGAACTGTCAGACTGAAAGGATTTCTTATTGCTTTTGCGTGCAAATTTAATGATACATTTTCGGGTTGTTTCGGGCTCGATCGTACTGTAAGTATTGGTAGACAAACAAATAAATAACAATAGGGTAAAATTAAACAGAACCTTCATTAAACAGAACCAATAATGTTGAAGAGAGGACAGTGTCTCAATGAGAGACACAGAAAGTATAGCCACAACCCGGCGACGAGATTAAAACTTTGCCACTTGGAAGTGCAGTGGTCGCGCAGTTCAAGAGAAATTTACTCGAAGCAAAAGTTAATATAAGCGAAATTTGTCCTGCGGCGGACGTTTTGCGGGGCGCGTCCAGCAAGTTAGACCTTTGCTGAAAACTAGCTTCTGGCTTCAAGCTAAGCCCTGATGCTGTTTTTGCACCTGACACCTCTATGTTCAGTCACGAGCATAAATATATGACTATGGACAGCTCGGCAATAATATCTGACTTCATGATTAATATCTGTCGCCAAGATGACGGCAAATTATATCTGATCATTTGTGGAAGGCATGTTACAAGTGGCAGCACGAATATGTGACATTAAAGGAACACCAAAATTATCTGACGAGACAAACGACGCCAATTTTGGCGTCGTTTGTCTCGTTGATAGTATATTTATAGGATGCTGCATAGGCTTCAAAAATATGTGTCTCCTCATAGAGTGCTGTAAACTGAGCCGATGTCGACTAATCTCATACTTGATACTGGCCGAACAGCCGGCCAAAAAGAAAAAAAAACGCTTATTATTGACATTTCTACTGACAAACATTACTGTCAGATATTTATGCAGCCAGTGGAATGTCACATTTTTTTTGTAATATGAATGGCACTGATTGCAATATAAGTAGAATAAAACTTGATATATTATACTGTCAGGTTTTTATGCTGCCCAAGCACTACGTAGGCACCACCAGTGATGTTAGATATTTTTATCACAACGAGGTATCACATTCTTCTAAATTTAAATGAGTAAGCCGTAAGACAAATATTTTTGAAGCCGATGCAGCATCCTATATTTTGGTGCTGTTTGTCTCGTCAGATAGTTTTGTTCCTTCGATGTCACATAATTGTGCTGCCATTTGTAACATGCCTTCCACAAATGATCACATATATTTGCCGTCATCTTGACGACAGATATAAATGGATGACTCATGAACATAGATATTATTGCTGAACTGTTCATAGTAATACACTTATGCTCGTGACTGTACCTTCTTAACTTTTTTTAGTCACAAGCAGAAATACTGAAGATCCGAATTTGAATAAATTCTTCCCTTATTTAAATGACTCATAATTACCGTTAGAAAAATGTTTATGTTTTTTTTTGCGTTTAATGTGTGATCTTATCTTAACATCACACGTACCTCTAGAGCAAAAACGTCAGTATTTAATTAAAGTAACTTCACAAGGCGTTTTTATTTGCCTTATCAGATGTTCGTTCAGACAAGCATCAGATGTAATTGCATCGGGCAAAGCTTTAAATATGCCGCCGGATGGACATACGTATAAGTTGACCATCTACATTTAATAATACTTGAATTATTTGCAGTAGTAGGTAAGTACTACATATTGTATTGTAACTACATAAAATGCATAAATATATATATATATGTGCGTCTCAATATATCTCAGTGCTACATAAATATTTAAACATCGTAGCGTGAACTACATAATTATTATTATAATGTTATTGTCTGACAGCACCGTCTCTAGAAAAGTTCCAACGCCACTCTGTGTCTCCTTTAAATTAAATCATAATCTTAAACATTCATTGAGAGTAGCGCTATGGTTTCGTTTGTTTTAAAATGCAGAACGGCTCTAGTAGTCCGCGTAAACAGCAACAAAGCTGTTGCAAATGAGGTCGCAGATAGCTACGAGCTCGGAAGTTAGTGTAAGCATAAATTAAAACAAGCGTTTCCATAAAAAGTTGATAAATGGCCTTACACAGGCGGCGCGACAAAAAAGGGAACTGACGTCAGCCGAAGCGCTAACGTGTTTCATTTCGCGCTTCCAGCCGACATCTGGGCCGTTTTCAGGACCAACTGGCAACGACACCGGCCTGATTCAAACTACATAGAACGTAATATCTCAACAGAATTTAAATATGTGCCAGTGCTTCCAGTACAGTGAAAAGTTAATTTTACTATTCATCGTTTGTGACTTTCGGAAAGGTTTAAGCGGATTTGAGTTAAACAAAACTATTCGTTTTTTGTGTAGCCAGCCGGCGCAGCGCTAGTGGCACTGGAACGGGCGTCCGCAATTCACGCTGCGCTGACTGCCGGGGCACTCGACCGAACGGAGTGACACAACCCTGCACAACGCTCCTATGAACACATACCTATATAATGCATACATATCTTTATACTACAGCGTCAATTACAACTGCAACAAATTAATTTTGTTTTGCTTGTCTTTGTAAAGGCACTAAAACTTTAAAATTCAAAACGAGTTAGAAAAGGTATTTTAAATAAACTGAATTGCACCACCACAACAAGACAGAAGGATTTAAAGAAAATCCTCGTACCCCGGAAAATAGATAATACATTCACATTTGAACAAGATGCTGCGGAATGTAATACGAAAGGAAACAACGTTAATAAAACCGCAATACGCCAGCATTAGAGACGACCGAGTCCACGGGCGGAATGCTAAGCCTTCCGAAACGCGCAATAAAGCGACATATGCACCGCCGCACATAAACATCTGCACATATCAGACACACACTATGCGAAAACACATAGGTACATAGATATTGTTGAATACAATAAATCGTACTCAGTTCTCCCAATTTACTACCCGATTTGATGGTATACCGTTTCGATCTGAGTATAGCGAGCGACAGCAGTACAGCAATATTTTAGTTAATACCAACCTTTCGTTGAACGATTTTAGTAGCAATGAACCAAATACTGACGCGCTTACTTCCAAAACCTGGTGATAATAACATATATAAAATTCTAAGAAGCAAACGATCTGGCTATTTACATAAAAGCACCAAACAAACGTTTAATTTCTCGTGCATGCAGAACCCACAAACTACTAGCCAAAAGTTGAGTAATCCACAGACGTACCCTTTAATTGGTTTACCACAGACCTCTATTAACGAAATAAGATGGGAAATCAGAGTATTAGCATAACAGTGAATTCAATTAGGGTCCACAAAGAGGATTACAACTTTTACAATGAAAGGAAAGTTGAACAGAGACCCGATTTAAACTAACGTGGAATAATCAAAATTTTAATGAGTACGTAGTAAGTTCAAATTAAATTGAACCTTTATCACTCCCAAAATATATTCTGTGAAGCCTTCATAATATAAAGCACTTTGACGCTATGGGAAAAGTAGGAATGACATCAGTAATAAATATAGGTACTACTCATGAAACAGACGTTCTAGACACGGCCATGTTTATAGTAAAATTTAGACCAATAGAAATAGACGACGAGAAACAATATATTAAACAGTATGACGGGCGGGCGTGCAAATGTTCTCAGATAATGGCCAATTGTTGGCAATAAAACTACTACCGTACACGATGCAAATTATATTACTGGCCCGAGTCGCCCAGAGGGTCCTGCTCCACTGCATTCAGCCAGATTAGCACAATTATCAAAAACAAGTTATCTCTCGGTGCACTTATTACGCTTAATATTCATATCGTTCGTTGCATTCTATGCGAGGTGCAATAAGAGGATACCAAAAGCTTTAATAGAGAGCTTAAGGGGCCGGTGTAACATGCGTAGTTCAAACAAACGTAATACCAAAATAATTTGTAAATCAAACATATTGTTAAGGTAGTGTGTATTTATTTCGATTGGATTACAGAATATCTATGTTCACAAATATATATTTTGAAAGGACAATGATATAAAGACGTGATATGAGGAATTTAAAATTTCTATAGAAAACTTATTTTACTCACAACTCTTGTTTAAATCAGTGTCCATTCAAAATATATATTTGCGAACATAGATATTCTGTAATCCAGTCGAAATAAATACACACTAGCTTAAGAATATGTTTGATTTACAAATTATTTTGGTATTACGTTTGTAAGAACTACGCATCCATCGCCGGCCTCTAGAAGCTGAATCACAAAGTAAAAAAATTAGGAACTTGTTACATAAAATCAATCCTCCGATAGTTCAAGTTGTCAATAAAACTGTCAGATGCAGGAATTTGATATGCGAAGATGAGCAGCTTGTTAGTGGGGCCGAGTGGGTGCAATCAAGTGCACGATGCTCGTTAGACAGGTGTGACGCGTTCGCTTCCGGACACTTGTCAATTAGACGCACAAAGTGCCGACCCGTGGTAACACAATGTACTACATAAATCTTCCACGGGGACGTGCACCACAGAAAATCCGTGTCAAACGGTACCATCTTGATAACTACTTCTTCAACGATTTTCCTGCTAGTCTCTAACAATAATAATTTAGTATCCGAAGCGTTTCCTTTTTACACAGGCCCACTTGCCACAGTAGATAGCAATTGACTGAGTGGCAATGTTGCGACGTTGCAGTTCGACGTTTCAGTTTACACTGAAATAAAAGCAAAAAACAGCCATAAACTTTTCTACGATCAATCCTTTTCTTCAGACAACATGAAACAAGTAACATTCAATGCATTGTAGTCGCGACAGCGACTTACCACCGTATTAGGTGCATTCCAAGCTATATAAGGATCAATAAATGGAAATTGCACTACATCTAACACTGCAAGCATTTAGGTCGCAAGCGTTGTGACGTCATCGCTCGTAGTGAAAGCCACGAGTCGCGAACAATACATGTCGCTTGCGCAAGTCGAGCGATCGCAAGGCAACAATGGCGGTCTAATAGAGCCATTCGTCGTTTCATTGCTTATTCATCCACGCCCCAGACGCCTCCGCAGGCTACGCCACCGTCGCGATTGACATCCTCGAGAGTCAAGAGACCTTTATGTCTTTACACCATACTGATGTGCAACAACTGTAAGTACTTTCTTAGGAAACCGCGTTGGAGATGCAGTTTTTTTCAGTCTGTCTTATCCCGGGTTTCATCATAACTTCTTTCATGGGGGGGAGGGGTTGCCATAATCATCACGTTTGGCAGGCGGGTGGGCGATCGCAGCATGGTGTTAAAATGCATAGAGAACGCTGCTGCCCATTCTCTAGTAAATCCCTTAGTTGCTTTCCATGACACCCATGGGCAGAAATAGGATGGTGCTATTCTTTACGTTCGGCACCACACAGAACATAATGAGCCATTTTATATTAAACCTAATAATATTACAGTTTTTAGAGTTTTAATACTTTAGATTTCACGAAGCTCGTGACTAGTCCCCTGCTTGTCACACGATGCCACATTTTGTGGACCTCCCCCATCCCTTTAATGTGAGAAGTAATTTATGGATGGCCCCATGGTTACATGCGATCATAAATTTAAATGTCAACTATTTATGTAAGTAAACAAATAAAATTAACTCACCGAACTACAACACAATTGCTCTCTTCTATAACAGATCCGACAAAATAAGAAAATAGACCGTAGGTATACTCAGAAATCTGAACGCAATACTCCCTAGTGGCTGTTTTGCACCAAACAAAGAGACGTATCAAGACCGAATAGTGTGAATTTCTCCTGAGAGCCCAGCACTATTAGGTACTAGGCTGAAGATTGTGATCGCCCGGCTGTGAGCCGTAAGCGTCCCGGCACGACCAGACACTATCCGAAAGGAACGTCGAGATATTTTATTCATAGAGCGGGTGATAAATGAGGAAAGTCGCGCTTGTATCACATTCATTACTGCCTCGCATCTTGCCACGCACACTCTTATCAAAACTTGTTGCCGCCGTGAGCTCTTCTACAGTCCGATCATTTGGCCCTCGCCGCCACCTCGGGGACTTGTTTCAAAAGCCATTTGTCGTTGGTAAACAGCTAAACAGCTTATAATTCATTCTGACCGTGGCTTTGTTAGTTTTATTTATGATTTGCGAATGCCTCAGTCGTAATACCAAGTCGGTAAATTATTGCAGGGCGTAATTATCATTGGAATGTAAAATGTATTCTGGTTGCACTAACGCCAACCTATTGAAAAATAGACATTAGCTAAATCAACAAATAACTCGAAGGTATCGTAATACAGAATTTCCGTGTTTGTCCATACCTATTATGCCAACAAATAGTAATATTACTACTTACCAGTATCGGTATCAATGTTAAAATCGTAAGTTTCGTTTGTCAGTTTTAGACACAATTCATTATATTTTGTTGGTTAGTTCGGGGGGGGAGGGTAACGCGATATCTTTTTCCATCTTATCCTTTATCCCAAAGTCTTGTCTGCAGTTTTTTTTAAATATTGGTTTATGATCTTGGTACACAAAACTCAAACTCAAAACATTTATTTCAATTAAACCTATTACAGGCACTTTTGAATTGTCAAAGAGTCGGTCAGTTAGTCAGAAAGTTGAAGCTATTTGCCCATTCCTAAACGTAGATCTCATCACACGGCTACACATCAAGCTATACATTTCCAGTATACGGTGACTTCCCCAAAATTTGTTCCGAAATTAGATGTGCCGATAAGTATCAGTAATCGAACTAAAAAGATTAGTCCGTGAAACGTGTAGCACAAGTCGCAAAACGTGTAGACCGACTTGTGCTGCAGTGCGAACAAGGCTTAAATATTATATTTACTATAATATTCTAACAAAATATGTTATCTCCGTGAGTACACATAATTCCGTGACAAGTCACGATAACAGAGTTTTCAAGGAACGGTTAACAATCGTTCAATTTGTAGAGCCTGGGGCTGAGAACCCCGACAATGGCGGTGCACGCGACCACTGCGACTCGACATTCTCATGAGTAGAATAACGCACAACAATCAAGATGTCATTTTTCAACTACCCACGCCGCGAACACACCACGGAGCGAGCGAACACCAAGAAATATGGCCGACAACACACGCACAGCCGACGTACAAAAGAGGCGTCTCGGGGATGTCGCGATACATATCTTTTGACTGAACAACGGACGCAACAGTTCACTCCTTCCCTTTTTATATTTTACGCGTAATCGACAAACATAAATGAAATCTAAACAAATGCTATTTTATTCAACAACTGACAGCGACAACCTTACGCTAACTCAGAAGAATACATTATGCAAATCTGGTTAACGAATAGTAGACAAGCAACATTATTTAAGTAGCTTACACTACTTACTTCTAACTTTTGCTTGAGCTATAATTAAACATGAACAAGCTAAACGAGTATGTCTTAGTTGTCAGTCCTACACATGTGTAAAGTAGCTAAGTACTGGGCTCGCGTTTTCTGCAACGGTCATTATGACAATTCACAGAAGTCAGTTGGCAATTTATTGGCTGTAGAAGATGGAAACTTGCGGCCAGAAATGATAGTAATTATTGACACGAACCGACGCTCGGGGCTAAAATCCGCCATCCGCTGCTAAAGATCACAACCGGCCACTAACTCGAAAATTCCACATTTATAACGGAGCAAGCCCTTGGGCACGAACGGAGCCACTGTCGAACCACACTCGCGAAGAATCGATGTTCACTGCGAAAGCATTTTGTGGACAAAACGGTGTACTAAATTTAAGGCTTTTTACGATGCAGTTTGTATATCTTACAAAGCAATAACATCGATAGTATTCCTGCGCTATATGCTATCAATGACACTAAATGTATTTAGTAAAAGGCAAGGCGAATAAAATATTTAGCTATATACAAAAGCCTTATAAGCCCAGCAGATTCACCGTTGCTTAGATAGGATGGCCTAAGTGGAAACAAATAACACACTGAGGTAAAACAACCCATATAGGGACAATTATTGCTATTCGGTAGCATCTTTTGTGTGTGATACAATGGCGCATCGATCGTGCTGGATTGCACGGAAATGTTCAGTAAAACGCTAACGAGTGCCGTGGTATCGGCTAATTGAAGTTATTGCCGTCGTAGGCCCGACGCCCGAATGCCCAGGTGATTAGCGACGGAAACCATTCTAATGGAGTGTTTCTTTATCGACACCGTTTGTCACTTCATCGATCAGCTAATTTCGTACCATTACTTGATTAATGATTGATTCACGCAAAATACGTCTGAGTTTAATATTTTTATCATTACCACTTTATGGTCAACAGTAGAACTATAAAGGCTCCTACAAACTGGTGCGATATCGTGGGCGCGATAGGCAGCGCGTCCCTTGTCGCGCACGCGATTTTGGCCAGTCTGTAGAAGTCTTAATTCGGCTTTTAGATGATAGTCGAGCGCTGAATCATTTATAATAATTAGATATCCGTATGTAGGTACGGAACCAAATGTAGGCCCTAAATTTAAGTCATATCGTATACGGTGACAATTAATACACATTATGGTAATTTCGCTAATTGACACACTGATAATAATGGAAACGGATAACAATTTGGCCTTGCTAATGCGTATTTCATATTGTCATTGTCATAAACTGCGCTACAAAGAATGGATGATATTGGATAATTGTCACTGTACTTGGAACCTCTTCAATATAAAATTATGACTGTATACATAATTGAGGGGTGAGCAAAGGTCCAAAGCGTGATTTTCTTTATAAATCAAATTCAAATTATTTTTATTAAACTTACACATAGTTCACAAACATACAATTATGCATGAAATTTTAACTAACAGAAAAATTAGATATTAATTAACAGCGGGCCCCAAATTAGGCACAGCCTGTATCTTGGTGACCCAAACACCAAACAAAGTTAATAATTTAATTAGTTCTGCTAGCGCAAGATTGTTATTATATTGTTGAATGATAATTTTATAAAATAAATTAATAAGTGTGGATAGTATTTTTGATCGGGCCTGTTCGTCTATAGAGATGTATGACTGTACGTGCAAAACAATGTGTTTAGAAACACACGCGCGTTTTAAATTAAGTCGAAGAAACAAAATTACTAGGGTATTTTTTTTTATTAATACTTGCATTATGTTGCCATGGCGTCTTGTCAAAATTACGAATAACATGAATTAAAGCAAAATAACAGTTAAAAAAAGGTAACATTATGCACTTTTGGATGTTGACTACAGAACACTGTTACTCGAGATGTTGACTGTGTACAGAGTGTACGTATGATCTGTTGCAAGTATCTAATGAAAATATAACAAATGGATCAGAAAATGCACCTGTGGATGCCAGTTTGTGGTACCACCCGTACCACTTCCAAATTAGTTTTTTGATTTGATTATTTGAATAATTAAACCCAAAATTCGAATTATCTAACTTAAAAATTCGAATTCGATTGTTGTGCGTTCGATTCCCGCTTGCCAAGCGTGGCGATTGTGGTTTAGGGGAGGCCTATGTCCAGCAGTGGACGTCTTTCGGCTGAAATGATGATGATGACCTTAAAAATGTTTTTCATTAATTGACAATCGAGGTTAATTTTATAACCTAAATTTTCATCGATGACTTTTAAATTACGATGTAATAATGTTATTCAAAATCAAAATCAAATCAAGTCATTTATTCAAACTAAGCTGAGAATCAGCACTTTTCGAACGTCAAAAATGACATAAGACAGTCCCCCAATGGCCCCAGTGGCCCTTCACCACTTCCTAGTGCTTTAGCTGGGAAGAAGAAGTGGCACAACAGTTTCCCCAGCATCACGGCTGTCTGTTCAGTTAAAACAACTAGATTGTTTACATTAAAATAATAAAAAAAAATTACATTAAAATAATTTACATTAACAATAGTACACGAGACACAAAGAATAGTATACGAGATAATCTGCCTTTATGTATAATGTTCCCATTGCATGCTGGGACACAAGCCTCCTCTCTTCGAGAAGGGGTGGGCTGTAATCTACCACCCGGGCCCAATGCGGGTTGGTAGATATCACATATCTTCGAATTTTTGGTTCTAGGACATGCCGGTTTCCTCATGCAGTTTTCCTTCACCGTTTTGAAAAGAATAGTATGCCTTTGAACAAAGCTGTAACTTTAAACGCATTAAAAGGCAAATCCAGCAAAGAAGAGGGGTAGCTTGATATAAAAAGTTATACCAAGTCCAACAAATGAGTTATGAACCTTATGAAGCCGGTGAAATGGAGCACGTAATATGTCCTTATTTCTGGTGTTAATATTGTGAATATCTTTGTTTTTAATGTATATTTTGCCTAACATATAAGATGTTTGCGAAGAGGAATTGTGATGTCACCGTGAAAATAGCAATATCTTTAAAAAAAGTCTCTCAGAGAAACTCTGGCACTAAGCTGGTAAATTGCTCGAAAAGCTCGTTTTTGAAGAACAAATATATTTTGAATGCCAGCGGCTTTGCCCCACAGCAGAATACCGTAGGACATAACGCTATGAAAATAACTAAAATAGACTAATCGAGCTGTATCAACGTCACTGTATTGTCTTATGTTCCTGACGGCGGCGGCGTAGGCAGCCGAACTGAGCCTTCCCGCCAGGCTTGATATATTATGTGGTCCCCACTGAAGTTTAGCACCTACTGTTATACCCAGAAAAACAGTTTCTAGCACCTCTTTATTTAAGGGCCTTATCATACTAGCGAATTGCGAGCGTCCTCAAAGCGGAGCGGGCGCGCAACGAACACGCCGCGGCTGCGCAGCGAATTCGTTGCGGACGCGCAACAAGATCGCCGTGAATACTGTCTCGTACAAACGCCAGCCCGGCCGCCCCGCCTCACTTTCTTCTTCCTCACATCCGCGACGTCCTCGCTGTACAGCCGCGACGTGTTCGCGACGCATTCGCTGCGCGCCTGCACCACCCCGCAGCCGTTCGCAAACCGCTAGTATGATAACGCTCTAAGACGATGTTGGGACCTAGATTTCTAACATTAGGTAAGGCGATACATTTCGTTTACTTGGCAGTCACAGATACCCTTTACATATAATGGTAAGTCATCGATATACATACACTACGAATAAGAATGGACCCAGTATTGAGCCTTGAGGCACACCTGAGGTATTGAAACTATAATTGTTAGAAAAAGTGTTGAGATATAAACTTAAAAACCTTCTCAATACAGATGAATGTCTTATTAATTCCCGTTAGTGAGTGATTGCATATCAATTTAACCTGAACAGGGTTTGTTTACACTTTCATCAGATACTTTAGGAACAGATATTAATACAGGCCACCCTTCTATAGCATAATTTGACATTGACAGCACCTTTATTCCCTAACAATAAGGGCTGTTTTCGTAGTTCAAGCCTTACTACTGACGTGGCTGAGTGATATTATAAACATACCTGTTAAATGGTTCCCAGTGAACTCGAAGTCATCATCCTGATCCCAGTGCTTGAGTGACAGGTTGCCCAACGGTGTTGCGTTCGCGAACTCCAAATTAGCGAAGTGCCAGTCGAGTATTTGTCTGTCGCGTACCGACAAATATACTGAACTAAAAAACATATTTCATTTGAGTTTTTTTTAAACTTTATCCGGAGAACAATGTATAGGCATGTGGGTGCTTTTTAACACGCTTTTATTAGCTTCATACGTATGTTAGTATGTATGG
This sequence comes from Tiliacea aurago, assembly GCA_948098905.1. Lineage (NCBI taxonomy): Eukaryota > Metazoa > Arthropoda > Insecta > Lepidoptera > Noctuidae > Tiliacea > Tiliacea aurago. Next base: position 16,189,469 of record OX402587.1, on the reverse strand, counting down.
AACGGGAACTTTGAACTTGATTTTCGACAACTTCAAAACGTCAGATTAATTTAAAACTTTGCACACTTATCAAGGACCGATGACAATACAATAATTTAATAAGTTTGTCCCATTATCCTTACCAGGATCTTCAGGATTATCTATTTTTTCCATATTCAGAGACACAATAGTGATTTGTGCCAAGTACTAAGGCATGTATGAGTTAAACTTTGAGAAAAGCATGTGACTATTGGCAGGATAAACTGGAGAGTTTTTTTTTGTACACTCGACACAATTTTTTTTCTATAATAGAAAAGCAAACTAAAAAGGTAGAAAATAAATAATAGTTTAAAAAACAAAAAAACACGATTTAATAAAAAAAACCCTTGGGGTGCTTGATGTAAATTCTTGCAAATATTTTATTGACAGATATTGGTAAAAGAAGAATCATTATGAAAATATCTTAAAAAGCACCCCATGCTTTTTTACAATAAAATAAATTTCTTGTCAATCACTATTATTATTTACTTTATCATCATCATCATTTCAGCCGAAAGACGTCCACTGCTGGACATAGGCCTCCCTCAGAGGGGGGTTTTCCATAATCTCCACGCTTGGCAGGCGGGTTGGCGATCGTAGTATGGTGTTAAAATGCATAGAGAACGTTATTACAAACATCATTCACTAGTAAGTCCCTTAGTCGCCTTTTACGACACCCACGGGAAGAAATGGGATTTCAAACTTATTTAAAATTATTTTCAACTTTTTAGTTTAGTTTTCTAGCGTGTTTTTTCGTTGTTAGTGTTCCGTACCAAAATGGTAAAAAGGAACCCTTATGGTGAGACTAAGTCTGTCTGTCTGTCTGTCACACCTGGATATCTCAAGAACTACTAATGCTATCAACTTGAAATTTAGAATAGTTTTAGATGACGTTTGCCCAACTATTTTGCAAACAAGAAAGAAATATCTTTTTTGCAAAAGGGACTGAAAGGGGGTCTTAAAATTTTGAAGTGGGGCTACTAGGGCATATGGGGTACCATATGAAAGAGCGCTGTTTGCACATTCTCAAGCATTTTTTTTTCTTTTTTTAGGCAGCCTAGTTTCCGACTTTTGATGAAAAATGTAAAAAAAATACCGTCCCCAGCCCCCTAATCTCCGAAGTTTGCATAGATCAAAATCTGAAATTATTCTATGTGATAGGAGTTTATGTAAAGATTACAGGAAAAATAAAATGATGTTCTCTAAATACCATAGTTTTTCAGAAATCATCAACATCATTTTTTACGTACGGAACCCTCGGTTCGCGAGTCCGACTCGCTCTTGACCGGTTTTTTTATACTATTTTTAATCTGATGTTTTCTGATACACTTTTCTGCCTTACCCTTCGGGGAATACAGGGGTGATCTCATGTTACGTTATGTTTGTTTTCTAGTAACTTGTTAGTTTATTCAGTAAAATATTACGGATGTACGATGCATCCATTTTGTACCTTTCAAATAATAATAATTATATTAGTATGCCTTCATAACTTGACAACTATTGAAAATTATGCTGAGAGTAAATCAATGAGTTCGATATTGAGAATTGAAACTAGAAACTAAATTGTTTAATTACATACCTCGGCGGATTAGTTTCCAGTTGCGTCAGCTTTTCTTCAATCGTAGCGTTAGTAGAGACCAGTCCCTCATATTCGTTACACAACAGGTTCATCTCTCTATTCAGGCGGCGAAAATTGAACTCTTGCAAGATACTAGCGTCTCCTGTTAGACCTTTGTCTCTCTCTACGAGCAAAGCATCTTTCTCGGCTTTCATAGACTGCAAGAGCTCTTTCATATCGGCCATCCTGGAAAAAAGTTTTGCTTTAAAGTGTATTTCTCTCTCGTATTGGCACGAACTATAACTAAGTACTGATGTATAATAATCACTTAACTTTTACTTTGCTACTTACTTGTTTATATTAGTTTTAAGTCTCTCTTGCAGCGTTATGAGCGCCTTAAGATGTTGACCCTAGAACACAGAAAAATATAAATATTTAAAAACTGGTATAAAAAAACTGGCCAAGTGCTTGTCGGACCACGCACAATGAAGGGTTCCGTAGTTGGGATGAATTTATCCCAAAAACAAACTTAACATTGTAGTTGAAAAACATGCTCTCCCATACATTGATATACGTTACGGTCAATTCTCCAACTGTAAATTTAAGTTGGTCGACTATTACTCGTTAACTTGTGAAGCCTACTTAGCTGTGATAGTTTTCCTTTTAATTTCGTTATATATACTATTGCCATGAATTTTTTCACATATCCAAAACCAACCATTTAGCTGGCAGGGGGGGGGGACACTTGACTCTAACAAAAACTAGCACTTTAAAGCTTAATATTAGGCAAACGGATCCCTTAATTGAAAAATGGTTTTGCCAAACCCACAATATTTTTGAACGGCCTATCCAACGATACCCCACACCATGGAATAGACGAGAAAAAAAAATATCATCCCCATTTCACGTGTAAGGGAAAATGTTTTTCATAATTTTATTTTACCATTTTTTTGGCATGATTAATATGTATACCCATGCCAAATTACAGCTTTCTAGGACTAAGCGTCTCTGAGCTAAGCTGGCGACAGACGGACGGACGGACAGACAGACAGACAGACAGACGGACATGGCGAAACTATAAGGGTTCCTTGTTTACTACGGAACCCTAAAAAAGGCAAAAAGAAACTGTTGGTTTTCTTCTAATTTTCCACGAAACCCCTTTAGTGACTAATATTAATCAATTAATTACACATAACATCGCGCCTGTTATTTCAGAAGGGTTAGACAGAGGTGTACCTATAATACACCCACATTTTGCTAGTTATGTTTAAGTCCCATGTAATAAGGGATGACTTTATTGCCACCAATCGGGCACAAATCCAAACTCCGGGCTGCGTAAAGTCAATCCCTGTGTATGAGCCAACGCTGTAGGAGCTGAGCCGCAACATTTTGTGTTACTGCTAAAATCTGTTACCCAAAAACCACCGCTGATGGTGTTGAGTCGCACTCTCAAGTCCACGCTATCAAGTAAGTAATAATAAATGTTTTATTAGACAATATCTATAATGAATCGGGTGTGTAATGTATGATATAATAACAAATGCTCTAATTTCACTTGAAATAACGTTCATATAATATAATTTTCATATGCTATAAAATCATATAACCTAATTTCATATGACCTAATGTTTTATATGATATAATTTTCATTTAATATAAAACATTTAGTATAACGTTCATTTTATATAATTTTCAATATGTATAATATTCTTTTTATATAACATTCATTTGACCTAATGTTCTTTTGACCTAATTTTCATGTTTAATGGTCACAGTTCTAACCTAACTAGAACTCTAATTAGTCTAATATAATAAAACATGCAAGCAAGCATGCAGCATGCAAGCAAGCATGTAGCAAGCAAGCATGCAGCAAGCAAGCATGCAGCAAGCCTGCAACATGCAGCAGGCATGTTTTCTGTCACGGCTCCGGTGCTGCAGGGCTACAGCAGTCCCATGCAAGCTTATCGTCACAGATGTGTTTCACGCTCACCACCGTGGCTTCGGCTTGCTGGCCGGCTCAGCCGGCCAGCCTCAGCCGCGGCGGCAAGCGTTGAAACCACCTGCTCCTCAGCTCGCGGGCCGCCTCGCCCCTACGCACCTACGCGATTTTAAATAACACTCTAGGGGTAGGGCAGACAAGACTACGTGGAGTCGGTTTTGCAGCGATTTGTTTCTGTCACGCCGCTCCCGCAGCACGCTCAATCAAATTAATCGCAATATTATATATTTTAAACGATAGGCCTAATGATTTTCGATTACATAAAGGTTATATCAAACAACGTTATGCTGTTGTAGCGGTATGCTTATGCGATGCATTTTTGCTAGCACCATACTAGCAGGCGTTTAAAATCGTATCAGATTTTCTAAATTATATTAAAAGTTATTAGAGATTATGAATATTATAGTAAATGAATAATATACTACATGAATATTATGTCACATGTGCATTATAGGAAATGTTTATTATATCATAAGAAATTAGATAAAATGAAATTATATCAACAATTCATTATCTCAACTGATTGTTATATTAAACAAAAGTATATTAACTGAAATTAGGTCAAGTGAACGTTAGATTTTTTTGTTATTATATCAACCGTTACACACCCTAATGAATCACCTCTGAAAATTGTCTGTTTTATTTATGGTTGTAGGTATATTTATTTTAGTGTTGGTTAAATAATGTAGATTGGGTTCGGGGTCGTAAAACGTAATTTGTGAATTACGTTTGTGTATTACAACTTTGTTTGTAAGTATTAGGTATATTAATATAAAGTTAGGACAAGTCAGAGAGAGTAGAATTAGTCAGAATGATTTAATGAAAACGTAAACGTAACGTAATGCTTTCGGGCTTCTGACGACCCGTAACGGCTGTCAGAGATCTACGAATGACAGCCGGGGCCAACGGCTTAGCGTGTTTTCCGAGTGGTCTTGGTATGTAAAGATGATCACCCATCCACGGACCAACCGCGGCAATATACCTTTATATTTATAATATCAATTTTCGTCGACAATTTTTTAATTAAAGAAAAAAGAAAAGATTTTATTAGTTTTTTCATAGTTTACACATTACACTAAAGTCATCACACAAATCACATTTCAAAAGCATTTAAGTAAAGTCAAGATGACTTTGACCTACGTTAATTTATTTTTTACGTAATTACGCAAAAAAAAACAAAAACTTCGCACGTGGCATGGTCAATGCCGCATTTCAATTACCCGTAACGAAAGCAAACTCAAAAGTAATAATGCAAACAAACATGCAATACACAGGTCTCGCTCTAACTCAGTTCATATTTGTCACAGATTTATTCCTAGACGCCTTACTTTCTTTAAGGGACAATCATGTTGCAGTGTCCCGCGTAGCTTTAGAACAGTATTGAGAGCGAACATGATTGTCCTTTTTTTTGTACCATAATTATGAGGGCAAAGTCTGTGCGGTAAAAACCAATCTGCCTGGAAACAGATTAGTATGATTGTTTTCAAAATTGTGCCGGACAATGTCTGTGTACTATTCAGCACTACCCGGTGTTAGCTCATATACAGGGATTGGCATTACGCCTCCGGACTTATATTTTAATTCATTCGCTATTATTGATCAGTATGTACCTGCTTATGTTTCACATTCTTCTGCTGCAATTTGATGACCCATTCCAATGCTTGGCCGAGAGAGACGGGTGTGTCGTTGTAGTAATTAAAGTCCACTTGGTGTGACAGATAAGAGGTAGCATCCAGAAGTCTGTTAAATTCACGCTCCACCTGAACAAAATACACGTCTTTATAAAAAGTATTTCGTGGACAAGTATGTTTTTATAAAAAATATTGTGTACTGATTTAAATAAACCAACTCAGTCTATCACACTCCACTCCTGGACCTCCCAAGTTCTACCAAAACAACCGATTCTTCGCCTTCTGCATCCAGCATATCCCCGTCGCCTATGTCGTCGTCTCAGGGTTACCAATTCGCAGTCTTTAGTATTTACTGATAGCTATGGTCGGCCCACTGCTACTTCAAACTTTGCAGGCTATTCAAGGAAATAATTGCATACACATTTCAAAATCACTACTCTAGTGGGTCATGTTAGTATTTAGTATTTTAATAAAAACGTTGCCCCGCACTAGGAATTGCTCCTGTATTGTGGGTGCGTTTACAAACATTTAAACTCACATTACACAAACAGCCAGACCCGGAACAACTACTTGTAGGTCATACAAATATTTGTTCCGTGCGGGAATAGAACCCGCGACACGGAACGCAGCAGTCAATCGCTTAACCACTGCGCCAACCGTGCCGTCATGCCGTAGTATTGCAATTTTTTTTTTTTTTTTAAGGTGAATCCGCGGCTGTAGCCCGCGAAATTCAAATTTTTTTACGTTTTCTGCCATTTGCAGGTCAGTAAATATGATTATGATTAATTAATCTAAATATGATTCGCGGCATTATCAAATATGGCTTTACAGAATTATAATCATTGGAATCAGCATTACAACTCTCTAAGTTCAAAAAATCCTACTGAATGAATATTCCTGAAATAATCTTTCAGTAGGATTTTTTGAACTTAGAGAGTTGTAATGCTGATTACGTTTATATGAACTACGCATGCTACGCCGGCCCCCTAACTACTCAAACTAAAGTAAATAGGTGTACCTATTTACTTTAGTTGCCATGCTTACGCAAATTCGCCAGTCCACACTAACTATAGCCGCTTTAAATATATGCTCATTACATACCATTTCATCCTTATGCTTAGGCACTTGGTTACCAGTTGCTTCATAAAGAGGACACTTCTGCTTGATTTTATGCAATTCCATGTTCATCTGTACTGATAGTGTAGTTACTGGGTTACCACCCAAACCAGTCACAACCATAGCACCTGAAAATTTAGAATATTCATAAATGTTTATTTAGATTCATGTTGACTTTTTTTTGCAATTCATTGTAACCATCTTCAGAATAGAATTCGATGGAAAACGCTTTAATCTTTACACCTTCACATAAAGGTAAGTCTATAAAAGCATTAAGTAACATCATAATTATATCATTAATTTGGTAGCTATATTATTTTAATTAATAATGCTTTATTTAACCATAATTTACTCTTAACTATAGTATAAAAATTTAAGCTAACCTAAGTCTGCTACATAAGGCCCTTTTCTGTATGTTACAATCCTGCCTCCAACTCGATCCCTTCCTTCTAGGATAACAATTTCACAGCCAAATGATATCAGTTGTCGCGCGGCAGCCAAGCCTGACACTCCTGTAATTATCAGAAAATGTTTTTTTATTATTCTTGTAAAATAACAAATAAACAGACCAAACTTTTAACTAAGTAATTATTTTGTAAGCAGATGCCCTTTTATTAAAACTTATCATAATTACATAATATGTAGGTACAGTCAACAACCTATCAAAACTTATACTACGATACTTGAACTATGAAAACAGATTTCCTTTGCTGCTATTTAATAAAGACACTATCAAGGTCAAACTGTTACCACGAATATGCAGTTGATTGTATTACAAATATGAGAGCAATATGCCTTACGGACATATTATTTCATAGGTAACTTTTTTTTAATAATAACTGCCATCAGTCGTTTCTGGACTATTATCAGTTTGGTTGCATGAATATAGTTGGCATTTCAGGTACTGGGGCGATTGCCACTGCTACCTCTTTAGATTACTTGACCTCTCTTCAGTCGAATGACAGATTCAATGCTGTCCAGCAATTTAACAGCCAGAGGCTTTGGATAGGTGGCCAGACGATCAGCATAAAGCTTTTTAAGTTTTCCTCATGAATGGTAGGAGTGTTGAGATAATCATGGATGCATTGACAACATTCCTCAAGATGGCGTTTTGAGCTCTTTGGAGGCACATACCCCCTTATTCCAAAACAAGGTTTATCTTCAGACCCAGGTTTAAAACATGGAGCCATTATTGAATTTCGAACTTTATTCCGACTATGGTAATCCCTAAACACAAAACTGACAACTTAGTACCGAACTAAGTTTTCAGTTTTGTATAAAGAACGGTATTTCAATCACAGCTATGTTCTTATTACAAAAGCTGGCTCCATGGTTTAAGCCATGTCAAAATATAATTCTAGTTTTGTAAAAAGGCGGATTATGTTCAATTTTCATTTACTAACAACTATTAAAGAATATGTTCATACCTGCTCCAATGATGATGACTTTTGGCCTCTGTTTTCCTTTTGGTGGAGTAGGAATAGGTGTAGTTCGCTCATAGATACCATAGTTTATAAAACCATGTCTTTCTAAGAATGCGTGAGTTCTCATTACTAATGCAGGATCACCATTGTATGGAGCCTGAAATAATATTTATGGACATAAATTGGAGATTATACACACCATAATAATGCGTGGTTTAGTTCAGCATTCAATTTCATCTATAATCCATTAATTATTTTGATGGACTTTAATGAACAGTCAGAGAACTTGATTGTCAAGCAGAGTGACATACTGCATCAATTTGATATGATTTATAGCCATTCATATGAAAACAAGAAGAATGACAGTAGTAATTTGAATATACAATCAATTTAAGTTGTAGTTGACAGTCAATTTGCTTATCAATCCAGTTTTCTGACTTGTACTAGTTGCACAGATAACTTACTTCCATTTTCTGAACAGAAATTTCTTGAGTCAATTGTTTCTTGGGATCTTCAAACCACAGTTTCAATATGCGGTTCCTTATCTGAACAAATGCATGGCTAGTAGCTCCTTGCAGATCAGAGAAACACTCGGCTTCTAAAGATGACATCTTATCAAAGGGCAACCGAGATTGGAATGCTGCTCCTTCCAAGCTGTAAATTATTTTGATTCTTTAATGACCACATAGAAATGTTATATGTTAAAGCCGAGATGGACCAGATATTAGTTTAGTTTACCTAGTGCTGTAGTGCAGCATTAAAAAGAGTGACCAATATAGACTAATTGAAAAAAACGAGACTGTTAATTCTAGTTTTGTGTGGGTATACCTGTTAAGCATTTCTTTGTAGTTAATTTCCTCGATATCATCACTCTTAGTATCATCTACTTTAACATCTTCCTTTTTCTCTTTCGTCTCTTTTATAACTTCGGCGGTACGGCTCGATGACGACTCCCGGCGACCCCCAACCGATGTGGGACTTGACGACGTGACCTTACTCTTTTCTGACTGATCAGATTCAGAATCATCTTGTTTTAATTTTTCATCCAATTCCCGGGTTTCAACCTACGATCAATAAACATAACCTAGTCATCAAAACAAATAAAAAGAAAACATTGATGAATATCGTTCATAATTAATAAAAGTAATTTACCTTTGTACGTTTCCTGCGACTCATTTTGAAGAAGAATTACTTTAGAACTATCTATTTACTGAAAAATTACAGGAGAAGCTTAGAGCCTTAGTTTTTGATGATTAGAAAACAAAATAGAGGAAATGACAGTGACATTTGACAATAGTGACACATGTCAATGATATTGACATATCTAAACCGAGGAACACGTTTGGAAACATCAAGTACTTAGCTAAGTGGGAGTTTTATTTCTCTTTGTATTTAAATTTAAATTTATTCCCAAAAATGAATTTGGATGAAATGTCAGAAACACGTCAAACACCGTTCTGTGTAATTTAATTAATTAATAATATAATGATCCGGCCTAAGTAACAAAAAAGTACATAAATACATTCGGATTAAGTGATATCAGTGACAGTGTTATCCAAGCCTTAAACTGAGAACCAGGCAAAAAACGTGGAAGTGCATATTCATTAAAAATCTATCAACTTTGAATTGCAAAAAAATAAAAGTATAACAAAAGTGACTAGCAGGCTCAGGTCTCTTAAAATATTTATTTCTACGCCAGTTTAATCTCCTGACGGCTCAGAGCTGCATATAAAAATCTATCAAGATATTTTTCATTTACGCGGTCGCTAAGGCCGCCATCGGTTGTCCTGGCGACGACATGCGTCGCTAGGTCTCCTCCACTCATCCTGTGACGCACCTACGTAACGACGCATGCGTTTTGTTACCAAAACAAGCAGCCGTCATATTTTGACTTTGACTTTTTTCATTTTTTTAGTGTTACTTTATTGTGTTTTTAAATTTGTTTTAAGTTATTCATTTTTGTGAATGTATTTAACTGTTGTGAATGCAGTCCGTAACCCAATCTTGTGATGGCACGTCGAACGCGACCAATACATGTACACAGTGCAACAAGTCATTCAAATCTTTGAAAGGCCTCAACATACACACTACAAAAACACACAGGAAATGTATTAGCCAAAACAGTTCACCATTAGACATCCATCCCATTATTCCGAGTGCGCCTATTTAAGTAGCGAACGATCCAACTTCTTTCCACACACATCTTAGCCAATTGAAAAATAGTATACCCATAGTTAAAAGAATCCCTCGAGGAGCTCGAATAACCGTTGCTACAAATTTGTCACAATTAATCCAGAAATGTTACATAAGCAATTGTACTCAAGACTGGCAGAACCTTTTTTTATTTTCATACAGCACACTACATATAATAAAAACTGATGAACCGAATTTATCCTTGACACAAAAAATTAAGAATAACTGTGCTGTAAGCTCCTGGCCTTCTCCCGCACCTCTAATCAAACATGATGCCCCTCGTAATCGCAATAAACTCATCGAAAACAAAATCTGTGACGGAGATCTCAAAGGTGCCGCTCGCCTTTTGTTCTCCAACGACGTGCTATCACCAGATACCCCTGACACCCTTCAGGCCTTACGGACAAAACATCCTCCAGCTCCAGTAAACCCATATTTTCTCGACCCACCAACAGCAGGGCAAGCATGCCTTCAAATTCAAAACAAAGATGTTACGGATGCCATTTTATCTTTTTAAACCAGGTTCGGCTGCAGGTTTGGATGGAATCTCACCCCAACATTTGAAAGACTTAACATCGCATTCTGTGAGCGATGCAGGCGAGCGACTTGTAAATTCGATCACTAAATTAATCAACTTTATGTAAGTATTCCGGTAATGTCAATCCAGAAATTGTTCCCATTCTTTTCGGCGCGAATCTCATTGCCCTCACCAAAAAGGACGGAGGGGTGAGACCAATCGCTGTTGGATCAACACTACGACGTCTGGCCTCCAAAATTGCTGTTCGACATATTTTACCAAAATTAAATTCGGAATTTGAACCCGTACAGTTAGGTTTCGGTGTAAAAGGAGGGTGTGAGGCAGCCGTCCATGCCCTACGCTCTTTCCTAACTTACGGACAGCCTGACGTGTTGCTCAAAATAGATGTCAAAAATGCATTCAATTCGGTAAATAGGGATACCCTGCTGACGGAAATAAAACAACATATACCGGAAATATACAATTATCTTCTTCTCAGTTAGGCTGACCCAACAAAATTGTTATATCGTTCTAATGAACTGTCCTCGGAAGTAGGTTGTCAACAGGGTGATCCCCTTGGGCCTGCAATTTTTAGTTTGGCTATAAATCCGATAATCAAAAATTTAAATTCTAAATTCAACGTTTGGTATTTGGACGACGGAACCCTAGGAGGTGATGTGGATACTGTGTTTTCGGACCTTTTTTTAATCATAAATAAATTTGAAGCCATTGGTTTGGAGCTTAATTTTAGCAAATGCGAACTTTTTATAAATAAATGACGTAAAACAAAAATTTAATATTTTGGCTCCAAATGTTAATATAGTTAACAGTAGATTATAGAGTTAGATTCCCTTTACCTTTTAGGTTCTCCAATTTTTGATGAATCTATTTCTGAATATTTTAATAATTCAATTACTAAATTTCAAAATTCTGCTGACCGTCTCCTTGAAATTAGTCCACATTACGCACTTTGCATTTTAAAATTCTGTCTTTTCGTCCCAAAATTTACGTATGTCCGTTGCTGCTCCTTTTGGAATCACCTAGATCTTTTGACACAAATAGACGACTTAATCAAAATTGCTTTAGAATCGGCTGAACGAGCAATCTTGGACCCAAGCTTCCCTACCCATCCGTTATGGTGGTTTAGGGATTCGCAAAATTTCCAGTGTCGCTTTACCAGCCTTTCTATCTTCTGTCCATAGTTCAGCAAATCTCATAAGTAAAATTTTAAGGGCATCATCTTCAAACTTTGAGATTGCTGGCTTGGAAGAAGCTAGAAACGCTTTCTTAATTGCATGCCCAAGTCAAAATTTTCCAGTTTCTTCAAATTCACAGAGGAGCTGGGACGACTTAAACTGCAAATTCACTTACGACAATCTTTTGAGCTTTAGTACAGGTTCGGCGCGTGCTAGGCTTTTGGCCGTGGGTACGCATGAGGCCGACTACTGGCTTCACGCGTACCCTTCGTCAAATACAGGAACATTTCTTGAGCCTGACACGCTCCGAATCGCAACCTATCTACGGCTTGGGGTTCCGGTCTGCGCTGCTCATAAATGTCCCTGTGGCAGTGATGTCGACAAGCTAGGACATCACGGACTGTCATGCCAAAAAAGTGCAGGCCGCTTCTCGAGACATGCCGCACTTAACGATATCATACGCCGGTCCCTTGCCACCGTCAACGTGCCAAGTCTACTTGAGCCGACTGGTATTGCAAGAGACGATGGCAAGAGACCGGATGGTATGAGTTTGATTCCATGGAAGATGGGCCGGGTGCTGGTATGGGATGCAACCTGTTCAGACACGCTGGCCCCTTCCCATCTGCATGGAACCAGCAACAGAGCTGGTGCGGCTTGTGAAGCGGCTGAAAAAGCTAAAGCTTCCAAATACAGGGGTCTAGGCTCCGAATATGATTTTGTCCCATTCGGTGTCGAGACCCTTGGTCCGTGGGGTCCTAGCGCTATAAGGCTTAAAACAAACAAAAAGGTTAGTCGACATCACAGGAGACCGAAGAGCTGGCAGCTACCTCGGACAAAGAATTAGTCTAGCTATTCAAAGGGGGAACGCTGCCAGTATCTTCGGAACCTTGCCTAAAGGGACTCCTTTTAATAATATATTTTAGTTATTAAAAAAAAAAAAAAAAACTATATTTTTTTAGTTATAGATAATGTAAATAGTTATGTTATATCTTATCTAAGTTACAATAAGGTTACATGTCAACTGCTCATCACCTTTTTCCAAAAAATAACCGACTTCCAAAAAAAACACTACGAAGTGAAAAATAACTTAATCATGCTTTCGGAAGTCGGTGTCTTTGGTTTTTTATTTGATTTTTTTGCCACCGACTTCCGAAAGTTATTTTTCACTTTGTAGTGGGTCAGGTTTTAATTTATCTATGTTACAATAGCCTAATGTCAACAGCTCATCACTTTGACGTTCGAAAAATGCTGATTCTCAGCCTAGTTTGAATAAATGACTTTTGATTTTGATTTTGACCGCGAGAGAAACAGACGTTTGAACTGTGTATTAGAAAATTGTTGTAAGTAGTTTCATATTTTTTTTGAGCAACAAGCAGTACCTAGTTCAATTTAAACTTTTAGTACTTTGGGTTTAATACTGTCTAATGTCTAATACTGATTTAGTGAAAAAAAAAAACTTATTTCCTATTCGTTCATTAGCTTGTGTGTCACTGCTCATAATCATAGATAATCTAATAAATAAATGTAAAACATTGTGAATGCAAGCATTATTTCGTAAGGCTTGATTTTTGACGTTCATTTCATAAATATTAATTCATTAGATATATCTTTTATTGTGCTTATTGTAGATTGTTATACAAGGGGCTAAAATTACCCATTGTATACGAGGTAGTTTTACTCCCGAGCTATAGCGAGGGAGTAAATAGTTATAATGGATTTTTAGCGCCGTGTTTTACACTATACTTTTCACTACAATTGCGAGAAAATAAAATATGGATTATTGACATACACCATAAACACCTTAGAATGTTATTTAGATAAACACCTTGACGGCAACATAATAAACATTATTTATTTTCCTTTCTCTTCCATCTGCAAATACGGGTCTCCATTCTCACTAGATGATGACATTTTCACTGTTGTAAATTAATTTACGGATACCAATTCAATTTGTAATTAGAGAAAAACAATCTAAAGATTTCGCGCCAAGGCCTTTTTAGGGTTCCGTAGTAAACAAGGAACCCTTACCCCCTTATTACAAAACAAGGTTTATCTTCAGACCCAGGTTTAAAACATGGAGCCATTATTGAATTTCGAACCTTATTCCGAATATGGTATAGTTCCTAAACACAAAACTGTCAACTTAGTACCGAACTAAGTTTTCAGTTTTGTTTATAGAACGGTATTTCAATCACTATTAAGTTCTTTTTAAAAAAACTGGCTGCATGGTTTAAGCCATGTCAAAATATAAATCTTGTTTTGTTATAAGGCCGTTATAGTTTCGCCATGTCCGTCTGTCTGTCTGTCCGTCCGTCTGTCCCCGGCTTAACTCAGAGACGCTAAGTCTTAGAAAGCTGTAATTTGGCATGGATGTACATATTAATCACGCCAAAAAAGTGGTAAAATAAACCATGAAAAACATTTTTTTTTAGGGTACCTACCTTGTACGAAAAACGGGGATGATATTTTTTTTTCTCGTCTAATACACAGTGTGGGATATCGTTGGATAGGCCGTTGAAAAATATTGTGGGTCTGTGAAAAACATTTTTCAATTCTGAGATCCGTAATATTAAGCTTTAAAGTGCTATTTTTTGTTAGAGTCAAGTGCCCCCTCCCTGCCAGCTAAATGGTTGGTTTTGGGTATGTGAAAAAATTCATGGCAGCATATAACGAAATTAAAAGGAAAACTATCACAGCTAAGTAGGGTTTACAAGTTAACGAGTGATCGTCGACCATCTTAAATTTGCAGTTGAAGAATGTTTTTCAACTACAATGTTAAGTTTGTTTTTGGGATGAATTTATCCAAACTACGGAACCCTTCATTGTGTGTGGTCTGACACGTACTTGGCCGGTTTTTTTTAGCAAGCCAAGGAAGCACTCCCTACAATTGATGGCCGCCTCACGAAACGAATTCTCCGACTAACGAAGCAACAGCTGCGTACAATGACAGCAGCTATAACTGGCCACGGGTCATTTAATAAACACCTCTTTATCATAGGAGTCACAGACAGTCCGCTGTGCAGGGCCTGCATGGAGGATGACGAGACAGCAGCGCATCTGCTACTATACTGCCCAGTGGTCGCCACATACAGGGCAAAGTACTTCGGTAACCCAGGTAACCTCTGTGAGATTGTCAGTAACACCAAGGCGTTGCTGGCGTTCCTTGAGGAGCTGGGGTGGATCGAATAATCGATTTTCCCACCCGTACGCAAAATACGCGCATATTGACGTGGAGTTGCGGACACCAGCCCGTTTTACCTATTACCTATTATTACCTATGGCGAGGCCGCAACGCAATGGACGCATTCTACCGAAGAGTACACCGCTTTTAGTTCCATTTTCAAAAATAAAATGTTCTTCTGTTTTTACGAAACAGTATTAAGTCGAGTCTTTAATCATGATTATTTTATTTAATATAATTAGGTATTGTTATTTTAGTAGATTAAAATAAAACCGGAAACTATGGTCGAAGGGTTTTTATTAATTTGTTTTTAAATAATATACTTACTATATAATTTAAATTTCGTAACGTAACAATTTATAACTCAATATTCGTTTGATTTTTAGAGCGACTTCCTGAAGTGATTGTAAAGAGGTCCTTCGTCAGCATATCCGGCAACTTCTTGAGGAATGATGGAACTCTCATCTATGCTGCCACAAGGACGGCACATACATTCCAGAGGGGCTTTGGTGATGATCTGGAATGCAGAACTCGGTTTAATAATCTACAAGGTAGTGTTTACTCGTATCCACCTGGAAATAGGCCTCAGAAGGTCCTGAACGGCCGCGGCGGCCCGTTGGCAATATTATTACCTATCAATATTATAGGTAACCTTTTAAGGTTTGAATGGTTGTTACTTGGTACATAGGATCAGCATAGAATATTTAGCCGCTAGCTGGCTGGTGCAGATCCTCGGCTAATTCCGGTGGCAAAAAATAGATAGAGTTATAACTATTTGGTAATAAAACCGGCCAATTGTGTGTCGGACCACGCACAATGAAGGGTTCGTAGTTGGAATGAATTTATCCCAATAACAAACTTAACATTGCAGTTGAAAAACATGTTCCCTCATACATTCCAACTGCACATGTATGTTTGTACGCACAATATTGAGAGATTTACCATGTTATTTTAAAACTTCATAAATATCAAAATTTTAGGCTGTCGTTTCGGAGTTAAGTCAATCTTCATCTGTTTTCTTAAATCATTTTAACAGTATTATTTTAAAATTATAGATAGGTGTATAGGTATATCTGAAATCCTTACAACAAGCCCTTTCATTTGATGTGTTACACTCACACGGTAGATACAGTTTGCCTTAACTTTATCTTATTTTTCTTCTTTTTCCCCAAAAAGTAAACCCCAAATTCAAAATTTTACCTCTCTCGTTCGTGTTTGCGTCAAATCGGCTGTTACAGACGGACAGATGAACAGACAGACAGACAGACATTCATTTTGAGGAATGGAACCCAAAAATTACCTTTCTCAACTTCCTATCTTCGCTTTTTCCTTTAGGGCAAAGAAGAACAACAGTAGCCTCTCGTTCACCAGATTCTTGACAACAGTTGCAAGTTCGTTCCATTTGCCAGATTTTGCTGCCAGACACCTATAAACATTGGAAATAATGTTTAGCGTATCGATTCTTATTAGACCGTATTCTAATTCAAGCATAGTTTTAATTACCTACCTGGACATAACTTGAGCACTTGCCAATACAAGCGAAGGAAGGTATCGCTTTAGGTATACATCCAGGATGTTTAAGAATATGAATAACTGGTGTCATTTGACATTCTTGTCCTGCAAACAAAAATAATCACAAATTTTAAAAAATGTAAGTACCTACCTACCTAAATAAGTTTAACCGCTAGTTGCACGTAAGTCAATTAAGTTTAATTCCCCATTAAAAATAATGCTGTCACTTTCTGATACGGTCCGTTAGATAGAGACAGCATCACTTTTAATCGGGAATAAAATTTTACGGACTTATGTGTACCTAACTAGCGGATAGTATGGACAAATAAAGGCACTGGAAGCATTCACCTGGAGGCAGTTGAACTTCTACTGACTGAGCCTTTACTGGTTTATCGTGTAGCTGACAAACAGCCATAAAAGCCAAACATAAAGAAATAATTTCGAAACTAAACATTTTGAAATAAATAATAAATCTACTTAATCTTTTAGTTTGTTCTGATTCTTCGACGGAAGAAAGTGATGTGTGAAATATCAGAAAATTGCGGCAGTATTTATAGGCACTGTGCTTTAATACAAAACAAGCAGACTTGTCAGTTTACACGAAATCCGTTTTAGCGAGTACCTACATCTCTGTATGGGACCCAACATGGTGCCCAACTGCGCCGACAAGATTTAATCGATCTTTAAATGGATACTCAGCAGGAATTATTATAGTAGATATTTAATAGCTGTATGCGATCAATGCAATAGTTTTATTAGTTATTGTGTTATGTACTAAGTAGGTAATTTTGGTGGCCTACTTACAAGATAGTACCTACTTAGGTACCCTAGGCGTTAACACCAGCGACAAAAATAGCGACAATCATAACTTTCACGTGTGTTTGCTGCTATTTAAAATGTGAAAATTAGAAGGAAATGTAATTACTAATTAGTCATTATCTGTCTTATTACAAAACAAAGTTTATCTTCAGATCCAGGTTTTAACCATGGAGCCATTATTGAATTTCGAACTTTATTCCGTGTGTGTATGGTAAAGTTCCTAACACAAAACTGATAACTTAGTACCGAACTAAGTTTTCAGTTTTGTATAAATAACGGTATTTCAATCACAGTTACGTTCTTATTACAAAAACTGGCTCCATGGTTTAAGCCATGTCAAAATATAAATCTTGTTTTGTAATAAGACGGAACGTTTTTAGATCCAGTGTTACTCAAAATACTTAAATGCGCTAAGGTAGCCCGCGAAATTTAAATATTATTACGTTTTTTGCAATTCGCAGGTCAGTAACACGTCGTATGTTGATCAAATTATGATTCGCGGCCATAACCAATTACAGAATTATAATCATTAGAATCGGCAATACAACTAACTCTCTTCAACTTAGTCGTTTATCAAAAGTAACCTTCATGGACTAAGCCAGTAAGAAAACTCAGAAAACTATGAGAGAAAATTTGAAGAAAAATATAATGATAGCTTGACAGCCTGACGTAAGTGTCATAACATTGAAAAATATGAAAATTAAAGAAAACTAATCGTTTTAGAACGATTCGCAAAATTATACTCTTCTATTGGTTTTGCAATATTATTTTGCGAATCGTTCTAAAACGATTAGTTTTCTTTAATTTTCATATTTTTCAATGTTATGACACTTACGTCAGGCTGTCAAACTATCATTATATTTTTTTTCAAATTTTCTCTCATAGTTTTCTTACTGGCTTAGTCCATGAAGGTTACTTTAAGTTAGTTGTATTGCCGATTCTAATGATTATAATTCTGTAAAGCCATATTGGTTTTGGCCGCGAATCATAATTAGATCAACATAGAACCTGTTACTGACCTGAAAATTGCAAAAAACGGTGGAAAATTTGAATTTCGCGGGCTACCTTAGCGCATCCTCCCTAAATAAAATAACGAAAAATATTTTTGTCATAAATTATTAGGAAACTATGATTTAAATTTCTTTTTTTTCCGCGCTTTGCTTTCGCCAGGTTGAAGGAGAAGCAAAGGTATAAAGCCGATAAACAGCCTAATAAGAAAAATAGAAAATTCAAATATTTTTGAGTTTAGAACACAAATAAATGTTAATTTGTTCATAAACATTTTTTTATTGTAATTATCATGGTATCTATTTATAAACATCATTTAAATATTCCAAAAATATTAACGCGGTAAAGACGCATCCTTGCCGAGATTAAAAAAAAAAATCATCTAATAGAGAGGACCGTCTCTGGCGCGAGACGGTGTGAATAGAAGCATTGAACCAATGGACTAAGTATAGGTATAAGTTATCTGTGGCAATTTTTATTTCCGCACACGTGTTGGAAAATAAAAAATCGCACGCGTGTGAAATACATTGCATTGTGAACCTAATCGTAGTTTTCGAGGAAGTGTAATGAAAAATAATTTTCAATCTGTTGCCGTCAAGGTGTTTATGTCAATAATCCTTATGTATTTTATTTTCTCGCAATCGTAGTGAAAAGTACTTATAGTGTGACACACGGCGCTAAAACCCCATTATAGCTTGGTTTATATTTACTTCCTGTCTAAAGCTCGGGAGTAAAACTACCTCGTTTAAAGGCTTCTACATACCAGCGCGAAATGTCGCGCGACGCGACACGGCACAAAGGCCCCGCGTGTCGCGGGACGAGCGGTGCCTTTGTGTCGTGTCGCGTCGCGCGACAAGTCGCCCCGGTATGTAGAAGCCTTAAAATGGGTAATTTTAGCCCCTCGTATAACAATAAACTATTTCGACACTATTGTACGGCTCTAAAAGAACTTTACATTCTAAATAGGTTTGTAAAAAAAAAAAAGTAAGTATATTGATGTTGAAAACGCTTGCGTGCTGCTTGGGCTGGATCCGTCGACAGAGAATTCTCTGTCTACGGCTGGATCGAATGATGTTGTTGTGACAGGTGCCAGATTTTTGTTGATCCTGTTTTAAAAAAAAGGGTAAAAAAAAATTCTTCGGGTCAAATTAAAAACATGTATCATCATTTTTATTTGTTGCTACTTATATTTTAAAGAAGATCGTGTAGGGTTCAATACGAGTATAAGTACATATCTTTGTTTGATTTTAAATTTTTGCTAATACTTGAAAATGGTCATGAATTCACTCTTTATCAAATTCGGGGTATATTTGTTGCGCACATCAGTCCATTTCAATACCATCTGAGAAAAAATCCTTTCCACAAAGCAGTTGTAACTAGGGATACCTACTGAAGATTTAAACGATTAATTTCTTCAAAAGTGTATTGAAAAACGTCGTTTGATAGTCGTGGATATTTGTTATTGCAGTTCTCGGCTCAAAAACAACCTCGCCTACGGCTCGGGTGGTAATTCGGCCTCGAATGCAATAACAAACAATCTCCACTTGTATCAAAATGTACTATATTTTCGTTTCTCTTCCATTTGCAAATACGGGTCTCCATTCGCACTAGATAATGACATTTTCACTGTTGTAAAATAAATTACGGTCACCAATTCAATTTGAACGTATAGGAAAAAAAAATATAGATTTCGCGCCAATGCCTTTTTTAATTTCTTCTGTAGCCGTAACCAAGGAACATTTAATACTCAATGCACGCATTCTACCGAAGAGTACGCCGCTTTTAGTTCCATTTTCAAAAATAAAATGTTGTTCTTTTTTACGAAACAGTAATAAGTCGAGTCTAATCATGATTATTTTACTTAAGGTGAATTCGCAGCTGTACCGTGTGAAATTCAAATTTTCTTATAATAATTTTCTTTGCTATTTGTGTCAGGTTGTATCTTTATCACATTAAGATTCGCGACTATAACAGATATGTATTTACATAATTATAATCATTAAAATCATTAATACAGCTACAGCTACAACTGCGCGTGTACTCCCGTTCGTCCTCCTGACTTCGTCCACCTAGGGGGACGAACGGGAATTTACTAAAATAATATTAAATTTGTTCCCGATCGTCCCCCTCTGGATTTTAGGGGGACGAATGGGAATATTTTCTTAGGTTAGTGCCATTCGTCCCCCTAAATAATAATGTGCATGAAATATAATGACTATATATTATTGACTATCGCTTCCATATTTGGCAAGTAATTAGTGCTCAATTGGTGCTAATTATTAATAAAATTCAGTAGGTACGTTTCAATTACACGTGTCATCGAAAATAGTTCGTTTAATTTTCTTTTGTAATTCTCTTCAAAAACCTATTTAGAACACTTTTCTTTACACGATACTTTTATGAAGATATCTCTAGTGGTTTCTTTGTACACCGAATTACAGCTCTAATACAGCTATTATACAGCTTCTATATTGCTTCTATACCTACTATTCTGAAGCTCTACTAATGCAAAAAGCTGTATAATATGGGCCCTCTTTTTACAAGAGGACTGTGTACCTACATTGGACTTACATCACAAAGGACTGTGTGCCTTTATACAGCTTGAATATACAGCTTCTAGTATAAAAACGAACTTAAATACAGATTGTTTGCAGCTTGCAATGCTACTTGGGAGTCCCATTCGATTGGTGGATTTCGTCATATAGAGGTTTCAATATAACGTGCCACTCAAAACGTTTTTCGCATCAGCGTGAGTCGCAACAACGTCTTTAAAATCTACATACTAGACCCAAATAAAGCAGGGACTGCAGTGACAACAAAGTTAACTAACTACTTTCGTTCAGCCCAATAGTTTTTTAACCAGCAGAATAATAACTATCATATCCTATCAATAACGATGATGTTCTTAGAATCTAATATTTTAGTGGTTTAACGTGACAAAAGAAACTGCAAGTTGAAATTCGAACGAAGAAAAACTACTGTGGTTCGGTGACGTTATAGGCACCTATGAGAATTCGTGAAAGTAATAACTGTCGATGTGAGGTGAATTAAATGACCATTTATTTCATACCACAACCCCTCCCTCCACCTTTTGTTCCAACTTTCATTCGTAAGTATATCTTTGTCAGATGGGTAGTCATATGCCCAAAAGTCTGACAACCAGTCTTACCAAGGGCTATCGTTTTACCGAGTAAAGGGAGATTCACGGCGGCAGTCCGCTTTGCTTTACGCAGGATTGTGAATGTTGTCGCAGCCTGCATGGCGTCCGGCAATACCCACTACACCCAGCAGGATTCACTTTGCATGCTACAAGAGGCCTGTATGGCGGACTGCTAGGCAGGATAGTGAATGGGCCCTTCAAGTGGGTTGTGGGGTCAAATTAGCAGTCACTGTGGCAATTTTTATTCCCGCACACGTGTTGGAAAATAAAAAATCGCATGCGTGTGAAATACATTGCATCCTGAACTTAATCGTAGTGCGATATGAACGTTTTCGAGGAAGTGTATTGAAAATAAAGTTTTATAATTTTCATTACTAAAATCTTGTTTTTGACAGTACCGATAACGTTCAATTTTCTTAGAGTTTGCTGGAAATTCTAGTATTTGAGCGATATCATGATCAGATATAGCTTTAATGGATGAACTGTACCAATAGATTTGACGTGGTTACTCGCTATAATAATAATTATGGTCTATGCAGTTGTTTTGACGTGTGGGTTAAATTAAGTGTAATGTGAAATTAAAATTAGATAGTAGAAGAGGCTTAGATTATATTATAATCTAAGAGAAGAGGTTAGTTAGACGGACGGAGTCATGTAGTAGTAGAAGAGATTAGGTAGACGATGTCAACGCGGGCCAAACTGATGATGTCAGGATGATAGGATGATATTGAATTTCGTCTGTTGTCAAGAAGCACACATCCGTATCAAAACGTGGAAAGAGACAAAATAATACCTTTGCGGGGCAGTGAAACAACGCCGTCAAAGACGTCTACTTATTAAATTAGGTATGTGGTTGGTTTCGCTAGTAGGTTGAATAATTTAGGTAAGTTCATTAAAATTATTTATTTCAACATGTCACACAACTGTTTAAATTATGTGATAATAATATTTTTATTACATAATACACAGGCACCGATGAACTTAAACTTAGTTATTTTTACATTATAAACCCTTGACCATTTAATTCTAACTTTTAATAAGTACCTACTGCTATACATATTTTTATAATATTGATTTTCAAATTATTATTACTTTTCCGACCTTCTTTATAACACACAGAATACGCCACGTTTGTTGGTACGTACAATATATTTATTGTTTTATAAAACAAAAACCTAACGGCTGTAATCTCCGCACTTGTAGCATTTGCAATCATCTGGCTCACGCAGTCGTACTTCCATGATGGCACTGTCTTCGTCTTCGAGTCTAACACCATCAGGGTCGTAGCAGTGGGTCAAGGTAACTAAGCGTTCACGCAAGTAGTTTTCTCGACAACAGAAGCAGTCCTGCAAAATACAAAGTGAAAAAAAATAAACGTTAAATCTCCTAAAATATACATACATCTGTCACAGATAGGGTGTGCTGAAAGTTTCTATTGAAATATGCAGTACCATTGTGATTTTCTTTCTGTATTTTTTTAAATAATTATTTTATGTGTACCTGAATAAATAAATAATGACAAAAATAAAAATATAGACAAAAAGTGACTACACTAATAGTAAGTTTATTAGTTAATCCGGTGACTTTAGGTAGAAATATTTATTTTCTGTAAGCTTGGTAATTATTTTGTAAAACATAGCTTATATGTTTTATTTCCCGCAATTGGTGTTATTGTCTGAGCAAAATTAATAATTATATAAAAGGTATTAAAGTTTTAGACTTATTATAATAAAAATTCGGTGATTTTTCTAAGTTTCCTCACGACATAATATTCTGACCAATTATTCAAAAATGACACCAAGTAGCTAGGTATCGTATACAGTGACGACATTATAATCTGAGAGTCAAATCTCGTAAGGAAAGTTTTGAGTAGGGGAAGACCAAAGAAACGATGGATGGACTGTGTGAAAGATGATATGGCTAGAAGGGGGTGACTACCGAGATGATAACTAATAGAGAAGTATGGAAGAAAGCGACATGTTACGCTGACCCCAAATAAATTGAGAAAAAAAAAAAAAAAAATGGGGCCTACTCCGAAGCGATAATCCGAATGTTCGGCCGTTTCTTGACTTCCAAAGTTTCCTTAATTGACTTTGAATCCTTACCCGACTTCAAGTCACGTTTGACATTGACTTATCTCTTTGACCGTCGTGTTTTTTTTCGCCATTGTCAGCTGTAGTCATCAAACGTCCGAACATTCGGCCGATACTTCGGATTTATCTTCGGAGTAGACACCAAGGGCAGGAGAATGATGATGATAATCTCAAGTGATCTGCGAGTACCTACCTACTGTGACTGGGTAGAAAGCGTAATCTACTGACGCAGTAGTGTGCTCTCGAATCAGCTTGATTAGCAACTTTTATTTGGGATTGTGCATATGAAATTTTATCCTATGTGGATGTGGACTTAGAGCATATAAGTGCTCTATGTGGAATGCAAATAGAATCCTTAGTTGTGTAAAAATCGTTTTGCTGTGAGCTTCAATAGACCAGTGAGCTGTCAAATCAATGGTACCTTTGAAAATCCCGTAGGAGCAGAAATTGATGGTCGCACTTGACTACTGCACATCCCCTCACATTTGTTAACACTAACGTCCCCGCTGCATGATCTTAATAATCTACCCATATCGTCGTATTCCTCTGAAATGTTAAAAATAATACAATAAGTATCTAAATAATAAAGTAAATGGAATGGCCATAAAATTTGGATTTTTATTTACAACAGACTGTCAACATATCTTTTTGTGCTACTTTTTGTGTATTGTGTATGTCCTAAAAATGTTTGTGACATGCTGTAAAACGAGAACAAATTTGAATTTTGTGGACCGATAGTAAACACGAGTGAGTGATTCACTTAAGTATTCAACAGAGAATGGCAACATTAGATTAGTAAAAGAATAGTTTTAAATGTTGTATTTTTAGTAATACCTTTAGTTACGTGTATTTCAGATGGAATTGTTTCACAAGCTTCTTCTGCAGCACATTTTAGAATGACCACGACTAAAAGTTGAATGGCATAAATTGATAGAATCTTAAAATTCGTGGAAGACATTATTATTACACTTTTGTCCCGCTTTGTATGAAGCAAGCCGTGTTTGAAGCAGTAATATATATTTTCTTTGCTCTGTTGCCCTTTTATATAAATCCAAGCTGCTACTGAATGAGGGGATGGGGACCGCAGGCAACGATTATCAGCGGGTCATCGAAAACATAATTGAAATATCTTGTAAACGTGAGTGTGTAGTGACTAAGTTTTTCAGTTGTTCAAGTATGAAAGCTAATATATTTTCGTATGGTATATCTACATTTTTCATAGGTCGCAATAATCCATTGTTTTTATTGCGTGCTTCAAAGAATGTTCCAAACGTTCAATTAAATAAAATACCTAACGACATTTGTATGATACGACATATTGAAGACAAGGAGGTTTGGCATTCATTCGTTCTGCACATGTGGCTTAGTTCTGCCGTTAATGAGGTACCAGGGATGGTGGTACACACGGCTACACATCAAGCTATACATTTCCAGTTTACACTGATCTCGCACTGTACAGAAATCCTATACGTACAAAGCGAGATCAGCTTATACTGGAAATGTATAGCTTGATGTGTAGCCGTGTGTACCTCATTAACGCAAAACTATGTAAATGTCTAATAACTGCTCCCAAAACCGATGTTTTTTTTTTTAATACTTTCTTGTCAGAAAGTGTTTAAATGATTATAAAAAGAAGTGTCTTTCTTTATTCTGAGTTAATGACATATTTTTTTTTATTTGTCATATTTCAACAAGGCTCGAACTTTTATTATTTTAATAATATTTTATATCGTTATAACTCAGACCAATAAAAAAGTTTTATTGGTCTGAGCCTTATATTTTAATGTTTTGTTAATGTGAGAACGTTGTAGGCTTAATAGACTAGATTTGTAGACCATCTTCTATTTTGTTAAGTACCTGGTACTTTTGACGGGCGTACATACACTGTCCTCTCATACCAAATAACGTTGTGGTTTGAAAACAATGTAAAAACCAATTATTTTTAAAAGAGTAAGTACCTAACCGTGGAGTTTCTTGCCGGCTCTTCTCCAAGGAAACGACCAATTAGAACCGTGCACCTAGCTTCTGACGTTTCATAAGTGCCCATGTGAAATTAAATATTTTGATTTTGACATTTAAATCGAACAAAATTATAAAATATTTGTTAAACGGCTCAGAAAACTACTGGTGGATAAATGCTATTAATACTCGTTTATACACACAAAATGGGATGACTATACTATTTTACACATTTATTTGATTTTTATTACTTTTTTTTTCTCTAACATACGCTGTCCCACTGCTGGGCAAAGGGATTATTATTTTAATAATCTGTGACATTATTATTTATTTCTTATTTTTATTGAATTTTGAATGATGCCAATTATTGTTGTCTTCGTATTACGAAGTTCGTATTGTCTTCAAAGTTCTTAACTCACACAAGTTCTTACTACTCTCAGTCTTCAAAATTTAAATAAATAAATAATATCACATTGCCTAATGTGATATTATTTATTTATTTAAATTTATTACATAAGTTTCAAATGTTAACCGAATGTAACCTATTTTCTTATTACGTATTTATTTCTATTTTTAATGATTGCAAGGGTCCATGTGAACTTTATAATTAATTTTAAGATCTTGTACACACATGAGGCAATAAAGATTTTAACGTGTTATTCATCCATTGTTTTTTTTTATTTTTTTCTTTGATTATGATTTACCTGTGCTCTGTCACAAATTCACAATGTCAATCTTTGATAAAAGGTCCCAGCAACCAGCCCGTTAAAATATTTAAAAAAAAAAAGATCACTCAAATTGTCAAACGCGGCATAAATCTGTCAAATTCTGTCTGGTTGGTTTTTAGCAAAAAGATATTTTGTATCGAGTTTTAAAGTGATCTACAGGATTTTGTATCCGTTATAAAAGAAACAAAATGAAATTCGATGAAGATTGTATTGTGTTTCTGATTTTACTATTCTCATGGGGGGAATATCTGTGGGAGTTATATCTGTCTTTGCGGCAGGTAATTATTAAAACTTGTTATCTTGTGCGGTGTTTGCATGTATTCTTCACAACTTTCTCATAGCTTTATCATAATTATTAATAGTGTTGTTGATACATTATTGCGATGGTTATGAATTTGTTGTAGTACTATATTTTTGTTTATATTCACTTTAAACTTTTAATTTTCATGTACGGTTTATTGCGGTGACTAGCTAACTGCAAGCGTACATACATACAATGTTATCATGACGCCATGTACTTGCTTCTTTATCAAAAACGAAATCCATTTTCAACCTGTTTAATCATGTTTTTGTTGCAGTTGAAAATATACAAAACGAATAACACCATACCAAATGATCTGAAGGAAATGTTAAATGAAGAATCTTTCAAAAAGGCTCGGCTCTATGGGATCGACAAATCACGGTTTAAGATTGTGAAAGAATTTTACAGCATAGCATTAACATCTGTGGTTTTATATAATCGGTGGATATATGTTGCATGGCACAAATCGGAAAATATTGCAGCTGGCTTAAACATCGCTCCTGAGAGAGAAATTTTAGTCAGTTGTGTATTCATGACGTTTGTAACATTGTTTAATTTTGTTGTCAACATGCCATTTACCATTTATGGAACATTTATATTAGAACAAAAACATGGTTTCAACAAGCAGACTGCAGGCTTCTTTGTAAAGGATCAGATAAAATCTTTAGTGCTTAGCCTTGTAATTACACTTCCCATCATATCCATAGCTATATTTATAATAATGCTTGGAGGAAACATGTTTGTCATGTGGCTGTGGTTGTTCACCACGGTGGCAACAGTGTTGTTATTGACTATATATCCTTCACTTATTGCTCCACTATTTGATAAGTTTGTACCTCTACCTGATGGCGCTCTAAGACAAGGAATTGAAAATCTAGCTACAAGGCTTCATTTTCCTTTATCTCAAGTATACATTGTTGAAGGATCTAAAAGGTCAGCACATAGTAATGCATACTTCAGTGGCTTGTTTGGTGCAAAGAGGATAGTTTTATTTGATACTTTATTAGAAAAATTTGATGAAGAAAAGAAAGTAACAACTGGTTGTTCTGATAATGAAATATTGGGGGTCTTAGCTCATGAGCTTGGGCACTGGAGCTGCAGTCACATTTACAAATCAATTGCCTTGACTGAAGTGAACCTGCTTCTATTATTTACTGCATTTGGAGTGCTGTTCAAATATTCCATGTTGTATACCTCCCTTGGCTTCCCTGGCGGACAAGAACCAATCATAATTGGCTTAATTGTGGTTTTACAGATGATCCTTGCACCATACAATTCTGTGTTATCTTTCTTTGCTACAGCTCTATCTAGAAAGTTTGAATTTGAAGCAGATAACTTTGCTGTTTCACTCTCTTATCCTAATGAGTTGAGGTCTGCTCTAATTAAGTTAGGAAAAGACAATTTGGATTATCCAATTTATGATAAATTGTATTCATCTTGGTACCACTCACATCCAACATTGTTACACAGAATTGAAAATATAAGGAACCAAATTAAAAATGAAAAAAAGGAATAAGTAATATTTTATATGGTATATTATTTAGAATGTACAATTTTATAATGTCAATACATTTTTAACAGTACAAGTAAAAATATACTTCTGTGTAATTGTGAATTGCATTTTGTAGTATATTCTAGTCCAATAATTTTTATTTTTCATCTTGATGCTTTCCAAAGCCAAATTCTGCACAGGCGCACATCCCTATTATGTAAGTCAAAAAGTAACTACTCCAGTCATGTTTACCAGTGAGTTGATCTAATATTCTATATATAATAATAATATCAAATAACATGCAAGATTGTTACACAACAGCATTTATTTTGCACATGGCACATTTATCTGTAAAATTAATTTCTATATTTCCAAATGATACCTAGACATTTTGTAGGTACATACCTGCATAGCCTACAAGTGTAAAAAGTTGTAATACATTTTATCTTTACACAATGTCTGTTTTTAAGCAATAAATACCAGTATGTAGTAGGGTATGGGATTTTTATTTACCTTTCTACCTCACATAGGGTTACCATCCGTCCGGACAGTCTGGCTTTTTGAAACCCCGTCCGGACTATTCAACCTAAGGGGATTATTTTTAAAATAAAAATTCCGGCCAAGTGCGGGTCGGACCACGCACAATGAAGGGTTCCGTAGTTGGGATGGATTTATCCTCAGAACAAACTTAACATTGTAGTTGAAAAACATGGTGTCTCATACATTTAAAGCCTCAGCAAATGTAAGTTTGTACGGACAATATTGAGAGATTTACTGTTATTTTAAGACTATAGAGTTCTTATAGGTTTTCCTGTAATCTATAAGAAAAGACCTATTTTCTATATATTTTTTTCAAAATTTTAAGTTCAGTAGTTTCGGAGATGGTGATTATAAATTTTCATCTATTTTCTTAAATACTTAAATAAAAAAAAAGACTTGTTGAAATCCTTACAACAAAGCCCTTTCATTTGATGTGTCGCACGATAGGTACAGTTTGCAAAACATTTTTCTAATTTGCCGCCCAAAAGTGAGGGTAAGTAGATTTCATTTGTTCCCAACGAGTAACACCCTCAAATGTCACACTGTTACTCGATGGGATTTTTTTCTGAAAAAATTCCCAACCGGTCACACTACCAGTCACACTGTTACTCGATGGGAATTTCTTCAGAAAAAAATCCCAACCAGTCACACTGTTACTCGATGGGAACACACTGTTACAGAACTTAATGAAAATAAGAATTAAATCGGTTTTTTAAATTTTTATTAAAATCAACAAAATAACAACATTGGTAAATACAGTTACTTAATTACGGACGTTACACGTTAACATTCGTCATATTGCTAGTAATTCTCATTTTAATGTTTTAGTCATAGTAACAATATCTAAACACAATCGGCCTTATATAATATAACAGAGTAAATCATCACATTTTACAATAATTAACAGTCCTTATTTCTAATATTAATTTGAACTTTAAAGAAGAATTTTCTAAATATAATCAACCTTATGTTTGTACCTATATGTATGTATCACAGTAAATCACCACATTTTACAATAAGTATCAGTTCTTAATTCTAGTGTCGTAAAATCTCCAAAGCATGGCCAACTGAAATAAGACCTTGTGTTAATTCCAGCTGCACTTCCTGAATAAACTCGTCTCTTGATATAGATTTCTTACCCCGTTTTCTTTTTGACGGTTTGCCTTGTTGTTTCAGAACATTTCTGACAGTATTCTGAGAAGAATCTTCTTCAATTGTGTGCAAGAAATGCATAATATTCGGGTGTTTTGTTCCAATGGTCTTATTTAGTTTATTATGCCAAGATTCGAGTGCATTTGTTGTGCGATGGGCGTCACCAAAAACGCACCACACTTTTAAATATTCCTCACGGAGCCACTGTTTTTCCATGTAGTTAATGAATTTTTTTGTGCCTGTACCTTCACTATCTCCGTATCTAGCAATTATGTAAACCCATCCATTAATTATCTCGTTTTCGGGCAATAATGGAAGAATCGCACTAAGTTCAATTATTCGCACCTCCTTCAAATCTTGTGACGTTCGTGAGGTCATATTCAGGCTTTTTCCTTTTTTAAAAATGGCTTTGTTGTAATGATAATAACAACCTTTTATTATGACTGTTGGAAAGACTTTGATAATGGCATTCATTGCAGCCTTTTCATAATCAAGTTTAAATTTTGTTGGATTCCAATCCGGCAACTGCGACTTAATCATTTGAAACAGAATTAAGTAGCTCTGCATTGTTTTGTTGGTCATTAAAGCATATATCACAGGGGTTATATTTGTGTGGTTTATTGTACTACCAGTATCTACATGAATTGTATACAATTGCACGAATGGAGAAGGGCAGCTTCTGAATGTGCCATCGCCATAAAATTCTTTTGATTCACATGTAATTTGCCTTGCTTCCACCGAGGAAAATACTATTATTCGTGTATTATTAGTTTTATTTGAGTAGTCTGCTAACAAAAAGTTATTATATCTTGGTGGCACTTCGACTTCAAGAGCGTTTTTAAATAACATCTTTGAAACTCCAGCTTCTTTGTTCCGTTGTCTATACAGTGTACTTTTAACGCTAGTAAATTTTGGTATGTTGGATACAATATTATTACTTTAAGGTTGCCTATCATGGAATTGTATTTTTGTGGAATGTTAGGAAAGTCCGGTTTGTACAATTCAGTCTTTAATTTATGGATTGATTCATCAATTTCGTTCTTCGCAAAGTCTGGAGCATGGCTATGAGCAGTCTCGTCTAGTATTCGTTGATCCTATAAATAGAAAATAGCAACAATAATAACAGGAGTCAAAGCTGTCGTATTAGTAATATTCGTCATATTGTTTAACCCTGCGTATGATTAAAACAAGTTGTTTTAAAACACGTGTTTATAACAGTTCCAAATAAATCGATTAAGTGTTTATGCCGCGTTTGTGTATGACGCATCTACTACTACTTAGCATACATGTTGAACGTCACTTGTCGCGCGCCTAATGTTGTCTTATAGTGTAAACTCGGCTTTATTAATAATACATTTTGAAACAAGTTTTAAGCAATTTTAAAAGCCTTAAGAAAAAATGTTTTAAGCCGCTTTTAATAATAGCGTATGCTTGGAAGAAATGAAAACGAATAAGTATTTAGGACTTTAAGTAGCTTGAAATAAAACAAATCTATAGTTTTATGAAAATAATGCAAAGCATTCATTCACAAATAAACGTATTGATTAACAAACAAACCATAGGTTTATCAGTAAACTTTATTATATAGGTACTTACTTTTATTCTCAAGATTCCTTTGCAAATGTTTCGTTTTGTGCACGCCCACACTATTAATCCGCTACTATGCTTTCGTCTAGCATAAAATTGATGTCCACTTCGTAGCAAAATTGTCCCACCATTCCTTTTAATTAAATTTAATGGCACTTGACCGGACGAACTAGATGCGGTGGGCTCTGACATTGTCGACAACGTGCACTTTGCTTCGTTGCACTGCTCTGACTAATTCATTTTGCGTCCCTCTCCCCCACTTACGACACGTGGCCGCCGCCGCCGGGGCCGCGGGAAGAGGGATGCAAAAGTATTTTTACATTAAATGTGCATGGAAAATAACCGCCATTACACACTCGCGATAACTGATGTTGCCGGCTTATCATAACTTTATTTTGCTATACATAATTTTAATTGTCACAACATACTTATGGCTAATTATATGTATTTGGAAAATTGTTTAAAGTTCAAATTAACATTAGAAATTAGAACTGTAAAATTGTTGTAAAATGTGATGATTTACTCTGATATATTATATAAAGCTGATTGTATTTAGGTACCTCCCCCCCTTATTACGTGGGACTTAAATATAGATGGCGAGATGTGGGTGTAATATTACACCTCTGCCTACCCCTTCGGGGATACAGGCGTGAGTCTATGTATGTATGTATGTATTTAGGTATTGTAATTTTATTTAATTATTTAAGAATAAAACGTTCAAAGGAGAATCACCAGCAATATGACGAATAAATGTTTTTAAAGTAAAAACCGATTTAATTCTTCTTTTCATTAACTACTGTAATATTGTGACTGGTTGGGAAATTACTAATAAGAAGTTCCCATCGAGTAACAGTGTGACTGGTTGGGAAATTAGTAATAAAAAGTTCCCATCGAGTAACAGTGTGACTGGTTGGGAAATTAGTAATAAAAAGTTCCCATCGAGTAACAGTGTGACATTTGAGGGTGTTACTCGTTGGGAACAAATGGTAGATTTACGTTACACGTCCGTGTTTGGGTCACAGAAATTCATAATATGCGTACCAAATCTAAATTTCAATTTAATCGGTCCAGTAGATTTGAAGCAAATTGGCTGTGACAGACACACGAGTGGTCCTGGGTTCCGTAGCCGAATGGCAAAAAACGGAATCCTTATGGATTCGTCATATCTGTTTGTCTCCGTCCGAAACTATTAACAAACTTGGTAAGTAGATGACGTATCCTAGATTTTCACACAAAAATAGAAAAAAAATTGGGGTTCCCCAATTCCCCATATAGATAGAACTGAAACTCAATTTGTTTTTTCATCTAACCCATAAGTGTGGGGTATTTAAGGATAGGTCTTCAAAAATGATATTGAGTTTCCTAATATTTTTTTTTCTAAACTGAATAGGTAGTTTGCGCGAGAGACACTTCCAAAAAGTGGTCAAATGTGTGTGTCCCCCCCTGTAACTTCTAAAATAAGAGAATGATAAAACTAAAAAAAATATGATGTCCAGACGCCAGCAGGTCAAGCTACCCGAAACTGTCAAATTTTCCCAATCAACCTTGCACCTTATGCTGTAGGGATAAAGTTGAAAATCTATTAAAGAAATTTGACAGATTGTAGTAGCTTGATGTGCTGGCGTCTGTACATTTCCATGTAAACTTAGTACACCGAAAATTAGTTTGAACGAGATCTAGTAAGCAGTTTTTTTTTATACGTCATAACTCGTAAACCGCAATTGTGTCGCTTAACTTCAAACTCGGATAAATCCAATTCTGAGATTTTTTAAGATTTTGGTGTCAAAAGAAACGGAAAAAGAAATGCTTTTAAACAATTTTATCAGTTGTGTAAATAAATCGTTAAAATCATAATATTTTATCTAAGTCAGATAGATCCATGAGACAGTTTTTTTCAAATGTAGTTAAGTCCATGAGAGCCAATCAGGTAATTGCGTTTGTTCAACATGGCCGTCAGTCCACGTAAACCATAGAGGAAAGTAATATTGACGTAAACTCTGCGACAGTAACACCGTTCACTCCCGCTTTTTATTATTTGGACAGTTCCCATGGATAATTCCATTAAAATTGTGTCACCAAGTAAGGCCCGCAAGCGACCTAATATAAAACTTCGCCGTAAGAATTAAAAAATCCACTGAGTTTTTTCAAAGACAGATAAATTGCATTCCATTATATCAAATGAAGGTAAATCCAACTTAAAATATTACATTTTTGAAAGAATGAGTGATATACTGAATTGGCTAAACAGGATCGTTTTCTTCAATAATGTTGCCATAATAAAAAAATACTGTGTTTTAATTCATGAAATTAAGACTATTAACACTTTTTTTTAAATATCTCCTAACAGGGTAGAGTGGATTTATCCGAGTTTGAAGTCAAGCGACACAATTTACCTTTCATCAATCAACTCAAAAATAAAAAACAGGGACATGATTTTTTTGCCGTTTTTATAGTTTTTGGTACGGAACCCTTCATGGGCGAGTCCGACTCGCAACTGGCCGCTTTATTCCTTTTGAGGTACGGAACCCTAAAAACCTTTAAAATAAAAAGTAAGTAGGTAAAAGTAATCTTTCTTTGTAAAAGTAAAATGCATAGAAGTCCGGTTTTTGACACATGCACTTTTGGCTTTTTGTCAGGACTTTCAAGTTTCGAAAAATGGTAACCCCACACATCTTCATACGCAAAACCCGAAGTCTTGTCTGTATACAGTAATACCTACCTACTTTTAAAGACGCAAGGACGTACTTCAAAGGAAAATTCAGATTGACTCACTATGTAATCTATGGATTGACTCTGTCAAAAATTACGAGTCATTCCAGTCTGTATCTAATCCACCGCTACCAGTGGATCGGACTCTGAGTACCTACCTAACTCGTCAAAATCTTTCAGCTTCCTCTAAAGTATCTGGCAATGGCGAATCTTTTGTTTCAGGTAAAGGCAATATCAAAAATATTTGTGCGAAAGAAATTATCGCCAGTATGCTAATCGGAAGATCCACAAGTATGCTATCCAAACTAACGACAGCCGGAGCGACCATGGACGCAATACGAGCAAAAGTTGTCACTCCGCTGACACCAACGTTCCTTCCCAATGTTGGAAACAATTCTCCAGAAAATAAATATAACGCGGGTATCGTGCCCTGAAATAATTTTAAGTAGATACTAATTAACTTTGGAGTGGTTTACCTATCTACATAATATGGATTTCACAATTGACATAATTATGAATCAAATTCAGCGCAGTAGCTAAGGAGGTACGGGGCTAAGGGTTCATGTCAACAGACCATCAGTTAATGCGGTACCTACCTACCTACTGTAAGTAGAGATTAGCTACGTTAATATGGCACGCCCCAAAACGTTTGAAAGTATTTAGAAAGCACCACCAAGACTCACAACGCATGTGTGCGTAATGAGACGGCCGTCCAAACAAAAACAAATCACGGATTTGCTACTCGACTAGTGGCGTCATTAATCGTTCATTATCATTATTATTAAATAAATTAGTACATATTAATGGCGCTGCACTGGCGTACTCTATGAAAACGACACGTGCGTTTTCTTGTGCGAACGGCTCACAGAACTTAAATACTCTACGGAACGGTTAGTTATGATTAGTTAGTCAACAAATCTGGTAATGAGTGAGGTAATACGAGTACTGATTGCACAAAAACTATGAATAAATTCGACGAATACTTACAACTACATACAAACTCTTTCGTAAGGATGTGACTACACACATTGAAACAGTAATTTGGAGGGGCGTGCCATTTGTTATCGTAGTTTATCTCTACATTCACGGCAATCTATTACTAGATGTAGATACCTATACTCTATTTTTCACGGTCAGTTGGCATCTTAGAATAATAACTTAAGCAGTTGGAGTGCCGTCCATATAGCTTAAGGTGCCGTCCTGTCAAAAAATTAAATAAAGTTATGGCATCATGCTAACCCATGCATTAGCCGTAATCCACGGCCTCACCCCATCATTCTAATTTACCATTAAGAATCACATTACAAGGACATTGTATTTAATGCGATTTTGGGGTGACTAAATTCTTCAATCATTCTATGGCGCGGTGCCTACTATCGGTCGGCATCGGTGGGGCTCGGTAAAGGTCGGGCGTTTTACGGCGGATTCGGGCGCCTGAGAGCTGCCTCCTCGGCAGTCGTAAGCACCTAAGGACGCCGAGGCTGGCAGACACGTCGCAGAACAGACATAACGTTCACCGCGCGCGCTTCCATTAGCTTGGCAACACCCAGAGGAAAATAAAAGGTAACAGCCTCATTAATTATACGTTTATGTTCGTTTTATTTGACGATGACAGAAGAAAAGTTGATTAATCTTGTACGAGCTCACGAATGTCTGTATGACATAACATCGCGATGAACAATGATCGCAAATCTAAAGATGAACAATGAGAACTAAGTCCCAATCCACCATTATAAATACACACGCACAACTGTTTTCACGTATCGTTACGACTGCTCTGCGACGAGTCTGCCACCCGAACTATTCTTAGTTTTGCCGAAGCTGCCCTCGGCGTCCTTAGGTATGCTTACGACTGCCGAGACAGCTCTAAGACGCCCCGAACCGCCTGAAGCCGCCGTATAGCGCCCGCAGCCGCCTTAAAGAACCCGAAGCCGCCGTAAAGCGCCCGAAGCCGCCGTAGAGCGCCCGAGCTCTACCGAGCCCCACCGATGCCGACCAATAGTGGGCGCCGCGCCTTATTCGTTTTGTAATATAATAGGTAAAGAACTAGGTACTTTATTACAATGATTTAAGAGTTTGTTGGCGTCCATGCATGTACTTAATTATTGCCTATAATTTTTTGGAGTCACGCCAAAACGGATCAATGCAACTGACCGTGATTGTGGTTGGTACCACCTACTTTATAGACTCTTCTTAGGTAAAGTTGCAAGTTCTCTCATAGGTAGGCGCATTTTTTATGGAAAACCTGTTGCCTACTTCAAAATACTTGCATTCTAGATTCTGAGGTATGAATGGGCTACAAATGCTACAATAATGCAACAAAGACAAACATAATGTAAAATATATATAAAGTTATCTATCTAGTGTCTACGATTCAATTTCGCACATCACTGACTTACCGCCATTCCTGCAAAACCTATTCCAGCAAACAATAGCCTCGGAAAGTCGTTTAAATACATGCCCCTAGGTATCATCAATATCAAAATGAAGCACGAGGCTGTAACTATCTGGTATATTGCGACGGTTGTCTTCCTTCCGACCCTCGTTATTATAAAACAGCATGTCAATCCTCCAAATGTTGAAATTATTCCAGTTAATGATACAGCAACAAAGATGTCTCCACCTATTGAACCTAAGTATTGTGAAAATGTATAAAAAGCTAATCCGGTACAAAACCTGCAAGCGATATTGATTAAATAATTTACAGTTAGCCAGATAATTTGGTGAATTTATCACATTTGTTAAGAAGTTAGTCATACCAATTCATCGAAAGCAATAAAGTTTTCTTTCTCATTTTTTTCGATTTCAAGAAAGCCGTAAAATCTGGGTCCTGATGATTTGGATGTTCATGCTCGTTTATTAATGCTCGAATAGATTTTGAACTGACATGCCTTCTGTTCTGTCTAGTGATATCCTTTAGAATTACTGTAATTAAGTTGACATATTAATAAATTAAATAGGTAAATACAGACGCCAGCAAGTCAAGCCACCCGAAACTGTCAATTTTTCCCAATCTACCTTGAACTTTATACTGTAGAGATAAAGTTGAAAATGTATTAAAGAAATCTGACAGATTGTAGTAGGTTGATGTGCTGGCGTCTGTACCTAGGTAGGCATACAGAAATACAGACAGTCAGAACCTAACTGAAGACGCACGCATTACCTAGTGGAAGCTATTTAGTTGGTTGAAACTAATGCTGGAGTCTTAAGGCCTAATCACCACCTACCGGCAGCTTCTACTGTTTGTCCTGTTGCCAACAACCATCTCGGCGATTCTGGTACCCAAAACCAATAAAGCATGAATAATGAAGAAAAAAACCCCAATGTAAACTCAAGCTGTCTCCAGTCCCGGAACCAATATGCTAATCCTGCCATCATTGCATTACCTAGACCAAAAGGCAGTTGATAAATCACCGGAATTAATGTACGCCACTTGCCACTCACCACCTAAAATTAAAAACAAAGTTATGAATCATAAATTATTTATGAATGATTGACTGCGCCACTTCTAAAATCTTAATAAGTATTTATTTTGAGTTGGATTTACCTCCATACAAATAACGAAGGATATTATACCAACACCTCCAGACGCTAATGCTAGAATGAACCAATTGACCAGAAACACCGAGTACATCGGAATTACGCTGGCAAATATACTAGTAACGCCCTGGATAACTATTGCAGTCATAAGAGGTTTTCGTCGACCATGTTTGTCCGCCCAAGACCCGAAAATAATACCTCCTATTACTATTCCCCACATCATTACGCACTGGCACACCTGAAAAGATGAAGAAGTTATGTAGTATACCTATTACAAAATAAAAAATAATTATACTGCCTCGTTGTCCAAGCTACTGAGAAATCCCTGATGGAAAAACCCAATAACAGTTTGCCCAACCTGGGGATCTAACCCAATACCTCATGCTCAGCACTAACGCTTGAGGCCACTAGACCAAAAATGCAGTATCATCATTTTTGATTTTGTAACTATGCTGCTGCCCGCGGCTTAGCCCGCGTGGCTTTTTCTAAAATAAAAGTAGCTAAGCTTAGGTTACTCTATAGGAAAGGAACATCAACTCTCGATCACTCGACTGCGCACTAAGGGCACCCCCTGTGGGGTACGGACCTCGGCTTAGGGCGTCGTTGGGGGATCACAAATTGGGGACGGGCTGGACCAAAGCTTAGATCATGATTATTATCTGGGGTTACTATTAATGCTACGGCGCACTCAGCTTCACCGCGGGTGGCTGGCGATTCGACGTGCAAGGGACGGGGTGGACCATTTAGTACTGGTGCCGTGGTACCTCGGCGGCGAGGACGGCATGTTGGTCTGTGTAATTTGTGCACTGTACTGGTGGCCCTATTGCGTTCCTGGAGGAGGGTAATAGGGTCATCTGGGTCTGAGAGAGTATGCCTTGGTCGGCGAGTCTGACTAATAGTGGAAGGCCTGTAACTAGTGACCTGCACAACCAGAGGGTTGCGATGACTATCCGGCGTCAAGGGCACTTAGTCACAGAGCACTATATAGTTGGCACTAGTGGTACCGTGGTAGGGAGGGGCAGCTATCAGAGAGTGAGAGAGAGAGCCCGTTTTATGGGTGTGCAGTGTGTGTGTAACCGATAGACAAGGAGTCATAAACGTGGATTCACTGTGCCCCATGGTCCACTGAACCCTCCTCCCCCCTCCTCCACCTGAATGTAGGCCTTTATATAATATACATACTCACCTGTATTTCTCGAAGAAGTAACTAAGTAGAAGTGTTAGAAATATATCTACCCTCAGATCTACCCATATACTTAGAGGAGTAGGTATAGTATACCCACATTTCAACGATTTTACAGTTTCACCTATGTGTCTATTTATCCCTACTCTAGGTAAGCAGGTACATAGGTACTTATCGCAAATGTTGTCCACAGAAATGGTCGTCCGAAATAAAATAAACATTTAAAGTAAGTACGTACTTACATGAGCCAGCCAATGTCTGGAGCATACCAAATCCCACTCAGAGGTGATCGTTCTTTTAAACACGCTCATGTCATATTCAAATTGTTTACATGGCACAAGTGGAATCAGAGTTTTGTCCATTCTTGGGTCAATTATAAGTAAATCTGGATCGAAAATCAAGCACGGATGTTCCTCTACATGCTAAAATATGAAATAGAACATTCAAACTTAGGTACATAGATAGTACTGTGACATATTCGGTAGGTAGGTATATAGGTACCTTCCTACCTTCTAATAAGAAAGTAGTACCGTGTGATAGAGATACATGATAGTATTTTTGTAAGGTTGTAGGAAGGTAAGTATATAGGTACCACTGGCGGAGTAAAGAGGGGCAGGGGCGTACCGCCCCGGCCTGGTCGGCCCCCAACACTCGAAAAATACTTTAAATTTAATCCCAAACAAGATCAAAATATGTTTAGTAAGTAAAAGGCAGTTTGTAGTTGGAGGTCCCCTACGCATGCCTTATAAACGTATAGGTAGGTTAAAATGTTCTAGCTTGCTTCGCTCGCTCTATGTTCTATCCATCCATCATACATTCTATTATCATTATTTTTATTATTTTATTTTATCATTTTACACCTGTGGCCTGTGGGTACATTTTACGCAAAGATCGTACAGTGCCCTTCGCGTGCAGTACAATAATGCTTTCAGGGTGTTGATGGGGCTGCCTCGCTTCTGTAGCGCATCAGGGATGTTTGCGGATTTGCGTGTTGATTGCTTTTATGCATTAATGCGTAAAAGATGTGCGTCCTTGGTGCGCAGGGTGCGAGCTAGTTCCAACAGCATCCTGGGAGTTATTGCTGACAGGCTGGACTGCTCCATAGTAACTCGTTGCTCCAGTATTTCAGCTGGAATGCTGAAGCAGTGAATAAGTTGTTGTGTGTGTTTTGTAATTGTTATTGTAATTGTATCACTAACATAGTTGTAAGTTTATTTTATTGTTACTAATACTGTATGAGTCTCATGAGTTACTCCCAATAAAGAATTTTAATTATTATTATTATAAGGGCTTCTACATACTGGCGCGACTTGTCGCGCGACGCTACACCGGCACCGGTAGAACAATTTCTATGATTTTTTTTTCTACCGGTGTCGCGTCGCGCGACAAGTTGCGCCAGTATGTAGAAGCCTTAAGTCGACAAAGTAGGTAACTCCTATTAATCTATCTAGCTATAACTATATTTATTATAATAAATTAATAACGAAGTCAAAACTATAGGTATACCTATTTAATATTTTTGAAAAACGTTATTGGTACGTCTACGAGGTTAGGGAACGAGTATGACGCCAAACATTAACCCTCTTATTACAAAACAAGGTTTATCTTCAGACCCAGGTTTAAAACATGGAGCCATTATTGAATTTCGAACTTTATTCCGACTCTGGTAAACTTCCTAAACACAAAACTGACAACTTAGTACCGAACTAAGATTTCAGTTTTGTAAAAAGAACGGTATTTCAATCACTGTTACGTTCTTATTACAAAAACTGGCTACATGGTTTAAGCCATGTCAAATATAAATCTTGTTTTGTAATAAGGCGGATAGTTTTTAAAAAACGACCGTTTGGCTGTGTCTGGATGTAGGTGTGTTCCGGATTGGCACAAAAATGGCCGAACAGATTTGCAAGCAGTTTGGCACACAAATCTATACTAATATTATAAACAGATAAAATTTGTTTGTTTGTTTGTTTGTAGGTATATTTAGGGGTAATCTCCGGAACTAGCGATCTA
Organism: Tiliacea aurago; assembly: GCA_948098905.1. Classification (NCBI taxonomy): domain Eukaryota; kingdom Metazoa; phylum Arthropoda; class Insecta; order Lepidoptera; family Noctuidae; genus Tiliacea; species Tiliacea aurago. Next base: position 16,148,840 of record OX402587.1, on the reverse strand, counting down.
ATTCTAAAACTTTTTCACTGGTAGAAAGCTACATTATTCCTGAGTGCTATAGGCTATAAACTCTATTTATATCAAGCATATTAGCCGAGCTATCACATTTTTTGTCTTGCAAGTTGGAAAGAAATACCTCATAAAACAGATTTTACGCAAATTCAACCGGATTGAGTCTGTTCTATTTTGCATATTATATTCCCTATAAGTCTGAAGGCCAATTCTCGTAATTTAAAACGTTCAAAATCTAGTCGCAATCTCATCTTGGCGACAAACAAACGTCGTAGTTGCCGATTTAACCTTTTAAATTATTATCATCACGCTATATCTTTATGGGACTAAGCAGTTAATCATCATGATATATGACAGGCTGGATGTTTGAGATGGGAAAGTAAGGGTATCTTTAACGTTGTAGCTACAGGAAATCAGTCTACGGAGACTGTCCTTATCTTTTTGAGACATTTTGATCTGCATACATACACAGATTTAAAAAAATATTACAGTCTCCAAGAAAATGGGCCATTTTCACAAAAAATATTTTTGCTCTTGCCCATGTTACTCATGCCCAATAGACCAACGAGGCAGTTTTTTATAAAAATTGTATAATATTGTGGTTCTTACGACTTACACGCGAACGAAGTCGCGGGTAGAAGCTAGTAGTTTAAAAATAGGGTAGTACGTTCCCGTGGTATATATTTCGACATCCATGCGGGCGAAGCCGCGGGCAAAAGCTAGTGTTTGAATAATCAAAACAAAACCTTACCCATTCAGGGTGGGGTGCAAACTGCCAACATTTTCGAGCTCGCTTCGCTCGCTCTTAGATAATAGAAAGAAATAAAAAATATTTAATTGGCCAGGCAATACAATAAGTAGAGGTTCACAAACACACACACCAAGTTGAGACGACATGAATATTACCTACAGATTATAATGTATTATTTGCCAGTGAGTCCCAAACTAGACTATTTTCTGCTACTACTTAGTCTGTATCTTGGGTCTCGGGGTGAAATATTGATTATATCCTACATTCTCTTACTTCTCAAACTCTTCTGCGTACTGGACGAGGGGCCCCAATTAGTTTTGCCGTCCCGTACATACCCCCGACAGCCTTAGTCGGCCACTGGTAGGCACCTCAGCACTTCTCAGTCAAGTCTGTAACTTCAATGTCTTCAATAACTTCCAAGGTTATTGTTAAAAGTAACTTCCTTCCAGTGCCCAAGAGTGCCGTGAAATCTTATTTTGCTACCTACATAGGTACCTAATAACTACAGTACTCTATTTTTACGTTACTTTATTGTATTTTATGTAGGATGCATGTGAAACAAGCTTACTGGCGCACAAATTCTTCTCCATTCTTCAACACTGTACTTAGCAAAGCTTGGTGGTTTAGTACACCAGAAATCTTGTTTTGGTGCCATAAATATTATATTTAATTGGTAATATGCGATGGGCAATTTCAAAAGTGCCATCAGTATACTGATTTTTAGTTGCCACCTTCCAAAATCACCAATTATTTTTGTCGTTACATCCTCGCTAGTGGGAGGCTTATCTATCATCCTGGGCTGTTCTGAAATAAATTATGCAACATTTTAAAGGTACTAATTATATGTAACAGATGTTCATAATTCGTTTCTGTATGCACTAAAACTAAAGTGGATGATATTATCGGTTGTGCATAAATACAGACTTAGTTGTTTCCAAATGGGACCAACTTGAACATTTTTATCAGTGCCATATTTTAACATTTCCACTGTTCAACTCTATGATTGTTGAAGAAATAATCTATTGTGATTAGAAAATGAAATTCAAACCAATACGGATCTTGGAGTCCTAAAATCCCAATCACAGAGTAAATAATATCCCAATCAGCTTTGAAAACGACGACGAAATTTCTTGTCAATTATGTCAACCTCACCTACGCGGCTACGCCAAAGAGTTCGAAAGAGTTTTTCAGTATCTCCCTCTCGGGTCCTTGAGCCTCAACTCGTGGTAGCGTTAGTAGGAGTCTAGCGTAAAATAACACTCCATGTTCTCCCCAGACGGAGGGTATCCATGAGGATTTGACAGGAGGAGACCAATCTTATTGTAACTATATCAGATAAAAATAGCAACGATGCGGGCAACTAGCAGCGCCGGCGCCGGCGAGGGGTGCCGACTCCGTGGGTGCTCGGGGGCTCCAGCACCCATGGGAGGTAAATAGTGGGTGCGGAGCAACAAATGAAAGAATTATAAAAATCGGTTCTTAAACAAATAAATTATGCCCAAACATACATAATATGTACAGTATACATCGAATTGAAAACCTGTCGGTTAAAAATCATTCATAGCCAGAGTGCATTGCATTCGCATGACAATTCCATTAAGCCCAAACACGGCTAGGATACATAGTTCTATTACGGAGTTCGGCTTCATCATCAGATCAGTTTGATGGTACCATTTTGATCGTTTCTTGGCGGGAAAGTGAAGCAGTTTTGTGTTATTTTCCAAAATTTGTGTTTTGCCGAATAGTGTATTAATAATGAATAATAAAATTTATTAAAAAAAAATAAAAAAGGGTAAAAATCTAAGAAATAATGTAGGTATTACAAAGTATGATGCCTGTACTAGGATAAACCTGTATCACAGGCGGCATGAGTCTTACAATTTTTACAGTTACAACTATTAGGACAACTGATTTCTTAACAATATTTAACATAAATCTTAAGAATAGTGACATGTTAGTTAATTTATTATTTATAATTTACATAAACACTAATAATTGAGGTCTTAAACAAACACTAATAATTAAGGTCTTAAACTTGTAGATAATTTCTATATTATTTATGGAAAATTGTTGATAGCACTTAGTTACACGATTACGATTGCGACTGCAGTTTTATTAACTAGGTTGAAACAAATATTGCATAAATCACCTTCAAGGCTACATTACATTTTTGAAGTAGTCGGCTAATGTGCTTAGACAGCGACAAATCGATGGTCAGTAGGGCAGCCAAGTGGTCAGGTATATTGTTGAGTCAGCAACAAGCGATATAGAAGTCTGGTCTTGTGCATGACGCACTAGGTGCCCTCATAATCGATGGAGTTAATATATCGGTATTCTGCTATTTTCCTAGCGGGGCATTCAGCGTCTCCCGTTTTGTGATCACTAGGCTTATTAAAGCGTTTAGGGAGGCACTCCGGTATCACCGGATGCCGACCTACCTCTGTCGAGTGGTCGAGGCCTATTTGACGGACAGGGCCGTCATCTACCCCGGTCACCACGGAGAGTGGAACCGGCGAGAGATGTCGTGCGGTGTCCCACAGGTATCGGTCCTGGGGCCGCATCTGTGGGACATCGGCTACGACTGGGTGCTGCGTGCTGACCTCCCTAACGGCGTCAGCGTAGTCTGCTACGCTGACGACACGTTGGTCCTGGCGCAGGGGAGGTCGCATCAGGCGGCAGCCGAACTGGCGGCACGTGGGGTTGCGACAATCGTCAACAGGATCCGACAATTGGGACTCGAGGTGGCTTTGCACAAGTCTGAGGCCATGTGTTTTTATGGTCCTCGGAATGCGCCACTGTCGGGTTCCCAGATAACGGCAGGAGGGGTTCACATCGGTGTCGAGTCGACGATGACGTACCTGGGACTCGTCCTCGACAGCCGTTGGAACTTCGTGGAGCATTTTCGACGTTTGGCTCCCAGACTGGAACGGGCCGGGGCTGCCTTAAAGCGGCTCCTACCCAATCTAGGGGGTCCAAACGCCTCCTGCCGGAGGCTCTACGTGGGGATCGTGCGGTCCATGGCCCTTTACGGGGCACCGGTGTGGGCGCGTTCCTTAAGGCTGCGACCAGCCCGCCAATTGAACGCGTCCCAAAGGGTCATGGCCATCAGGCTGGTACGGGGTTACCGCACGGTCTCCCGTGAGGCGGCGGGCCTCCTTGCCGGACTACCGCCATGGGATCTGGAGGCAAAAGTCCTCGCGCACATCTGGTAGTGGCGCGAGGAGGCGAAACGCCGGCGTGAAACTCCGCTGCCGCGAGAAATCACGGCACAGCGGACAGAGCTCGCGAGAGAGTGCGGTTGTCGCAACCCAGCGCTGGGCACGCCACAATTGTGGCGATAAGTCCCCTCTTTGAGGAGTGGCTAGAGAGGCGCCACGGCGTCCTCACCTTCCGCCTGACGCAGGTCCTCACCGGACATGGTTGTTTCGGGAGGTTCCTGTTCAGGATAAAGCGGGAGGAAACGCCCGGGTGTCACCACTGTGTGGATCGCCCGGAGGACACGGTGGAGCATACGGTGGAGGTCTGCCCGGCTTGGGTGGAGCACCGCCGTGTCCTCACGGAGGCGATCGGCGGCGGCGATCTCTCGCGTCCGGCCCTGGTTCGGGCCATGGTTCGGAGCGAGAGTGCATGAGAGGCCGTCACCTCCTTCTGCGAAGCAGTAATGCTTGCGAAAGAGGAGGCGGAACGCGTGAGGGAGAGGCAAGGTTCGCGCCCTCGCGCCCCTAGTCGCCGCAGGAGACGCCCCGGGCGTCGGGAGTCGCAAGCCGATTTCCGGCCACCGTAGGCGCGGGCTTGCGGACGGTGAGCGATGGGTAGTTCACCGTCCGATAAGGACCAGGCCCGGGTCGACGGCGCGTTGTATTCCACGCGCGCCTCAAAGAGTTGTCAGCAGCAACTGACGGGGTCCGTTAGGGCCAATGCCTGCCAGGGTTGCGAGTTTGTCCGAAAGGGATACCGTGGCCCTGGCACACAGGCAAATGAAGGAATACGGGTGGGTTTTAGTCAGTAAAAGTCTGACACGCCCTCCCGCTCCGCCCAGAGCGGGAGAAGTTATTTGATAATTTCCCACCCAAAAAAAAAAAAAAAAAAGGCTTATTAAAGCGTGAGCAAGTTGCACATTTCGGAATGTCGGCTTTTTTCGCGCATTCGGACATCGAATGGCCTGCGTCACCACAGTGACCACACGTAGTAACAATCTCACGGCATGTTTTTGCTGCATGGCCATATTGTTGGCATTTATAACACCTTGTTACCAATGTAAAGTCTCTGACAGGACAGGACGTCCAATTTATAAAAAGCCTTTATTGAGGGATTAGGGCTTTACGTATATCGGCTGAGACTTCAACAACGTAGTTACAGGTCGAAGCATCTCTCTTCCCAGATTTGTGGCTTAATTTTATCAAGGTCAAGAAGGATTCCAAGGACATTGCTGGTAACTTGTCGGCTACGTTTTGTTCGAAAATGCATCTGAACACCTCATTTTCAGCCAAGGAAGTCGGCACTCCCACAACCACGATCCGAGGTTTACGCTTACTGGGTTCGTCGGCGGTAAGTCCAGATGTAGAGAGCTGGACTGCGTGCTTTAGTTTATCAGCGTCAAGTTTCGTCTCGGTACTGATAATTACGCCTCCATTTTTTGTTTTCCGGACACCAAGAACGTGCAGCTTCATTTGATCGGGCCGTATGATTTTTTGCACGAGTTCTTTCGTTTCGTCACTTGATTTAAATTTATCACTGAGATAAATGGCAACAGAGCTTAGGTTATTGGGTCGAACGAAATCATTTGATCCCTTTTTCACCATATCAGCAAAAGAAGCATTTCCTGCAGAACTAGAGTCCTTTATCGTCTGCTTGAGCTCCGAAATATGTTCCGTCAGGTCGCGCTTTTCTTGAAGGGCATCAATCATGTTATAACCGTGAATGGCTTTCTGCTTGAGCGACTGATAAAGGACTGCCATTTGTGAAGTGCCGGAACCTACTTTACGGCATAGGGTAGAAATTTTCTTTTTCTGCTCCGAGTTCAGTTTTCCATCCGCGGCAATAGAGCAAACTACATTAAGGTTCTGTTCGATGGCTAACATCCATTTTTGGATCTCGGGCGTCGAAACAACATCAGCCGTGGCCGACTCGAGGGCTGGGTTTTGCGTAGTCGTCTTTGACGGGGAAGCAGAGGGTTGCACAGGGGCCCTTGGATTAAAGGGGCTGTTATCCATTTTGTTTTATCACAAGTTCACTATTTTGTGTCTATTATTACCAAAACTACACTAAGCAAAATTTTACGGATGCATTACTACAGTAATGCACTAAAGGAGGTCACTATTATTAAATCAATTATTTATTAAATATTGCTAACGAGCACGTCTGAGCGCTGCAAGTGTCGCCAAATCTTCACTATATAATATAATGGTGGATTATTAACCATTAAGTGTTTTTTTTTTTTTTTTTTTTTTTTTTTTCCTTCTGGCTTCGCACGGTTTGTGCATTTAGCCAATGTCAAGTTTTAGTTCTTGTTTAAAATATTGATGAAATCAATTATAAATGCATGATGATGATATCCCCGCCCACTCCCCTTGAGTTTCAGTAAAGATGTGGCACTTTACTGAGTCCTCACGCGGACTTCTTGAGAGAACTTGAAGCGAAGTTGCACTGTTTTGTTTCATTTGCCTACACTAATGCACGTTCACAAACACTTAGTGGTTAATAATCCACCATTATTACACATTAATATTCGGCTAAACACTAATTTTGGAAAATTAAACAAACTGCTGAACATGACGCTTCACTTTCCCGCCAAGAAGTCCCATTAAGTGTTTGTGAACGTGCATTAGTGTAGGCAAAAGAAACAAAACAGTGGAACATCGCTTCAAGTTCTCTCAAGAAGTCCGCATGAGGTCTCAGTAAAGTGCCACATCTTTACTGAAACTCAAGGGGAGCGGGTATCACCATTATGCATGCAAGTTTTGTAACTAAGTAAAGACTTTGCTAAAAGGTCCCAGCAACCAGGCCATTAAAATATTATTAACACAAAAAAAACATTTCAATCAGATCAGAACCAATCACTTAGATTCATGCCGATTGACAAATGAGAGGATGGAAAAGACCAATCAGAACCATTTACTTCATTTTTTTACATAATCTGAGGCTAAGATCCTAAGATCTGAGGTGAGATCTGAGGCTTCGTCATAGTCGCGTATTATCTGTCATAAATCGAGATCTTGAAAAATACTTATTATTGACGACTTCCGGTGGTCATCTATGGTCTTCTTCATTAGTTCCACAGTCCTTCACCAAATGATACTTTCTGAATGCAAATGATTTACTTGTTGATGAAAATACAAAAATCACTCTATAATATACTACTTATGTTAAAATTGTCTTAGGCAAAAAGCGTACACAGAGTAATACTCTGTCTACGGCAAAAAGGCAATGTACTCAATTATTAAAACAGGCTGACTTTGAAAAAATGCGACTAAATATTATGGGAGTGTTCTACCAGGTTCTACCTGTTGGAGAATTAGTCTTTTGGAATTTGATGTAATTTATAACTGGTTAGTAATAAACTCTATGGTGGAGCTTTATGGTATGTCAAAGCTCGGGTTCAAATATATTTGGCACAGAACAATTTGAGAGGTGTGGTAAAAAACAGCTGAGCTGATGGCTCGTTTTTCAACAAAGTCTATAAACACGTACGTGTTATTTTATATATAAGTTTACAATTTTTTGAAGAAGATGAATAAAGACAATCCTTTGTAAGTAGCAGACCATTTTATTTTATTTTACATTCAAATCCCATAAGAGGTTATAGGCCCTCTACAATTAATTATGGGCGCTCTGCTATCAGAAGGCAGCTTATAATGATGAGTTGAGAGTTGGAGAGTAACTAAAAGCCCGAATTTGATACAAGGAGAAAAAACAGAAAATGTCAGAAGAATACGTAAAATTATCGAAATTAACAAAAGAATCAGAATATTCCTTTTGGAAAATTAAGCTAATATTAATTTTAAAAGCAAAAGAATTAAATTCAGTTTTGGATAATGAAAAACAAAATGAAAAAGATTTTGAGAAAAAGGACGCGAAGGCAAAATTTATTATTTTATGCTCGATAAGTGAGAAATATATGTCATATGTAATAAATTGTAAAACGACAAAAGAAATTATTAAAAAATTCGACGACATTTTTCTGGGACACAAGAATATACAAATATCTCAACAATTGGAGGAGTTTTATAATTATAAATTTCAAAAAGAAGATCTGATGTGTGATATAACAGAAATTGAAAACATAGCAACAAAGATAAGAAGTTTGGGTTATAGTTTTGATGACAAGCAGATTATGACAAAAATTTTGACAAGTATACCAGAAAAATTGAACCATTTCAGAACTGCTTGGGAAGCAACGTCATTGAATGACAAAACCCTAACAAACTTAATATCAAGGTTAAGTCTAGAAACAAGAATAAGGAACAACAACAAAGAAGAGGAAATAATAGCAACAACATCAAGCAACAATAATGATATCAATCAAGAAGGAAACAGTTTTTATATAAAGACATGCTATAAATGCGGAAAGAAGGTACACATTGCGAGATTTTACAGAACTAGAACTCCGATCTCGAGTGATGAGAATAAACAGAACACAACATGCTTCAAATGTCTGAAAACTGGACACAGATATGCGGACTGCAAAGAAAAGTTTAACTGCCGGCAATGTGGTGACAACTCCCACTATATGAAAAATTGTTTGAACATGAAAAATGTGAGTACCAATTTTACTAACAAAATAGAAAATGAAGAAACTAAAATTGAGTTCATTATTGATTCCGGTACCAGCAGTCATATTGTGAATTCAGAAATTTATCTTAAGGATAAAAGAAAAACTAATTATAAGATCATGACAGCTGATGGAAATATTTATTTTGTAAACATCATGGGCAACATTTATTCCCAAAATATTATATTGAAAGATGTCCTTTTTGTTCCTGAATTGAAGAAAAACTTAATATCTGTATCTAGATTAACAAATGATAACTATACTTTAAACAATTTCAGAAATAGATGCGATATTCGTGGATTGGAGGCTGAATGCGCAGCAGCTGCTGAGCTAAGTCGTGATGGTTTGTACCACCTGAGTTTTAACGCAAAGCCATTAATACAATCAAGGTCAGTAAACTCTTTTTACTTGGATTCATATTTTTGGCACCGCGCATTAGGTCATGTACCTATAGCCAAAACTAGGAATCTTGTTAGAGGAATTGAGAGAGGCCTCGTAAAGGAAACCATCTGCGAAGTCTGCACTAAATCAAAATTATGTAGAAAACCATTCAAAACTATTAGACAAAAAGCCAGTAAACTTTTAGAAATTATACATAGTGATATTTGTGGGCCTATTGAAACTGAAACATGGGATGCTTACAAATATTTTATAACCTTTTTGGATGACTATACACATTTTATTAAAGTATTTTTAATTAAAAATAAAAGCGAAGCGTTTTCGAAAATAATAAATTACATTAATTTGGCAGAAAATCATTTCCAAACAAAAATTAAAACTTTTAGATGCGATAATGGTGGCGAATACAATAATAAACAATTTAAAATGTATTGCAATAGTAAAGGAATTAATATTGACTATACAATTCCTTACACTCCACAGTTAAACGGTAAAGCTGAAAGATTAAATAGGTCTTTAATGGAAAGAACTAGAGCGTTACTATTTGATATGCAGCTACCACGCATTTTATGGGGTGAAGCTGTTTTAACATCTGCCTATTTAATTAACAGGAGTGCAAACACAGTTAATAATAAAACACCAGCTGAAATGTGGTTTAATAGAATACCAAACTTAAAACATTTGAACATTTTTGGATCTTTAGCTTATTATAAAAATAATTTTCAATTAAAGAAACTTGACTCCAGGAGTAGCAAAGGGCTTTTAGTAGGGTTTACGAATAATGGTTATAAGATATGGGATCCTTCTGATTTTAGAATTGTTTATTCGAGAGATGTAGTGTTTAACAATAATAAGAGTGATGTTGCGGATTATTTAAAATTTTGTAATCGTAAAGTGAAACAGTGTGAGTTAGATAATTTATTTAAAGAGGTGAGTTGATATTGGTGATAATGGTTTTAGTATTGAAGGTAACGGTGATATTCGTGGTAATGTTAATAATGAGGTTAATAATGATGTAGTTGTTGGTGATGTTTTTCGTACTGAAAGTGGTGATCGAGTTGTTGGTGTTGAAGGAAATATTGAAAATAATGAGGTGTTTGAAGATAGTTTTGATAATGTTGAAGTTGAAGTTAGTGGTGAAGATGTTGAAGACAATTTTGATAATTTTGAAGATAGTGTTGAAGATGTTGAAGTTAGTGTTGAAGACACTGGAGTTGTAGTTGATGTTGAAGATAATAATGTTTTGAGAGGGGAAGGTAGAAACGAAAGTAGAAATGAAGGTAGAAATGACACAGTAATTGAGACTAGTGATGAGTTTGAGGATGCAGTTGAAGAAGCAGTTAATGTTGGACGGAGAATATTACCAAATCGAGAGAGAAGATTGCCAGCATGGATAAAAGATTACGATTTAGAGACTTAATTTTTAACGTATACAGATGTTTTTAATAGTTTTTATAAAGATTTATGGTGTAAAGCAATGAAGGAGGAGAAAGATTCGTTGGAGAAAAACAAGACTTGGGAAATTGTAAACAGGAATGAAGCAAAGAATAGAAAGATAATCTCAAATAAATGGATATTTACTATAAAGCCTGGTGGAAGATATAAGGCGAGATTAGTGGCAAGAGGTTTTCTTCAAAAGCATAATATTGACTATAAAGAGACATATAGTCCAATGGTTAATACTACTAGTGTTAGATTGTTGTTGGCTATTGCAGCACAAAAAGGTTTAAAAATAAAGCAATTTGATGTCAAGACAGCATTTTTATATGGAGAGTTAGATGAAGATATTTTCATGGAAATACCTTTGGGATATGACATTAAAGATAAAGAAAATAAAGTTTGCAAATTAAAGAAAAGTCTTTATGGATTATAACAAGCACCACTTATGTGGAATAAAAGATTAACGGAGTTTTTGAAGAAATTAGGTTTGTTACAATTGAAATCTGATCCATGTGTGTTTGTTAATAAAGATAAAGGAATTTATTTGGCTATCTATGTTGATGATGGAATTTTAATTGGTGAAAATGAAATTGATTTAAATAAAATTATTAATAAATTAGAAACTGAATTTGACATGCGTAAATTTGATAAAACTGAAAAGTTTATAGGGTTTGATGTTAAAGTAGAACGAAATTATATTAAGATTTATCAAGAAAGTTATATTAAACAAATTTTGGAAAAGTTTAAATTTGAAAACTTAAAGGATAGTTGTCATCCTGATATTTTAGTTGATGTACATCAAGAGGGGAAAGGTGGAGTTGATGATGTACATAAATATCGACAATTAATTGGTTCTTTATTATATTTAGTTAATAAAACAAGATTGGATTTATCGTTTCATGTAGGTTATTGCAGTAGACATCAAGAAAATCCGAATTTGAATGATTTCAGTAATATTAAGAATATTTTTAGGTACATTAAAAACTCAATAAGTAGTGGTATACAGTATGTTTGTGGGAACGATATGACTTTAAAAGCATACTGTGATGCAGACTTCGCAGGTGATCCTGATACTAGGAAAAGTACGACTGGCTTTGTAATATTTTATGGTGGTGGCCCTATACATTGGTGCTCACGCAAGCAGTCAGTCACTGCTCTTTCGAGTACTGAGGCTGAATACATTTCTGCAGCCGAATGTATTAAAGACCTGCTATACATTCAGTCTCTGATCCACGAATTAACGGATAAATTGCCGAAAACACAGTTGTTCGTTGACAATCAATCTGCTATTGTATTGATTAAGAATGGAATTTTAAATAGAAGGAGCAAACACATTGATGTTAAATATCATTTTATTAAGGAGAAAATAGATAAAAATTTGTTGGAAATTAATTACTGTTCTACTAAAAATAATTTGGCTGATATTTTAACTAAACCACTGGACAGAACAAAGTTCTTGAGATTGAGACAATGCTTAGTGAGTGATAATTAAAGGACATTCTTTAATGTGAAGAGTTTTGTGTTGTGTTTGAAGTTTAATTAGGAGATAAGGCTGTTTGGGAATTAATTTGAAATTTTGTTATAAGTTAGTTATGTAAGGTGTTTAGATTAATTAATTCAAAAGTTTGTTTGTAGTTTTTAGTTAAGTTGAGTGGGTTTAATTAAGTTGGGTTTTAAATGAGTTGATGAAAGTTAGTTATAAGTTTGTTTTCAGTATGTTGTTCTGATTGTTATAAACATAAAATTCAGAGGGGATGTTGGAGAATTAGTCTTTTGGAATTTTATGTAATTTATAACTGGTTAGTAATAAACTCTATGGTGGAGCTTTATGGTATGTCAAAGCTCGGGTTCAAATATATTTGGCACAGAACAATTTGAGAGGTGTGGTAAAAAACAGCTGAGCTGATGGCTCGTTTTTCAACAAAGTCTATAAACACGTACGTGTTATTTTATATATAAGTTTACAATGTTTAAAAGAAGATGAATAAAGACAATCCTTTGTAAGTAGCAGACCATTTTATTTTATTTTACATTCAAATCCCATAAGAGGTTATAGGCCCTCTACAATTAATTATGGGCGCTCTGCTATCAGAAGGCAGCTTATAATGATGAGTTGAGAGTTGGAGAGTAACTAAAAGCCCGAATTTGATACAAGGAGAAAAAACAGAAAATGTCAGAAGAATACGTAAAATTATCGAAATTAACAAAAGAATCAGAATATTCCTTTTGGAAAATTAAGCTAATATTAATTTTAAAAGCAAAAGAATTAAATTCAGTTTTGGATAATGAAAAACAAAATGAAAAAGATTTTGAGAAAAAGGACGCGAAGGCAAAATTTATTATTTTATGCTCGATAAGTGAGAAATATATGTCATATGTAATAAATTGTAAAACGACAAAAGAAATTATTAAAAAATTCGACGACATTTTTCTGGGACACAAGAATATACAAATATCTCAACAATTGGAGGAGTTTTATAATTATAAATTTCAAAAAGAAGATCTGATGTGTGATATAACAGAAATTGAAAACATAGCAACAAAGATAAGAAGTTTGGGTTATAGTTTTGATGACAAGCAGATTATGACAAAAATTTTGACAAGTATACCAGAAAAATTGAACCATTTCAGAACTGCTTGGGAAGCAACGTCATTGAATGACAAAACCCTAACAAACTTAATATCAAGGTTAAGTCTAGAAACAAGAATAAGGAACAACAACAAAGAAGAGGAAATAATAGCAACAACATCAAGCAACAATAATGATATCAATCAAGAAGGAAACAGTTTTTATATAAAGACATGCTATAAATGCGGAAAGAAGGTACACATTGCGAGATTTTACAGAACTAGAACTCCGATCTCGAGTGATGAGAATAAACAGAACACAACATGCTTCAAATGTCTGAAAACTGGACACAGATATGCGGACTGCAAAGAAAAGTTTAACTGCCGGCAATGTGGTGACAACTCCCACTATATGAAAAATTGTTTGAACATGAAAAATGTGAGTACCAATTTTACTAACAAAATAGAAAATGAAGAAACTAAAATTGAGTTCATTATTGATTCCGGTACCAGCAGTCATATTGTGAATTCAGAAATTTATCTTAAGGATAAAAGAAAAACTAATTATAAGATCATGACAGCTGATGGAAATATTTATTTTGTAAACATCATGGGCAACATTTATTCCCAAAATATTATATTGAAAGATGTCCTTTTTGTTCCTGAATTGAAGAAAAACTTAATATCTGTATCTAGATTAACAAATGATAACTATACTTTAAACAATTTCAGAAATAGATGCGATATTCGTGGATTGGAGGCTGAATGCGCAGCAGCTGCTGAGCTAAGTCGTGATGGTTTGTACCACCTGAGTTTTAACGCAAAGCCATTAATACAATCAAGGTCAGTAAACTCTTTTTACTTGGATTCATATTTTTGGCACCGCGCATTAGGTCATGTACCTATAGCCAAAACTAGGAATCTTGTTAGAGGAATTGAGAGAGGCCTCGTAAAGGAAACCATCTGCGAAGTCTGCACTAAATCAAAATTATGTAGAAAACCATTCAAAACTATTAGACAAAAAGCCAGTAAACTTTTAGAAATTATACATAGTGATATTTGTGGGCCTATTGAAACTGAAACATGGGATGCTTACAAATATTTTATAACCTTTTTGGATGACTATACACATTTTATTAAAGTATTTTTAATTAAAAATAAAAGCGAAGCGTTTTCGAAAATAATAAATTACATTAATTTGGCAGAAAATCATTTCCAAACAAAAATTAAAACTTTTAGATGCGATAATGGTGGCGAATACAATAATAAACAATTTAAAATGTATTGCAATAGTAAAGGAATTAATATTGACTATACAATTCCTTACACTCCACAGTTAAACGGTAAAGCTGAAAGATTAAATAGGTCTTTAATGGAAAGAACTAGAGCGTTACTATTTGATATGCAGCTACCACGCATTTTATGGGGTGAAGCTGTTTTAACATCTGCCTATTTAATTAACAGGAGTGCAAACACAGTTAATAATAAAACACCAGCTGAAATGTGGTTTAATAGAATACCAAACTTAAAACATTTGAACATTTTTGGATCTTTAGCTTATTATAAAAATAATTTTCAATTAAAGAAACTTGACTCCAGGAGTAGCAAAGGGCTTTTAGTAGGGTTTACGAATAATGGTTATAAGATATGGGATCCTTCTGATTTTAGAATTGTTTATTCGAGAGATGTAGTGTTTAACAATAATAAGAGTGATGTTGCGGATTATTTAAAATTTTGTAATCGTAAAGTGAAACAGTGTGAGTTAGATAATTTATTTAAAGAGGTGAGTTGATATTGGTGATAATGGTTTTAGTATTGAAGGTAACGGTGATATTCGTGGTAATGTTAATAATGAGGTTAATAATGATGTAGTTGTTGGTGATGTTTTTCGTACTGAAAGTGGTGATCGAGTTGTTGGTGTTGAAGGAAATATTGAAAATAATGAGGTGTTTGAAGATAGTTTTGATAATGTTGAAGTTGAAGTTAGTGGTGAAGATGTTGAAGACAATTTTGATAATTTTGAAGATAGTGTTGAAGATGTTGAAGTTAGTGTTGAAGACACTGGAGTTGTAGTTGATGTTGAAGATAATAATGTTTTGAGAGGGGAAGGTAGAAACGAAAGTAGAAATGAAGGTAGAAATGACACAGTAATTGAGACTAGTGATGAGTTTGAGGATGCAGTTGAAGAAGCAGTTAATGTTGGACGGAGAATATTACCAAATCGAGAGAGAAGATTGCCAGCATGGATAAAAGATTACGATTTAGAGACTTAATTTTTAACGTATACAGATGTTTTTAATAGTTTTTATAAAGATTTATGGTGTAAAGCAATGAAGGAGGAGAAAGATTCGTTGGAGAAAAACAAGACTTGGGAAATTGTAAACAGGAATGAAGCAAAGAATAGAAAGATAATCTCAAATAAATGGATATTTACTATAAAGCCTGGTGGAAGATATAAGGCGAGATTAGTGGCAAGAGGTTTTCTTCAAAAGCATAATATTGACTATAAAGAGACATATAGTCCAATGGTTAATACTACTAGTGTTAGATTGTTGTTGGCTATTGCAGCACAAAAAGGTTTAAAAATAAAGCAATTTGATGTCAAGACAGCATTTTTATATGGAGAGTTAGATGAAGATATTTTCATGGAAATACCTTTGGGATATGACATTAAAGATAAAGAAAATAAAGTTTGCAAATTAAAGAAAAGTCTTTATGGATTATAACAAGCACCACTTATGTGGAATAAAAGATTAACGGAGTTTTTGAAGAAATTAGGTTTGTTACAATTGAAATCTGATCCATGTGTGTTTGTTAATAAAGATAAAGGAATTTATTTGGCTATCTATGTTGATGATGGAATTTTAATTGGTGAAAATGAAATTGATTTAAATAAAATTATTAATAAATTAGAAACTGAATTTGACATGCGTAAATTTGATAAAACTGAAAAGTTTATAGGGTTTGATGTTAAAGTAGAACGAAATTATATTAAGATTTATCAAGAAAGTTATATTAAACAAATTTTGGAAAAGTTTAAATTTGAAAACTTAAAGGATAGTTGTCATCCTGATATTTTAGTTGATGTACATCAAGAGGGGAAAGGTGGAGTTGATGATGTACATAAATATCGACAATTAATTGGTTCTTTATTATATTTAGTTAATAAAACAAGATTGGATTTATCGTTTCATGTAGGTTATTGCAGTAGACATCAAGAAAATCCGAATTTGAATGATTTCAGTAATATTAAGAATATTTTTAGGTACATTAAAAACTCAATAAGTAGTGGTATACAGTATGTTTGTGGGAACGATATGACTTTAAAAGCATACTGTGATGCAGACTTCGCAGGTGATCCTGATACTAGGAAAAGTACGACTGGCTTTGTAATATTTTATGGTGGTGGCCCTATACATTGGTGCTCACGCAAGCAGTCAGTCACTGCTCTTTCGAGTACTGAGGCTGAATACATTTCTGCAGCCGAATGTATTAAAGACCTGCTATACATTCAGTCTCTGATCCACGAATTAACGGATAAATTGCCGAAAACACAGTTGTTCGTTGACAATCAATCTGCTATTGTATTGATTAAGAATGGAATTTTAAATAGAAGGAGCAAACACATTGATGTTAAATATCATTTTATTAAGGAGAAAATAGATAAAAATTTGTTGGAAATTAATTACTGTTCTACTAAAAATAATTTGGCTGATATTTTAACTAAACCACTGGACAGAACAAAGTTCTTGAGATTGAGACAATGCTTAGTGAGTGATAATTAAAGGACATTCTTTAATGTGAAGAGTTTTGTGTTGTGTTTGAAGTTTAATTAGGAGATAAGGCTGTTTGGGAATTAATTTGAAATTTTGTTATAAGTTAGTTATGTAAGGTGTTTAGATTAATTAATTCAAAAGTTTGTTTGTAGTTTTTAGTTAAGTTGAGTGGGTTTAATTAAGTTGGGTTTTAAATGAGTTGATGAAAGTTAGTTATAAGTTTGTTTTCAGTATGTTGTTCTGATTGTTATAAACATAAAATTCAGAGGGGATGTTGGAGAATTAGTCTTTTGGAATTTTATGTAATTTATAACTGGTTAGTAATAAACTCTATGGTGGAGCTTTATGGTATGTCAAAGCTCGGGTTCAAATATATTTGGCACAGAACAATTTGAGAGGTGTGGTAAAAAACAGCTGAGCTGATGGCTCGTTTTTCAACAAAGTCTATAAACACGTACGTGTTATTTTATATATAAGTTTACAATGTTTAAAAGAAGATGAATAAAGACAATCCTTTGTAAGTAGCAGACCATTTTATTTTATTTTACATTCAAATCCCATAAGAGGTTATAGGCCCTCTACAATTAATTATGGGCGCTCTGCTATCAGAAGGCAGCTTATAATGATGAGTTGAGAGTTGGAGAGTAACTAAAAGCCCGAATTTGATACAAGGAGAAAAAACAGAAAATGTCAGAAGAATACGTAAAATTATCGAAATTAACAAAAGAATCAGAATATTCCTTTTGGAAAATTAAGCTAATATTAATTTTAAAAGCAAAAGAATTAAATTCAGTTTTGGATAATGAAAAACAAAATGAAAAAGATTTTGAGAAAAAGGACGCGAAGGCAAAATTTATTATTTTATGCTCGATAAGTGAGAAATATATGTCATATGTAATAAATTGTAAAACGACAAAAGAAATTATTAAAAAATTCGACGACATTTTTCTGGGACACAAGAATATACAAATATCTCAACAATTGGAGGAGTTTTATAATTATAAATTTCAAAAAGAAGATCTGATGTGTGATATAACAGAAATTGAAAACATAGCAACAAAGATAAGAAGTTTGGGTTATAGTTTTGATGACAAGCAGATTATGACAAAAATTTTGACAAGTATACCAGAAAAATTGAACCATTTCAGAACTGCTTGGGAAGCAACGTCATTGAATGACAAAACCCTAACAAACTTAATATCAAGGTTAAGTCTAGAAACAAGAATAAGGAACAACAACAAAGAAGAGGAAATAATAGCAACAACATCAAGCAACAATAATGATATCAATCAAGAAGGAAACAGTTTTTATATAAAGACATGCTATAAATGCGGAAAGAAGGTACACATTGCGAGATTTTACAGAACTAGAACTCCGATCTCGAGTGATGAGAATAAACAGAACACAACATGCTTCAAATGTCTGAAAACTGGACACAGATATGCGGACTGCAAAGAAAAGTTTAACTGCCGGCAATGTGGTGACAACTCCCACTATATGAAAAATTGTTTGAACATGAAAAATGTGAGTACCAATTTTACTAACAAAATAGAAAATGAAGAAACTAAAATTGAGTTCATTATTGATTCCGGTACCAGCAGTCATATTGTGAATTCAGAAATTTATCTTAAGGATAAAAGAAAAACTAATTATAAGATCATGACAGCTGATGGAAATATTTATTTTGTAAACATCATGGGCAACATTTATTCCCAAAATATTATATTGAAAGATGTCCTTTTTGTTCCTGAATTGAAGAAAAACTTAATATCTGTATCTAGATTAACAAATGATAACTATACTTTAAACAATTTCAGAAATAGATGCGATATTCGTGGATTGGAGGCTGAATGCGCAGCAGCTGCTGAGCTAAGTCGTGATGGTTTGTACCACCTGAGTTTTAACGCAAAGCCATTAATACAATCAAGGTCAGTAAACTCTTTTTACTTGGATTCATATTTTTGGCACCGCGCATTAGGTCATGTACCTATAGCCAAAACTAGGAATCTTGTTAGAGGAATTGAGAGAGGCCTCGTAAAGGAAACCATCTGCGAAGTCTGCACTAAATCAAAATTATGTAGAAAACCATTCAAAACTATTAGACAAAAAGCCAGTAAACTTTTAGAAATTATACATAGTGATATTTGTGGGCCTATTGAAACTGAAACATGGGATGCTTACAAATATTTTATAACCTTTTTGGATGACTATACACATTTTATTAAAGTATTTTTAATTAAAAATAAAAGCGAAGCGTTTTCGAAAATAATAAATTACATTAATTTGGCAGAAAATCATTTCCAAACAAAAATTAAAACTTTTAGATGCGATAATGGTGGCGAATACAATAATAAACAATTTAAAATGTATTGCAATAGTAAAGGAATTAATATTGACTATACAATTCCTTACACTCCACAGTTAAACGGTAAAGCTGAAAGATTAAATAGGTCTTTAATGGAAAGAACTAGAGCGTTACTATTTGATATGCAGCTACCACGCATTTTATGGGGTGAAGCTGTTTTAACATCTGCCTATTTAATTAACAGGAGTGCAAACACAGTTAATAATAAAACACCAGCTGAAATGTGGTTTAATAGAATACCAAACTTAAAACATTTGAACATTTTTGGATCTTTAGCTTATTATAAAAATAATTTTCAATTAAAGAAACTTGACTCCAGGAGTAGCAAAGGGCTTTTAGTAGGGTTTACGAATAATGGTTATAAGATATGGGATCCTTCTGATTTTAGAATTGTTTATTCGAGAGATGTAGTGTTTAACAATAATAAGAGTGATGTTGCGGATTATTTAAAATTTTGTAATCGTAAAGTGAAACAGTGTGAGTTAGATAATTTATTTAAAGAGGTGAGTTGATATTGGTGATAATGGTTTTAGTATTGAAGGTAACGGTGATATTCGTGGTAATGTTAATAATGAGGTTAATAATGATGTAGTTGTTGGTGATGTTTTTCGTACTGAAAGTGGTGATCGAGTTGTTGGTGTTGAAGGAAATATTGAAAATAATGAGGTGTTTGAAGATAGTTTTGATAATGTTGAAGTTGAAGTTAGTGGTGAAGATGTTGAAGACAATTTTGATAATTTTGAAGATAGTGTTGAAGATGTTGAAGTTAGTGTTGAAGACACTGGAGTTGTAGTTGATGTTGAAGATAATAATGTTTTGAGAGGGGAAGGTAGAAACGAAAGTAGAAATGAAGGTAGAAATGACACAGTAATTGAGACTAGTGATGAGTTTGAGGATGCAGTTGAAGAAGCAGTTAATGTTGGACGGAGAATATTACCAAATCGAGAGAGAAGATTGCCAGCATGGATAAAAGATTACGATTTAGAGACTTAATTTTTAACGTATACAGATGTTTTTAATAGTTTTTATAAAGATTTATGGTGTAAAGCAATGAAGGAGGAGAAAGATTCGTTGGAGAAAAACAAGACTTGGGAAATTGTAAACAGGAATGAAGCAAAGAATAGAAAGATAATCTCAAATAAATGGATATTTACTATAAAGCCTGGTGGAAGATATAAGGCGAGATTAGTGGCAAGAGGTTTTCTTCAAAAGCATAATATTGACTATAAAGAGACATATAGTCCAATGGTTAATACTACTAGTGTTAGATTGTTGTTGGCTATTGCAGCACAAAAAGGTTTAAAAATAAAGCAATTTGATGTCAAGACAGCATTTTTATATGGAGAGTTAGATGAAGATATTTTCATGGAAATACCTTTGGGATATGACATTAAAGATAAAGAAAATAAAGTTTGCAAATTAAAGAAAAGTCTTTATGGATTATAACAAGCACCACTTATGTGGAATAAAAGATTAACGGAGTTTTTGAAGAAATTAGGTTTGTTACAATTGAAATCTGATCCATGTGTGTTTGTTAATAAAGATAAAGGAATTTATTTGGCTATCTATGTTGATGATGGAATTTTAATTGGTGAAAATGAAATTGATTTAAATAAAATTATTAATAAATTAGAAACTGAATTTGACATGCGTAAATTTGATAAAACTGAAAAGTTTATAGGGTTTGATGTTAAAGTAGAACGAAATTATATTAAGATTTATCAAGAAAGTTATATTAAACAAATTTTGGAAAAGTTTAAATTTGAAAACTTAAAGGATAGTTGTCATCCTGATATTTTAGTTGATGTACATCAAGAGGGGAAAGGTGGAGTTGATGATGTACATAAATATCGACAATTAATTGGTTCTTTATTATATTTAGTTAATAAAACAAGATTGGATTTATCGTTTCATGTAGGTTATTGCAGTAGACATCAAGAAAATCCGAATTTGAATGATTTCAGTAATATTAAGAATATTTTTAGGTACATTAAAAACTCAATAAGTAGTGGTATACAGTATGTTTGTGGGAACGATATGACTTTAAAAGCATACTGTGATGCAGACTTCGCAGGTGATCCTGATACTAGGAAAAGTACGACTGGCTTTGTAATATTTTATGGTGGTGGCCCTATACATTGGTGCTCACGCAAGCAGTCAGTCACTGCTCTTTCGAGTACTGAGGCTGAATACATTTCTGCAGCCGAATGTATTAAAGACCTGCTATACATTCAGTCTCTGATCCACGAATTAACGGATAAATTGCCGAAAACACAGTTGTTCGTTGACAATCAATCTGCTATTGTATTGATTAAGAATGGAATTTTAAATAGAAGGAGCAAACACATTGATGTTAAATATCATTTTATTAAGGAGAAAATAGATAAAAATTTGTTGGAAATTAATTACTGTTCTACTAAAAATAATTTGGCTGATATTTTAACTAAACCACTGGACAGAACAAAGTTCTTGAGATTGAGACAATGCTTAGTGAGTGATAATTAAAGGACATTCTTTAATGTGAAGAGTTTTGTGTTGTGTTTGAAGTTTAATTAGGAGATAAGGCTGTTTGGGAATTAATTTGAAATTTTGTTATAAGTTAGTTATGTAAGGTGTTTAGATTAATTAATTCAAAAGTTTGTTTGTAGTTTTTAGTTAAGTTGAGTGGGTTTAATTAAGTTGGGTTTTAAATGAGTTGATGAAAGTTAGTTATAAGTTTGTTTTCAGTATGTTGTTCTGATTGTTATAAACATAAAATTCAGAGGGGATGTTGGAGAATTAGTCTTTTGGAATTTTATGTAATTTATAACTGGTTAGTAATAAACTCTATGGTGGAGCTTTATGGTATGTCAAAGCTCGGGTTCAAATATATTTGGCACAGAACAATTTGAGAGGTGTGGTAAAAAACAGCTGAGCTGATGGCTCGTTTTTCAACAAAGTCTATAAACACGTACGTGTTATTTTATATATAAGTTTACAATGTTTAAAAGAAGATGAATAAAGACAATCCTTTGTAAGTAGCAGACCATTTTATTTTATTTTACATTCAAATCCCATAAGACTACCCATCAATATGAATTCGCAAAAAAAAAAGTCGACCTTCTTAGAAAATGGTCCAATCGGGTACCTATAAAGGAAAGTCGACTTTTTTTTGCGAATTCTAATTTGGTCCCATATTAATATAATAATCCCATAAGTTGTTCATATTGATGGGTAGAACCTGGTAGAACACTCCCCTATTATATTGTCGCATGTTTTCAAAGTCAGCCTGTAATGTCTTTGATTCTAAGTGACATCTCAAATGTCATAAGTTCTTTCCCTTCTTGTCTTTGGTGAAAGGTTGGAAAGGGTTGGAACCTAAAGGTGGGTACTGACCAACGTTACAAGGTGTAATGTAACATTCGCATCGAGCGTGTTACTCATCGAGCATGTTACGCAGTGTCCTTAAAATCGACGTAACATGCTCGTCAAAACTCTGTGCTCCGTCGCCGCCAGTTCACTCCGAGATGGCCGACAGCGAGGACGTATTGGGAACTTTGATTCTACTTAGTTATTGTTTCATCCAAGTGAAGAAAAAGAAAAAACGTTACTGGGCATCAAACTTATTTAAAAATAGAGGCGTATGTGGTGGTTTGTCATTGATAGCAATATTAAAAAACCAAATGATTACTGGACAGTATAAAAACTTTGTACGCATGTCTCCGATTGATTTTGAAGAACTATTGAATTTAATTGGACCAAAAGTACATAAAAACGATACAAATTATAGAAAAGCTATCAGTGTCACGGAACGGTTAGCACTAACGCTTCGTTTTTATGCTACAGGAGATTCCTATACTAGTATGCAATATCTTTTCAAGATATCAAAACAACGAATAGGATTTATAGTGAAAGAGGTCAGCGAAGCCCTTATTGGAGCATTAAAAGAATATGTAAAGGTATGTATTATGTAAGTATTAATTCAGAAAATGTAGTCATTACATATCAAATTAAATTAAATCACCAAATTCTGACATAAATTGTTCACTCATAGCTGGTGACCCATAGTCATTTTGATGGGACGTATTTGATGCAGGAGTTTCAGGGCTTTGCTGTGGCTCATAGTCATTTTGATGGGACGTATTTGATGCAGGAGTTTCGGTCTGTGGCATCGATGAGACTCTGGAAGTTGTTGGTCTTGTAGAGTAGCCTGAATAACTGTAGCTGTTCATTCCATTTCCAACATAGTCATACTCTCCGCGATCAGCACTGAACAATATATTTGATATATAATGCTGCACATGTATTTTTGTTGTCTTTGAATAAGATCGTAATTTATTTGCCAAAAACATACCATAGGCTTCACATTCGTCAGGTCTGTGCGAAGTTGCCTCCGTTTGCTCGGTTCTCTTTTTTAATATATTTAAAGTAGATACCATTATCTCTTCTGGGCTTGGGGCTACTGATTTCTTCCTTTTTGGAGGAGGAGGGCAATCATTGTCGCTTTTTTTGGCAGACGGAGGGCAATCATCAGGCAGTTGTTCTGAAGCACCTTCATGTCCACGTAGCTGAAAATAAATATTAATTATTATTTCAGACGCCAGAAACACCGGAGCAATGGCTGGTTGTAGCAAATGACTATGATACTTTGTGGAATTTTCCACATTGTTTAGGTGCAATCGACGGTAAACATATTTTACTGCAATCACCGATCAACAGTGGCAGTGAATTTTATAATTACAAGGGTTTCTTCAGCATCGTATTACTGGCAGTTGTTGACGCGAAATATAACTTTTTGTATGTAAATATTGGGTGTCAAGGAAGAATATCTGATGGAGGAGTTTTCAACAACTGTGTTTTAAACGAAAAACTAAAAAATAATGCACTAAACCTCCCTCAGCCCACTGCGTTGCCAGCAAGAACAGAAGAAATTCCATTTTACTTCGTTGGCGATGAAGCTTTTGCTCTTTCCCAAAATATGATGAAAGTATATGCAGGATATCATGAACGTGGTTGTAAAGAA
This sequence comes from Tiliacea aurago, assembly GCA_948098905.1. NCBI lineage: Eukaryota > Metazoa > Arthropoda > Insecta > Lepidoptera > Noctuidae > Tiliacea > Tiliacea aurago. Next base: position 16,124,765 of record OX402587.1, on the reverse strand, counting down.
AGAATATATAACTACCGACTTTGCAGAGCTCGTAGAGTAGTGGAAAATGTGTTCGGCATATTGTCAGCAGTGTTTAGAGTTTTGCGGAAACCAATGTTGTTAGAACCGAAAACCGCGACATCTGTCGTAACAGCAATAACATCTCTCCACAATTTTTTAAGAAAAGGTAATAATGCTCATGTATATACCCCTGCAGGTAGTTTTGACGAAGAATTGAACGGCCAGGTCAGATTAGGAAACTGGAGAGAAGGTAACAATGATATGACTAGTATGTTACCCTTGCAAATAAGACCGCGAAGGGCTACAACATCTGCTCACAATATTCGTAATGAAGTTGCTGAATACTGTATTCAGCAAGGGTCTGTAAGTTGGCAAGAAAATTATGCTTAAAATGGACTTACAGTATCTGTTGTGTCACGAGGTGTATTTCTATCCAGTAGAAATAACATGGATTTGTAAGCGAACCAAGTGCTGTGGTAAACTTCATCTGCACCTGAAATTTAATTTGTAATTAATATTGAATTATTTTAAATAAAAAGAAGCACTATACAGATTAATACCGAGTTTATATTGTTTTCCCCACACTAGCTTGGAAACACCTACTTCCCTCACTAATTTCCACCCCCCCCTAATATAACCCGCGTTAAACTTAATAAATAATTACGTACCTTTTCCAGTACCAGTTGATTGTTTAGTTTTCTGTTTTTCCCTCCTCAATGATGCCAGTAAACTTGTCGTTTTCTTTTTACAGGCTTCTCTTTCGCTGTCGAGTAACGAAGCCAATCTATCCCAAGCGTCTTCTTTCTTTAATTTGTTATAATGCTCTGGGTGAGCTGGGTTCCACAACAGTGTTTCTTCTTTGTATTTTTCAATAAAATACAAAGTTTTTTCTTTATTCCACTCCATGCTTCTTGAAACTTGATATAATTACGAGAGGAATAACGGGTGATCACTTGCGATGTCCACGTGCGCTCGTGACGACTCGCAACGGCGTACTGACTGAACCGCGTATCAGTCAAAGGATTCGCCAAAAAACCGACAGCCGGGTGGAGCACTCAAAGCGAGCAACGAGCGGCTCGTTGCTTGCTGGTTTTCCCGTAACACGACGTACTGACTGCATGAATGCTCGCTGTGTAACACGTTACTTTACGCCCCGTAACGCCGGTCAGTACCCAGCTTATGAACAAGGAAATGTTGGAACTTGGAACAAGATGTCTATGATCTCTACATTAATATTTTTTTTTTAATAAGTCAAACTGACATGGTGGTCATTTCATTTTTGATTTATCAATAATTTATCAATTTTTATAATTTTCTTTGTTTAAGTATTTAATTCTTAACAATTTTACTTAATTAATTTTTTACTAATTTTAATTTTTCGACGCTATATTTTAATGTTTTATAGTTTTAGTTTAGTTAGTATATAATTTTGTTATTTTTATAAATTAATTAGTTATAAGTTGTTATTTATGTACATAATATTTTAATTCTACTAAATAAAAAAGTTATAATGTCAAAAGATATAATTTTTTTTCAATTTTACCTTTTTACCAAATTAGTATTTTTTAATCAGAATTTCATTTGTTTGCAATATTTAATAATAGTACCTATCTAGCTAAAGTTAAAGTAAGTACTTAATAAAATGTTTATGAGTGTGCAAAGTAAGCAACGCGAACATCGTTCTCAACTAGTTATGTACCTACGGACGCCAGCACATCAAGCTACTATAATCTGTCAAATTTCTTTAATAGATTTTCAACTTTATCCCTACAGCGTAAGGTTCAAGGTTGATTGAGAAAATTTGACAGTTTCGGGTAGGTTGACCTGCTGGCGTCTGTACGTACTAACGGCTGAACCCAATAACCTATATATCACCAGTTTCGGCCTACTGGAGATATAAAAATATATCTATTGACGGTTTTAACGTCCCAATAATCTATGAATCATACCGGCCCACACTATCTACTGATGGAAGGGGGTATAGCATACAACAGATATCTCTTTGTATGAAAATGCCAAAGTATGCTTCCCAATATACGATTTATTTGACAGGACAGTACTACAGATGGCAGATTTGGCTATTCCACGAATTGCAGGGATAAACGTAAAGTAGCCAAGTTAAAATGAACTCTTTAGTACTTGCAATAATGATCACAGATGTTTTTTTTTTTTAAGTAATAAAAAAGTTGAAATTCAAATATCTCGAAAACGGTGCGCCTTAGGCAAAAAATAACAGAAATTTAACCCCCCCCTTACCACCCGTGCAAGCATCATTCCAACATGAATTTAATGCGCTAAGGTAGCCCGCGAAATTAAAATGTTATTGGGTTTTTTGCAATTTGCAGGTCAGTAACAGGTTGTATTTTGATTCTCGGCCATAACAAATATGGCTCTACAGAATTATATCTTAATCCAGTAACATACTTAGAACTAAGAAACAAAGAAGTTTTAATATAACCCTAATTACACATGTTGTTTTTGTGATGTTGATTGTAATGGAACGCACGGGCGGGCGAAGTAGAGAAACCTACTTATTGTTTTCGTTAGATAGATAGCCTTTTTTTTTTTTTTGGGTGGGAAATTATCAAATAACTTCTCCCGCTCTGGGCTGAGCGGGAGGGCGTGTCAGACTTTTACTGACTAAAACCCACCCGTGTTCCTTCCGTTGCCTGTGTGCCGGGGCCACGATATCCCTTTCGGACAAACTCGCAACCCCGGCAGGCATTGGCCCTAACGGACCCCGTCAGTTGGTGCTGACATCTCTTTGAGGCACGCGTGAAACACAACGCGCCGTCGACCCGGGCCTGGTCCTTATCGGACGGCGAGCTACCCATCGCTCACCGTCCGCAGGCCCGCGCCTATGGTGGCCGGAAATCAGCTTGTGACTCCCGACGCCCGGGGCGTCTCCTGCGTCGGCTAAGGGCGTGAGGGCGCGAACCCTGCCTTACCCTCACGCGTTCCGCCTCCTCCTTCGCGAGCATTACTGCTTCGCAGAAGGAGGTGACGGCCTCCCATGCACTCTCGCTCCGAACCATGGCCTGAACCAGGGCCGGACGCAAGAGATCGCTGCCGCCAATCGCCTCCGTGAGGACACGGCGGTGCTCCGCCCAAGCCGGGCAGACCTCCACCGTATGCTCCACCGTGTCCTCCGGGCGATCCACACAGTGGTGACACCCGGAGATAGCCTTTATCAATGATTGTGAGACGGCATCCGAGCATAGATATAATTATACCTACTGTCTATCATCAATAGCGATCTGTTTTTAACTGAAAATAAGTTATTGGGTTCGGCCGTAAGTAAGTTAGCTTATTTCTCTAATCCATTGTATATGCATGTGGTGTTTACCTTTAATAACTGATGCACTGATATTTTAATTTTTTAAATGTATTATGTGATTGTATCAGTGGTGAACCTAATAAAATAAATAAATAAATCTACCCAACAATCAGATGATTCAATACATAATTACAAATGAATTGGAAGATTTATCTATCCTAATGTTTACATTGCTATTGGAATTATGTTGACTATGCTTGTAACTTACAGGCATAGTCAACATAATTCTAATCTTTATATACAGCTTCCGCAGAAAGATGTTTTTCTAAGTTCAAAAATATCAGTATGAAGCAGGACCGACTGTCTGCTTTAGTAATACTTTCAATCGAAGCAGATTTATCAGTTTATCACGCATGTTACAAAATAAAACTTTTTTCAAATCTATATGCTTTTTATTCTCCCACCGCGCATTTAAATTTTTACACTATCATGAGTAGGTGTATCGTGTCAAAGTTTTTTTGGTAGGATATATCTATTGGGTAGATCTTGGGAACGAAAGAAAAGGGGCCTCAGTGATGCGACTTCACCCACGTCTGTATTAGTCCATGCTACGCCTCTGCCCTCGACCTGCCACCCCCCCCCCCTTAGTTCGCCAATGACCTCTGAGGTAACAAACATAAAAAAAATACAATTTAAACGAAGTCAGGCTAAGTACTTAAAAGTCAAGAAAGCAGGCTATAAAAAATATCTAACATAAACAAAGTTCCCCATGCATTTTGGCGCCCCTTGTCACCTGGCGGATAGAGCGAAGGCTCGAAGCTGACAACCAGCACCACACAGATTAAGTAGCAGCACCAGCATGCCTGGCGACATGCACTTGTAAACTGTATTACGTATTGAGCGTAATCGATAAAACCATCGAGAATATCATCCACATAGAAGCTTCGGATCTTTATAGGTGTCGTATCTGGAACGCAATCAGTGCAGTTAAGGCTTCTACATACCAGCGCGACTTGTCGCGCGACGTGACACGGCACAAAGGCCCCGCGTGTTGCAGGACGAGCGGTGCCTTTGTGTCGCGTCGCGTCGCGCGACAAGTCGCCCCGGTATGTAGAAGCCTTTAATTTTACTAGGGTTCCGTATTTAGTATGAAAATCGTGACGCATCATTCAGATAAAATCTTTTGCTCTCATATTAATTTACTATTTTATTAGTAACCGTATTTATATAATTTAATAACTGTTGGCTTTTCCGTAAATTATGCTTACCTAAATTGACTGAGGCGTGTTGTGTGGTGCGAATGTATCTATGTAAACCATACGGAACTCTACAAGTGTTACCCTACTCAGTCTTTTCTTACTTTTCATATCATGTCTGCTGCTGTCAATGATTGTGTGTATTCGGTGTATTCACCTTATTCGTGGTTTATGAATGAGAAATGGAATAGAGAGTAGTTATGTTTTAATTGGTTTTAATAAATTGATAAAGTATTTTACAGTGAATGTTCAAGTGCAAAAGTGATAAATCATGCCTTTGGCTAACACCTCATCCTCCGATCCTTGGCGAATGCAGAATGTTGGAGATAACACGGTATATTTAGAATTTATTGGTGTAGTAATTGTTTTGCATTATTTCCCTCTATTCTCTAATATTACTTATTAGTATTATTCTTACTGCCCAAATTACAATTATGCCTGAACGAATATAAACTTACTTCTTTGGAAAAAGTCCTTTTTACGCCCATTTGGAAACTACTCAGAATTACTGCACGAGATTAATTTTAATTGTCTTAATAACTTTCCTTTCACTGGCTTTAGAGAATACCCATACTATAATTCTTATTTAACACAAAAATTAATTAAATTCATTACAATTCAGGAAAAATTTGTAAATCATGTCAGTGCCAACATATATTATAAGGAAAAGTGTTATGATACTAAGTAAAGTGCTTGTATTCTGTGATTCATTTGCTTCTCTGTATTAATAATAACCCAGTAGTCAAAGAATGAAGATGAGCTTTGTTATTGAATTAGGAATGTCCACGAATACTGTTACATGTGCATAATGTTAAAATGTGTTCTAAAAATTAAAATCAAAGCTTGATTGTGCATAATAATAAAATTGATTACAAAAATGAAGCAGGTAATTAATACCTTCAGTGCAACCCAGTTCTATTAATTCTATTGTTTGATTATCTAATATGAATTAACTTGATACATGCTCCATACTCTTTGAATAAGCTGTGTATAAATGCAAAAAAAACCAACATATTGTGTATAAAAATTAAATGCCTCATTAATAAGGTAAAAATTTGAATGTCAAGGCTATGGACAGCAGTACCTTTTTGTTTACCAATATCAATGAACATCAAATTAAAAAAAAATCTCTCAAAAAAGGTGTATTGTTCTTAGAAGACCTAGTTAACTGCCTTACTACAAAAACAACATTTATGTAAGTAGATTGATGTTCGATTGAACAAGTGTCTATTTTTTTTAGAATAGAATAGAATACTCTTTATTATGTACACCCTCAAAGTTACAGCAGCAAGCAAGCTAGCAGCTAGCTAGCTAGTTAGTAAGCTGGATATTCAGGTTAGAGGACTGAAGTGATGTGCAAATGAGTCTCAATTAAACCCAGAAACTCCACATACAGCTGTTGGGATGCAGCATTTTGCTAATAAAACTCACACAACTTGACTAAGTTATTAAAATATATAAATATTTTTAGCTCGGTACATCTGCACTGCCAGTGAACAGTCTTCCAATAGTGGTGGAAAATGCAGCTGAATCTCGTCAAGCATCAACAACTGAGAGTCTAGATACATCTGTTGATATCAGTGAAGAAAGGGAGGTTGAAATCCAAGATGTGGTTAAAGAAGGTCATGATAAGGCAGACCCGTCGCAGTTTGAATTGCTCAAAGTTCTTGGTGAAGGTTCCTTTGGAAAAGTATTTTTAGTACGGAAAGTCACTGGTGCTGATGCAGGCACTCTATACGCCATGAAGGTGATATTCATTATATTTTTATTTTGCACTTACACACCAGTATGACATGTCATAAACACAAAACAATAATACAACCCAATTATTTTTTTTTAGGTACTTAAAAAGGCTACTTTAAAAGTAAGAGATAGAGAACGTACAAAAATGGAGAGAAATATTCTAGTTGAAATGGGCCATCCATTTATTGTTAAATTACATTATGCATTTCAAACTGCTGGTAAATTATATTTAATACTAGACTTCCTACGTGGTGGTGATTTGTTTTCTCGACTCAGTAAAGAGGTAAGTTTTACTACCTATTGTTTTTGTATATGAATGTGTACATCATAAATTAACCATGAGGTAGCACATTGTAATGCAATTAATGGATACATTAATTTGGTCCACTACATCATTATTTTAATTATTTCTAGGTAATGTTTACTGAGGAGGATGTGAAATTTTACCTAGCTGAACTAGCTTTAGCATTAGAACATGTACACAAATTGGGAATAATATACAGGGATCTCAAACCAGAAAACATTTTGTTAGATGCTGATGGCCATATAGCACTTACTGACTTTGGCTTGTCAAAACTCCCTCCAACTAGTGATAAAGCCTATAGCTTTTGTGGCACAGTGGAATACATGGCGCCGGAAGTGGTTAACAGAAGAGGACATACCTTTGCAGCAGACTGGTGGTCTTTTGGTGTACTTATGGTATGATGCTTACAACACTGATAGTGATATTCAAATTAAACTAGATTTTAAATTGTGTAATTATTATTATTTATTTATTTATTAAAAACGTTTACAAAAAATCTTTACTTAAGGACTTTGCCCCTCCAAACCGTTTTCACGGTTTGTCTGTCGGAACAGAACACAGTTTTACAATTTTGGTTAGTGTGGGCACTTAAATTTCACTAATTGCACATATAAAGTTACTAACAACTATCTAATCTTACGAATTATATCTTATAAAATATGCCTAATCACTTATCTGCTCTTCCCCAACAATCTGCAAAGAACATTGTTTACAAACTCCTGAAAAAAAAACTGCATATGTAACTTGGCAAATTTACCTTTTATTTCCTGACTTCTTATATCAGTAGGCAATTGGTTGAGAAGGTATGGTACTCTTTAATCAAGCGTTTGGTGGCCAAAATAATTCTTTATGATTAATTGAGTTTTTTTTTTTCAGTTTGAAATGCTAACAGGAAATCTACCTTTCCATGGATCGACTCGACATGAAACAATGACACAAATATTAAAAGCGAAACTTGGGATGCCATCGAATCTTAGTGAAGAAGCGCAGTCTCTATTGAGAGCTTTATTCAAAAGAAACCCACAAAACAGGTATGTTTAAAAAAATATTTATTATGGACTATCAATACTAGTTTGATAGTTATAAAAATAACTGTTTTTGTGTCTATTTGTAGATTGGGAGCTGGCACCAATGGTATAGAAGACATTAAGAATCATGAGTTTTTTGCAAACATAGAATGGGATGCGCTATGTAAAAAAGAGGTATGTATCTATTAGCGTTCTGTTCTGGTAGCTAAATGATACTATGCTATGTTAAAAGCATGTTGATTTATGGATTGTATTCAATTCATAATAACTTATGGTGTTGTTTTGAATGGACTCGTTATCAACAGTCCTTGTATGAAAAGCGGAAAATCCAAGGTGTAAGCAAATTATACATATAAAAAACCGGCCAAGTGCGAGTCCGACTTGCACACGTTGTCTTTAAAGATGTCAAAAAAATCACGTTTGTTGTATGAAAGCCCCCTTTAAATATTTGTTTTAATTTAATTTAATTATTTATTTTTTAAGTGAATATATAACTAAATATTCTGTGAGTATTTCAAGCGTCTATCCTGTTGCCGTTATCAAAATAGAGTAAAAAAGATAAAAAAAAACACGTTTGTTGTATGGGCCCCCTTAAATATTTATTTTATTCTGTTTTTTAGTATTTGTTGTTATAGCGGCAACAGAAATACATCATCTGTGAAAATTTCAACTGTCTAACTATAACGGTTCATGAGACACAGCCTGGTGACAGACGGACAGACAGACGGCGGAGCCTTAGTAACCTATAAGTATATTAAGTATTAATTTTTTATCTCTCAATGAAGGTGTTTTTCAGTGTCCTGTTATGAACATTTTCCTGCTTCTGCGTGTTTTATTGTGTATAAATCAACTACCTACAGAGTTTAACTTAGTGATTTTATGCTTCGTATTATAGGAATAAACTTCATCCATACTTAATAATATAAATGCGAACGTAACTCTGTCTCCGGGGTCTGTCTGTTTGTTACCTTTTTACGCCTTAACGGCTGAACGGATTTCGATGAAAGTTCGCACTTAGGTAGACCATGACCTTGGTTAGGAAATTTTTATAGTACTTACCTTCCCTTGGGATAGCTTACGACCTCCACGGGGGCGAAGCCGCCGGAATAAGCTATTTTTGTTTAATGGCACTGCTCCACAACAGCTCAGGGTTTCGGCACGCATGAATGCGTGGCTGGCAAAGAAATTAACCATGCAGCTAACTTAGGTAACCTCTCTGTGTATATCCCTACATAGCAATCGATCGGCTTAAACTATAAAAAATGATCTTTGGTTCATGCAAAAAATAATGTTACATGTTCTTTTGGCAGTTACTTTTAGTCATAATTAGTATGCAATTAGATAATCTGTTTTTAACTACGTATACATGATATCGTGGTTGAATGTTGGCTGTCCAGGTGGCGCCGTAGATACATACATGGTCAGAATTGGCAATACTATTAACGTGACTCAAGGAGGCACCTCTACAAGGCCACTGAGTGATAGCGCAATTTGTGTGGCCACCTACTGGGCTACTTAAATTAATTTAATAACATCCCATCGAAACGATTATAATTATGACGAACTATGTATGAATATAAGGTATAGGTAAGTACGGTCTCGAATATAAGTACTTTGGGACTCTTTAGCAAGAATCAAAACCGATTTCCTCCTAAAGTACTGATATGAATTGTATGGTGTTACGAAAATTGTATTTTAGAAACCCCTCTATTATGAAATTCGTCTTTTGTCCACGGGGTCAACTCCGAACATAAATATCGGCCGAATGTTCGGCCGTTTCTTGACTACGGCAAACTATGGCTAACTACAGCGAAAGATAAAAAAAACGACAGTCAAAGAGATAAGCCAAAGTCAAAAATGTGACTTGAAGTCGGGTAAGGACTCAAAGTCAAAAAGGAAACTTTGGAAGTTTATGGTTCCGTGACCTTACACCTTGAGTTGATGCTGATTGATACACTGATTACTGTTCGATATATATTTATTGATAAAAGTATGATTGCATGATAAATGAGTGCACGCGGTATGATTGCTATTCGTGTACTGAATTGGCCGGCCTGGCGCAGGTAAAATGCTGACATATTGATAGGAAAACTGTGCTGTGCTTGCACTGTACATGCTCCAGGCCCGGAGAAGATAAGGGTGCACGGGTGATATGAATGTGATGAGTTACAAAATGATAAAACACAATTTCCTATAAAATAACTTAAATAGTACTACATTGATCTGTATTGACTTCCAAAACGTGGTGACGACGCCCTGTCAACTGTGCGTCTGCAGCTATGGCTGTTGTCAACCGTAGCAATGGTCTGTGACGGTCTCGTAGCTGCCGCGTAGTGCACGTTTGGTTCCTGCAGAGCCTGTTGAACCGAGTTCCTGTGCTCTCGCAGCCGTCGCCACCCGTAGACGAGAGCGCAGATGACGATCACTGCAATCACCGTGTATATGGCGATGTAGTGGTGGATGTCGAGGGGTGATACTTGATCTGTCAAGGCCTCAACCTCCTTCGCTCTGGCATTCTTGATGGCAAGACTGATGTCATCCAAGTCTTTTTGCCGTTTGTTGATCTCTTCGTTGTCGTTCAGTGTGGCAGTGGATGGTATTGTCAGATTAATGACGTAATTTATTGATGGGATCTCAATATCCATGACGTCTAGTTTTGTGTGGATTGAGTTAGATAAGCTTTGGTGCGAATAAATCGTAAATGTTTGACCTTTGATTACGCAACCTTCACCGAGTGTCAATATCCCGGCCTTGCTGAGTCGTTCAGCAGTAATATGATCCTCACATATGACTCGCACGGTGCATTGTCCGCAACAATAATACAAATATGTGTTGACCGTGCTTAGTTCCGTCCATTGATCTGTGCATTCTTTAGTTTTTGTTTGACATTGATTCGCAACTTGATCCTTAACACACAGATTGTTGTCTGAGGTCATTTGAAAAATAGGTTTTTTTAGAGAACAAATGTAGTCCTCATGGTCGTAAGGCGTACATCTTCCCCAATCATCTTCCGATATCGGTATGTATGAGTCTTTGTGAATGTTTATCGCTATGTGATGCGCGATAGGTGTGATGGTGACCATACTATCAGCTACTTGCAGCGGGATTGGTATGAGGTTGTAAAGCTCATAGTCTTCTCTAGTCACAAGAGGAATCTTGACTTCAAAAATCATGTACTGTTTGGTTGTTCTTGCTTTTACTTTCAGTAAATGATATATCTTTGCCAGATCCGTTTGAATATTATTTATTGGTATGGTCAGCTCCTTTGATAGTTGTCCTGTTATAGTATTAAGTTCATTTCTCAGCTGTGTTGGTGTTAAGAGGTGAAAGTTGAATTTTTCATAGAAAATATTTGCCATTGTATCTACCAGCGTGTCCTGGATATTTTTCAGGTTTGTCAGCATATTGGTTGCCACAAAGGCTGATAAAGTAAAGTCACTTCTGCTGTCTGTCTTTTGAATCTGCTCTTTTAGTTTGTTTAATCCCTGATTGCAATTAATGATGTGTTGATTAATGAGTTTATGTTGTTTTTCCAAGGCAGTTTCTACTCGTTTTATGACATTCAATTCTGCTTCAACGATTGATGTCTGGTTTTTCCACAATAAGGCTAGATGTTTTTGATTATTCTTGAGATGGTCGATATCTTTTTGATATTTTTCGGCAAAGTCTTCGTCCAATATTCCGAATAAACTTCGTGCAACGTACCCTACACCGTTGATAAGGCCTCTACGTCGGCGCAATCGGTGCATTTGCTGACCAAGTAAAATGCTGTTATAGTCCTCGAGTTCGTTGTACTCATGACGTAACTGTAATCGGACTACGTCACATTGTGGTATTTGGTCTGTTGAGCATATGTTTTCCAGGTGATTCATATATTTGTTGAGTGCATCTATTCCTCGCCAGTATGGAGCCATATCGCAGTAAACTATTAGCTTCCATTCTTCACGTTGTAGCCGCATGTTGGCTACCTTGTCAAAATATATGCTTTGATTATTGCTTAGGCTTGAGAACTTGTATTCGCTTCTTGCTGTAGGCACCATTATCATAAGTGTCATGAGTATGCATAATTATATATTGCATAATTTTGATGACGATTGTTGTCTTCGTTGACTTGATACGTTATTGATTGTTGGGGATTTTTGTTGTTCATGCTCATTTGATTGGTTTTCTTCGATAGGCAATAATGATAGCTTTGTTATTGGTCTTTTCATTGTTCCATTTTTTGTCCGAATAGTAACCACCCGGACGTACCCATCTTTTCCGGGATGTAGTTCCGTGATTCTTCCCATAGCCCACTTTCCTGATGGTAATTGTACGTCGTGTATGATGACAATATCGTTAATATTTAAGTTTTTGTTCGATTGCCGCCATTTGCTACGCACTGACAATTGACTTAAGTACTCCGCTTTCCACCTTTTCCATAAATCATCCATGATTTTTTGAGTGAGTTGCCACCTCGTTCGTAAATCTTTTTCCGTTTCGATTATCGTCAAGGTCGGTCCGGTTGCTAGAAAGTGGGATGGCGTGAGGTAATCCAAATCTTCTGGATCTTCACTTAGAGCGCACAATGGTCGTGTGTTCAAACATGCTTCGATTTGTGCTAGCACTGTTGTGTATTCTTCGAACGTCAGCCTTTGCTCGCCAATCACTCTCTTTAGGTGGTATTTCAGGCTTTTCACAGCTGCTTCCCATACACCTCCCGCGCTTGGCCAAGATGGGGCGTTAAAATGCCAATTGATCTCCATGTCGGTGATTGATTCGTAGAATTCCACGTCTAACACTTTTTGAATATTGATGAATTCTTCAGTTAGAATTCTGCTTGCACCTACGAAGTTTGTGCCATTGTCGCTGTATATATGTTTAGGGGTGCCTCTTCTTGCTGACATTCTGCGTAATGCTGATAAAAATGCTGATGAGCTCAGATCCGAGACTAATTCCAGATGCACAGCTTTCGTTGCCATGCATACGAACACGGCGATGTATCCTTTTGTCGTCTTTACTCCACGGCCTTTGTTTGTTTTAACGTTGACAAAGCCAGTGTAGTCAACCCCTGAGTGATAGAAAGGTCGCGCTGGATTGCTGCGTGCTGCAGGCAAGTCTCCCATCAACTGCTCATGTTTGATTGGGTCGTGGCGTCTGCATTTGATGCAGGTTCTAATGCGTTTTTTGACTGCTCGATTCCCGCCTAGAATCCAATATTGTTGACGCAGCCAAGCTTGCGTGATTCGGGCTCCGCCATGATACGTCACGCAGCCCCAATGTTTTAGTTGACTCTTGATGTCTGAATTCAAATGATTGCGCTGTGTTTGAGGTTACGTCATCTAATATCTCTTGTTTATTAGACGCCCACTTTCGCAAATTGAATCCGCCTGATCTGAGTAACTCGGTTACATCTGATCTTAGTTGCTTAGCTTCTTCGATGCTATGATGTCCAGCCAACAAGTCATCCATGTAAAAACATGTTTCAACAACTGCGGACGCAGCAGGATACCTCGAGCGTTCATCTTCTGCTATTTGCTTTAGAGTCATCATGACGAGAAATGGCGCAGATTTGGTGCCATATGTGACTGTTGTTAGCTCATATTCACGTAATTTCTCTTGAGGGGAGTCGCGCCAAATGATTTTTTGATATTGCAGATCATCGTCATGGCAGTAGATTTGTCTGAACATTTTCTCGATGTCTGCTGTAATTGCATATCTATGTTGTCTCCATTTCAGAATCAACGTGAATAGATCTTGTTGGAGATTTGGGCCACTGTACATGAAATCATTTAAACTGTAGCCAGTCGATGTTTTTGCTGACGCATTAAACACCACTCGTAGTGCTGTTGTTGTTGATTCGGGCCTCAATACACAGAGGTGAGGTAAAATGCAATCTGGCTGTTTTTTATGTTTGCACTCGCGCATGTGGCCTAGTTTGATGTATTCATCGATGAATGCTTTGTAATCTTGCGCAAGTTTTGGGTTTTTTCCAAACTTCTTTTCCAATTGATAAAATTGTGCGACCGCCTTCGGTTTTGATTCTCCCAATTTTTCCTTGATTTCTTGCTTTAACGGTAGTCTTACAACATATCTGCCATCCTCTCGTCGCGAAGTTTCAGTCTGATACTGCTGAATGCACTGATGATCTTCCGTCGATATGTTGATATTGCTATCTGCTATGTCTTCAATGGCCCAAAACCTTTGTATGTCTTCAATATTGTTCATCACGACGTTGCAGTGATATGATTTGACGTTTCCGCTTAATATCCACCCAAGTTGTGTTTGTTGTGCTACGGGGACGGACTCATTTTCTTTGATAATGTCTCCCATTATAATCTGAGAATATACGTCGGCGCCGAGTAGCAAATCTACGGGTCGGCTCGTATAGAATTCTGGATCTGCTAGCTGTATGTTTTTTAGGTATGCCCATGATGGCTTTGAGAAAGTCTTGTTGGGCAGGTTGTGTAACAGTGTGTTCATTATCAACACATCTGCTTGAAATGTAAATTCAGTATGCAATGATGATGCAGTAATACTGATCTCTCCCTTACAATTGGCTTGACTAGTGCCGATGCCAAATATGACGCCCTTGAATGCTTGCCTTGCAAGTTCTAGTTTTTGAGCTGCATGTTCTGTTATTAGAGAGACTTGGGAGCCTTGGTCAATAAGAGCTCGCAATGTGTGATATGTCCCGTTGCGCGCTTTGACACGAACGAGGGCTGTTGCTAGCAGAATCTCTACGATACTTTCATTTGAGACATGGTTGACAGTGTCACGTGAACTGTTTTCTAGTCATACGGACTGTTGTTCTGCAGACGAGCTCGTGCTACTTGTTACGGCGTTGCTGTGAAATGTGTCGTGTAGCAAGGTGTTATGCTTTTCTTGACATACTCTACATTTTGTTTCCGAGTAGCATGGCTTGTCTTTGTGATCATAGAGGCAATTTTTGCACAGGTTCAATTTTTTCACAATATCTCTTTTGGCCTCTGGCCTAGATTCTAGAAATAATTTGCAACGGAAAAGTCCGTGGTTGTCATTGCAGAGTGGACAGTTTGGTTTATTCATTGCAAAACTTTTAAATGTTGAATTGCGGAAAAATGGTCTGCCTGCATCGTTCTTATTATTTTGCTGATTATGTTTGCTTTGTTTGTTTGGCTGATGTTCCGATTCCTTTTTGTTGAATGTTTCTTGCTTTGATTTTGGAGTATACTGCTTGCGCCGAGATGATTCCAGAGCGGTGTATTTGTTCTCCAGGAATGATAGGAATGCATCGAGTGTCGGGAGTGCACTGGGATTGGTTAACGATTGAATGTATTCCCCATGCGTCTCGCTGTCCATTTTCAGCGCCAGCAGGTGCACAATAAGTGGGTCCCAGCTTGATGTGTTCACGCCGAGATTCTTTATGGCGTTAAGACATTCGTTGGTAGTATCGAACATCTTCTTGATTTGATAATCTGTTTGATTTTGCATGGTAGGTATTGCCAGAAGTGCGTTGATATGCGAGCTGAAGATGAGCTTTTCGTTGTTGTATCGATGATTCATGATGTCCCAGCATAGTTGATAATTTTCAGAACTGATGTTTAAGTGCTGGACTAGCTTTTCGGCTTCACCCTTTAGCTTGCTTTTTAAAAACTGCATCTTCTGCGCACTCGACATTAACTTACTATTGTGGATCGTTTCTATAAATAGATCTTTGAATGATGTCCACTTGAGGTAGTTGCCGCTGAATATAGGAATGTCGATTTTGGGGGTGCAATTCTCTCGTTGTGATACTGAGCCCATCTTTATATTGATTGACTTTTTCATGTCGTTGTATTGGCGCTCGTATCTGCTGTATGTTTGCTCATAATCTTCATCTTCCTCGTACAACTCACTGTCAATTTCCCAGTGCAGCGAGTCTATGGCCGACCACCTTTTGTGTACATTACGCAGTAGATCTTCGAGTTCCCATTTTTCAGAAATGTTCTCTAAGTCCACGCTCTTGATTGTACGCGACAACGCCTTGAAGTTGCTTTTTTGCTTTCGCAGCATTTCTTCTAGTTTGCTCGCATTTCCTTGAGAAACAGTTTTCCACAGTGACGTAGACTTACTGTTGCAAGGATTGCTGTTTGCTTGATCGGGGTCAACTGATGGGATATTCGAAGTTTCTTGACCGTGTTCGTCTTGCATTGAAGGATCGCCCGGAGATTGATCCCTCTTGCTTCCACTAGGAGCTTTCGATTCGTATCGCTCGATAGTTTCCCGTGCTTCAGTGTAGAAGAGTTTCGTCTTTTGATAGCAATTGTCGGTGAAATATCTGGCGCTGCGAGTATCGAATTCACATAATCTCAAATGATTAGACTGGAACTCAGCCCAATAATTATCTAGAGTTTGCAGTCGTTTCTTGATATTGAATAGAGTCTTACGTTCTGCCGAATCTTTCTTGAAGTTCCTTAATAGCTGCTCCATTGCTTGCATGATTTGATCTTGATTTGCTAAGAAGTCTTCCATTGTGGAGCTTTTGAATGTCTGGTTTCTCGACCGCTAGTCAACAGGAAGTGCTGTTGCAAACTCTCCGCGATATTAGCGCCTTCTCAATCCAACCGGTTAGACCCGCTTGTGGGAAGCCGGCTGAACCGATTCGCAACCGCGGAAAGAAGAGCAAAGCACCTTCTGTGATGATGACAGAAGTCAATGGCTCGATGATGTTGGTAGACCGTTGACTGTGGTCCACAGGTCGTGTTAACAGGAACAACCACAATCACTATTATGTTCGCGAAGTGATTAGATCCCGCATCCGGCTCGAAGGACCATTAAGATGTATGGTTCCGTGAGTTGATGCTGATTGATATACTGATTACTGTTCGATATATATTTATTGATAAAAGTATGATTGCATGATAAATGAGTGCACGCGGTATGATTGCTATTCGTGTACTAAATTGGCCGGCCTGGCGCAGGTAAAATGCTGACATATTGATAGGAAAACTGTGCTGTGCTTGCACTGTACAGGAAGTTATAAAACGGCCGAAGCTTCGGCCAATACTTCGGATTATCTTCACGAAAAATTCGCTTTTGAATTTTACGTAAGTGCAAGGTGTACAGTACCTTGCACTTACGTAAAATTCAAAACCGAATTTTTGTACCTACCTTCTATTATTGATTCCTTGATTTTTGAGATTATACTTACATCATTATAGGTCTAGAGTGCGGGTTTCAATATCAGTCCCTCTTCGTTCCAACGTCTGAATAAATGTTTTTATTTTTGTACTTAAATAGGTTTGAACAATCATATTTTAAAAACTAGATGAGGTCGGCGTTTCCTATCTGAATACTATAGAAGAAAGACCGAAAAAAAACTCAGAGGTCACAGTCTATTTTAAAGTCAGATAATAATCTTGTACCCACCTTGACCATGTAGATTGGTGTCTGAAATGGTCTTTTGAGGAAAGAACAACACAGATTTGAGTGGACCTGTCCAGTCAGTGAACGCATTTGTCAGTTATCGTGCAGCAAATCATGATCAGACAATTAGCACATCTAGCTATTGGTACATGCTCATCTATTTAATGAAATCCTGACAGACAACGGACAGCTTAAACTGCTGGTTCTAGAAGCATGAAATTTTGTACTAGATTTCCTTAAATTACTTTTTTCCTTAAATTACAATTAGTAAGGAGTTTTGAACATTCATCCCCTAAACGGGGTAAATAGGGGGGATGAGAGATTGTATGTAAGTTGGTCATTTTTGTCAATGGGAAATTCCATCTTGCACTAGGTTTGTACTCTTACGGTACGGTTACACCAAAACCGAATCATCGGCCGATTTTGTGTTGGAACTATTCGGACGACAGTCGCGGCAGTTCACCTGAAAACACTGCTGCCGTTGTCGTACGATGTCGGTAGTAGCAATGTACGCGATCTTATTCTTTTACATACGTTTGTTTCGATCGGCCGACGATGCGGACGCTCGAGCATAGTTCGGCCGAAGTTTTTGGTTATTGTACGTTTCCTCCTTTATTGAATTGAGACATTGTCGTCAGGTGGTGCCTCCGTTCCGGCCGGCCGTCTCTCGCGCCGATGACGCGTTCTACTTTGATTCAGAGTTTACGTGTCGCACGCCTCGAGATTCGCCGGGAGTACCCGCTTCGGCAAATGCACATGAACTATTCCGGTAAGATATTTATGATCTTCTATGAATAATATGAGTTCACATCCCAACAGGAAAAGCGTGGTCACTCGATACAAATTGAAACTCGATTCGTATACAGCCAGCCAGCCAGCTTTTGCGTGATACTGCTCCATACACCGTAAATTGTTCATTTTCATCTATTACAAACATAACAGATTTCAATCATCCAGGTTAGGCAGAAATGTAACACCCACATTTCGCCAGTAAATTTAACTCTCATGTAAAGGCTCGTGCAGACTGCCGTGATTTCGCGGGGGCAACCTATTGCCATCAAACTGGCATCCTATAACTTAATGTTACCCAAATTAAGAACCATAGAGTTATTGAGTACCTACCAGCGTTGCCAGATTTTTTTCGGGGACAGCGGTATTTTGAAACCTGATGAGTAAAAAAAGCGGGATTCTTTCGTCGAAAGCGGACATAGTAAAAATACGTAAATAATCAGTAGTTTTTTTTATGTGAAACATCTATAGCTGCACGTAAAACCGATTGCTAGCGGGGCGACGCATGCCGCGTGGCGACGCCTCGCCACTACAGTATACAGTCTATATGTAGTTAGTGTGTAAATAATTTCGATGTTTCACATCTGCCAGGCGTCCTGTGACGGCTCAATTTTTTTTTTCAACTTCCTAGCAGTTCCAAATTAAGTTTAATTAAGTTACATTACTATACTTACTAATAACAATAACTGTTTGGTTTACCCTGTGTGGCAGTTAAGTATTCAGAGGCATATAATATAAACAAATATATTACTCATGAATTACTTATTTATTTTTCTATCCCCGAAAAGAGGGACTGAGCCTGTCCCGCGTGGGACATAATTTTGGGCTAATAATTGGGACGTCTGGCAACGCTGTTGAGTACATACCTACATTTTGCAATTCATATTCAATTTCTGATAGCTTGGGTTAATTTTTTACTTAAAGTAACATCTTTGCCATACTTTATGCCGCAGGAACCAACACCATTAAGCATTAATAAGTGTTATGGTATTTTACTTGATTAGGCGCGGCCATAAATACTGTTTCTGTATTTCGGTGTGCTTATTTAAAAATAATAAACATTACTATAAACATTTGCTGTACTGTTTATGATACACAATTGCGTAAATGGTTTTATCATATTATCGGATTTTATTATGATAAGATAAACTCATTTGTCACGTATTTAACCTTCGCACACAGCAAATAAATCGTTATTGTATTTTTTTCAGCGGTTTCAGTTTCGTCGCACCCTGTTTACTTAACGAAGATAGTAACAAAACGGTTACTAATCAAAATCAGAACCATGTGGCCACGAATAATAAGACGTCCACTGAAGAGTTTTGGGCTGGATTTGTCAATAGAAATAATTTCTTTGATGAATACAGGTAGGCGAGGGGAATATACTTGTATTTTTTTACGCTGGATCTATCAATATCGAACCATTCGGAGGGTTGCAATCAACCGGGCCACATCCAAATTCAGGGCTGCTACTGAGAAATATCTGATGCTAAAACCCAATAAAATTTTGCCCGACCTATTAATCAAACCCATTTGTTCCCAACGAGTAACACCCTCAAATGTCACACTGTTACTCGATGGGAACTTTTTATTACTAATTTCCCAACCAGTCACACTGTTACTCGATGGGAACTTTTTATTACTAATTTCCCAACCAGTCACACTGTTACTCGATGGGAACTTCTTATTAGTAATTTCCCAACCAGTCACAATATTACAGTAGTTAATGAAAAGAAGAATTAAATCGGTTTTTACTTTAAAAACATTTATTCGTCATATTGCTGGTGATTCTCCTTTGAACGTTTTATTCTTAAATAATTAAATAAAATTACAATACCTAAATACATACATACATACATAGACTCACGCCTGTATCCCCGAAGGGGTAGGCAGAGGTGTAATATTACACCCACATCTCGCCATCTATATTTAAGTCCCACGTAATAAGGGGGGGAGGTACCTAAATACAATCAGCTTTATATAATATATCAGAGTAAATCATCACATTTTACAACAATTTTACAGTTCTAATTTCTAATGTTAATTTGAACTTTAAACAATTTTCCAAATACATATAATTAGCCATAAGTATGTTGTGACAATTAAAATTATGTATAGCAAAATAAAGTTATGATAAGCCGGCAACATCAGTTATCGCGAGTGTGTAATGGCGGTTATTTTCCATGCACATTTAATGTAAAAATACTTTTGCATCCCTCTTCCCGCGGCCCCGGCGGCGGCGGCCACGTGTCGTAAGTGGGGGAGAGGGACGCAAAATGAATTAGTCAGAGCAGTGCAACGAAGCAAAGTGCACGTTGTCGACAATGTCAGAGCCCACCGCATCTAGTTCGTCCGGTCAAGTGCCATTAAATTTAATTAAAAGGAATGGTGGGACAATTTTGCTACGAAGTGGACATCAATTTTATGCTAGACGAAAGCATAGTAGCGGATTAATAGTGTGGGCGTGCACAAAACGAAACATTTGCAAAGGAATCTTGAGAATAAAAGTAAGTACCTATATAATAAAGTTTACTGATAAACCTATGGTTTGTTTGTTAATCAATACGTTTATTTGTGAATGAATGCTTTGCATTATTTTCATAAAACTATAGATTTGTTTTATTTCAAGCTACTTAAAGTCCTAAATACTTATTCGTTTTCATTTCTTCCAAGCATACGCTATTATTAAAAGCGGCTTAAAACATTTTTTCTTAAGGCTTTTAAAATTGCTTAAAACTTGTTTCAAAATGTATTATTAATAAAGCCGAGTTTACACTATAAGACAACATTAGGCGCGCGACAAGTGACGTTCAACATGTATGCTAAGTAGTAGTAGATGCGTCATACACAAACGCGGCATAAACACTTAATCGATTTATTTGGAACTGTTATAAACACGTGTTTTAAAACAACTTGTTTTAATCATACGCAGGGTTAAACAATATGACGAATATTACTAATACGACAGCTTTGACTCCTGTTATTATTGTTGCTATTTTCTATTTATAGGATCAACGAATACTAGACGAGACTGCTCATAGCCATGCTCCAGACTTTGCGAAGAACGAAATTGATGAATCAATCCATAAATTAAAGACTGAATTGTACAAACCGGACTTTCCTAACATTCCACAAAAATACAATTCCATGATAGGCAACCTTAAAGTAATAATATTGTATCCAACATACCAAAATTTACTAGCGTTAAAAGTACACTGTATAGACAACGGAACAAAGAAGCTGGAGTTTCAAAGATGTTATTTAAAAACGCTCTTGAAGTCGAAGTGCCACCAAGATATAATAACTTTTTGTTAGCAGACTACTCAAATAAAACTAATAATACACGAATAATAGTATTTTCCTCGGTGGAAGCAAGGCAAATTACATGTGAATCAAAAGAATTTTATGGCGATGGCACATTCAGAAGCTGCCCTTCTCCATTCGTGCAATTGTATACAATTCATGTAGATACTGGTAGTACAATAAACCACACAAATATAACCCCTGTGATATATGCTTTAATGACCAACAAAACAATGCAGAGCTACTTAATTCTGTTTCAAATGATTAAGTCGCAGTTGCCGGATTGGAATCCAACAAAATTTAAACTTGATTATGAAAAGGCTGCAATGAATGCCATTATCAAAGTCTTTCCAACAGTCATAATAAAAGGTTGTTATTATCATTACAACAAAGCCATTTTTAAAAAAGGAAAAAGCCTGAATATGACCTCACGAACGTCACAAGATTTGAAGGAGGTGCGAATAATTGAACTTAGTGCGATTCTTCCATTATTGCCCGAAAACGAGATAATTAATGGATGGGTTTACATAATTGCTAGATACGGAGATAGTGAAGGTACAGGCACAAAAAAATTCATTAACTACATGGAAAAACAGTGGCTCCGTGAGGAATATTTAAAAGTGTGGTGCGTTTTTGGTGACGCCCATCGCACAACAAATGCACTCGAATCTTGGCATAATAAACTAAATAAGACCATTGGAACAAAACACCCGAATATTATGCATTTCTTGCACACAATTGAAGAAGATTCTTCTCAGAATACTGTCAGAAATGTTCTGAAACAACAAGGCAAACCGTCAAAAAGAAAACGGGGTAAGAAATCTATATCAAGAGACGAGTTTATTCAGGAAGTGCAGCTGGAATTAACACAAGGTCTTATTTCAGTTGGCCATGCTTTGGAGATTTTACGACACTAGAATTAAGAACTGATACTTATTGTAAAATGTGGTGATTTACTGTGATACATACATATAGGTACAAACATAAGGTTGATTATATTTAGAAAATTCTTCTTTAAAGTTCAAATTAATATTAGAAATAAGGACTGTTAATTATTGTAAAATGTGATGATTTACTCTGTTATATTATATAAGGCCGATTGTGTTTAGATATTGTTACTATGACTAAAACATTAAAATGAGAATTACTAGCAATATGACGAATGTTAACGTGTAACGTCCGTAATTAAGTAACTGTATTTACCAATGTTGTTATTTTGTTGATTTTAATAAAAATTTAAAAAACCGATTTAATTCTTATTTTCATTAAGTTCTGTAACAGTGTGTTCCCATCGAGTAACAGTGTGACTGGTTGGGATTTTTTTCTGAAGAAATTCCCATCGAGTAACAGTGTGACTGGTAGTGTGACCGGTTGGGAATTTTTTCAGAAAAAAATCCCATCGAGTAACAGTGTGACATTTGAGGGTGTTACTCGTTGGGAACAAATGATCAAACCTAGGACCTCAAGCTCAGTCGCTTGCGACCACTGACCAGTAACAAAAAAAAAGAAAAAACGTCGATGAATAAGTTCCCATGTTTAGTTAAAATGTTATTATTTCAGATTAATGGGAGAGCTAGGCACTGGATCATTTTCAGTCGTCCGCCTCTGTGAACACAAAACCTCAAGGGTGCAGTATGCTGTTAAGATCATGGATAAATTGCAGTATGACCCTCGAGAAGAAATTGAAATACTTTTGAGGTATGCATCCACCCCCCACACACAACATACACACACACAAACACTACACATACCTGAACATGCTACAACAATTTTTGTAACATTCTGGAACATAAACATTTTCTTTTCTTTTTTAATTATGTCTCAACATTGTAGATGCAACAGTAACCCGTGGGAAGTTGCGAGGTAACCCCATCACAAGTATCCTTATAACTTACCGGGGCTACCTCAATTTTGTGCTGTGGAACAATTGTATGAGAAACAATAAATACTTTTTTTTTTATTTGTAAAATATAATTGAATAAAGTAGGGCAATCTGCGGTAGGTATTAAATAATGATGTAATAACTAAGTAGCCTAACATTTTAAAGAATTGTTGTAATATATATTATTGTAGTTATTTATTTAAGTTTTTCCCGGAATAAAGGCTTATTTATTTAACAACTGAGTAGGTCACAGTAAAATATCTTCATAATTATGTACTTAAACAAATTGGTTGACCGTCTAGTTTACAACTCAGCCTATAAATAACCCATTCCAAGGCAAATTGATTCTCATACGGAGAATAATACTTTTGGTTGTTTTTAGCGTCACTTCCGTTTCAATAAAAAACATTATCTTTTAATTCCGAAACATTCGATCTAAAGACTCGAGAAGTAGACCAAGAAAAACTTAATGGTTTGCGATAATACAAGACCTAATGACCTAGGACCTAGAACTTTAGAAGCATTAGAAGTCCGAAGCCGTACAATGATTCAATATCAGGTCAATGTGCAGACGTAACAATCAATGAGGAGACGTTATTATGTGCATTTGTTTTATATGCATTTAACTCAACTCAAACTCAAAACATTTATTTCAATTAAACCTATTACAGGCACTTTTGAATTGTCAAAGAGTCGTTCAGTTAGTCTGAAAGTTGAAGCTATTCCCCCATTCCAAAACGTAGATCTCTATGGAGAAGAATAGGCAAGAAACTCCAAGGACAATCTTTTAAATCAAGATATTACAAAATCCTGGGTACATTATTCTTGTTGCTTCTTTAAGTGAGAAAAATGTAAAAAAAAAATGTTTATTTAAAAAACAATTCAAAATATAAGATTAAAAGATTACAAATAAGCCCTGGCAGTTAAGAGAAGACCAGTCTCAACTGACGGCGCCCGTTCACGAACATGACACGTGGATCAGCATCATCCAACTCAACCATTTTGTAGGGAACCGAATGATCCAGCACACGCGCCACCATCAGCGAGCCATTTAAGTGAGCATGACATACTCTCAACTGCCACGCTTTTTTAAGTCAACATACATCTTATCATAATAAACGACTCCATGGTACTCACATTAACAAAAATGAAAAAAACTTCTAAATTATACAAAACTATAGCTTGCAATGTATTTCAAAAATTAATAAAATTTTACTAGCAAAAGGAAAATCATTATTACCTATTAAAGTATTCAACAACTAAAACTTGATTACATTTTCTTCTTCTTCTTCTTAGTCGTCGTCGATTACATTTTATATAATCGATATGATTGTAATGACAGAACATAAAAAAGGGGGGAAGCATCTCTTCCAAATATTATAATTTTAACAAGTGAGCCTAACTGGTTGTGGAGCAGGTGTTACATTGTATGACTGGACTGTAAAATAGTGGATTTATCTGTGCAGTTTAAGAGGCACTATTCAAATTATAATATCAAAGAGGCCAGGACAATATTTTATCGTCTGAACAATCAACAGTGGAAACTAAAGCTACTCAAAATGCTACTTTGTTCCGGTACAGTATTAAAAAAGAAAGAAAAATTGTTTATTCTGCAGAAACAAGACACACTACATAAATAAAAAATAAAATAAAAATTGACAGAATACACACTCTAATACAAAGTAGTGAATAGTACATCTTATTTTAAGATTATTAGCTTTTTTAAACTATGTAAATAATATCCAGTAAAAAAATAAGAAAAAAGTAGCCAAAAGCTCAATCAAACAACTAGTACTATTAGTTCACCTACAACTTGTCAGTTGTGTAAAAAGTCTCAGTTTACACACCGACGGAAAAAAATGCTACTAAAGTTGGCGTTCTTACGCCTACAATACGAATTATGTGACCATAGTTCGGCCTGATACGTTTATTTATTTTTGAGGCCCTTTAACAATGAGTACACTATTAATTTACTATTTGTGTACATTTCAAACTTAAGTCTCAGCGCCTCATTACAGCATGCACTACATTATGCGCAGATAATTACGCAATTGATTAATTCAAACAATTAATACATAGTTAGGATACGACTTTAAATCAAAATACTTTATTTTACATAAACCTAAATGCCAGTTATGAAACGTCAGAAGCTAGGTGCACGGTCTCAATTGCTCGTTTCCTATGGAGAAGTGCCAGACAGAAACTCCACGGTTACTCTTTTAAAAATAATGGGCTTTTACAATGTTTAAAAATTACAGTTTTAATAGGTATGGAAGGACAGTGTAGGCCCGTCAACAAGTACAGGTACAAATAGAAGATGGTTTACAACGGTTACAGTCTACAGTTTACAGTCTATTAAGCCTACAATGTTCTCACATTCACTAATAAAAATAATTACTAAAGTAATAAAAATAAAAACCTATTTAAACCAAATGACATGATTGCCATTACAACTGTAACAAATCTGAATTAAGATGTTATAGTTAATTTAAAAAAAAATCGTAATGTATTTTTCCGGTTGGTGCCGGACGTAAAGAAGCGACTATGGGACTTAATAGAGAATGGGCAGCAGCGTTCTCTATGCATTTTAACATCCAACTCCGATCGCCGACCCGCCTGCCAAGTTTGGCGATTATGGCAACCCGGGGGGGGTTGCCATAATCCCAAATGCGGAGGCCTATGTCCAGCAGTGGAAGTCTTTCGGCTGAAATGATGATGATGAGTTAATTTTAAAAGAATTGCAGGTGTAAGAACTAATTGTCGTCGCTAGATTTAACCCTGCATGGAATACAGATGTTATGTTATGTCCAAACAGATATAGTCAACACCCACACATAATAACCCTGCGAGGTGTCTACGAAGAGGGAGGCCGGATCCTCGCTGTGACGGAGCTCTGTCGCGGCGGCGAGTTGCTGGAACACATCACGCAACGCCGCTACCTACCTGAACATGAGGCTGCACCCATACTGAGGAATGTCCTACACGCCATACATTATCTACATAGACACACCGTCGTGCATAGGTAATGTATTTATCGTCAGTTTCTCATAAAAAATTTTGCTGATTAATACGTGATGTTTTTATCGCTCACAGATAAAGTGATAATGAGAAAACATGTCTTGTTCATATTATGAAGACGAAGACTCTGTTAATTGTAGATATAGAGGTTTTAGAGTTCCTTACAAACAATTATTATATGAGATATCCCTCAGAAATAAGTCATTAATATGGAATTCATTTAATTCACTAGCTAGCTGACCCGACAGACGTTGTCCTGTCCAGTTTTCAATAATTCATACAGAATTCCATAAGATTATTATTAATATACAACATGTCCTAGAATTAACGCACAACCTCATTATTAATTTGGTAATTGTACTCATCATTATGAAACCAAACCATAAATCGCGAAAAAAAAACTGCTGTTCCCTATACTACATTTTGACGAGTTATTGGAACTGTATGGAAGAACTGATTTTTTTTATGAATAAAAAAAATAAATTAACAAAAAACAATTTGAAACTCGGCATTAATAAATGCAGAGTTTCAAATTCATCGGACCATGCGTTAAGATTCCTCCATACAAGCTTTAACACCTCTTAAACCCTCGTTCGCTTAACAACGAGGTTTTAAAAAAGTTTGACATTTAAAGTATTTAAAATTATTTTTCTTTCAACTACATAGTAATGTTATCATTAATCACTACAACACCGCACAAAGGACGTATTTTTTTCTTAGAACCAAAACAGTGCAGAAATGTTATATGAAATCTCATTACTGCACAGTTTTTCATGAATGCACTGTTTTTTATTTAGATATAAATTTACCACAGAGGTTTAATGTCTCCCATTAAGTTTAATATAAAATGTATGCATTAGATCAGAAAGATACTGGCTGAAAATAAAAATCGGCTGAATAAAACCGACTTGGTGAAAATTTTGTTTTCATTAAATTGAGTTTTTATTTTGAGTAGTTTATATTTTATCACGGTAGGTAGATTGGTAGTTGAAAGAAAAGTAGATTACACACCTTGCTAAAGTGAGTAATTAATACACTCGTGGTAATTATACACTCGTGCATTAATAAATAACTCACTTTGCTCTCAGTGCAATAATCTACTATTATTTAGTTAGGTAGTGATAGGGCAATATCGTAAGATTTCCAATTAAGGGTACCGAGTTCCAATACTGGGGACCAAATCTGGAACGGGTTTCGGAACTGAAACTATTTAAGTTTGGTTTTTAGAAAAAGAAAGGATTGTTATACAAATTAAAGATAATATAATTATTTTTCAGAGATATAAAACCTTCGAATATATTATTTGCAACGGCAGAGAAGAGGCCTGAGGACATTCGTCTAGTCGACTTTGGTTTGGCGAAACAGCTGCGCGCTGAAAATGGCCTACTGATGACGCCATGTTACACTGCTAACTTTGTCGCTCCCGAGGTGCTAAAACGTGCTGGTTACGATGCTGCTTGCGACATTTGGAGTTTAGGTATGAATTTCTCCAAAGAGTAGCGTTAAAGAGTTGTCAGCACCAACTGACGGGGTCCGTTAGGGCCAATGCCTGCCAGGGTTGCGAGTTTGTCCGAAAGGGATATCGTGGCCCTGGCACACAGGCAAATGAAGGAAAAAGGGTGGGTTTTAGTCAGAAAAAGTCTGACACGCTCCCGCTCCGCCCAGAGCGGGAGAAGTTATTTGATAATTTCCCACCAAAAAAAAATAAAAAGGTATGAATTTCTCAAATATCTTAATAGTAGAAGAGTATGGTAAGGAGTTTTAGTTGTAGAAATCTGACAACCAGTGTTATCAAGGGTATCCTGTTACTCAGTAATTGGGTTGTGGAGGTCAGATAGGCAGTCGCGCCTGTAAAATACTGGTATGTATTAAGCTGCATCCTGTAAGATTGGAAGCCGCCTCCAACATAGTTGGAAAAAGGCTGGCAGATGATGAGTAGAAGAGTAGAACATTTATTTTTGTCACATTTTTAATTCGGTAAAGAAAATAGCTGAATGACTAAGTGCCATTTTCACCAATCAAACTGAACGTGATCAGCACATCTAAACCGAGTTCATGAGCTGTCAGTGTCAATATTACAAAGAAAATAATGACACTGACAGCTCTTAAACGTAGTATAGGTGCTGATCGCGTTCAGTTTTCATTGGTGAAAATCGCCCTAAATGTCATTCTGCGGTATGCTGATGACGCCATGTTACACTGCTAACTTTGTCGCTCCCGAGGTGCTAAGACATGCTGGTTACGATGCTGCTTGTGACATTTGGAACATAGGTATGAATTTCAAATATCATAATAGTGAAAGAGTAGGGTGGGGAGTTTTAGTTGTAGAAGTCTGACAACCAGTGTTACCAAGGGTATCCTGTTACTCAGTACCTGGGCTGTGGAGGTCAGATAGGCAGTCGTGCCTGTAAAATACTGGTATTCAGCTGCATCCGGTTAGACTTTCCAACATAGCTGGAAAAAGGCAGGCAGATGATGAGTAGAAGAGTAGAACATTTATTTTTGTAAGTCGTAAATATGTACAGTCAAGTCTTTTATATCTTCGTCAGTTTTCAAATTCTTTCCTTTATTAAGTTAGGACACCATACCCTTTAAAGCTGCGGCGCTGAGTAGACTGTTGCATAGAAAACCATATTTAATTACTTGATAACAAAAATCAAAATAGCCATACACCTTTGGCCAATATCAAGTTGACATCAACCTAAAACCTTTTAAATGGCCTGGCCATTATTATTATAAACAAAACATGGTCAGGCTTTGTCAGGGTCACATTTTTAATTTGGTAAAGAAAATGGCTGATTTACTGAATGTTATTCTGCGGTATGCTGAGTCGGTAAAACAGATTCTATCGTGCGATGAGCAGACATAAATAGCTCATAAGGCGATGAACATATTTTGGATGTGACTGTACCTATAGGCCAGGGCTTTAGCGGTATAAATTGTGTATTCAATTATTGAGTCCAATTTCTTACATTGCTAAGATTCAATGTTTTTGATAACACTTAAATAACAGTAAATAGTTCAAACTTTATCCTAATCATCTAAGTAGGCCTGATCTGTGTTATCAGTACTTATCAGCAAAGCAATAATTATTGATAGTTTATTGTTGCAAGTGACTCACAAGTTGCAAGGTTATCGTCGTTCTAACTAAGTTGACATTATTATCCCAAGCTAATTTAGAAACAAAAATAACTTGTGCGGTCGGGGGACCCCCGTTAGGAAAGCTCCTTACGCGATACTCGCACGCACACGACATTCGTATATAATAGAAAGAGTCGGAGAGAGAGAGAAAGTCGTATGGAGGGCATAACGCTTTTTCCTTACATGACGAATTCTATCAGTCAACTGCTACCGCCACCCGCGTTAAGGCACTTCGTTCCAATAATATACAGTATGCAGCAGTGGCGAAAGCACCGTATAACACGATTCCTACCGGCTTCCCTTCGGAAATTCGGAACACAATCACTCTATCGTTCTTTAAAAATGGCACGGTCAGTAGTGTTTAATAATGCCAAATAATATAATAATCACATTGTAGGTATTTAATACACCATACAATTAAAACGTTACAAAACGCCTACATTACATTTTTGTCTTTATATCCCAACAAAAAAACATTTTGCTCTAAAATAACTCAGTGAGTTCAATTTCTATACAAAATCGATGTCATGATGAGTTTATTATGTGTAGAAAAGATTTTTTTTTGCTCCGGCTTAACTCTTATAAAATCACCCTCCGCCACTGGTATGCAGCCATGAATATGGTTCATCGAGTCAGAAAAAGTTTGTGTAGAGCGTTGTCTCTGTCGCTCATACAAGTGTGACAGTCTCTGTTTAAAATTCGATGTGCCATCTTAACGCCTATATCGAGTTCTGAAACTTATCAAAAATTTACTTTTGTATGAACCTCAATAGGTAAATGGATATAACTAAACACGAAGTGCATACAGTTGTGTGCATAAAAAAAGTTTTAATTTGATGATTACAGGTGTGCTAGCTTATATAATGCTATCTGGTAGAACACCATTCGCTTCGACTGGAGATGATACCCCGGAAGCCATTTTATCGAGAATCGAATCAGGAAAGGTAAATTATCATTGACTTTGACACTATGACATGAATCATCACATCATTTTATGACTATTTGCATTCAAAATCATAACTTGCCAGTTCTTATCAATCATCGTGCATCTCACTTTCTCACACAATTTAATATGAGTAAGCATGCTTATGAGCAACGCTCACCAACGGCTGGAGCCGTCGTCGCTTTAAAACGCTGCACGGGCGCCTTTTTCGCTGCTGACAGTTACATGTGCCGTCGTATCGTGTTGTTTACTAACAATGTTATTAACCCTCTAAGAGTTTTCGCTCGAAATAAAGAATTTAAATTGGTCAACATACAACGCTACAAGGTTATTTTGGCGCGAAGCCAAAATTGGAAAGAAAGAAAATACATTTATTTAGCATAGACACAAAATATAATATACAGCAGATTAAAAAAAAAATTGTAAAGTGCGTGTTGGAACTCCAATGATAACACTCTACCTGGCAGCTTTATTACTTCTAAGTTTAAATATTGTTTAGTTTGTGACACACCCTGTGACATACTTACTTCTGTCTAAAAGTGTCTGTTTGTTTCTATATAAAATAAGTTGGTTGGGGAAAAAGTTTCTTCGCATTTTTTAAGAAAATTCAAAACATTTTTTAATATAGTTCATTTACTTTTAACTAAAGTATGTACGTACCATTTTGTTCGATAACTTTTTGCCATCTTGTAGGTAGGGACATGATCCCATTGCTATAGAAATTTTGGGACTTCTGATCAAAATACCGCGACAAGTGGTTTTGGCAGTCCTCTCGTGATGTTAACCTGACACTGCCTAAAGAATTCTGTAGAGACCGAAACAGGTGGAAATCTGAAGTTGCAAGGTCAGGACTATACGGCGGATGCATTAACTAACACCTCCCAGCCAAACTCTCTTAATTTTTGCTGAGTGGCTAAAGATGTGTGAGGTTATCATGATGAAAAACCACACCCCTTCTGTTGATTAATTCCGGCCGCTTTCTCTCAACTTCTTGCTTTAATCTCATCAGTTGTTCGCAGTAGAGTTCAGAATAGATGGTCCTGCCTGGTGGTAACAGCTCATAATGAATAATACCCTTCCAATCCCACCACACACACAGCATCACCTTGTTGCGAGTTAACCCGGGTTTCGCCGCAGTCTGTGAAGCCTGACCGGCCTTTGACCACCACCTTTTTCGCACGTTCTTGTCGTACGTGATCCACTTTTCATCACCAGTTATCAGCTTCTTCAAAAATGGTTCGGTTTCATTACGTCGTAATAAAGAATCACAAATGAGTACACGGTTCATTGGGTTTCTTTCAGTGAGCTCGTGAGGTACCCAAATATCGAGCTTTTTTATTTACCCAGTTTTTTTCAAATGTGCCAAAACTGTTTTATGTTGCCAGTTCTTCAGCTACGTCGTAAGTACTGATATGCCGATCTTGCTCCACTTTTTCAAAAATGGCATCCATTTTATCCGTAATAGGGCGACCAGAGCGACGTGCATTTTTGACATCAAAATTTCCGGATCGAAAACGCTTAAACCAAATTTGTGCTACTCTCACAGACACTGCACTAGGTCCATAAACATAGCAAAATTTTTTTCGCGGCTTGCGTTGCATTTGTACTTGTAGTAAAATTTTAAAATGTCTCGAATTTCTTCATTAGATTCACTCATCTTGACAGTACGAAAAACAAATAAAAATCACACATTTTTCCTAATTTGAATTTGGAATTATGTTCTTTAAAATTTAAACTTTCAATGATACCAAAACCAGCCAGATACAAATAGTATAGCCAAAGAGATTTTATTACAAGTTCATACATACTATAATGCGAAAAGACTTTTTCCCCAACCTAATATAATCTAATATCTCAAGGTCTTTTAATCTTCTCCAAGTGCCAGGTAGCCATACTCTCTAACAGTGCGAACTAACGTCCCCATCTTATTTTGTCAATACAATTTCTGTGACACAATAATTTCACTTATGTTTACCAACAACCAATGATCCAACAACTAGCAATGTCATTCAGGCGGCGCCAAAATATCCTTGTCGCGCTCACATTGTTAATAAATAAATAAATAAAATAAAATACATTTATTTCGGGGCCCATAGAAGTCAATTTACAAAACATATCACACTAATAATGTAATACAAGGGAATAAAATAATAGTAATAAAATTCATAATGTTTTATGGTATTAGGTTGAGCTGTCAACTGGCGTGTGGCGCCACGTGTCGGCGGGCGCGCGTGGCTGCGTGCGGCGCATGCTGCAGCTGGAGCCGGCGCAGCGGCCGCGCGCCGCCGAGCTGGTGCGCGAGCCGTGGATCAGCGCGCCGCCGCCCGCGCCGCACCCGCCCGCGCCGCTCGCGCCCGACCATGACCCGCCCGCAGCCGACCTCCGCCGAGCCGTCGATCTCACCTTCCAGGTACGCACTAACATCGGCGTATAACATAATATGCGCGTAGACGACCGCGGGGGAGTCGTGTCTCGCGGTACCGAAATCGGTACGCGAGCGCTGTTGCGCGGGGCTCCCACTCACTCAGCTGAACGCTCCTCACGGGCATTTCACTGTATCATTTTTATATACAGGGTGTTAAAGTAACTGCGTGCCATAGCTTAAGGGTAGGTTCAGTATCGATAAAGGAACCCAGGAAAAAAAATGAAAAAAAAAAATTTGCAAGATAACCTAATTTAGTATCTACTAACTTAAAATACCAATCGTTTAAAATTAAAGTTGTTTTATTTGACGGTCCTAAGCCCATTAAAGTAAGTAAGTGGTTGTTTTTATGTTTAAGGTTTTTTTTTTTTTTAAACACCCTGTATACGTTGATCATTGCTACTTATGGTATACGTGGCTTATATGATGTATGGAAGAACATGTTTTTCAACTACAATTTTAAATTTGTTTTTGGGATAAATTCATCCCAACTACGGGACCCTTCATTGTGAGTGGTCCGACACGCACTTGGCCGGTTTTTTTAACATTATGTGTCTGTTGTGTGTATATTTCGTATGTTTATAGCCCAGTCCTGCTAAATTAAGATGATTGTGTTTGCTGAACTTCAACAATATTTGTTTTTCCTCCCTAGGCAATGACAGCATCACCACTGACACCGCAAGTTTTGGGTCCCGTATCACAGTCAACTCTCGCGAAGCGTCGTAGTCAACCCCAGCGACGTTTCCCCCCGACACAACTTTAGAGTACTTTCAGGCGTACAACTAACAATGGCAAATCGTCAATCTGTACATTATAGACGATAATGTATGTAAGTACATGTTTCATAGTATAAACACCCAACGAGGCGTTGTAAGTCCATAATGTTATGAGACTCATTTCCATAATAAACGGGTTAAAAACCAATTTATGTTGAATCGAAACGAACTTAAGTATTAGTTATCAATTTTTTTTTACAGCTCTCGTTTTGTGACTGTTGCGCAGACTAATGAATATGATTGCAAGTATTTTTTTAAATGTTTATAATGCAATATGTCATCAAGAGCAAGATCATTTTAGTTAAGTCATTATTAGTTATCAATTTTATCATTCATAATTTATGTACACTTTTTTTACAGCTCACTTTTTGTGACTGTGTTGCGCAGACTAATGAATATGATTGCAAGTATTTTTTTAAATGTTTATATTGCATTATGTCATCAAGAGCAAGATCATTTTAGTTAAGTCATTCCACATCTATCATTCACTACTTAAAGTTGGTGTTGTAGATAACTTTATAAAACCTTATTTTTTGCTTTTTACGTACGATATTTTTCTATGGCGTATAGAACGATTAAGCTATTTTAGACGTTTAAATCAGCTGCAGTTCATGAAAACTTGCGGAAAAGAGCTTTACTGTTGTGACAAATGAAAGTCGTCTTCCTGTGAAATATTTATTGTAGAAGGCAGGTACAGTCAACTTCACGACCGTGGTAACAATTTGACATTGACAGCGCCTATAAGTCTTAGCATTAATTCGTAGTTGAAGTAATACTACTGACGTGCCCTTGACCGTACTATGTTATATGGAACCACTGCTTGCCCACCTGTATCCTCCTAACTTTTAATACTTCCTTGTGCCATTACGTTATCATTCTTATGCTTGCTAAAGTGCAATATTTTTATTTTCCTTGTACAGACGGAGCACACCAAGTCACCACAAACTCAAATTTTCTCATTCGATTTTGAACTTAACCATCAACATATTTTAAGGTTTAAAATCATTTGGAGAAATTTGACAGTTTGGTATAATATGTGCTGGCGACTGTACATCATAGTAAACTTGTTAGCGATGATATTTATTTTTGTAAAGTATTACCCTCTATAAGTATTTCTCGTAATAAATATTTCTTTATAGATACTCATAGTCATTAGTTGTTTCAAATTTATTTTATTTTGATGTTGTTCTTGTAAAGGAAAAATTGTTTATATTTTTATAAGACAGTATCATTCGATTTAAGCATAGAAGTTAAATGTCATGACTGACTTAAAAAAAAAAAAAGACAGCGACACCACGAATTACTTCCAACTTTTTGCCATCAGAGATACGTAACATAAACAATTGTTATATTTCTTCTATCTAGGTATGTATAAATTATTTTTCTGCAGAACTTTATGACGCGTTTAAGCTAGATAATGAATTTTATGTATAAATGAATACTTAATACAAAAATCAATTTTATCAATTTTTATAGTAAATCATGTATTCACTTCGTCATGTCAACTAATTCATTTTACCATATCTGTATGAATCACCTGACAATTTGGAGTGTTTTACATTGATTAACGTTAAGTACCCAAGTTGAAGATTAGACATTTGTTCCAACAAAACCTGTAAGGCACGGCGCCCAGTGGCGGCATGGCATGGCAAGGTATTTTTAGGCGACGAATAAAAATATAACTTAACAGTATGGAAATAAAGTTGAAATTCCAATGTTAACGGTCGTAAGTACAAACACAATACCACGGTATGCTTTACATTGAAATTTCAACTTTATTTCCATACTACTAAGTTATATTTTTTTTCGTTACCTAAAAATACTTTGCCATACCGTGCCGCCCCTGGGCGCCGGGCCTAAGTAATTTATTTTTGTAGAGGTGGTGTTTTACTCGTAATCATTTCATATCAATAAGGCCTAACTTGCTCATAAAAGCATAATTCATTATTCAATTACCCTCAATATAGTTGTTAAAGTTATTGTCATGTAGGAATGTCATTTAGTATTATTATGATGTAGAATAAGTAAAATATTATTCATTTATTTTTGTTATTTTTGTTAGATGACTTTATACTTAACTACTTATGTAATTTATAAAACTATTATGTTGTAGTGATCACCCAACCTTAACTGTGCCATTCCCTGTGCTTTACTTCCTATTTATACATTTTACCATAATAAATCAATTTATTGCTTTAATTAGTAAACAAATATTTAAATTGTGACCTGTATACGACATTATTTCTTTTAAAATTCATGTTATATATCAAAACGAATTTCTAAACGAAAAAGCCATAATTATTGTTTTAATTTTTTTTTTAATGTTATTTATTATTCTCGAAATTAAGACATCAACTGGACTTACTGCTATCAACATTGACTATCTATGTTCCATACCAACTCTATTCAGTATTATGCTGTAGATCGAGCAAGTCCCTATGCCAAACTATTTAATAATAATTACAAATTTAAGATCTATTATAATATTCTTTGCATACAACTATCTACGTAACTAGTTATACAAATCTGTATTATTTTCATTTTATGGTGGCTGTCATCTATATTCATATATTTTTATACATATTGTATTTTATTTACTACGATAAATAAATAGTTTAGAAAATATAATATGGTGATTGGTTTTATACCAAAGATTAGAAGGTTTTATTCTTGACATAACGTTATATTCGGGATTAATCATGAAAAAATTAGCATTGTGTAGATTTATCTTCATCTTAAATTTAAGGTGTATTTAGTTAGCATAATCTTTTAAAAGTACTTAGCAACACCTATGGTTATTTTATTTACCAAAACCATTAGCTTTGCTGAGATATTTTCAAACATTGACCTAAAACTATAATTACTGTGGTTATGGTAAATATTACGATCGTGTTTGCAGTCTGTACCTCGTCATGTTTTACCAAATTTAAATGTAATTCTTTTGACTACAGTTTTATCAACTGAAGGAATTGATATTAAATAAAATATAAATCTTAATAGGTATACTTAATTAAGATTTTAAGAATTTATAACATTCTAACAATTTCAACATCAAACATATCTGAAAAAGAAAAATGTGCATGTAAATGGGTGCGGCATACAATTATATATATTATTATGATCTATTATCAAGTATATAGGATGTAAATTTATTTGTACCGGACACCTGCTTTCATTAGTATAATGTAAATATTTTTTAGGATGCAATATAGTAACATACACGAAAAATAACAGATATAGGCAAAAGCATAATAATTTCCGTATGTGCTCCGAACGCTGATACCGACGATGTGCTTAACGCTGGAGGTGATTGGATTTTTACATTAGGAAATTCTTTGGCCGACCGATACTGAACCTACCTTAGGGGTAGGTTCAGTATCGGTCGGCCAAAGAATTTTATGCTATGGCACGCAGTTACTTTAACACCCTGTATAAACAGGCAATTTTGCCGAGCTCAGATGATTCTGTCTCTGTCTTTCTCTTGTAGTTTAAAAGATGGGCGACAGTGACATAGATACTGCTTAACCTTAGCATAAAGTGTGTAGCGTAGCTAAAGAACGTCTATTTATATCGGCCTTAGTAACAGCCCGGAATCCAGATTATTGCCCTGTGGAATAGGCTCGCCCTATATTAATTGAGAGTATGACCATCCTCACGACTGTGACTATTTTATTACACGTCTGCCATCCCGTTTGGGGAAAACAGGTGATTTTATGATAGTCGATAAATATAACCATGAACTTTTACAGAAACATGAAACTGTCAAGTATCGAACCTGATTTTTCAATCAATTTCCTTTGAGTCTTCACATAGCCCTCTTCTTGCTGTTTGATCCGTTATCCGTGTGTAAAATCTGTATCTGTAACTAGTATTTTTTGGAAGAAACATTAAGATGTGTAAAAACAATTTGTTCGAAAAAAATTGTTCGCATTGTTTTATTAGCAAAAAATCATTCTGTATAACTTCATTGTCCAAGTTGATCTTGTATAAATGTAAGGAGTTATATAAAAGCATTTACCAGTAATATTGAAATTTGCATAATATTTTTTAAATTATTTATTTTGTTTGCTCGCTCTATCTAAGGGCGTTCGCAAGCAACTGACCTGTCAACCAATTAGGTTGTAATTAAAAACGTTAGCCGGTATTGTGTGACTATTCACCGCTTTTCTTATGCCCTTTGTACCCGGCACGTTTTCTTTACGGTACGGCGTATAAACCGCGCTGTAGAAGAAACGTATCTGTCAACAAGCTTCCATAGTGATCCATACCACACTGACGATTGTGCCTGCACACGGCGTATAAACCGTAGTTTTTCACGGCAAGAATAACGTGTGTGTACAAAGGGCCTTAGGAAACCAAAGCTCATATGGCGAGACGCAGCCGAGACTCTCGACTTTATTTGAAGGCACGCAATGTTGATATTTGTTTGCCAGTGAAAATCGCGCTGCGCTGCGCCTCGCCAGATGTTACTTCTGAAGTTCTGATGTATTAAAAGATTGAGCTGCGGAATAAAAAAAAAAAATGATGGTCTGGCGAAATGTGGGTGCACTTTAGGTACAACTCTGTAACCCTTCGGGGAATACAAATGTGATGTTGATCAAATATTATTATTATTATTGGTTGTCTGCGAGCGTCTCAACACGAGCCATCGTTGTTTCATTCAACTCAATGTTGTCTTGTACTAGGTACATTCAAACTATCAGTTTTATTAAAGTAATTAATACCTCTTGGGATCACTAGTTATGTAATACGTATATTATGTATGTGTCTGTAAGCTTTAGGTAATTCACGCCCAATATTTGCGGATTAATATTGTAGGTATGTATGCAGTAAGATACCTACATAGTCTGGAAACTTGATTGTTGAGAATTAGCTACTTCATACAAAATGTTCGCGAAATTCGCGAGAAGGGACTAGCATGAATCATCCCTAACACGGCAACTTGCCGTAGTTGGTCAATCTTCTCAAAAATCATGTTCTCTGTCTTTAAATACCATTAAAGTACAAACTTGAATTTCTAGACATCCCATTCATGCATCGATGCAAATGAGATAAAATTTAAGAATGACTAAACGAAATACTGTACTTAGATAAATTATTGACCATGTAAATTATAAATTTGGCAGACATTTTAAATTTGTTGTGAGATACCATTTCACTTCACAACAGTAGGTATGTATTATGTATACACGTATATTCTGATCATATCGCACAAAGGATTGGCTCTTTTTATAAATAAAAGTAGTCTAAAAAAGAATAGTAGTAGATCATCGTTCATCATTGAAATCTGATATTTCAGATACTTAATGCTTAAGTACAATATTGGCACTCAACAAATAATTCTCCTATATTGTAAAGCACTTGTTCCTTCATAGAAAGTAGTGGACGATTTCGCATTGTAACAAATAAGCACATAGTTGCATCAGAGCATTTTATACCCGATCCGTAAGGTGTCGTGTGACTGCATCTTTACTTGAGTAAAAATCCGTAGCCAGTACGACGTTTCGGGTTATGAATCACGATTTACGGTTTTGGAGTGAAGGTTTGCATCAAATAACTGGGGTTGTATGAAAATGATATTGAAAATACCTACTGATATAATATAATGCTTTTTTTTTAAGTACCAGTCTGTTTTCCGCGATACAGCACTTAAATACCGCCTATTTTAAGTTGAAGCTCGGTGTCTAGTTATTGGCCATCAAGCATTTTGAGCGAAGCGATTTTGGAACTCTGCGCACACCTGAAGCACAATCCGATTGAACTAAAGCAAAGGCACGTGGAAGCTCCGCCTTAACGCCCACAGAATGCAACTGTCGCAGTCATGTGGCCAAACCAGGAACCCAAAGGCTACGACAACAACCATGGTGGCAGGATAGGTGGCTCGCTATGAAACGTGCTATGCTTGGATAAGATGATAAGTACTATACCCACCTCATGCTCCTTTGGTAGGATAAAATAAAAAGTATAAGTCGTTTTTGATCAAACGAAAGGATGTACCACCGCGAACGTTCCCGGTCGACCACTTTTCGCCCTTATGTTCATAGTAAGAAGGTTGAAAAGTGATCGACCGGGAACTTTCGCGGTGGTACATCGTTATCTAAAACCGTTACGTTGCTTAGTGGATTTGATATTTGCGCAAAATCTGAACCAATTACGATCAGTTTTCAGAGAAGATCGTTCGAAGACAAAGAATGGAACTTGACAGAAAATCACCCGCGATTGTTGCAACTATGAATCTATATTGTAATAAAAAAAAACATTTTTCACAATCATACTTTCGGGACTCCTTCAAAAAGTAAATTAAAATATTGTCAAAGAAACAATTTTAAAGGTGTCTCAATTTCTTACTGGTAAGAACACCCTGAAAAAACTCAAATTTAAAGAAGATATGTAACAAGATTTATTAAAAAGAAGCTAACATCTATAGATGTTAGCTTCTTTTTAATAAATCTTTTTTTTATAAAGTAAGCTAAACTCCACGAATAATAGTGAATATAAGTACATAATACTGCTAATATTAGACCATAATATTAATATAAATGTAATAGATTAAATAAATTGATGTATGTTCATTCACTTTGGACCGAGCTTGCCTGCACATTTGTTAATTAATTATAAAGAAATATTTTCTTAACGGCTCATAATAATGTTGATGTTGAAGTAGGTAATTTTTCAAGGATACTTCAAAATGTAGCATACAATTACAAACATTAAAGTTAAACATGTTAAAATTTTGTATCTGACACCAATTTATAATAAAAATATACTAACAAGACCACAAATCAAGGAATTGAATATAAAAATGAGAGAATTATAACTTTTCATTTGCCCCATTAGCGTAAATAATTGAGTGGATTTTTGTGGTCTTGGATGTTAATGTTATGTCACATCTATTTTTCTATCTGAAATTAAATTTCTACATAGTGAATAATGACATCAAATTGTTGCATAGAAATCATATAGTTAAGTAATATAAATATTGTTGATATTGCTTATAATGTAGTTTCATTTAGTTAGTAACAAAACAAACCACACTGATTTAATGTTTTTATTTCAAGTCTTAACTTTTAGTTACATGCCTTACTGAACTTAGTCCACTACAACTTTATTTAGAATTCCCAAGAAAAAAGTTGAGAGTTGTAAAAGGAGAAAGGGGCTATGTTTGCTCAGGCCGGAGAACCCAAATAGAAAAAAAATATATATAGCATGGCTGTGGTAACTTGTACAGATGGATAGCTGTATTGACCATAGAATACATGGGATTTTATTAAAATATAAAAGTGAATTGTCTAGAAAAGTAAAATATTTATAATTATTTTACATTAACTCCTTTTAGAGTGGGTGCCACTATTACTCCCTTTCCTGGAATCATTAATGGGCTTCCTTTATAGCATGCAACTTTTTCATTATTTGTTAAAAGATCAGGAGCACAAGTCTCAAATATTTTTTTCTTGGGGTTAAGTATGGCTTCAGGCTCTCGAGGGTAGCCCTCACATTCAACTATATCACCAGGAACTGCTCCACTAGGTGGTATAAGGACTTCTACTTTCTCAGGAGATGAAGCACACATTACCATAGCTTCTGAAGTCACTCCCCTCATCTGAAAATTATAATGTTTATGCTGAAATATTTTGTTTGTTAATATAAACTGTAACATTAAACTGCCACCAATTCTGTTTTACCTTGACTGGTTTCAAGTTAGCAAGAATCATGACAGTTCTGTGTTGCATCTCTGTAATTGGTACATGATTTACAAGACCAGACACAACAGTTCGAGGTTTGTCTTCACCACAATCAATCTTTTCCACATACAATGAATCAGCATCAGGATGTTTGTTTATATCAACAATCTTTCCAATTCTGAAATCCAATTTCCTAATATCTACTACAGTCTCATTGGAGGACTCGGGTTTCTCCTTGATTTTCTTGGCAGTGTCTTTGACTTTCTTCACAGCCAGTTGTTTTTCTGATTTGGCTGGTATATCCTCTGTTATACATGTAGCAACAGATGGCACTGACACCTTTCCTGGTATAGGGTATTGTTTTTTACCGTTCGTTGTTTCCAACCTTATTAATTCAGCCTTAGCAGTTTCCACTTTAGCAGCTAGAAATGTATTTTCCTGTGAAAGTTCTTTTACTTTTTCTTCAATTTTGACTACCTTAATTTCATCTAACTGAAAGGTAAAACATTTAATTATAGCTTTAACATCTCCGAATAATCTAGTAGTTATATTTGAAAAACTACAAATGAAAGAGGTATTTGCCAAGCTGGATGATGTTGGATCATACAACGGATGTTACGGGAAAGATTGAAATATTATGTAGTTACCTTGGTTCTCAATTCCGCCAGTCTCTTTTCAGCTG
This sequence comes from Tiliacea aurago, assembly GCA_948098905.1. Taxonomy (NCBI): domain Eukaryota; kingdom Metazoa; phylum Arthropoda; class Insecta; order Lepidoptera; family Noctuidae; genus Tiliacea; species Tiliacea aurago. The sequence continues at coordinate 16,083,153 of OX402587.1, read as the reverse complement.
TTTCAGCATTGTTTATAATTCTACTAACAGTATTTTGAGACATGGTTCTCTTTAAAATGTGCGCTAACATCGAAAGTAAAGGTTGTTTTTTTTTAACCTCAAAGCAGTCACTGATGACAAACTACAATGACATATTTACAGTGACAGTGCTGTCAACTGCTGTCGCTGTAATTATGTCAGAGTCACTATGACAGTGGTGAAATTGCATTGACATATAAACCTATGGACTTGCCATACCTACAAAATTAGCGTGACTTCCTACAAAAATCGAGCACTTAAAATGGCCGCCTATCGTAGGGTTGTTACTGCGAGTGCGAGAGAGAAAGCAAGCAACCTTTTGACAGCACGTAGCAGATTTTTGTACCACAAAACTTGGCACTAAACATGGCGACCGGCCACGCATAGACAGATTTTGACGTCACACAGAAGTGTTGCCAATTTCAGTCCTTGACATACATATAGATATCTCTTTTTTCATATGTAGCTCTTGATGAGTTAGAAAGAAACAAAACGCTTTTTGACATGACTGTGTCGATATGATAGATATTTGTATAACTATTCTTCATATAGTAGAATATGCCCTCTCCATAGTATTCCTACCTCAATGTGAAATTGCGATTGTGTCATTGTGATGCTTGACCATCAATTTAAAATCTTGTATGCATGGAATTAGTAAGTGTCACTGCAAATTCAGCAGCTGCAGGCTTAGCACGAGCACGAGACCGTAGGGGGGGGGGACCATTCCGTGAAAAATTGTCCACGTCGCGCGTTGGACCACCAAGATTCAGGAGTCTTGTGCAATAAAATGGCAAAATACATAACATGTTGCAATGTTCATACCACAATAACATAATTATACCAACCAAGCTCCCATAAGTCTTCAGGTTTCAAAAGTTATTGATAGTGTACACAATATTTCGTCGCACATAGTCTCGAAGAAATATCGTGTTTCCATTTTTTTTCGGAGAGCTTTTACAGTTTTCGCCTTTTAACATCTTTGGCAAATAGATGCCCAGTTTTTTTGCCGTCAACAGCTGAGCAACGGGGCATATTAATTAATTATCCGTAAAAGAAGTCACTTGTTTTCAAACAAAATATGAATAGTACAGCTAGCAGTCAAATTCTTGACGTTGGATAGCAGTGACATCTAAAGTGAGCTAGTGGCAGTTTTTATCCTCATTGCCAGTTGCCAATATTTTTGGTAGACCAAAAAAAAAAAACCAAAAAGAGAAGAACAAAGATGGCCGTTCGAAACGCGTCATAAATACGCAACTGACGTTGTTTATATTTGTGCAAAGTTAGATGATTTAATTATTATCTTAACTTGATTTTGTGTCCGTGTTGAGTATAATGTAAGTGGATAATCCTGTACATTTAAGTAGTAATACTATAATGTATTAAATCTTCGTACGGAACGATGTCAAACAACACTGTCGGCTCATCGGGGCCTGCTCCCGGCAAAATACGTGGACCTGGAAGACCACCAAAACGTACATGCACTTGGTGTGCTCAAAGTAAAACACCACTGAAGTATGTTCTGCCTACAGAGAATGGGAAAAAAGAGTTCTGTTCGGAAACGTGTTTGTCTGAATTTAGACAGGCCTATAGTAAAGGCGCCTGTCTTCACTGTGATAATGTTATTCGGGGTAACGCACCTTCCAGTAGCAAGAACTTTTGTTCCACATATTGTTTGAATAAGTATCAGAAGAAAAACGAGAAGCGAACTACATCCCCACAATCTGGAAATGGAGCTAATGGATCAGAAACTCATGCAAATAATAATTCTACAGGTTCCTTTTATGATATTTACCAAGATTTTGATTGGAATGAGTACATGAAGGATACAAATAGCATGGCAGCACCTCAAGAATGTTTTAAACAGGCACCTATGCCTCCTGTAAATGACTTCCAAGTGGGAATGAAATTAGAGGCTCTTGATCCCCGAAATTTAACATCTACCTGTATTGCAACTGTTGTTGGTGTTCTCGGACCTCGATTAAGGCTGAGGCTTGATGGCAGTGACAACAAAAATGACTTCTGGCGTCTTGTAGATGCAGGGGACATTCACCCTATTGGTCATTGTGAAAGAAATGATGGTATGTTGCAGCCACCTCTGGGATTTCGTATGAATGCCAGTAGCTGGCCCATGTTTTTACTAAAAACTCTAAATGGTGCAGATATGGCTCCTTCTAAAGTTTTTCAACCTGAACCCCCAACTCCTAAGTCAAATTTGTTTGGTGTTGGTCAGAAATTAGAGGCAGTTGATAAGAAAAACCCACAGTTAATTTGTTGCGCTACTGTTAGTGCAGTGAAAAATGATCAGATACATGTAACATTTGATGGTTGGAGGGGTGCCTTTGATTATTGGTGCAGATATGACTCAAGAGATATATTCCCAGTTGGTTGGTGTGCTAGAGCTGGGCACCTTCTAGCACCTCCTGGTCAGAAAAGTGCTACAACTCCATCAAGGTAAAAAAACCTTTTATGATTTGGTTAAGTATATTTCTTTTGCTAGACTATATTCAGAAGTTAATAAAAAAAATAGATATAATTGCCCATTTCAGTTGAAAACTGCCAATTGACAGCCTATATTTTACTTTCAATATAAACAAGGTATTTTGGTTATATCCTTCCTTGCAACTATTTATTCCAGTACTCTCATGTACGTACACCAGTTGGTATGTGAGCTATCGAGCTTAACCGGTTACGGCCCACCGACTCACCGGTGAGTCAGTTGTCCCCACCGTCAAGCCCCACTGACTCACGTTTGTGAGAATATCTACCAGACAATCGACTAAAATCGCCACAAACAATACTAAACAATATATTCAAGTGTAATTTGAGCCTACAGTAGCATGAGTCACTGTTGCCGAATCGGCAACACCGGGGCTTTACGGTTTGGGCACACTGTTGCCGAATCGGCAACACCGGGCTTAAACGGTTAAATTTATTATCTTTATTGGAGATGAGGGACTTATTAATGTTTATAAATCTTACAGATTCAAAATGAGGCCAAGCGGTATGCCCAACCCGGCTTTGCCAGAAGGTGGATCTACTGGTGCTGGAAACTCAAATAGCTCTGTAACACCAACACCAGTAGCCACAGTCTCTCTTCGCATTCGTAGCAGTTGCACAGGTGGCAGTAGCTCGTTACCAAGTTCCGTCTCAGGCTCCGGTCCGTCCGGAGCAGCTGAAGCACTGGTGAAGGAGTTGCTTAGTGTCCACCCAGACCCACAAAGGCTGACAAGAGCAATACTTACAGCATCTAGTAGCTATTCTAATATAAGTAATGTTCAGGTAAGGCTCAACATTTTTTGAATTTGTAGTCACAGTCTATAGTCTTGACTTGCATAGGCATTTATAGTTACAACTTACAATGGGTTAAGCAGGTAACTCGCTTCTCATTTATTTCTCATAGATTGAACATTGAACAGTTAGGTTTCCTTTATTTTACTGATAAGACCAAGTGCTAAAGAGTGCATTTTTGAGGAATTGTGCCTATAATTATTAAATCTGTTGCAGGTTTCATCAGGTAATAAAAACTACCCAGTGAAAGTTCCATCAGAGCTCACAATAGAAGAACTTAAGAACTGGCTAAAAGGAGTATCTAGTGGTGTTGGCAGCTGTATTGGTATGATAGAGGTAGACACAGGCGAGGCTGCTGGCCGGCCTTGCACTCTCTGTGGCGAGTCTACTTCTAATAATGTTACGTCAGGTGTCAAGAGACCAAAAAGTGTGAGTACATACATGTATGTTATTATTATATTCATTTTAGCGTCACATTATGAAACAATGGGTGGCCATAGTAAATTGTGATTAGTTCTTCGATTAGATTAGTTGATATTATTTCCTACATTCTAGGAATCTATATCTATATAACGTGGTCCCATAACTCTAGAGTATTAATGAGACCATGTCAAGGAAGGAATGTCTTATGAATTACAGTAAAAAAATTTTTTTTCACTTTCTTATTTCATACAAAATAATTCGACAAAGTGACGATTATTTATGTAAAACACCCTTACGTGAAATATGAGATTGTTGCATTTTCATAGCTTTAAATTGAATGAAAATGAATTACTGTACATATCAATGAAACTTAGACATTCACTCAACACAGTCTAGTGTTACTATTTATGATGTCTTCGAAACTATGTATTTTTGGAACACTTGTTCTAGGACCTTTTGTATTATTTTTACTTTAGCATAATATTGTAGCGGCATCAACATCGCCACATGCGAGCTACGCAATTTTTGTCATTTTTGATTGTCCCTTTCGTGCAAATTGCGTATTTACACAACATGCATCGCCCCATCATGACGTATGCCTGTGCTCGTCCATAGGATGCAGACACTTCGGAACCGATTCCTCCGAAAGGCAACGGGATCCCTTTAGTTCGTTCGAAACCCTCTATTTAGACCTTAATATTCCCACCATCCGTTTCTTACGCATTACCGTCAGACATCGCAACCCTCTGGTTGTGAAGGCTGATAGTTACAGACCCTCTAGAAGTCTAGAATTAGTCAACTTCGCCGTCCGAGGCATACTCTCACCGACCCCGATGACCCCAGGAAAGCAGTAGGGCCAAAAGTATAGTGCACAGAATACACAAACCGACATTCCGACCTAGCCGCCGAGGTCCCACGCGAAGACCCCGACGTAATTGTCCCCCAGTCCCTTGCTCGACGAATTGCCAGCCCGCGCCGCAGCTGAGTGCGCCGTAGCTTTAAATTCCCCGGACAATAATAATCATCCAGAATTGATCCAGCCTGTCCCATCTTGCTGTCCTTCCCCCAGCGACGCTCTAAGGCGAAGTTCGTATCCCACAGGGGGTTGCCCTTAGCGTGCAGTCGCGTAGTAATAAAAGAAATTCGACTCTGGCTGGAGGCTTTAAGCTAGCTTAGGCAGCGACAGGATAGTCCGGTTATGTAGTACGACCTCTCAAGGTCAAATACGTGATCCCATTAAAAAAATAAAAATGTTTGGGTCACAAAAAATCATCTGTGTAATGTGTACTAAATTTCAACTTAATTGGTCCAGTAGATTCGAAGCAAATCGGCTGTGACAGATGGACAGACAGACTCACGAGTGATCCTATATGGCTTCGTTTTTTCCTTTCCCTACCGATTAAGTTGAAATTTGGTACACATATTATGAACTTCTGTGACCCAAATAAACATTCTTATTTGGGTCACAGAAGTTCATAATATGTAAATAAATTAATTTTGAATATGGGGTCATTTTAGTAGGGAAAATTAGAAAATTAAAAAATATAGTTTTGCAAACTGTACATATCAAATGATGCATGCAAAAACCAAGTCTAACAATTCATGATAATAATATTGTTTCTTCAGCCCTAAGCTATCCTTCCAAAAACTATCCATAGTGAGCACCTGAGCATACACTGATAGTGTGAGTTGCTTCATTATAGGAAGAGAGCACGACGAGCGGCAGCGTGAACGGCTCGGGGGAGTGCTCGGGCGGCAAACTGGCGCGAGTGTCGCCCGAGCGACCCGAGCCCGCCTCGTCCACCACGGGCGCGCCGCCACCGCCCTCCCCCGCCGCGCCCCCTGCCGACTGGTCCGTCGAAGACGTCATCGGGTTCATTGCAGCCGCCGATCAAGCCCTTGCCGCTCACGCCGATTTGTTTAGGAAGCATGTGAGTACAGAACCTAGTATTATTACATTTATTACGATCCTCACTACGAGACAAGATTTTTTGTCCGTAGTCAAACAGGGATCCCGAACCCTTGGGCGCTAAGAAGACGTTGGAAAATTTGTCCGTGACGAAATAACGTCTGGAAATCTATGCAAACACACAAGAAGGATTAAACAACCGCGCCGCCGATGCTTGCCGGGTGACCTGTCTCGTGATCATTCGCAGTCTAAATGACCGCAGTCTGCTGAACGACTTATAATTTCAAATTTTACCGTCTATCCATCCGTTCTTTTTCCGAGCGTCAGATGTGTCTCCCTTGTAACCCGGAGCTTAGGCGTCTAGTTTTTTATTTAAAAAAAAACATTGACTGCATACTAATTTGAGTTTTTGTTTTGTTACAGGAAATAGATGGCAAAGCATTGTTATTGTTAAACTCTGACATGATGATGAAATACATGGGCTTAAAGCTAGGCCCTGCTTTAAAAATTTGCAATCTTGTATCAAAAATAAAAAATCGCCGACATTATAGTACCTAAGCGTGTACAACTCTACTGCGTACCGTCACGAGCATAAATATATTACAATGGACAGTTCGGCAATAATATCTGATATCATGGTGCATTCATTAATATATGTTCTCAAGAAGAAAGCAAGCATATACAATTTAATTAATTAAACACACTGGTAGGGCTAGTGGCCAGTAATCATAAAAAATAAATAATACGTGAATACAAAAATATAAAAAAAAAAAACTAAATAATAATAAAGTAACCAAAATTGGGATCACTCTGTGCAAACATCCATTCATGGCGCTACTTACTAGCAGTTTACGTTCTACTCCGAGCGGCAACGTCTCGTTTCGCACGCTCCAATCAAAGCGCGTTGTACGATCGGTCCGATCCTGCGGTGCGAGTGCAGTGCGGAGGTGCGTAGTCACGTATCATCCTCTCTTTTATTAAATTGTCTTTATTTCAAACTTTAAAGTTTTCAATGTGACCACCACGTCGGCGTGCTATCCCGCTTTTTTGAAAATTTCCCTCAATTTCTCAAGCACGTTTCGCAAAGCTTCTAATAGAGCGGCACCGATTGCGATATATAAAAAAATGGTATGGTATCACATTCTACTAAACTGAACCAAGTAGGCAGATATTTATAACGCAAGGCATGTCCGATATTCCTGAAGCTTGATGATCACATACACTTGCTGCCTTCTTGAAACAGTTAATTAATGCACCATCAAATCAGATATTATTGCCGATCTGTCCATAGTAATATATTTATACTCGTGACTGTACTAAATATTCAATAATATTAAAATAATTCACTCTTAGAGTTTGAAACTATAAGTTTCTTTTTTTTTATTAAGCATTTCTCTGAATCCTTTCATTTCTGCACTGTGGGTACACCTCTGTCTAACCCTCCAGGGAATACAGGCGTGATTTTATTTTATTTTATTTCTCTGAAACGTAAAAACACATTCGTTTTTTTTTTAATATTAGAATTTCCTTGTTTTAGAATCTCACAAAAAAAGATGTGGTTTTATTGTGTTACTATCCTATGATTCAATATAATTATATTTTAAAAGTAGTCAATGACAATTTCAAATTTCTGGAACAGCGCCAGCAAATTTTGTTTGCCTCGAAGGCTTTGTGTGATTTTTCCATTTTGCTCTATTTTTTTTTAACATCTTTTCAATATACAGAACGAGTTTGGAGAGATTGGTTGGTTTCTTTCTTTGTATTGTTTGTTTTCTTTGTATGTTCCGAATTATACTGAACAATAGGTTTATTGGTAAACTAGCCGACATTTAATTTCATATTACGAATTCTTAGTACAAACTTGTAGCAGTTAAATTTTATATGACTGAAATTGACTGCTAAAATAGAGTCATACATAAATAGTGATTGTTAAAATAGTTCTGTTAATGCATTTTATCAGTCAATATACAGGAGAGATTGAGATGAGAAACGGTTAATATAAAACCAAGCGGTCGATAGGTTACCGCTAAACGTATTTAGTCATTTGTGCTGCAAAAAACTACTTTTTATTTCTTTTGCTTTTTTATTAAAGCTCTTGATTTAGCTGGGATTCTTATTCATCTTTCAGTTTTTGTCCTGAAGTCCTATCTCAATAACTTACCATGTTAGGACGTATCTGTATTGCGTGTGTATATATCAAAGACAGTATATTTTAATAATCTACATAAATAACAGAATTTCGATGTAATACCATTTTTTTAGTACAGTGCTGTACAGGATATTCTCTACCATTCGCATGAACTGCAGAGGGAACCGACACTCCTCATTTAACCTGTCAAGCCCTGAGCGCGCGATGACGTACAAAAAATAATGGTCGGTTCTTAATGGCTGACAGGTTTACGACCGCCGGCGGCGAGACTCACAAAAAAATGGTCCCATTGTTTACATATTGGTGTTAGTTATATCATAGGGACCATACGACCATGATAACCCTATACCTAATACAGACGCAGGGTCAACCGCACGTAGTAGTAACACTGATCAACGAAAACCTCCCATATTGCTACGAATTCAAGGCGCTGACAAAGTCAAGCCCTCTGACGTATAAAAGACGTGCGATTGACTGTATCATAAGCAAATTTTAAAAGTAAAATATAAGTATTATGCAGCTGTTATACTCAGGCTCTTGTGCAGTCCATCAAATTAATTGTTAAGCAAATTGACCCCTACGTCAATTTGCCGTTTTATAGCCATTTCATAAAACTATCAAAGAGTGGCAATTTAAGTTGGTAGTCAATTTGTTTTACGATTAGTTTCCCTGATTTTATGTAATTAATCAACAAGTCATGACATGTCAATCATTGAATTCTGAAATAATTGTTGTATTTCTAAAAAACAAAACATTGTGACAAACTTGGTTAAAAGCTATAAATATATAAAATAAAATAAAATATCATCTATATGAGCATTAGGCCCGGCGCCTATTGGTGGCACGGCATGGCAAGGTATTTTTAGGCAAAGATTAATAATATAATTTAATAGTATGGAAATAAAGTTGAAAGTTCAATGTTAACGATCGTAAGTACAAAAACAATACCGCGGTATGCGAACATTGAAATTTCAACTTTATTTCGATACTATTAAGTTATATTTTTATTCGTCGCCTAAAAATACCTTGCCATGCCGTGCCGCCAATGGCGCCGGCTTCAGTGTGCGCTTCCATAAAAGCTGAGACGCGCAGGAATCGACCAATCACAGACGAGACGAGAGACGTGATGTGAATTTATTTTAACCAATATGATTGGTCGATTCACGCACGTCTCCAGTTTAGTGGAAACGCACTTTTATAGAAACCGATAAAAGGCTATTTTGATATTTAATATAATTCCTAATAGTTATTTACTTAGCATTAAATTCAGAAAAGTAATAACATTTGTTATATTTTTAATAATTATATTATCAATAGTATGGTGCAGTTTACACTTGAGACTTCTTTCCAAATAGATTTTCCTTATAATATTAATTTAGTCATGTAAATAAGTATTCATTGAGTAAAATTGCATTTAATGTAGTAAGAGCTCATCTTTCATATTATTCCATTAAATTCCTAAAAAAGTTATTATCTGGCTGTACTATTTAGGTTTTAAATTAATTGTACATAAATATCGGCTAGTCGTGCGTCAAATATTGCCTGAACGCTATAAGTACATAATTAAAATTAATAAAAAACTCAAATTCAATACCATGTACAGAAATTTTATTGTAGATTAGGGTCTTAGTGCCTTTCAATAAATAAATAAATAGGTGTACTTAAAATTATCCCAATAATATGTCCTCATTTAGGCAAGTTAGCGCTCAATGACACCAATAGAAGCTGTGATTTTATATGACGATTTAGTGTTCATAATAATATTGTCTTACACAATATTGTAAATTATTGCCACCTAAGTATCTCTTTCAGCTTCAGTTTGTTTTTTTTACTGCGCGTTTTATTGATTGTTCCATAAAAGAATATTAATATAATTTGTAACGGTAACGATGAAGACGTATTTTTTATTTATAAAGCTATGGTATTTAATTTTGGCATTATCATGCGTTATTGTGTTTAAACATTTCATCATGTGATATTTCAATGTTATCTGTTAAAGTAATAAATAAAATTGATTAATAAATATTGTTAAGTTGCTATGATAATTACGTGATGTATATTTAAGTTTTCACATGACATAAAGTAAATAAGTGAAGTAGTTATTTAATTTTCCTATTTTGTTGATGTAAATATTTTGGTAATAGATCATTTTATTTTAGGAGGGAGTTATCCACTGGCATAAGTCTATTACATAATTAATGTAAAAAAATACTGAACTATATAATTTTGATTACTTTAAAGGACCTGAGACGTCCTTTAATTTTGTGTAGTTTGTTGTAACTGTGTTTTTTTTTCAAGTTGTGATTATCTAGTTTTCGTTCCGACGGGTTATAGATACATTCATAAATTAATACATTTTGGTACACAAACAAAAATTTTAACTGCGAGTATTGTACGATATTGTATTCTTACCGAGTGATTTTATTCCCACTTAACAGGGATTATTTTGGTAGCCGTGCTGGACGTGCTAGTAACGCTGTCACTCCATCAAGGAGGACCGGAGCCACAGCCTTACGACACGGAGTAACATAGGTATTTACGGTCTTTAAAGAATTGGAGTGTTTCACTTCTCGAGAACAGTATCGAGATCGATCAAGATTTACTCTTGATCGATCTCGATACTGTTCCCAATACTTTGTAACGACGGCTAGAGCGATCGGTCTGATCGGACCGCGTCCTATGGTCCGCTACGCAGAAAAACAGTAAGCGAATCGTTCGAACCGATTTCTCCGTTTATGGTAGCCTTAATAGTTAGAATAGCTGTCAAATAATTCCTGTTAAAACACATACCGCCTTAGTACAAAACAAAATTATTTTGACATGACTTAAACCATGGATCCAGTTTTTGTAATAAGAACGTAACTGATTGAAATACCGTTCTTTATACAAAACTGAAAACTTAATTCGGTACTAAGTTGTCAGATTTGTATTAGGAACTTTACCATAGACGGAATATAGTTCGAAATTCAATAATGGCTCCATGGTGTAAACCTGGGGTCTGAAGATAAACCTTATTTTGTAATAAGGCCCTTATTGTTGAATGATATAAGTACCTAACATTACATTAGAAATGGAACATACTTTTTGCACATCAATATACCTATTATTTTATTACTCTAGTACTTTCAATAATATTATGTAAATAGCGAATAATTGAATAAAGATGTGTATTATTAATTAAATAAAACGCAAAAGTTAAACATTGGTTTTTATAGTATTTATTTAATAGGCTCTTCAACAATGACTACACTATTACTTGACAATTTGTACATGGTAAACTTAAGTCTCAAGTGCCCCCCCCCCCATAAACTTGAAGAAGAGCACAGCATGCACTAACTACATTATGCGCAGATAATGACACAATTAATTAAAACATAGTTTGAATCACAGATTTAGAGGTGGTTTGAATACTTACGACTTTATAGGTACCATGAGGTACTAAATTGATTGCAATAAATCATCATCATCATCATCATAATTTCAGCCGAAAGACGTCCACTGCTGGCCTCCCCCAAGCACCGCCACTTCGACCGGTTCTGTGCTTCCCGCATCCAGCGGATACCTGCGGCTTTCACAAGGTCATCGGTCCACCTTGTAGGAGGCCTTCCAACGCTACGTCTTCCGGTACGCGGTCGCCACTCCAGAACCTTTCGGCCCCATCGGCCATCAGTTCTGCGAGCAATGTGCCCTGCCCACTGCCACTTAAGCTTGGCAATTCTACGGGCTATGTCGGTTACCTTGGTTCGCCTGCGGATCTCTTCATTTCTGATTCGATCACGTAGGGAAACTCCAAGCATAGCCCTCTCCATTGCCTTTTGGGTGACTTTTAGCCTTCTGATAAGGCCCATTGTGAGCGACCACGTTTCAGTGCCATAGGTCATCACTGGCAACACGCACTGGTCAAAGACTTTCGTCTTGAGACACTGCGGTATGTGGGACGAGAAGATATTGCGAAGCTTCCCGAACGCTGCCCAGCCCAGCAATAAATCAAATGGACTAAATTCAATTTTCCAGTCTAACCGGATGCAGATGCAGAATACCAGTATTTTACATGGAGCGACTGCCTATCAGGGGGCCTAAAATGGACCTTTTGGCAGAATCATAATAATTATAATCTGTGTACAATTCATACATCCCGCAATTCATCTGTTTACGCAGATCATATTATGATTCTGTCAAAGCGTCCATTTTAGGCCCCCTGGCCTCCACAACCCAGTAACTGGGTAATACGATACCCCTTGGTAAGACTGGTTGTCACTTTCGGGTTTTTGACGACCCCTAACGACTGTCAAAGACATAGATAATACACTATACGTCAAAGATCCACGAATGACAGCCGGGACCAACGTTCTTTCCGAGGCACGGACGAGTCTCGGTATGTAAAGATGGTCACCCATTCACGAACCAACCCCGGTAAGCGTAGCTTAACCTGATGGATCGACCCGTGCGGCTGTTACTACTGCCACGCACGAGCTCTCACTAGATTAGATTGAGTAAATATTGGATTAATTTATTAATGGATCTATCTACTCTTGAATTCATAATCTTTATGTACATTTATTAAAATCGTAGCAAAGTTAAAATTGTACACTGAATATTTTTGAAAAAGACTAATTGCTACGAGGTCTGGGATCGATTCTAATGCCGAAAATATAGTTTTTAGAATTTTTTTTTGTCTGAATGTATGTTCCAGCATCACGCAAATTCTACCGGATAGATTCTGTTCAAATTTTGCATAGATTTTCCCTACAAGTCCGGTCAATTGGTAGGCTATATATTATCACGCTATTTGCCGTGGGGGATGAGCAATATTGCTTTATGTTTGTATCCCTCTATGAATGCATGTTCCAGCATCACGCAAATTCTACCGAATAGATTCTGTTCAAATATAGCATAGATATTCCCTATAAGTCTAGTTGGTAGGCTATAAATTATCACGCTATTTGCTATGGGTGATGAGCAATAATGTTTGTATTCCTCTATAGTTTAATTAAAGCAAATTGTAAAAAGACGAGCCAAACGGTTAGAACATTGCAGATAGTTACTGATTTAATCATCATGCTATATCTTCATGGGGCTAAGCTGTCGAATCATCATGACATAGTATACAGAGTGGATTTTTGAGATGGGACAGAATAAACCCTATCTACCTTAAAAATTATAGCTACACAAAATCGGTCGGAGGAGACTGTCCTTAACTTTTCAAGACATTTTGATTTGAATACACAGATTTTGAATAAAATGTACAGTTAGTAAGAAAATGGGCAATTTTAACAAAACAATTTTTTGATGCCAATAAATCCTGTTTCATATGAGGATCAAATAACTCTATTAGACCAGTTGAGGTGTGAGCACTAGAATAGTCAGAAATAGCAGAAAACCTTTTCCCATACATTTCGTGGGAAATAAGACTACAAATTACTTTTTAGGGTTCCGTACCACAAAAGAAAAAAACGGAACCCTTATCAGTCAGAGTCAAGACCCTTTTTCTCAGGAACGCGTGGAGGTTTCAAGTTGAAATTTCTAAATACATAGATAAGTCTATACGTTCCCTTGGAGCCCTAAAAAACTGAAGCTTCTAAGTCAACGCAATAAAAAAATACGGCCATTTATGCGACATTATTTTGATATCCGTAAACAAATCAAAACATTACTACACTACTTCCCGTTGACCTACAATCATAAAATTTGACAAGAAGCAAAGTCTCACAGCACAAGTAAAGGTTTGGTTGACTGGTAGAAAATGCCTATTAAGTCCGCCTCTGTACATTTTGTGTGCTTACAGTGTTAAATAAATAAATAAATAAAGGAAAAAGTGAGAAAATCGTTAATTTGTAGTTTTATCACAATATCAACATCATTTCAGCCGAAAGCCATCCACTGTTCATCATCTCCCCCCACAACCACATCCCGTTGTTTGTTTGTTTTTGGGATAAAACGTCATAATACGTCGTCATAATTACGGAATGTTTTTGGGATAAATTCATCCTAATTACGGAACCCTTCATTATGCGTGATCTGACACGCACTTGGCCCGTTTTTTATTTTTTGTAGTTTTTTTTTTTTTTTTCCTTCTGACTTCGCACGGTTTGTGCATTTAGCCAATGTCAAGTTAGTTCTTGTATAATATTGATGAAATGAATTATAAATGCATGATGATGATATCCCCGCCCACTCCCCTTGAGTTTCAGTAAAGATGTGGCACTTTACTGAGTCCTCACGCGGACTTCTTGAGAGAACTTGAAGCGAAGTTGCACTGTTTTGTTTCATTTGCCTACACTAATGCACGTTCACAAACACTTAATGGTTAATAATCCACCATTATTACACATTAATATTCGGCTAAACACTAATTTTGGAAAATTAAACAAACTGCTGAACATGACGCTTCACTTTCCCGCCAAGAAGTCCATTTTTTGTAGTTATTTTTAAGATAACTATAGCCGAAGCGTCATCAATGGATAGGTACCATTACCGCGCAACACACTCTGGACAATCACTTAAAGAAATGATATCGTTACAAGCCAACTTGAGCCGTGTGCTCAGATTATAGAAAGAAGCAGATAGACCGCGCGGAACAATAAAGTGAGGCCCGTTTGTAGACATGTGTGCGTTACAGCCACGTGACAGCACTATAAGAACAGCGGCCTCTATGTGTGTGTACGGTTGCCAGGATAATGAAAAAATTAGCCAATATTTCATCACATGAAAAAAAAAAGTTTTTTTTTTCTTAAATCAATTGTTTTTATTAACAGTATACGTCAAATTAACAATACCTACCCATATATACGATACATTTGCGATATATTTTTATTTTGAGACACCAACATTTTATTGTTTTTGGTAGCTATATTTACTTTAAGGTGACGTCATATAACCCATGATATAGCAAATCGACTGATGTAATAAGTATTATAAAATCCATTAACTAGTTACACTTACGAAGACACACACATACTTATTTATTTATAAACATACCAACCAGAAAGGGCGATAAATAAAACACTATTATCAAAATAAATATTTTTGTAAATCGATACCCCTTTATCTTATACTTATTTCCTAACTTAGGGGTAAATGTTTCAATATAAACTAGCAACACCGAATGATTTTTGTTAAGGTTTTGTGTTTCAAGATGTCACTAACAATAAACACGTAAAATAAATCCAAATAGACAAATAATCAATATTTTACCTATGAAAGATACTCCGTCTTATTTCTTTTGTTTTTGGGAACAGTTTTTACAATGTTTAAAAAAACAAGACGGGCATTATTCTGAAATTATCTGTTAGAGCCCGTGACGTACTAACAATACGACGCTTCGTGATGTACCATAGTAGTCTTTGTGCTGTACTGAATCGAGATTGTATTCGCTTTTGAATGTGTATTTGCTTTGTTGGCCGCACTCTCGGTGTTCCGCGCGGTCTATCTGCTTCTTTCTATAATCTGAGGCCGTGTGAGTCTAAACTTGCACAAGTATGTAATATAGTAACGTGTATGGCTACCATAACGCCACCCTCCGT